>OY829329.1:28312936-29512936 GCA_963691655.1 Toxonevra muliebris
CCGGTTATTCTGAATCATTGCTATACGCAAATCACTCTTGATTTCGTACTTCTATTTTTTAAATGCTTAACCAGACTTTTTACCCTTAAGAACTAAGGCAATACAATCAGAAATCTCACAAATATTTTGATTTGAATTTGTATAACAATTTTTTTTATTCTAATTTCATTATTTTTCTGAAAATTAAATTCTAAATTTTTTTATTTTTTTTTGTGTTTGATCAAGATGTCAGTACGTTATAGTAATGAGAATTTAAATCGGATTGATAAACTTTTGGGGATTTGCACCATTTGTAATGAAGAGATTATTGAAGAAAATTCTTCAACAACACCTTGTCAACATATTTTTCACCGTTCCTGTATAACGAGATGGTTAACCGAGAACGATGCTTGTCCTCTGTGTCGACGTTCTTGTGACGCACAATCATTAAAAAGTTTTTCAGAGCAAGAGCAAGAGCTAGATAATAATGCAGCACAAGGGGCTATTCCCAAAGTTATCTCTCGGGGTCCAATTACTCGTTCTAGGGCTGGTAACAGCAGTGCAGTGTTGCACACACCAAACAATAATTCGCGTTTCAGGGGTCGTGGCGCAAATAATAACCGCACACCGCGTCAAATTAACAACACTCAAGGTGTGAATCAAAATCAAATACAAAGCTTAATCGAAGATAATTTGCGTGTTTATGAAGAACGTTCAGCAATACAAATTCGTGAGGAAATTAGTCGTTTAGTTACAGAATCTTTAGACACATATTTTAGAAATATGAATATCAATAATGTTAGAGGAGCAGAAAGAGCGAACAATAATAACATTAACATATCAGATCGCGATAGAAATCCCTTGCGTGCTTCCAATGGGTTACGCGAAGAAACAGTTTCATCTTCGGCAGTATCTAAAATCATTTCTGGTTGGAACTTGAGGTTTGATGGTTCTTTGAATAGTACCACGGTAGACGAATTTATCTACAGAGTGAATGCTCTGACAGTTTCCACGCTTCGGGGTGATTACAACGCTCTTTGCCAAAATGTGCATATTTTGTTTGAAGGCAAAGCCAAACGTTGGTTTTGGCGCTACCATCATTCGGTAAATGTCTTAGATTGGTTAGACATTTGCGATGATTTGATAAGGCATTTTAAAGATTTTCGTTCAGATTTCGAAATTAAAGAAGCTATTCGTAATAGAAAACAGAAAAATGGCGAATCCTTTGAAAATTATCTGGACAACATAATGGTGATTGCTGATAGCTTGCGCAATCCACTTTCTGAGCGTGAGTTAGTTGAGTTAGCGATGAGAAACCTGCAGCCAGATATTCGTTTAGAATTGCTTCATTTAGATCTCAGTACCATTTCCGATCTTCGCAAAGCTTGTCGTCGTAGAGAGAATTTTGTTGCTGAAATTCAAAATAGGACGCAAGTTGTAAAACCGTACCTACCGCAGCGTCGACAGCTTTCTGAGGTTGACGCAGAAGATACAATCGATGAGGAAGTTTGTGCATTTACTGGTAATCGTGCACCAAATCAGGTTCAAGAGAAGGGATGCTGGAACTGTAATGAGGTTGGACATAACTATAAAAACTGCATTAAACCTCGTCGCGTGTTTTGCTACGGGTGTGGACTAGTAGCTTTCTTTCTACCTAATTGTCCAAGGTGTAACGATCCGGAAAACAGGATCAGGGATGTCGGCAACAAAACCAGGCATCCCAACAACAAATCGGATCCGAAGAATTAAGTGCCCCGACAATTATTCTCAAAAACCCAAATATTAAATCTCAATATTTTCCTAAACTTTATCCAATCCGTCCATTTCACGAACGCTTACTCGCGTATCAACACACACGTAACAAAATTTTTCATTCAACGCGATCCGCTATGCGAGCACGAGAGTTCTGGGCAAAAATAAAACAAAAACAACACCAACTGTTTACAATTTCATCTATTTTTCAAAAATCTTATGACGATTGCAGGCCATACGCTTCTGTGTTGATCATGGGTAAACGCTTTTTGGGATTGCTAGACTCAGGTGCCTCAGTTAGTTGTATAGGTGCTGATTTGGCAAATGAATTGTTAACTAAAAACATACCTTTTAAGAAAATTAAAAGCAAAGTTCGAACGGCTGATGGTTCGCAACAGAAAATAGCTGGTGTTATTTCTCTTAAAATCTCTTACAAAAGTGAAACAAAAACTCTTGAGTTTTACGTAATCCCTTCTTTGATTCAAAACCTTTATCTCGGAGTTGACTTTTGGAAAGCGTTTAAGATTGCTAATAATATTATCAATGAAATCAAGATTTCCGAGGTTGACTCAAATGTTCATTTTTTATCTGCTGAGCAGAAAAATAAGCTTAAATTAGCAATTTCTTGTTTCCCGAAGTTTGAAGACAATGGGCTAGGAAAAACTTTACTTGTCGAGCACATCATCGATGTTGGCGACGCAAAGCCCATAAAGCAACGCCACTTTCCAGTATCTCCAGCAGTAGAGAAGCTGATGTTTGATGAACTTGATCGTATGTTGTCATTAGGAGTAATAGAAAAGTCAAATAGCCCTTGGTCATCACCAGTAGTTCTCGTTCGTAAACCAGGGAAGGTTCGACTCTGTTTAGACAGTAGGAAGGTTAACGCATTAACCGTGAAGGATGCATATCCGCTTCCTCACATCGAGGGTATATTGTCCAGATTGCCAAGAGCGGAATTCATTTCAAGTCTGGACTTGAAAGATGCTTTCTGGCAAATCCCTTTGGAAAAGAGTTCACGTGAAAAAACGGCCTTTACGGTACCAAATAGACCACTTTACCAGTACACTGTGATGCCATTTGGACTGTGCAATGCACCCCAGACGATGTGCAGGTTGATGGATCAAATAATTCCATATCATCTGAAAGAGAAGGTTTTTGTATATTTAGACGACTTACTTTTAGTCACCGAGAGTTTCGAATCGCATATAGAATTGCTGAAAGAAGTAGCTGATCATATTCGCAAAGGTGGTCTTACAATTAATATAGCCAAAAGCAAATTTTGCTTGAAGGAGGTTCGCTATCTTGGCTATGTTGTTGGTTTAGGAACTTTAAAAACAGATCCTGATAAGGTTTCTGCTATCTCAAACTATCCTATTCCGAAGACAGTTAAGCACCTGCGAAGATTTTTGGGTATGGCAGGGTGGTATCGAAGATTCATCTCTAACTTTGCCGAAGTCACTCATCCTCTTACCGAACTTTTAAAAAAATCTAAATCTTTTGAATGGTCTAACGAAGCTCAACAGGCATTTGAACTAATTAAGGAAAAGCTAACTTCTGCCCCATTTCTTGCAAATCCAAATTTTTCGAAACCATTTATTATTCAGTGTGATGCAAGTCAACATGGCGTAGGTGCTGTGCTTGCTCAGAAAAACGAAAATGACGAAGAAATACCTATAGCATACATGTCCCAAAAGTTAAATAAGGCTCAACAGAATTATTCTACCACAGAGCGTGAATGTTTGGCAGCTGTATTGGGCATAAAGAAATTTCGACCCTATGTCGAAGGACAATCTTTCACAGTTATTACCGACCATGCAAGTTTGCGTTGGCTTATGAACCAGAGTGATCTAAGTGGGCGTTTGGCTCGCTGGGCCTTAAAGTTTCAGGCATTTGATTTTAATATAAAGCATAGAAAGGGTAGCGCAAACGTTGTCCCTGACGCACTTTCTCGCGTTCACTCTGAAAGCGAATTGGTGTTAGCTGTAGAAGTCGATTATTTTCCTGATATAAATCTTTCATCTGAAGCATTTGATGAACCTGAGTACGATGAGCTCAGAGAAAAATTTAAAGCAAATCCAGGCAAGCACCCTGATTTTAAAGTATGCGATAAATTTATATATCATCGCAATGAGTTCTATTCAGGTGATCCAGAAAAAGAAAATGCTGCGTGGAAGCTTTTGGTTCCAAGATCGTTGAGAGCAGAGGTCTTGAAAAGCACACATGATGTACCAACAAGTGCGCACGGAGGTATTGGAAAAACAACTGAGAAGATACGACGTTACTTTTACTGGCCAGGTTTGTTTAGATCAGTGCAGGATTATGTTTTGAGCTGTGAGGTGTGTAAGACAACAAAATACCCTACTAAGGTCTTACGTCCACCTATGGGAAAATATACACCGGCGGAAAGAATTTTCCAACGTCTATATATAGATTTGATAGGTCCATTTCCTAGATCGAAAAATGGGCATATAGGGATTTTGATTGTTCTTGACCATATGTCAAAATTTAGTTTTCTCTGTCCACTAAAGAAATTTACTACAACTCCTATTGTTAACTTTTTGAAACAGCAAGTTTTTGATGTATTTGGCGTGCCAGAAAGCATTGTCAGTGATAACGGCAGCCAATTCAAATCGAAAGAGTTCGAAGCCTTTTTAACTAAATGTGGTATAAAACATACATGTACAGCGGTATATTCACCACAAAGTAATTCTTCGGAGCGTGTGAACCGCTCTATAAATGCTGCTTTGAGAGCGTATATTGTAAAGGATCAACGCGACTGGGATTGCCACCTTAGCAGTATCAACTCGGCTCTTCGTAATTCAATACACCAATCTACTGGATATAGTCCATATTTTGTCGTGTTTGGCCAACATATGGTAACACATGGCGATAACTATGCACTTTTACGAAATATTGGTATGACGACAGAAGGGTTAATAGAAAGTCATCAAAGTCGTTTTGATAACATCTTAAACGTTCGTGACAAAGTTCGAGATAATTTACACAAAGCGTTTGATCGGAATGAAGTTCAGTACAATTTGCGTTCTCGAGAGATAAAGTATAGCATAGGGCAAGAGGTGTTGCGCAGAAACTTTGCTCAAAGCAATATGGCAAAACAGTTTAACTCAAAGTTAGCTAAAACATTCCTCAGGGCAAGGGTTCGAGAAAAATTAGGTTCATCATATTATGTCCTTGAAGACCATAATGGTAAACTCTTAGGAACATTCCACGCTAAAGATATGCAACCGTACTAAGCTTATCGCCTTTTCCAGCTTCTTTATGAGATTTGTGACATACATATATCAAAAGTAACCTGTATTGTGAGCGCGGTTTATTATTTCTCTAGTTTTATATTATTTTCCATTTTTATAAAATATGCATTTACTTAAATTTTGTTTTCATCCTTTTGTTAAACACAAATATCACCCTGTTGTATTGCGCTGTGACTTAACGAGCCTTTTCGATTTCGATAAACGTTATCGATCGATGCTTTCGACACGTGTTGAAAGGCAAAATCATCTATCGAAAAGTATACCCGGATTTCCGCTTAAAACACTCTTTCTTTTGCTCTGTGGATTTCAACGAGACAAGTGGTATACATAGATCTAATATTCTTAAGTGAAAAAAAAAAACTTTGATTTTGGTTTAAACTAATTTACATTAAAAATAAACACAATTAAAAATAAAAACTGAGATAATTTGTTTAATTAAATTGTGAAAAATATACCATAACTTAGTTTAAATTGTGCAAAGTTTACATCGTGTGGGGTGGAGCCCTAAAAGGCCATACCAAACCAAGTGTATTTGAGATTCTGAGATAAACATCGGCCTGGAATAGCTTATCCACCACACCACGCATGCGCTTAATCAATATAAAACCACGGCTTGAAGATTTTTTTTTAAGTTTTTATATCCAGTTTTTTTCAAAAGGTGAGATTTTGCTAGTAATTTTATATATGTGCAGTATCTAATCATTAATTTATAAAAACCTAGGATTTCCAGTTATACAACTTGATAAAAATACAACTCAATACAATCTCCAGTAGTACAGTCAATCATCAATCCAACTGAATCAATCTAAATCTCTACAAGATTAGCTATGTTTTGTAGCAACACGTGACGCTTCAACGTACTACCAGTCAAGTCAGTCTATTCTAATACGAAGAACAAAATGAAGGGGGATTTGAGATTCTAAAAATTTTAACATGATATAAAAATCTTAAATTTACCTAAACATTTATTAAATTTCTAACTAAGTCTTAAATCTACCTTAATATTAAATTTCTGACATAAATCTTAAATCTACCTAGAATAAGTTTAATTTAAAATTTAAAAATTTAACAAAAAGTGAAAAAAGAAATTTAAAACTAAATCTAAAAATTAAGGTGCAATCGAAATATTTAATTAATTTTACACCGCCACTGCTAAGTGTGTGTCATTTTTATTTTTGCTTAGCGAGAGCACCAACAAAAAGAAAAAGGTGAAAAAGTAAATAAGAACAAAAATGTCTATTTAATAGGAGAAATTATTAACCACCTAAATTTAGCGTAAGGATTTGTTTTTGTAAATAGGTAAAATCCAATTAACCACCGACGCATCTCATCAGGCGCCTGCTGACATCGATCGGAGCTTTTCACCATGTAAGTGATTTTGATCAATTTCTCCTATCATAGATTTACTTATTACTCTTTACTTTGATGCTACTCTCTTTCTTTTAAGATCCGTTGTTTTTTTATTTGTATAAATATGTTATTTCTTTTTTTTTGATACTGATATTTTTTTTCAAGGCCGTTTATTAGGGTTACCGCGTGTTCATAATAAACAAAATTATAGTATTTCGATTGCTACATTTTTTTTTGGGTTATTATAAAAATTAAATGGATTTTTTTCTATTTATTTATTAAAATGAAATTTTTTGTGTGAAATGAATAAATTGTAAGTAATTAAATAATGTGAGATAATGATGTGAGCCTTAGTTCTTTAATTTTGGTTGGGCATGGAGATGAGATACAGTATCTCTCGAATGGTTGGGTAGGGGAGAGAAGAGAAGCGTGTAATTGCTATAATGCTTCTCAAGTTTGGGTTTTGCATTTGATAAAGTTTATAATTTTAGTCCGTCTGTTAATCATTTTTTTTTGGGTATTCAAAAGGGTTTTTTTTTGTCCGGTCCGAGATTTTTTTTTTTTGTTTGTTTTTTGAAATGTGCATGAATTATTTTTATCGTCATGGCATTTGTGAATTAAATGGCTAGCACCACCCATCCCGATCCGGCGAGCTTAGACCAGGTTTCAACTAGCATGCACGCTAAGCCATACACAAGTGGGACTCTATGACAGTTTACAATGCGCGTGTGAATTCGCGGGAGGACCTTTTCAATTTTACTTAATAGCTTTAAGTTGCCCTTGCGTTGTTAGTTAAATGTTTTATTTCTGGGCACCCTGTATATAAAATATACATACAAGAAGTACTTGCGTGAATTACAAAAAAACTTCTTAACATGAATAAACTCACGCGTTTTTATTTGTTAGTGCAAGACAAGGGTTAAACACACCTGAGCATTGATAAACAAAACGCTCACATATTGCTAATATGCACATAAACACGTACTTACATACACATATGCATGCAGGTTTACATTTCTGTATTGATTCACTTATACTTGCATATATACACGCTGTGATCCGCTGCTGTGCCAAGGGACGTGAAGGGACGCGGCATTGGCATTGGTGGGTGCAAATTGAAGGATGTGAGACATTTCAAGGATCATTGACCGCAGCTGACATCTGCTTTAATTCACTTTGATAGAGTACATATGCACACACACACACACACGCACAGATATGATAAATTAAAATTGACGGCTGTGGAAAAACGAAAGAAAAACAGTGTTGCCTACGCAGTGCATACTTTATTTAAAACTCGTCCGCCACTCTCCCTCCCGCAACATGAAAACAACAAAAATACCTACGTTTTTATTTATATGTCCTATATTTATTTATCAACTTGTTGTTGTTTCTTTTTGCTGTACACATTTTCGACATGCCAAATTGTTGTTGAAATCAAATGTAATAAAATAATTTGTGCATTCACACACACACACAGACACACACATGCAATCATTTGCAGAATGCATGTGAAGCAAAAAGGTATTCCATTCCATTCATTCATTCAGTTATTCATTCATTCATTCATTCGATTGAATTCATTCAATTCACTTGTCAAAGCTGTTTACAGAGTTGCCACCATCACTCACTCATTCATTCTCAGTGCTACTTGTTTTTCATAGGTACACCACAATATATTGTTGTTTTTATTTTTGTATGTTACTTTTTTGTATTATTTTTTTATTTCTTTTTCTTTTGTTGTTGTTATTGTTTTGTTAATTGACACTTTCAATTGTCAGTTCTGCTGCTGCCCATCGTCATTGTCGTTTGTACGTACAAATAATTGTCAAATGTGTTTAACAAATTGTTTATTGTTACAGTTGTTTGCTGTTATTTTGTTGCTGTTGTTGTTGTACTGTATTTTGTAGATGTAGTAGTATCTGTTGTTTCTTCTCTTTTTTTTTGATATATTGAAAGGGTTGTGACATTTGTGAATTAATTCCCCAAAATAATTTTATTATTTACTTAAAGTTTTATTTATGTTGTATGAAAAACAAAATGATCATATCAATGTTCATTGCATGCACATGTAGTATGTGAAAAGTAGTAATCGTTAAATAGTGCTAAATTTTATAGAGTATTGTATATAATTCTTTTAATTTATTTATTTTTTTTTTTGTAAATTGGCTAATTGCCAATTTGATACACACACACTTTTTTATCAATTTATTTTGAGTAGAAGACCAAAAACACAATTTGATGACTTGGGATATTTTTTTTTTTTTTATAAATTTGGGTCACTTGATGCCGTCTATTATGCAACAATTCCAAACTTTTTTAATAAGAACTGAAGAGCAATCAATTTTCCTTTAAACGAATATAAATTTATTAAAATCGGTGCTATAGTCGGATTTCTGAACCATACTGCGCTGGATGAAAAGCGGGCTAAATTGGCTTGATCAATAATCTATACTCATATGTCCATGCCTGCATTAAAGGTAGAGCAGCCACATTTTTATCTAAACAATCAGTACATTGAACTTGAATTGAAAAAACTATACAAATCGTCGATGTCTTGATTCTAAGTGTGAATTTTGTATTGGAGTTTTCATCCATTTATGTATGTATAAACCGAAGTCATAAAATGGAATGAAGTGGATCCCATTATGATAAAAGTCAGAAAACAATTTTAAAATCTGACTTTTAGTATAAATTATGTAACCGTTAGGGTCCCTGCTTTGAACATCCCCACATAGCCCTAGTTATTCACACACTTTTTCTTTATTCACTAACCCTTAAATACCCACTGGTCACTGCAGTGACCAACCACTTCCGCGGCTGCTGTGCCGCTATTTTACGTTCGCCATTTAAAACAAAGATCTGATCTTACTGTCTAAAGTTTTCTTTATCGATACGTATAAATAAGAATGGAAAAATGACAACTGTCGTACAGTTACAGTTATTTTTAGCTCGAAAAGCATGTTTTGCAAAAATTTTAAGCAACTAACTGAAAAAAAGGTGTTTTTATTTTGTGTAATAAATATATTGCCGTATGGACGAATTTGTGTCAGACGGTATAAGATAATCCCAAATAACTGTTTTTAAAAATTATTGCGAATGTATTTTAATTTATTCTCCAGATAATCGCCAAAGGTTACTACAGGGGTCAACCATGTAAATTAAAATAACTGCACCTTAAACTAATTTATTTGAAAACACGTAGAACAAACGTTGTTCGGAATCACAAATACTACCTCTGGGTATGTTTTTAATTGAAATCGGACGGGTTAATAGCTGTCTCCTTTTTAATTCCAATCATTCGGTTAATTGCAGCATATATCGTAGTATATATGGGGTACATTCTTAACTTTTTCCGGCAATGGACCTGCAGGTCATACAAATACTCTCTTGATATTCTTTGTACGTTATCAACAGGTGTTTTTCTTAAGCAAAGGTCCAATGTAATTCTCATAGTCGCCGTAGCCTGGTAATTAGTATGCTGGACTACCAAGCAGGAGGCCGGGTTCAATGCTCGCCACAGTTAAAAATAGAAGAACAAAAATTCCCTACACGATACCACCACTTGGCTGGTAATAGCAACTTTTCAAGGATAAAAATTGCCTAAAAAAAGCTTTTCATTTCGACGTTCGGATTCGGCATAAAACTATAGGTTCTTTTCGTTCGTGTGCAAATTTAACTCACACAACATTAGTGGAACCGAAAAGCTCGGTCTAGGTTATCCATGGAACATTGTATCATAATAGCAGTAGTTGTAATAATTCCCATCGCATTCAAGTTCTTTTCTGTCGATGTAGGTCCAGTTTTCGTTAACTTTTTAAACCAGCGATGGCCACACGAATACCACTACAATATGTGTATGTAAGAGTGCTTTCACTTAGAGAAATATTTGATGCGTAATACAAATTTTATTTTGCGATTTTGCAATTGAAAAGTTTTCCTTTGAAAAAGTTAAAAATTAAACAAAAATGAAAATAATAAAGAAAAAAACAAGCTTTAAAAATTCATAAAAAAAAATTAATAATAAATCCCTCTGTTATCCTTAGAAAAAATCATACATGTGTACGTAAGGCCACGAAATGCCCTTTACTATGTATTTTTCATTTATTTCAAAAGAAAATCGATCGTTTTCAATACATTTTTAAATACAAATTAATTTAAAAAGAACTTTCAGCACATAAAGTAATAATAAAGGACATATTTTATATATATATGCAATGAAGGACATAAGTCTTCGTAAAGCACACCGAATTTTCAGTTTCTGTAAAACCAAAGAATCTAAAGCAAAAATTAGGTTTGACATTTGACTATTTACTCTTAAAAAACAAGAAAAAATTTGGTACATGACAACATAACGGTAAATTCGCAAGCATAACAAAAAATTAACATGACAAAAGTCTTCATTTACTACGAATTTATCGAAGGACCAGCTATTTAGTATGAGCAATAACATTATATGCCTCTTTCAATATTTGGTGGGTTCTCTTTGGGCATCAATACAGTCGTCGTGATATAGAGGTTACTAAGTTGGCGCTCTCTTCAAGAGCTTTTATGCTATTTTGTTCAATAGAACAAGTGCCGAAATGTCAGTGATATTGGAAAACAGAATCAGACAGCGGTTAGTTTACCTCTCACACGTGTACTTTTCAATCAGTTGGTCAATTATATCAAGCCCAAATTTTGTTGAGTTGTAAAACTTAATAATTTTTGGCAATTTTTTCATATGATTTTCAAGATTAATTTTATCGGGATGTAATCAACTCAAGCCCGTAACCATTTTATACTTTTTCGGAATGTACTTAACAATTGTAATTCGGTTATTGAAAAATTGTCAACTGATAAAAAGTGGTAAGAGTCACAATTTGTTCTTACTGCAACATGCAGGTCGGTTGTAATATTCTGCCCCTGATACTCACTAACCAGATCTTTGTTGACCTTTGGTTTCGTTCTGGTGATAAACTTACGCATACTATTTTCCAAATAGACATAAAAATTCATGCAGAACTTTATGCGAACGCCCGAAGCTATCAGCGTTTTTAGTCCGAACATACATACATACTTGGCATACGAAAATTACACTATGGTCTTCAGATGACCTTAACCCTGGAAGGACACGCAAATTTTTTATATGAAAACGTCATGCTTCGTCGAAACGGTGACATCATCATTCAAAGTGGTCATGCAGATGGTCTATACACTTATAACTTTGAAAGTTGATTGTTTCCCATTATTTGGTTAATTTATCATTTAGAAAAGCAATAATGGATTTTTTTTAATAAGATTTATTAATAAATTAGAAAGAGAAATTGTAAAACGTAAACATGCGTAGTTGATTCGAGGAAGCATGTCCTTCAAGGGTTAAGGTGTGTTTACGTAAGTTTTGATTTTGCAACTTATTTCAGAATGTAAAAAAAATATTTTCGTATTTTCTTACGTGATAAATAATTATTAAAGATATCGTGGAAGGAAACAAAAAAAAGGCCACGAAATGGCCTTAAAATAACAGAAGGGTTAAGGGAAGTTCATATATACATAAATAAAAATATAAAAAGGAAAATATAAAAACTAAAGCACATGTTTAAAAAAATTCGCAGTCATTTCAGTAATTATTTTAGTTCAATGATTTCATCGGTATTTATTTCAAATTCACAGGATTTTAGGCGAATTAAATTTTTTAAATGTCGACCGCTTAATCTATTCCTTTATATTTACTTTTTATGAACTTTAATGTTGAAATAGCCATTTTACACCTATATGTTGACCCAAACATGGAATAAAGTTTAAATATGTCATTTTGATCTTAGGATAGTTCGCTTTTCACCAAGACTCTATCCAAGTTTCAAGTTGCAAAGTTAGGTCGGCCTTTTTTTCTCTCCTCATTCCTATTAAATTCATACTCAATATGTCTTGCTCAATAATGACATTCTAGATAGGACGGACTAGCGCGTGCCAACGTACGTTGACATACTAAACATTCAAGCTTACGCAAAAAATTTTCAGCAAACAAGAAATTGTATTCCGATTAAAGGTCAAACATTTTTATCAGTGCAAAATATAAATAACGCAAGTACAACCCATTCGAAAGAAGTTTCGTGTGAGCATGCCTGCGTGCAAGAGCTTGGGGATCCCTGCTTTAAACAATTCGTCTACGACAATACTCCACATCAACGGAGATAGCACTCCATTTTGTGAGCTCTTTCTCGTTGTGTTTGTTTGTGAAGATTCGGTACCTTTAGGTATCTCTATTGGCTTAGTTTGCAACATATTTTTCAACCACAGTGTTTCCATGGCTTCTTTTATAGGCTCATGCGATACATTTCCAAAAGTACCTTCGGTAGTTTCTAATATTTGTATACGTAGGTTAATTAATACAAAGCCGTTTCTTTCGATCTACTTGTCTTGTATGCGTGTGAACATGGGTGGAGAGACTTATTAGATTCCTACATAATTGTCTAGAATTTTCTCCTCAGTTTTTAGTATAAAGGCGTTGGTTTAAAGGATCTCGGGGGAAGGATCTTCTGATTTTCACTAACGATTTTAGGAGAAATTCTACGTTTTTTTTTTTTGAAGTAGTGCGGAGAATCTGCCGTCCACACAAAATATTTTTAATGGTATATTCCACTTCTAGCATCTATGATGATCTTCTATGATTAGGCAATCCAGTACTCGATTTACGGGTTTAAATTCATCAAAGATTACGTTTTCTGGTATTTTTGGCGGCTATATATCTCTAAAACTGCACTTGTCATATGCTGTGGCTATTAAAACGGTTATTTCCTTCTGGAACTATATGCAATGTTTACAAAGTACATGTGTAGTTTCCATAATTCCGAAGCCGATTTAGTATAATTCAACAATTCTCTACATCTCAAGTGAAAAACTACACCTGGCACCCAAAAATCACAATCACTTTTTAATCAAACACAACAAAGTCATTGCACAATTATTTATTTACAGTTTATAATAATAAATGGATTGCAAAAAGCAACAACAACAACAAAAATACTTTTAAATCAATTGGAAGTCGTAAAATTAAAGCCATTAAACCTAAACATAAACCTAAGTCTAAATGTGTACATTTCATAAATCCTTTAACAAAAAAAAAAAAAAAAAAAAAAACACAAGGTACGAATCTCTCCCCAAATGTGAAATCGAATGCCACTAGCATTCGTTATGTTCATAACCTAAAAATTGATTCATACCGTTTTTCATGAATTGCGCGTATGCTTCAAAAAAACAAGGGCCAACCAAAAAACTAAAGTGCGGAGAAAAGGAAATTATGGAAAGAAAAGTATGGGACAAAGGAAAATTGCAACAACATTATGCTATATGTATTTTTCAAGTGCATTGCATAAACTCTGCTTCTTCTTTTTCTCTGTTTTTTTGTATCTTTTAATCCTGAAATTGATCCTTAATTTTCTAGGGTGACTGAATGCATTGATGTGTGAATGTTCATGTATTTACCTATACATGCGAATAATTGTATCTATTAGCCCAGCGGGAAAAACAGATTTGAAACGCTTGAACCACTCAGAAACTTCGATCTTCAGAAAGCTGCTCCGGTCATAAAGTGTGATAACAGAAAATTAATTTTTAAATTATAATTCTAGCAGAGAGGCAGTGCTATTATTATACTAATATTAAATTAATGTATTAAAATACTTAACTAAAATATAATATTCCCATCAAGATTAGCTAAAAGAGTGGGAATAAAGCAGTGGTATTTCGATATCATGAAAGCAATTATTATCAAAGTTCGAGACTAAACCATGAAGAGGGTTTAAATACAAATATGACTATTATGAATATTATTGACTCGACAAAGTAGAACAGCCCCTTAATCTTAAGAGCCACAGCAACAAAATACAAGACTAAAGGATATCAAGGTCTAATTTAAAATAATCCTATCAGTCTAACAATAATTCTATACTAAGGATAGCAGCAAATAGTTTAGTATAAAATTTCAATTCAATTAATTTATAAAATATCAATGTTCAGAACTGAAGCAGCAGGAGACGCAGATTTTTTGATATATAAAATAATTTTTTTTTTTTTAATTTTATAATTTTTAATTTAAGGCAACCCTGCGGTTTATTCTGGTGAAAAAAACAATTCATATCAAGACTCAAAACTGCTCAGAGGAAATTCCCCTGTATTCTGATATGAGGGAACTATTTCTACCAAGTCTAAACACAATGGTGCCAGGCTCCTATTATTTCTGTCAAAATTAATTTATACCAACGTCAAAGATAAACTTAAGAGAGTAGAAGGTATTTTGATTAAAAACAAAATGATTATCAGAATGCCCAATTGAATGCCCAACTGAATGAAATGCAAGCAGGATTCTGATGTAAAGGAGCAATTTTTCACACGGGTGCAAGCATGAGCGCCTGTCTGAAAGAGAAAGGTAGAAAAAACATGTAATAAAAAGAGATAGAAACTCACCTGTTTTCTTCTAACTACTTATTTTTTACCTTTCTCTTTCAGACAGGCGTTCATGCTTGCGCCCAAGTGAACAACCACAATAAAATTAAATAATATGAGAAACGATTGTAAAAAAACGTAGAATTTGGATTCTGTGAATACGGTTGCATAAAAGAGTATCTGTAGGGAATGTACGAATCGATGCGGAGGAATGAAAAAGGCAAACAAAATATATTCACTTCGTTTTGCTAATTTCTCTTCTACTATAATTTTCCGAATACTTGTGCATTTTCTTTGATGTGTGTGTGTCTTTTGCCTCTTTCATATGTTTGTTTTGATTTTTCTTTTAATATTTTCCATACAGATGGTGCACTAAAAAATATACTGTAGAGGTCATGAATATAGTGTTGAGAAAAGAATGGTGTCGTTGTAGTTATCAGCATAGAACTGTCAAAACTTAAAATTTATTAGCAGATACAGATGCTACAGCTGTATCGAAAGTTGATTCAGCTTTAATTTTTGAACATCGACATCAACAAAAATGGAGGACGAGCAATAGTTGAAGCACCACTCGAAGAAAACTAACGAAATAAATTTAATGTAATTAATTAATTTGTGTACTATTATTTTGTATATGAACTCTTCGAATGCCATTTGCACACATCCACTATCTCTCACATTCTGCTATTATTCCTATACCAAAGAAGTTTCAATTTTATCAAGTGCACTAAGTTGCGCGTGTATGTGTTATTTATGGCAATTTCGAAAACGCAAAAAATAAAATAATTAAAATTTTTTTAATTTGCTGCAATTTTTCTATAGATAGCTCAATAGTGTACGAGTTATTGACTAATAAAGGACTTTTTTAAGAATCTACTGATTAAAAAAAAGTTCCTAAGTCGATAAAATTTGCTCAACGTCTTAACTCATAAATATTTGCAATGCCTGGGACTTGTATATTTTTTAATGTGTTTACTCAAACTTACAGTAAAAATTTTATCTGCATTTTGAAAGTCGGGACTCTGGACACGGAACTAAAAATCTGAAAAATCTGGGCGAATTCCAAACGTGTAACAGCCCTATTTGTAATATTGGTTGTCAAATTCGAAGACTCATAACTTTAATTTTGAAACCAGAACAGAAGCGCTACCGAGATTTGCACCAATGAAGAAAAATTTTTTAATAGTTTAAATTCAAATTAGACATATACCTGCTGTAGGATTTATATTTTACGCGAGTGTAAAGCCTTCCAATTTTTTAATATTTTAGTAGGCATTATATGACTGATGAGGAATAGCGGCGGATTCCGAAACGGCCTTCTCATATGTCCGTTTCTATATGCACTGTTGTTGTGCTGATAACATACGTTCATTAACAGCCTTATTTTATAAATCACCGGTACTGAACGCAACGCCAGCGCAATATCAATGCCGTCGTTCAGAAACATTTTTTTATGAAACGTTTTGTAATTTCGTTAGGTTCACTACGCCATCACGCCGAACTGTCAAATGCTTACGGTTTAAGGTTGCAATGCATAGTATAAAGTTGAATATTTTCTGCAAATGTTTAAAATTTGTCTTTCTTTGACTATTTTTTTAATGTTAAAACCTTATCAGATATTATTTTCATGTTTTTACGCCAAAAAGACGACCTCGATAGCCTAGTGGATAGTGCACTAGACTTTCATCTGGGAGGTTCGGGTTCGATTCCCGTCTTCGTCTGGAGGTTAATTTTCATAACATTCTTATATTCACTATCAATATAAAGTGTATGAGAATTATAAGATAGTGTACAAGTACACACCTTGGTTGGTAATGGCAAAACCACCAAGCCGATAAAAAATTGCCACACCGCCGTTCGGAATCGGCGTTAAACTGTAGGTCCAACTATGTGGTATCACAATGGGCCGTTCAGGCCTAAGTGTGTCTCTCGACAGCCACTCCAACCTAACCTAACCTACGCTAAATAGCAGTTTTTTGTTTAAATATAGTTTTATATAGATGATTTTTTTAAGAAAACGTTTCCATTGGCATATTACTTTTCTTCATCATCTGAATCTGATGAAGAACCAATAAATATCCGTTTACTGAAAAGAAGCTTGCGCTATAGCTGCGACGTTTTGGATATTTCAGCACAAGCAAAGAAGTATTCAAAAATATTCTCAATGAAATTGCAACTCAGATGAAACCGCCTTATAAAACAACCGTTTTAGGTAATTGCAGAATGCTTGGAGTTATTTTGAGCTCACTTCTGCATCAAGTGGATAAAATTACCTCTAACGCAAGGTGAGGAAGATGAAGCAAAACAGAAATTCCACCAAAAATTTCAACTTCCAGGCGTCATGTGGGGCACAAATCAAAATATAAAATATGCCGATGAAGAAACGAAATATTTGCACCATGACCGAAAGTGTTCCAAGTAAACAATTCTGTCCAGTGCCTCTTAAATAGCTGTTAAGCTATTAGAAAAAAAGGCTATTACAAAATTGAAATTATCAACAGAAATTCAATATCACAAATAAAAAACTTACATTTTCTTTATCAACAAATACATTTCATCTCCAACGAAGGCTCACAGCAAAGTGATAAATTTGAGTGTTCAAGTGAACAAAATGTGCACGTTGCGTTTTATAAAATACCGTTTTTCAATTCGGCCAACGCAACTACGTAACTGAATGCCAATAATCCCTCACTTCAGTGTTGCGTTTTATAAATTACGAAATTTAAAAAAGCAGGTGAAATGAACGGGTTGCGTTTTATAAAGAAAGGCTGCGTTTTATAAAGAAAGGCTGTGTCGGTTAAGCCTGTTACTTATATTAGTTGTGATGGTTTGAATGTTCAGTGACTTAAAATAAAATAATTTTTGGAATATAATTAGCCCTCAAATATTTACTTCTCTTTATCTGCCATTATTAAGGTTCAAAGAGGAATAATGTTTTCGAAAAATGTTGCACTCACCTTCAAATACGCCGAGGGTCATTGAAAATTCTATAGCCAGGTTCCCATATGAAGCGATCTTCTTTGCCGCTGGGTTTCATTGACACCCCTGTTGCGTTGAAACTTGTATACGAACAACCAGAGGAGTAACAAAAAAATAAAAATAAAAAAAAACAAATATTATGCAGGGGTTTTTATGCTTTCGAGGTTTAAGCTTTCGTGGTGCTTGATTCGAGGTTTGTATTGTAGTATTTATTGTTGTGTTTTTCAATACTACGCGTAGTATTGTAGTTTTTTATCTACATAGTACCTTCAGTGCATACTATATACCATATTACATTGTTAATGGTTTTTCATTTACTTTGATTTTTTGCTTTTCATATTTTTACGTATTTAACACTAGGCGTCGCACGTCTCATTTGTGTCACACATAAGGATTAATTTCTTCTACACACACATACACACACACGAGTTCATATTTATGCAGACATTAGTCCTAAATCAGAAATTCTATACTATTCATATTTTTATGCGCTTAGTGCCTAATGTAGTACTTTTATATTTTATACTCTTTTTTGTTTTTGTGTTAAGCCGACATGACCAATGGTTTTTACTTTTGCGTACTTTAATACCTTTCCACACTACATATTACTGTTTTTCTAATTTGTTTGGTTTGGTTTAGTATTTTTTTTTTTTTGTTCGTTCGTTCGCTCTACTCCAGGCTTCCTATTTTTTGTGCGCATTAATTCCACAGAAATCATAACAAGGATCATCAGCAGTGACATTGCAGATTAACCCTAGGCAAACGACAGAGCATTGCTTTCAGGGGTATATGTTACTTGCTACCGCATATATACCTCCCAGTTCGGAATTGGGGATCAAATTGAATTTTTGTGTTTGATATAAAATCGTCGGCAAAGTCAGGTAACTTCAGATTTTGTTCAAACTTTGTGAAAATCTTCTTTAGGGTTCCAAAAAATAAATCAGCCGCCAAAAAATTATCTCACACTTCACTTCCCGCCAGCGCGAAGTAAAAGATTTACAATTCCACAGCCAGCAATGGATCTACGATTTGGAAAGGGACAAAAAAAAAGCCTAAAAATCTGACTCACACCATGATTCACACCAAAAATTAAACCTGAAATCAGACCAAAATTCAAGTTAAAACTCAAACCAAAGCCAGATTAAAATTCAAATCAAACTCAGATCAAAAATTAGGCCGATAATCATACTAAAATTTAGACTAAATTTAAAGGAAAAACCAGATCGAAATTTGCACCATAAGTCAATCCGAATAGGCGATAAAAATTCTGACCGAAAATCAGACAAGAATTTAAAACAAAAGTTAGCCAAAAATCTAACCAAAGTGCAGACCAAAAACTAGACCTAAAACATGACTAAAAACCATGCTACAAACTTAGATCAAAAAGCAGAAAAAAAGCTGCTATTAAGTCAGATTAAAATTCAGACTAAAATTCAAACCAAATTCAGATAAAAAATTAGACCGGTATTCAGATTACAATTTAGACCAGATTCTAACAAAAGATCAGAACCAAATTCAAAACCGAAAGCTAGTCCAAAAAGCAGATGAAAATTCAGACTAAAATTCAAAACAAAATTACTCCAAAATCAAACAGAAGGTCAGACTAAAAACCAATTTGAAGTTTTACCATAAACCTAGTATCCAAGTACACAGTTTCCAGCTCCATAATCAATCAAAACTAGCTGAGGAAAATCAGTGAATATCTGTCGAAATTAATGAATGATCGACCCAAGATCAAGCAAACAAAAAATATTTTTGTTCAATTATTCGAATAGAACATATATCGTCGCCTTAGAACTGCAACCAGTTAAGAAAGTATGCACAATACCAAAAATTTTGTTAGTTTTCTATACTGGGTTAGTTTTGTATGAAAACATAAAAAAACTACAGTCTCTTGTGTATTTCTTTCTGTTTTTGTGCTTTACCACTCGTATGCGCTTTGTATCCCGGGGAAAATGCGTGAAAAGTCTCACATGTTGTTAGCGTTTTTTGTCTTACTATATATTTTTTTTTTTTGGATAATTGTTTTTTCCCTTTTTCATTTTCATTTCATGTGAATTTTGCTTTTATTTTCATTTTTAGTTGAATTTTTTTTTTCGTCGCTCGTTGGTCTTCGCAGCGATTTTCATTAATCACCTTGATCGATTTTTGAGCACGCGCTTTTTTTTGGGCTCTTTGTTTTTGGGAAATCATTTTTTAGCATTAAGCATGGTGTATGCCTGTGGGAATTTAGAGTTACTTAAGTTAGTGGTGGCAGGATGGGTAGTGGCAGCAAAGGGTAACAGAAAAAATTTGTATACCTTTTCTGTGGACTTTTAGGCTAAAACCTAAGCAAGAGAATGAAAAACAAATAGTGCATTCGAAATGGGATTGCTTCATCTAAGTTTTCAATCATTGGAAAAATATCGAGCGAAGAAAGAAGTACTCACTATTCTCTAAATCCCATGAGATTGACAGTACTGAATTATCCAACAAATTGGTGTGAAATCCTACAATTAAACCATTCAAAATAATCTCAAGCCTCATAATAAGTATATCAAGCGAATTCGGAAGTAGGAAACTACAAGTAACTGAGCGAACAATATGGAATCCTCAAGCTTTAAACAGTGAGAACTGTTTATTTAACATTCAGATCACGAAAAATAATTCAGGAACATTTCCTGAATATGAGAGCTGAAAGAAGGCAAGACCGCCCAATACAATTTTGGTTACATTAGGTTGTTGTGGCGGCGAATTGCTTTGTTGCAATGCGCTACCAGTTCACCATCTATATCAGAAGCTGCATCAGCAGTAAGTAAAATCTGATCTTCTAAGAGGCTAAGGGATAGCCCTGATACTATTGCGCAACACAAATCCGAGCAATCCACACTTACAAATTATTGGCTGGGAACCCCAACAACGCTTCTCGATGAAATAAAGAAGACATCAAAACCACCTCCAATATTCATTGCAACAAACGATTATGAGCTCAAATTGCTAAAAGATGGAGAAGTCAAAAAACCTACCTTTATATCAAAAATTACAACATCTACACCGCAAATCATCCAGCTGGTACAGCGAGAGGTGGCACTGCTATCATCATAAAAAATAAAATAAAACATCAAATACATGATAAATATGTAAAATCACACATTTAAGGGGGTATTCTAGTGTAGAAATTAAAAAAAATCGATTTTTTTTCTTCATATTTTCAAAGTTTAACTATTTAAAAATATGCCTACAAGAGGATTTTTAAAAATTCAAATTATTTTCGGAAATATAGGTATTTTGTTGATGCGGTATCCAAACCGCGAAATACTTAACGCGAAACTTTAAACGCGTTTTCTCGAAACTGTCTTTTTCAAAACGATACCCACGATTTCTCAAGTTCTACTGGACCGATTTAATTGAAAATTTTTGAGAGTCTTCTTTATACACTAGTCTATGTCGGGAACTATCCGCACCCCCAAATTTAAATTTTTACTATTTTTAAAAAATTCGAAAAAGTCAAAAAAAGTGGTACAAAAATTATTTTTTATTTCAAGCAGCCGCCATTTTGTGAACATTACTCTAGATTAATAATCATTTTCATTTTTTTTTTCAGATTGCTAGGAGGGTTGGAATCGTGGGTATGGTCACGTGCCAATTTTTTGAGACCCCCACTTCATCAGCTGCTCATTTTTGGAATTTTCAACTTTTTTATTTTTTAATTTTTTTCTGTATTTTTGTAATGTTAATAAATAACTCATGAAAAAATGGATAGTAAAAATATTGATTGCCTTTTTACGGCACTTCACAAATCTCCTAAAATTCACTCCTCTACACTAGAATACCCCCTTAACCATTAATGACCAAGACGGTCATCTAACAATTATAGCATCCTATGGTTCTCCAAGATTTTCTATAAAAAGATACCAATATGAATATTTTATCAATCCTAGGGGCTAGGTTCATAGCAGGCAGTGACTACAACGCCAAAAGCAAAGTATGGGGATCAAGAACATTTAACCGTAATGGGAAAGAGTTAGAAGAAGTAATTAGAGCAAACAACTGCGATCATATCTCGACGGGAGAGCTCAGAGTATAGTAATCTCCAAGCCAGGTAAACCAAAAGAGCTCATAAGCTCATATCGGCCCATTAGCCTGCTACTCA
Source organism: Toxonevra muliebris (assembly GCA_963691655.1). NCBI lineage: Eukaryota > Metazoa > Arthropoda > Insecta > Diptera > Pallopteridae > Toxonevra > Toxonevra muliebris. The sequence goes on from OY829329.1 coordinate 28,334,825, forward strand.
TTGCTTCAAGTGTGTTTGAAAAGACTAAGACTCGTCATAAAGGAAAAACAACTGATACCTAACCACCAGTTCGGCTTTACTGCCCTGGAGAAAAAATACTGTGCAGCAGTCTTTCTAGACATCACACAAGTCTTTGATAAGGTTTGGAACAGAGTTGGGTAGTAATGATTCCTTTAGGAATTAAATTCCATCTCTATCCCAATTACAAGGAATTGTAATTGGTACTTTAATGTTTTCAATTCCTTAGTAATTTAATTGATAAAACTTTCAATTCCATTATAAGGAATTGTTATCGGTAATTAAAATTTTCAAATTCCTAGGTAATGGAATTGAAAAAATTTTCAAACCAAAAAAAAAATTCGGAAAACATTGTAAAATGCTTCTAATAAGTTGTTACGAGAGAACTGACCAAAATTTTATACGTAATGGCTTATTAGAAACATTTTACAATGTTTTCCGAAAAAATCTTTATTTTTGGTTTTTTGGAATTGAACTAAAAGGGAATCAATTACTTTCGAGGAATCATTCCAACTAAATTGGAATTTAATTCCAAGAAAGTAATTGATTACACTTAAATAATAAATTCCTTTCTTTTCAATTACATTTTCAATTCCTTTAAGGAATTGATATATTTTTAATTACAAAATACAATTCCTTGTAATGGAATCGAAAATTTTTCCAATTCTATTACCTAGGAATTTAAAAATTTTATTACCGATTACAATTCTTTGTAATAGAATTGAAAGTTTTATCAATTCCATTACCAAGGAATTGAAAACATTCAAGTACCAATTACAATTCCTTGTAATTGGAATTGGGAATATAATGTAATTGAATTTACCCAGCTCTGGTTTGGAACCAAAGGTTGTTGATCAAATTGAAAAAAATGCTGCCGTACAATCTTTGCGAAATACTATGGTCATATTTGGAAAATAGGTACCTTATGATATAATTCAATTAAGAATTGACAGAGCTATTTCCAATTGACTCTGGAATACCGTAAGACAGTGATCTGGGTCCTATTATATATACCCTCTTTACAGCGAATCTTCCAACTTCTAACTCAGCAACAATCGTGACCTTTGCTGATGGCAACGTCATATTATCTAATCCCTATAACTGCAACATTGTATCAGAAGTCTTACAAACTAATTTCTACTTCTGGTTGAAGAAATGGAGAATACGGGCAAACTCAACTACGGTACAAACTACTTTCACCCTAAGGAAAAACACGTGCCCTCCAATCAAATTTAACAACAATGATCTACCTCAGTCGAATGATGCAAAATATCTTGGGATTCACCTGGGCCGACGCCTGAATCACATATTCACCAAAAGAAAACAAATTGACTTAAAACTAACGTCGTTACACTGGCTCATCGGTCTTAGCTCTCAACTGACTGTGGGAAACAAACCGCTAATCTACCAAACCATTTGGGCGTATGGTATTCAATTATGGGGATCAGCATCTAAAACAAACATAAAAATAATTCAAAGATTCCAGTCAAAAATATTTCGCCATATGGCAAATGCTCAGTGGTATGTCAAGAATGAAACTCTACACCACGACTTTTAGATTCCGACCGTACGATAAGAAATACTACGATATTCTGCAAAATATCAACATCGTCTCACTCTGCATCCCAACACACTCGCAAGGAAACTCTTGGATTTTTAAACTACATCACATTGGCTCAAGCGAACAGCACCGCTCAAGTTTACTTCCTAACTACACAAAATTAATGAAATTAAATTATACTTATTAATTGTTTTAAATATAAATACATATATAAAAAAATACATACTAGGAATTTAAAATGTAGATATACGTAATTAATTAATTAATATAGTCAATGGCCAATATTCTTCACGTTAAAATATGTAAATTAAACCAAACTAAATGCTGAATGTCCTTAAAAGATAGCTTGCTTTAAATAAAAATTGGTGTTAAAAAAAAATTCATGTAAAGGTACAGTACGTAGCAAAAAGTATTGATGATTACGCTTTTGTGAGACTGTATATAGAAATGTTAAACAGTGATTACTTTTGAAAAAAATTTTTATAAATGTATTTTCGAAGAATTTTCAAAGTTGCTGTAAATGAGTTAAGAAAAAATTCGCATTTAAAATATAAGGAACGTAATTATGACTTATACCCATCCCAAATCATGCATACTAGAGCGGGTCGATTTTTTTTTGACCAATCGTTCCTGAAAAATGGAATAAAGGGATAATTTTACGAATATTTGCGGAAGAAACCATTGGTAAAAATGGATTTCGAGCCTCCGAATTTTTCAAAATAGGTACTTTTGCGTATAACATGCTTTATTATGTGGATAAATGGCCATAAAACTGTTAAAAATTCACCGATTTTAGTTAGTTTACTACAAGATTCTATTTTAATACAAATGTTTTACATTAAATTCAGTTTTTAAGAGTATATTTAAGTATTTCAATATATTACGCTACGTTATAGCTATAAAAAACTGGGTGCGGTAAATAGTGCATGTTGTAGATCTACGCCAAAGAAAGAAAATGCATAATTGGAATTTTAAAAACACCAGCAAAATCTGGGCTTAGGACCATAAAACCGATTTTAGGTGTCTCGCCCTATATTCGCATATAACTTCAACAGTGGTTAATTGATTCCACAGTGTAACAAATATTTTATGCACAAGATTTTCGAACGGTTTTATAGTAATTTGTTATATAATTTAATTTTATAGTAATTGATCACAACTGCGTACTCAGTTTTTCTTCATCACATCTAGCTCTCCCACAATCTGGACCTGAAGTCGGAAAAATGGGGTCTTCAGGGGCCCATAGCATGTTATAGGTATTATTGTTATTATTATTATATTTGGGGATGTGGACTGCGTCCTAAAGAACTATTGTGCCCCCTTCAAAGATTATAGTATTCTTACAGTCCCTATAATTCTTAAAGAATTATAGTATTTCTGTAAGTCCTATTACTGCAATAAATTTTAGTATAAGGCCTATTTCCAGTTGTTTCAGCATGCCGTCTGGTATTTGGTAGTCTCCCAAGTACTTTTTCCGGCTTTGCAAGAGCGCTGGACACTGTCCTAAAATGTGTATTGAAGTTTCGGTTTCCTCCCCACAAAATCTACACGACTCATTATTGCATATTCTCAGTTTTGCCAGGTGATAATTCAGCCTGCAATGCCCTGTCAGAATACCTGTTATAATTCTCAGATTCTTTTTTTGTTAAGTTCATACAATCATCAAATCTTTTTAGTTTATGCGTTCCTAAAAGAGTTTTTGATTGCTCCATCCCTAGTAGATTATTCCAGTATGACGCTCGTAATTGGTTCTCTTCTTTCTCTAACAGTATGGTTAGAGACCTTTTTCCCATTCCACAAAAGGGTTCGGGTCCTACAAATGGGCCCCCTTTTTGGCAAGTTCGTCTACCTTCTCATTTCTTTCTATTCCTACATGGCCTGGAACCTTAAGTATCCAGACTTTGTTCTGCAAGCCACGGGTATTTAGTTTCTCAAAGCAGTCCCTAACCAGTTACAATAACATGTTATAGATAAAAATACCTATTTTGGAAAGTCCGGAGGCTCGAAACCCATTTTTGACCTATGGTTTTTTCTGCAAATATCCTTAAAATTATCCCTATATTCCATTTCGGGGACGATTTTCCACATTTTTTCCACTCGACCCGGTCTAATGCATACCTAACCTAACAATTTTTATCTACTCTAAATATTCTAAATAACTGCCTAACCTCTAGGAATATGTTTATTTCTTGAAATGAATATCTTATTGCAAAACTCATAAACAACAAACATAAAAATACTGTTGATTGTTTTCGAGTGTGAATAATTTATTAGGCAAAGTTTCTACTTCGTTTCTTTGTGTCTTCGTTGTTGTTTTTGTTGCCACATTTGGCAACTCAATTTGCAAAATTACTTTGCATAACTGTGCGCAGAAAAATCATTTATATTGCTGCTATCTATAGGAACAACAGCAAACCAAACAATTTTTTTTATACTTACAATTTACCTTTATTTTATTTTTTTTTATTTTTTTTTTACGGGGGGAGTGTTAGGACAAGGCGATTTTAAAAATCCAAACACGTCGGAAAGTCGCTACAAATACCAGCAATAACAAAAACAACAAAAGGTAAAAAAAATAAGGTATAAAAAATTCATTTCACTAAAAACGTAGAAGTATCTGAAAAAATGTAGTAGTAGTAGATACATACATATATGTAAAAAAAAATTGACTGACTAACCATAGAGCTAAGGTATGATGTGATGTGATATGATGATGTTGATGGTATCGGTGGAAGGTGAAGCAGTAGGCTTGAGTACCTATACTTCAAGCAGGTGCGATACGCGCGTGTCCATTACACGCACTGTGAGTTTCCGTCACACACTTCAGCTAAGAGCACATAAAAAAAAACAAACAAAAAGAAAAGACAACTTTGAAGAAGCAGCAGTAGAGTATTATCCTGCATGGATGTAAGAATAGGAAGTGGCAGTAGAAACTGAGATAGAAGACAAGATAACAATAACAAATTTGCCTACGCTGCTGACGCTCAATCTTTGCTTCAAGGGGGGTGGGGTGAATACATGAAAAAGTCAATAAAAAATGAATGACAACAGCAGGGCGAAAAATCCAAACGTGAGCCATAAAACTCTATGAGGAAAAAGAGTGTACGAGAAAGAACAAAAAGGAAAGGAATGCAGAACCAAAGTTTTGTGGCCTATTGTCTTTTTGCGGCTTATTACCAAAACGGAAGCAGCATACACATATTTTAAGCCGCTCATCAAACCAAATACGCTCGCTCGCTCCACTTTTTTTTAACTTTGACTAACAATACTTTATGCATTCGGGCAGCAATCCGACTGACTAACTGACTGACTCAATGCCTTGCTGATTGTTTGCCGCCCGCCTACCTGTCTGGTTTAGGGTTACCAACGGTATTTTTTGCAATCTCTCCATTTTTCATTTTGATGGCAAATGCATTTGTTTTTTTTTGGGAGATACTTGTACTACATACATATATAAAACACTAAATGACACTGTACAACAAAATGAGACTTTAAAACAATATCTGATTTGATCTGTAACGCTGATCACGAATCTGAAAACATTTTTTCGGGTCTGGTCAGTTGTCGTTTTTTCTACATGAATTACTTATACAAGTTTTGGATGAGAAAAAAAAATTCATCCATGAACCCCTAACCTTATCAAATTTTCAAAAACGAAGATCTACCAATATACACGAAAAATTTAAATATTTTTAAAAACATTTTTTCAACTAAAAATTCGGGTAAAAAAAATTCGGAAAACTAACCCAAAACTTACATACTATTTTGCTGTTGTATAGTGTAATCTGAATTTTTTTTACAAATTTTAAAAGTGAAAAGCTTAGGATCAGTTTTTAATGAAAGATTGTTAAGAAAAAATCTCAGTTACATGTGGTCGTCTGATACAACTAGAGGGTTGCAAAAGTTCCAATTCATAGATTTGTAAGGATGTCGTCGAGGACTATCAGACCGAAGAAATGACGTAACCCTGCCATATACCAGAAACAGAATTAAAAGAAGTCAACAAGTTATCATTTATCAGAAATGGATGATATTCTAACTTAGATGATTATACGCAGATGAGCTAGCGATCATTGTCACAGACAATCAGTTCACCAATTGGTTTAACATATATGAATGCGTCATAGTGGCTTTATTAGTCAACCTAAAAAAGTCGTCCTTGTTCGTTTTACTAGAAGATACAGATTGCACCTTGATCTTCTATCAATTCAAAACAAACAGAATTAAGTAATTATGAAAAATTGAGTATATGGGTATCACACTAAACACAAGGCTGGCATGGAAAACCCTGAAGTTGCAGCTGTCGCCCAACTTCCTCCATTGGAAGCATTCTTAGTGCAATTCCTAATATGTTCTGCACCTATGTTCTGGCAGGAAATCTAATTCTCTCCTTCCAGTGGCAGGAAATCATTTTGCTTTTAATTGGCATACAGATCAAAAAGAGATTGTGATTCGGGTACTGCATTTATGAGGTTTGTACTAAAATTAATTGGTTAAATGAGATAAAAGGCACCTGTGCCAGTATTTTTTCAGTCTTAAAGTCATTTGTGAGAGTCAAATGATTGTATTCATCGCTTGTCTAACCATACCAAACGGCACACTGTATTCATAACTGTGGCATCGCAGATAATAAAGCCGCCGTTTTATTATCATTGCATAAACTATTTAAAAAAAATTATATTTCGTTTGATCATTTTTCCGAGTAGTTATGGATCCCCCATTTTTCGTACTCGTTTTCCTATCTACAAAATATGGTCAGTCTATGCCTCCGTGATACTCATACTTTGACAGACAACTCTAGTTGCGTAGAGGATTGTGGTGGCGTTGGTGGAGCCGTCGTTTAAGTTAGCGCTGTAGCGGTATCAGCAGCGGTAATGCCGGTTTTTTTATGCCTTTTGTGTTTTTGTTGTTGTTGTTGTTGCCAAAATCGCACGTGAACTATTAAAATCACTTAAGCGCGATTCATGTCACGTTTCAAATGTATGCATGTGTGTCTGTCTATAGATCTGTGTGTTTTTGTGTACATTTGTATGGGAGATAAATTGACTTGTGTGTTCGAGAGTGTGTGTGTGCTGTGACTATATGAAAAAGCATACATATGAGGAATAAGTTTGGGAGCGCTCACATCGAGTTGAAGGATCATTGTGGCACGCTTCAATTTTTGTTACTGATAAAAATTCCAAAAAAAATATAAGGAAATAGGAAATAATACAAGTAAAAAACTGCTGCTCAATTTGCATAAATCAATCAATTTATTTTTTTATATAGCAATAAATGAGAGTTGAATTTATTAAGCTGTTACTGCACTACACTTTTGATGATATATAGTTAATAAAAATATTTGTTTCTTTGGGTTTTTGGGGTCATAGCAGATAACTTTTAATTCAAATTCAAGAAATTATTCTTTCTCTTTAAGATTGGCAAGTTTAACTTTGGAATATAAACACATATTGATCAAAGATGGTTTTCTTCTTTCTTTCTCTGCTCTTTCTTTCTTTGGCTCATGAGTTTTTCTGTTGTTTTGTTTACATTTGGATACAATTTATGTAGCTAAACTGGTCCTGGTCAGCATGGAAAATCTATTAATAATGCTGAATTTTTAATGACATATTCTCAGTGTGATCCCTATGCTCAAAGTCTCTGGAAGTCGACTTACTCTACCAAAAGCTATCAATATTTTGGGGTATTCTAATCTGAAAATATTCGAGCATCTGAGAAATTGATATCAATTTCTTCCTAGCATTCATGATTTTCGATCTGTCTGAATTCTAAATTTCGCAGAACTAGCTGGAGATATAGTAAATTTTAAATAAAATTGTGCAACATGTAATATTCCAGTAGATAGCAAGTTTTAAAACGAAAATGTTCTAGCCCGTCAACAACTTTTATTAAAATAACATATTCCTAGGCATCTTAGTGTTATGTGACCAGTGTTTCCAGGCGTCCCAAAATTATATGCGTATGAATATAATTCGTCCCTCTTATAATGACAAATGAAGCCAAAATAAGTTATATTCATTTCCACAAAAATTTTTGCTAAAAATCGATATCCAAGCTGAAATTCGAAATATCATTGTGAAAGTTTTATAACAAAATCCGAAAGACAGTCACTTAAAAATTGCCAAAACTGTTAAGAAAAAAGTTGCATCTCAGCTTTGTAATAAAATTTCAGCGTTGCGCCATGGATGACGACTTCTAGCAGTTTCCAGACAACGACTTTTACGTAGCGAATCAGCGGCGGAATATGCCAGAAAAGTACAGAACTCAAAAACAATACAAGTTCCCTAAGAAATTTCTTATCTTGCGGGCCATATAAAGCTGCGGTAAAAGAAGCCAACCGTATGTTTTTTCTGGGTCAATCAAGACGGATATTTATATTGCTGATTGCTTGCAAAAGAGTTTAAAATCATTTGAAATCATAAAATATCCAACTTCTTTTAGCCTGATCTGGCATCATGCCACTACGAAAAAGGCGATCAATTGGTACACCAGCAATAATACCAATATTTTACCTAGAGAGACTAATCCGCCAAACTGCCCAGAGCTGAGGACATTCAAGAAAGCACCATAAGAGCCTTGATGGAGGGAATTGCTGAAAAAGTTTTCAGCTTCCTTAAAAATAAAGAATTTTATCAATTTTTTTTTGCAAAGAATTTACTGTAATATTATAAAAAAAAACTAACTTTCTTAAACGTTGGATGCGGTGAAATTAAATCACGATAAAATTTTGATAACCCTTTACTGCAAGGCTTATTTGATTCAGCCATGCTTCGAAAGACAAGAATTGACATAGCTTCGCTAATGCCTGATGCTAATGATGAATGGAGGCAATTGCCAAATTTTGAACTCCCACATCATATTAATATAACAGATCACCCTGATATGTTTTAGAGTAAATTTTAAATTACACAAACAACGACTTTAAAAATTTATATCCATTTGCTTTAAATGTTTTAGTTTTTCCTCATTCTACCACAGGTGTTTTTGTCAAAACAGTTGTGTCTCGCTCTAGTGCTGTTTTCTAACGAAGTGGAGCTAATTTAATGCACTAAAATATAAAACAGCTTAAAACTGTACTTCTAAAAAAATATTTTTTAAATTAATATTACTTTAACACTATCATGAACTTGACAGTGTTTCTAAATACTATAACTATATTTATGTATCCGATTCCGTTTATTTTTAATATACCTGCAGCATATATATGCAGCATATTGTGGTATTTAGGCGTTTTCATACATATTTAATAATGACACCAGCAACTACTAGAAAAATAAAACAGCGAAAAATACAGGGTGGTTTAAAAGTTTCTTTAAGTAAGTGGTTATAAAATTTAAGCGCATTCCAATTTTTACAAAAAAAAAATCTCAATGTAATATTTCTAATAATATTTCATCTTCTAAAAATAATTGGTCAATTCACAAGCTGTCTTATTTGGCGTCATATCCTCTCTTTTGTCATAAATTCTCTAATTTTTCATACAAAATTATACGACAGTATATGGCAACCTGTGAATTGGCAATTCTACTTGCCAAGTTATTACACAAAACGTAATTACCTTCATCCGTAACAGAGTTTCATTCCTGCTTATCTCTGGCAATGAGCTTTTGCCTGGGCTCTGGATCTCTGAACACTGATTGCTGGACTCTGGCTCAAACATTTCCGATAGCATTAAAGTAGGGAAAATCTCTGGAACAATTAGTCTAAGCCTCTTTAAAGAAATTATTTGCAACAGCATTACTCTTGCATTGCTGTTGTCTTTTACTGAGCGTTATTCATATAGTTATTCGCAAGTTAGGTTTATGAAAGACTTCGACTGACGATTCCTCAGTGATAGTTATGCGACAACGTTATTTGCGGACTATAGGCCTTTCAGAAAATTGTTTGTGGCCAGCAATATGTTTTTCAGTTAGAGCTTGCTTGACGCATCTTACGTAGGCGTGCTGAATCCACTGAAGGTTTTTAATGTGTCGCAAAACAGCCGATTGGGTTCATTTTGTATTTCCATCAGCCTCGTTTTCAATCCTTTGCTTATGGCTCTTGTTTTTACACCAAAAAAATCCTTTGCCATATCGCAAATTTTTCTCTTCATCTGATATTTCAATATTTTTGATAGATCAAATTCTAGTTGAACTGCCACGTCTCATTTAGTTGCAGTAGAATTGGACATTTTAAACCAGGGCTTTGGAGCAGCCAAATTTTGGGGCTGCTCCGCTCCGACCTCTTAAGTATAGCTACGGCTCCTCTCCGTGCTCCAAGCTTCAACTACATATAATTTTTCTAATAAAAATATTTTTTTTTTATTTTAAATTCATATGCATCCTTAATTTGCTAAAGCTCTGATATCCATTTTTCAAATTTTTCTGGAAAAACAAAAATCATTTTGATATTTGAGTACTGTTTCCAGTATTTGTAATTTGAACAGATCTTAAGTTTTCGGTGTATATTTCCAAAATTTTCGGGACAAATTAAAGTGGGCACGCCTTATCATAATCCATCAAATCTGGTAAGTATGGCAACTGGGGCAAGAGTTCCCGTTGAGTGTAATGAAGCGTTATCGTGCTGCAAAATCGCTTTTCCCTGTCTTGTAGCCGGTCGATCACTTTTGATCATTGGTTGACGGTAGCAAATGATACTAACTGTTTCACCAGGTTTCAAAAGCTCGTGGTTCTTTTGATTAAACAAAAAGAAAAGTAGTTCGTGCCGCGCCACAAATGCTCTTTATTTGGCTCAAAGCTCGACATATGAACAAAATATGCTGCTAATTTGTACAACAACTATAACGTTTTGAAGACTGCTGCCATAGCAATAAAACCAGTTAAAACTGTGAACATATCCTTATTTCCAGTGACATCTTTCGAAAAAAAATTAGGAATTATTAACACACATTGTAATCCAAATTGTATATTTCAGCCATCATGAAAAGTATTGAATTGCATTGATAGATTACGATTACTGGCAATGGAATATTTCAATTACCATTTTCATTACTGCAATGGAAATGGCAATGCTCAGTTCAAATCCCTTCCAATGAATTTGTAATTAATGAATAAATATAATAAATCTATTTTATGACTAATTCATTCCAATGGACTTAACATTGCCATTTCCATTGTAGTAATGGAGATGGTAATGGAAAAAATTCATTGCCTGCAATTGTAGTAGTGTACGATATCCAGCAATAATAGCTGGAAAAATTAGGGCTCGGAACAGCGGAGCAGTTAAATTTTCATTGTTCCCAGCTCCAGCTCTAGCTGCGGTCAAAACAGTGTGCTCTACAGCTCCTTGCTCCTGCTCCGCGCTCCGCTCCAAAGCCTTGTTTTAAACTGTTTACTGATTTCGGCATTTGACATTCCACATCTGCTTAAGAGTTGAAATTTTACTCGCTGTCAGAGCCGGATTTTCTTCCACACAAGCGATTCCATTAAAGCAGTTGCTTAGGGGCGTCATCTTTTTGCGGCGTCACGAGATGCAAATTTTCAGTATCTAATATTACTTACAAAAATTAAATTATAAATTTTATTTATTAGAAAAGACATTTCTTTTGCTATTTTGCGGCGTGGTGATTTTTGCTTAATATTAATCACTTTAAAGATTATTTTATTTTCTTCGTTCACCTATTTCATTTTTTACAACAATGGATATTTATAGTTTTTCTATTAAAACATAATTTCGGGATCGAGTAAAAAATTTGAGTTTTGGCGCCGAACACTGACAACAGTGAGGTTGCTTTTAATAAATTAAATATTTTCCACATGTTCAAATCCATACCGAATTTGAACACCTAACCATCGGTCATTTAATTAATGATAGCGCGAGGGATACGTTTGTAAGGATAGACAGCCTTGAATGGTAAAGAAGACCCATACATAAGTACAGTAATTGATTCCCTTTCAGATCCATTAGTAATTTCATAAAAGTAGGCAATTTCTTAGAGCCAAGATATTTCGCAGTTTTAGGATAGGTATGACAGCCAGTTTTACTTTAATTTAGCACTATTCTACCCTCCTCAAAAATGTCTGTGCAATTATAACTTTGGGTATATGGTAAAGGCAAGATGCTTAGATTCTTTAATTCAGGCACAGTTTTACCAATGTATTTACCAAACAGTCTCCCTATTTTGTTGTTTTTATATCTACAAGAATATGTATTAAATAGAACTGGGGAAGGCAATAATTTTGTGTCACCAATAATTGAACAGTTGCTCATTTACGGGGGTTTGTTCGTTTATTCTGCCCAATGTATTAACACTTCATTATTTTCTTTAGTGTTAAATATGTGACCAATAATTATACCAAGCTTCTACATACTAAAACTTCATTATTTTCATTGGGCCAGACTCCAGAAAAGGTTCAATCAACGCTCTCTTGTGTCGCCGAAACTGCTAAATTCACCTGTGATGGTTCAAGCAATAAAAGAGCGTACATTTTATGATGCTCCTACTATTCCAAAATGCTTTAACCTTTTAAAACTTTATGAAATCAATATTATTAATATTTCTATTGTGCTCTGGGATTTGTCACTTAAAATTCTAGTTGAGCCCGAACCCTTCAACAAACCTGGTGCAGGTTTGAATTCAAGTTCCAAAGAGGAGGGCTTGGGTTAAACCGATTTATCCCCTCCCCTCTTTCCCCTAATTAAAACTGCTTAGGCCGTCAATACCTCTACTAAGTACAGAAAAGAAAGGGTGTTTTTGTATTAGCAATTCACAAACCATAACTAACCTAAGTTCATTTTAAAAAATATTCGAATTTTTTAGAGCAGAAATCATCTACTACTTCTGTAATGACACAATTGCCTATTGATGGCATAGCAGTTTTAAAAAATATTTCCGTAGGCAAATTTTAATATTCGAGGTTCGCCAAGAGGTGGTGCCCTGTAGAAAATTTTGTTATTTTCTAGTTTTGGTTTTTGACAATGCCGAGCTTTAAGTCCCATCTTTTTTTTTCAAAATTAAACCTCATTTCGCTTTTTGGAAACGATCGATGGCGGCTCATCATGGATGGATCATCACTAACATCATGCAAAGCAAATTGCTAAAATCGGGAAATTCCCGCTTTGCATGTAACGAGAAACAGCGTGTCTATCTTAAAAAGTCTATAAATATCGTGAAATATCGAGGCATAAAGAAACTTTTGGACCACTCTGTAGTAAGAGTTGGAAAAATAAATAAAATAAATAAAATTATTTATTTGTGCAACATTTGCAAATTAATTATTTTGTTTAACACCGTAAATTTATTTAATTTTGTTATTATTATTGTTGCCATTACATGTGCAGTGGTGTGGTTGCTACCAGTTGCTGCAACAGCTACTATTTGAGGTTGCTGCTCTAGTTGCTGCTGATTGTCGCTGATGTTATATTGTGTTGAGAGTTAATTTTGCTTCCAATTTAAATACCAAACATTTATTTATATTTCATTTAATTTGCTGCTTGTGCGAGAATTTGCTTAATTTGCACAAAAATTTCTGTGTATGTATTTGCAATCCAATGTGAATGGTAATTTTATGATCCCCTGGCCCCATTTTCCCCTAAAAACACACACATTTCCGTCACTCTTTAAAAGTTTAATTTATTTTAAATACTTCCTTTGCCACACTCTGTCCCTGTTGCTTTTGTTGCATATTTTTGCTAAATTTGCATTTTATTGCAGCAGAAATTTAAAAAAGACAACAAATTAAGAGAAACATTGTATTAAATTTTTGTTGCTACAGCTACGGCAAGAGGCGTGCCAGTGAAAGCTTTTAGTTCTGTTTTTTTTTTTTTTGCTATTTTTGTTATTGTTGTTTATGTGCCGACATACGCATGGTAGTAGCCTTTTAATTGATTACTTTATTTATAATTACATTTTGTCGGTTTGTTGTTTTGGTACTTTGTGAGTTTTCACCAATTGACCATAGGTGGCGTGGCATCCAGGTACCGTAGGATAAAAATAAGGGAACACAGGGGAGTGCGCATTATTTATAATTGATTTGTAGTGCAATTATTGCACAAATATGCGTAGAGTTAGCATTTAATTTTATGTTGTGTAGTTTTTGTTTTCTTTGTTTGCAATAATAATGGAAATCTACTTTCAGGCGCATGTGTTGCCTATAAGGGTGTACCATGTTGTGGTAGGTACTTAATATATAAAAATTTATTCTAATATGGTATTTTAATATTTTCGTCACGTAAATTTCTACGTGTATGTCTGTCAATTTGGCTGTACCATATCGACCCAAGATATTTGTACATAAAATAAAAATTAAGGTTTAATTGTGCTGAGATGATTAAATGTAAACAAACAAAAATCGAAATAAGCGAAATTGATCGAAGGTTAGTAGATAAGCAGGTTGTTTTGTGTAGAATGAAATTCCACCGATTGGATTTGGAGTTGGCTGGAGGGGACATATGCCTTCCTACACTCAAAAAAAAAGCGCAATGTAAAATTGATATTTTTGTAATGTTATTTTCAATGTAAAATCAAAAATGTTAGTTTTACTGCAAAAAATATCAGATTGATATGTTTTGCGTTGAAATTACATTAAAACTATCATATTGATAATAATTCATTTTACATCGTCATGTCAAATTAGAATGTTAAAATTACATTAAAAATGTTCTTATTACTTAATACATTTGTCATGTAAACTGGCAACACTTTTTAATTGCGAAATAGTTTTACGTTTCGTCGGGGTGAGAGTGAACGTATCTTTTTGCAGTATCGCACAATAAAATAAAAACAGTATGAAAAAAAATGTGAAAAAAGTGTTCAAAAATAATAAATAAAATGAATAAAATAAACAAAAACGTGATTTAAAAATTTTTTTTTGGAGTTATTTATGATGTTTAAACATTTTATTAATAATTACATAGTCCAGCAGCATTTTTGTAACAGAATAGGCACCCTATAATCCTGAAAGGGAATGTTGTATAGACCATTTTTGTGAAACAAACTTATAGTCCAGCACGTCTCAGTTTTTTTTTTTTACAGTTTGTCAAAGTTTTCTTATTTTTGTCGAAGGGAGCTTAATATATGACTTTTATGTATTCGGTTACCCCTAGTGAAATTTTCTGGTAAACATTTTTGAGGAATATTTTAATTCTTAAATGTCTCTTTTGAAAGGACTTTTCAGGTTTCCATCAAAAAAGGGGTCAAATTGTCCCATAAAAAGAGGAACTAAAGGGTTAAAATGTTCTACAGAAATGACCCTTATAATATTCTACTATACAACTTTGCCAATAAGATTTTCCTCAGGCATCAATTTATAACACTTTTTGCACTTAGTATTAAGCTCCCTTCGACCAAAATAAGAAAACTTTGGCCCACTGTAAAAAAAAAACTGAGACGTGCTGGACTATAAGTTTGTTTCAGGATTATAGGGTGGCTATTCTGTTGCAAAAATGCTGTTGGACTGTGTTATTGTTACAGAAGTAAAATTATTCAAAATACAAAAAACTTTTTTATTGTGTTTTAATTAATATTTAAAATTTTCAATACTACGTTAAATTTATATCAGATTTACATTTTGTGATATCAGTTATATAAGTATATTATTGTCATATCAATTCTACATTAATTTTGCTTTAATGTTACATGTTTCCATATCCTTTTGACGTTTTAAATATCAATATTACATTAAGGTAAAATATCAATCCTTATATTTTTACATAACTTGTTCCTATGTTAATCCGAACTCTTCTTCAGAAGTATTCAGAAGATGCTATTTGGGATAGCTACCCCGTTGAACCTCTTATTCGACTGCCTACTTGCAATAATTATAATAGCATTGATATATTAAACTCCATAACTAGTGAAGGCTTTTTCCAACTAAACTCATTCAGAAATGCCAATAATAAATTACTTGATCTGATTTTCGTTGACGATTATTCAAATTTTACAATGTCACATTCATTACCATTTGTTCAGCCAGAAGATCCTCATCATCCTACTATTAACATGACTTTTTCTGTTCCAACCGAGTGTTTTGAAAAGAAAAACCACATTTCTTTAGATTACAAATTTAAAAAAACTGACTATACAAAACTGAAAAATTACCTATCTGAAATAGATTGGAAGTCATTGCTCACGCGTGACTCCCAAGCTACTGTTTCCTCACTTAATAATGCGGTTGAACAATTCAATAATTATCTTTATGAGGGCTTTAGTCTTTCTGTCCCCAAATATAATTTAAATAAACCTAAATTTCCTAATTGGTTTAATAATGATCTTCGTAAACTAAGAAACCGAAAGACTCATTATAACAAAAGGTACAAGAAATTAAATAATTTGACTGATTTTTCTAAATATACTAATCTCCGCTACAGGTATCAATTGGAGTGTAAATCTTGTTATAATGGATATTCAAATAAAGTTAAAGATTCGCTGAAACAGGACCCTCAATTCTTTTGGGAGTTTGTGAACATAAAACGCAAAGTTTCCGGATTTCCGTCGAGGATGTCTTTTAATGAATGTGAATCAGATAATGAACAAACGATTTGCAATCTTTTCGCTGATTTTTTTATGTCAACATATTCAAAAATACCCTATCAAAACGATCATTATATTTACTATTTGTCTCCAGTTGATATTTCTTTCCCGTCTGTTGATAAAACAGTTGTTTTGGACTATATGAGAAATCTTAAAACATGTGCAAACTCCGGCCCTGATAACATTCCAGAATATATTCTGAAAGAATGTTACCAAGAACTTATGGAACCCATCTCTCTTCTATTTAACCATTCTTTAAAATGTGGCCATTTCCCCGACACTTGGAAGATCTCATACATAATTCCGCTACACAAGTCTGGAAGTAAATATTTAATTAATAACTACCGTGGCATAGCAAAACTCAGTGCCATTCCCAAACTTTTTGAACAAATTATTTGCTCACAAATTAGTTTCAATCTTTATAAATCTATTTCACCTTTTCAGCATGGGTTTTTACCCGCCAAATCGACAACAACTAACCTTGTTGAATTCACTTCAAGAGTGATTGAAGGCTTTGCCAATGGATTACAAACTGGTGTTGTATACACCGACTTTAGTAAGGCTTTTGACGTAGTAAATCATAATTTGCTTTTTCTTAAATTACGTAATATTGGTTTCCCGCCACGGTTACTTAAATCGAATTACTTAATCGAACACAGAGTGTTTTATTCAAAGGTTGTAAATTTAATAGTTTTCCTGTTACTTCGGGCGTCCCTCAGGGGAGCCACCTTGGTCCCATTCTTTTCTTACTCTTCATTATCGATTTACCTAATATTTTTCAGCACTGTATAATTTTAATGTACGCTGATGATATTAAATTATTTTATGCTTTGACGAATATTGATGACACTAAGTTACTTCAAAATGACTTAAATCAACTGTATAGTTGGTATAGCTTAAACTTCATTAAGCTGAATTTAAATAAATGTAAGCAAATGTCCTATTCGCGTAAGCCTCCTTTATTATTTAACTATAATATTGATAATCATAAGCTTGAAATTGTTTCAGCATTTGTGGATCTTGGTGTTACTAAGGACCCCAAGCTTTGTTTTATTACACACATTAACAAAATTATTAATAAGGCATCTAGTGTACTCGGTTTCATTAAACGCTGGCAGAAAGAATTTGATGACCCTTATGTTACCAAACTATTATTTGTTTCGTTAGTACGCCCAATATTATAATATGCCTCAATAGTTTGGTGTTCATATTATAAGTACCATGAAGATGCCTTAAAATCGGTCCAAAAACAATTTCTACTTTTCTGCTTACATGGTTTACCTTGGAACCCGAATTTAAACCTTCCATCGTATGAAAATCGTTTGAAATTAATCGCATTACCGTCTTTAAAATCGCGTAGAACTATGATAAATTCAACTTTCATATTTAAACTTTTTCAGGGCAATATAAATAGCACTTATCTTTTAAGCAGGTTAAATATCAATATACCTACGCACTCTACAAGGAACTATAATAGTAATTACTTAAAATTTGAACCTTTTAATATGCCTGCATTGATTTTAATAAAGTTTATCAGTTAATAAATTTTTCTGATTCGCTAATTTCGATTAAACATAAAATTCTTTCTGAAATTTACAATTAATTCTCTGCATTATCCAGCCATTTTGTGCTTAGTGGAGCTCTCTCCCCTCGTGTTTTTGCTACCGTACGCGCTTCTGTTGTGTGATCCGGTTCACTCTAATACGGTAACCTATTCGTAGTTGGGAGCGCCCCTAGGTCGGCTGGGCTGGAGGTGGGCGTGGGATTCGTCGTTAAAAAAAAAAAAAAAAAAATGTTATGTATGTATTTCACATTTTACATTTTTAATGTTAAAATTACATTGTTTTCAAATCATTTACACATTTTTTTTGTAATGCCAATTTTGTTATTTTTTAATGTTGGCTGAATATTGTAAACAAAAAATGTTATTTTTACAGCTGTTTCATGTACTTTTTTTTTTGAGTGTATTAGTAAGTCCATTGAACTTAAGGGTTTTGTATTCAGAAAAAGGAAAATTGTGAGAAAAAAAAAGTACAGAAAAAAAAAAACGCTATTTAAGAAGAGAAAAAGGAAAGAAGCATTTTCAGTGGCCTCCGAGCTCGTGAACTAAAAGTGCCAAGATTTTATAGAACAACCTATATATTAGTATGGTAAAACTTGTGGTCACATAATTAAGTCACTAGAACAATATTTTATGCTGAGTTTGAAAAATATTTTGTATCAGTAGTCCAAGAATTTTTTATAATGTCATTTAGCGGCACCATTAGTAGCCTTAAAAAATATTAAGCGCAATTACAAAAGAGTGACGTATTTTGTGGGCAATTGTGTGTGAGGGAGTAAGATTTGAAGTGGACATATAATTAAGTCATTTTATATTCTTTCGCAATCAACTTGACTTAGTACACTTAAATTCCGTAAAAACCAATAAAATTGATCATTTATACATTTCTGTAAACTTTAGTTACACAATTGATGATTTTGGTTGTGAAGGGCAAAAATTAGAGTTCCACTCCCTCGAAGAGGGAGCTCATTTAGAAAACTTTCCACAACCTTGGGATTATTGCAAAGGTCGTGGAAGAGCCAGATTTTTTACGCGGCAAAGTGGTCAATGAGATAAGGTACTACAAAAAATTCAAATCATTTTACAATTTGCAACGCCAAAAACCACTTAAAACGTCTCCAGCTGAAGATAGGCACTTGATTTGGCTCAGCAAAATGAACGATTTCTTAACTTTCATCCAACTAAGATCGCAAATGGACTTAGATTACAATTTGAAAATATCAGGCAGAACTATACGCAAACGATTAAACGAAAAAAAATATTCGGACGAATTAGCAGACATAAACCCAACGCTCCAAAAAAAATATTGTGCAGCGTGTTCAGTTCGCTAAACGATATCTCCACTAGTACTAGGATTTTTGGGAAAACGATTGTTTGGAGCGATGAATCCAAATTAAATGTGTTTGGAATCAATTCAAGGCTCTTTTTTAGGCATCCATCAAATACTGAGCTGGACCCAAAATTTGCTAAAAAACTGTAAAACTTGGGGCCCTTGTGTAATGGTTTGGTGGTGTTTCACTTAATCTGGAGTTAGTCCAATTACTTAAATCTATAGCAAAATTACTGAAGAAAAGTACAAAGGAATCCTTAAAAATCATCTTCTCCGACATAAGTTGAAAATTTACCGTTGGGTTGGATCTTTCAGCATGATAACGACCCGAAACACACATATCGGGTCAGTCTTGGTTAAATGAGAACAAAATAAAAATTCTCGAGTGGCCACCCCAAAGTCCATATTTAAACTATATAAAAAATCTATAGAGTATTTTAAAAAGGGTCGTGGCAGCGCAAAAACCTTCAAATAAGGCTTCCTTATAGGCTATCATTCAGGAGGAATAGAATCAAATCACTGCTGCCCAATGCTCCGGTACTAGTCGAAGAGATGTACAGAAGTTATCAGGCAAAAATGGTTTCCACAAAATACTAACAGTACCAAAGGTAAAATTTCAGTTCAAAATTAAAAATCATTAAATTTATTATTTTTAAGTATTTTTATTTAGCATATGACTTAATTGTATGACCGCAAATTACACCATGGACATACGATAATTTGGAAAAATTTTACATATTTGACATTATAACTGTTTATTTCTTTTATAATTTTAAATATTGAAGTATTATTTATTTATTTTACCGTTGGTTTTGTTTATTTTCAATAGAAACTTTATTTTTTCTTAAAATTCTTCTGCTCATAAGTGTATAACTTAATTGTACGTCCATAAGTGTATGTATCTTATATCATTGGAATATTTAGGAGGTGAAGAATAATAAAATATAATTTTCTTGTAAATATGCTGACGTTAACGCAGGTAAACGTAGAAGTCACGTATGTACAATGCAATTGCTTCACCGGTTAAAGAGCACTAAGGTGTTTTCATTTGGATCATAGTTGAGATTGACAAAGACATTGAATAACTTTTTCGAACAAAAAAAAAAAATTTAAATGTTAAAACATTGAAAACAACTACACTGAACCAAAAATTTTACATAAATCGGTTTTTTGTCCATTGTGAGGATGTATTTTCACCTTAAGAACAAATTCTATGACTTTTCTTAAGAGAGCTGTGTTAAAGCATATTTTCTCAAAGCGGCTTTATTCTGCCCAATCAGTCCCGAAATCAAAGCATTCCGGAATGAATTAGAAATCGTCACCCAATTTGTCGAAAAAGAAGAAGAAGAAAGTAGTTAACCCTCTCAAAGCAATGCTCTTGTCCCGGTTGTTAATAGTTTTGTATGTAATATTTCCGATATTATTTAAAAATATTACAAAATTAAAATTTTAAGACTTCAAAATTGATATAGAAAACAATGTTTGGCTTGAAGAAAACTAAAATAAAGAGGTTTCAAGACCGCTCTTGAAGGATCAGCAGTGATTTTCGAAAGAGTTTAATGGCTTTCCAAGACTAGTTTGATCTAATTGTAAGTGTGCCTGCGAAGGTGTTCATTGCAGGCTTCGTTACAGTGAACGATTTCCGAAGATAAATCGATGCCGGAAAATCTAGAAGGAATTTCATGACGCTTCACTTCATTCTTACATTCTCTCGGACGTTATGTGTAAACAGACAATGAGCTTTTTAGCTTTAGTTTTCCTCGCTTTCTGTGAACTCAAACACTATAGTCTCTCTGGAATTCATTGAGCACGCATTGACTGAAGGGAAACAATTTCGCATTGATCAGGAGAATGGCTAACTAGTCTTAGCAAGTTGTTACTATCTGGCATTAAACCATGATTTTGATGCAGTATAGACTTTTTTCGAACACAGTAACTATAAAGCAAAGATGAATGCAAGTTCTCGTTTGCACAATAATAATAATGCAATAATTTAACTACTACTGCATACTTTTAGGTGAGTAAATGACGAGAAAAAATACTATTTCCTAGGAATAAAAAAAAGGAGAAAGGAAATCATTAATTTCAATGCCGTTCTATGTAGCTAAAGGAAAAGTAAAATAAAAAAAGAGAAAAACAAACAATGACAAGTAAATTTTCTAATGAGGTGCCGGTGTCTACATTCAACGCTATATTTAAAACAAAGCAGCAGCAAAAAGAAAACGTACAACAACAACAACAAGCGCGGTGACATGTTTTTAATTAAATTGCGGGGAAAACATTTTAACGCGCTGCTACTGTAATGATATGACAACAACAACAAAAAAGCATGAAATAATTTTACACTGAATGCCAAAGAAAATGCAACGCCACGCTACGCAATCTAACGCAACAACATCTTATTATAATTATGTGTATTTGTGCGACATGCTGTGACATTCACGCGTACATAGTGGCAACAACGACATTGGTGGCAATAATGCAATATGCTACACAAACACACACTCATATGCGCACATACGCACACATGTGCAATGCACGCACTGATTAATTGTATTGCCATAAATCTAAAAAAGTGACGCCGCAGAGCAGAAAAAAGAAATGCAGTAACTATGTATGCATGAATCTAATTAATTGCATTCAACAATAAGTAGCAAAATAAAAATTATGTTTTTTGTTTTAAAATGTTTTTGAAAATTATAATGATTCTACGAATTGAATACGAATTTTATTTGTTTATTATATCAAAGCCACCCAGTGGGAAATAGCTGCAGCTCCTCCTTGAAGTCTTTTAGGTAGAATAGAGAGTGAGAGAGAGAGAGGGAGAGAGATCATATTTAAAGGAAGAAAGCGATTTTCTCTTTTAACCCAGGAAGGACGTCGAATCGACGACGCATGTTTACGTTTCACAATTTTCCTTTCTAAGTAAGTGTTGGTAAACATTTAATTTATGAATAAATGTTATTAAAAAAACATCCATAGTTGTTCTTCTATATAATAAATTAACCAAATAAGTGAAAACAATCAACTTTCTAAGTTAGAGGTGAATAGATCATGTGAATGACCACTTTGAATAATGCCGTCATCGTCTCGAGGAACCATGACCTTTACGTATAAAAAATATGCATGTACTTCCAGGGTTAAACAATGAAGAAGTGGAATCATTCTGTTTTAAAACCCGCTATATATAAGTAGCTAGCAAAAACGTACCCCAAAGAACTTTTGTTAAAACCAATAAATTCATTTTCTGATAAGAAAAAGCAGGGAAGTGTCCTAGAAGACTAAAGGAAGCACAACATTTAAATCACATTTTCTTTTACTAAGGTTTTATAGTATGTGTAAGTTTATAAGTGTGTGTTTTATTATATTCCAGTTGCACAAATAGCAATAGCACTCCTCAAAAGAGCAATGATTTCATTAATCCAAAAGGAGCAATAAACGATAAATTCCAATACAGTAACAAAATTTTTGGAATTCAGTAACACAACTTCATAATTTCATATGGTCTATTTTACCACGTTTATATTAACTCGCTTTCAATGGTGTCTGTCTGTCTGTCTGTCTGTACAAATTTTGTAATCGATTTTAAACTAACTTCCCGATGAGCTAGAGACTTGAAA
Organism: Toxonevra muliebris; assembly: GCA_963691655.1. Lineage (NCBI taxonomy): Eukaryota > Metazoa > Arthropoda > Insecta > Diptera > Pallopteridae > Toxonevra > Toxonevra muliebris. The sequence goes on from OY829329.1 coordinate 28,357,385, forward strand.
TTTAAAATATAGTTCAGAACTGGAAAACAATGCAATATGAAGTACCTAAAATATACATAAATATAATAATATTTAAAATATTAGCATCGGAAGTTTTTCCATTTTTTTCATAGATCAAAGCATTGAATTCATCGTTGTTAAAATCATTGCTTTAGCGGGAGTAGAATATATGTATATGTGTATACATACACAAATTCAAAGACAAATGAGAGAGAGAACAAAAACAAACAATAACGAACTTTTCTTTTCGTTTTGTTCCGCTTACAAAGAGTATAGATTGTAAAGAGATCGCAATTTGCTCTTGCTGGAATCGAAACAAAAAATCGTAGAAACAAAAATGTATGAATGGATAAGTTTGACGTGTTTGATGAAATAAATATTTAACATTTCTTTTAGCAAATAACTTTCAACATTTACAGTATTTATATATTCTTTATATACAAATATGTAAACGTTTTGTTTTGATTTTATGAATTTTATATAAGCACTTTTAAATCTTTTTCTACTGATTTCATGAAATCGAAATGCGAAGAAATATTATCACTATTTTCAACGTTGTACCTAAATATATGTATGTAAATAAGTATATTTAGCTAAAATGTTAGAACTTTTCATATTTTATATTTTAATATATAAATAAATTATTCTTCTTGCACATTTTTACATCCATAACAACAAATCTTCTTCTTACTATGTATTTGGCAAATGCCTTTATTTCATTTCTGTTTCAAAATGTAGAATCACAACGAGGTGCAATGTAAAAACATTATTTATTGAGTACCCATTTATGTGAGAAGATATAATTTGAATTCTGTTATATTTAATGAATAGGGCTATTCGCAATCTGGGGAAAATGATCTTGCACGAGTCCAATAATTAATTGTGACATTGCTTCTTTTACAGCTCTGGTCTTCACTTAAAATCGATTGCAAAATTTCACACACACAAGACTAAAAAGTAAACAATAATAATTTAAATAAAAACTATTTTTAATATACCACGTTTTTAAAATGGACTAAAAAGTATAAAATAATTTCTCCTAACCTCATACAGATTCACAACCACATATAGATTACTTATCCCATACAGATTGTCTTGAAAATTTGTAACTGTGAATTTTAGTAGGACCAAAATACTTGTATGATTTAAAACGAAAAACGTGGGACGCATATGGATAGAGATAAAACTGCTAGCCATTTCGGTGAACTATTCATCCATCAATTTCCTATTGCATGCGAACCACGTAAACAACAATGCGTAAATTCTGTTTTGTATCACATCAATGATGAGTGTAGAAGGAACTCATTTTTTCGGAACTCATTTTAGTTTTTTGATTGTTAATCATGTTGTTTCGCACATCACCTGTAAAGTAAATTTGATAAGAGAGAAATTTCGTACTGAATACGAATATCATATTCGTTTTCCGATAGGTTCTATGTTTTATAATGAATAAACAAACTTTCTAAAAATGCCATTAATTTGCTGATGTTTGTTCAAATCTTATCGCTTTCATTTCGATTCATTTTCCCATTTTTATTTCTTCTTCGACATTCCAAAAAAAAACTTATAAGAATTGCCATAATTTATGAGGACGATTTTTTGTCTCAAAAATTTAAAGTACATACTAATCTAATAAACTAATTATCCACCTCCAATTCCGATCTAAAGTGTTTCATCGAAGCTTCAAGAATCGAACTCAGATTTTTAGTGCTTGGCTTCTAACTCTTTGACGTATATTTATTAATTTCTTCTTCAGCATTTTTTTTTTTTTTAACTTCTTCGACAAAATAGAAGTTCATAAGAATTTCTGACTTTTATTAAGCTTCGTTCAGTACACTTTTTTATTGTTTCTTAATCGCTTCTTTGGCTTCCGTGGCATTTTTAGACCTGCTTTATTGTTTTAGTAAAATGAATGTATGGTATGTATTTCCCAAACTATTAAGGAAGCGCTAAATAAGTACCGCTTCATATTTTCACCGCTGGGCGTAGCTACGAGTGCATGTGCGCTACTGAAATTGCAACACAATTTATGGCAACGGTGTTTTGTGGGGGAAGGTGAATTGCAGCTCAAATATAACCTCATTTCTTTCACGTGTCTTGTATTTTCTTGCTGCTCGATGCTAAATTCGCTAGTATATAAAATATAAATAATATTTTAGATATGCACAAAATTTGTGTAGGTATTTATTTTGCTGTATATGTGGCAAAACATTTTGTTATTGTTGCTGTGTGTTTTCTTATTATTGTTACCAACTATTTTTTTTCTATTCTTCTTCTTCTTTGTTTCTTAGAGCGACATTATGTTGCAAGGCACACATAAACGCAGACACATGCACATACACGGTAAATATCGCCACTTTCTTAGTGTAATACTAATATAGACATGTACATATGTATGTAAGTATGTATGTATGTTCCACTCTAAATGTTTTATGCCAATGATATTTCCATCTAACATGCTACATATTAAATGCAACGTTCTGCTGTGTGGCATAATGTGGCACGTTTCTATAACTTTAGCTTTTTTTTGTTAAATTTTTTGTATGCTTTGTTGCTATTTTATTTTGATATTAGGATATATTTGTATGCATATGTGTGTTTATGTGAGCGTGTGTGTGCATAAATGTAATAAAAACAATAGAAGTAACAGAAAAAAATAGAAAAAGAAAACTTTTCTTTATGTTTCATCCATGAAATATTATTATAAGTAGGTCACAGAATATGCAAATGTTTTTTGAGCAACAGCAGCAGCAGCAGCTAAAGCTTCAAGTGAAAGCTACATGCAAAACTAAATACATAGTACTTGAATTTATACTAAAGAAAGCAGCCAAGAAACTCAGCGATGTCGTCCTCATCGTTGATGTCATTGGTAGATGTAGAAAAATTTTTCTTCATTCTTTTTTATTATTGCTACTACTTACTAAAGTGAAATGCATATTTTATTTATTTATTTACATATACATGTAGATATGTATGCGAATAGTTATTTTGTTTACGTAAATTTTTGCATAACTTAGTTTTATTATTTATTATTCTATTTCTAATTCACAATACTCATATTGTTGCTTTTGTTGTTGCATCAATGACACACACACATTGTGACAAATTTCTATTACCGTTTCCCTTACTATTTCTTCATCAGCGACTACTGCTACAACTTTTTCCTCTGCTGCATTTCTACAACAAAAGTTACTACTTTTTTTTTTTGCACTCATATCTTATTCTTGTTTAGGAAATGTAAGTTTCCTGTATTGTTGTCTGTATGTGTGTGTAGGTTGTTTGTATGTGTGAAAAGCGAATCGAGCTCTCAATAATGTTTCATATAATCATGACTCAATTTGTCAAAATATTTCGTATTGGTGTTTTTGCACTACTGCTGCAATTTGTATCCTATGTAGTTTGCATTTGTGTACTATTATTGCAGCCAGCAGTTTAAAATTTCTGGTTTTATAGAAATGTGATATAAGAAAATTCAAAAATATGTGAATTTACAGCCTTATTTTTAGGTAGGAAACAAAACTCACCGCTGTGACAATAAAACATTCTATTCGTATTGAATCTTTTTCGTATTCTTGTAAAACTCAAAAACCGTCAATTGTCATGAAATTATTATCGTCTCATGAGCAGGTAACCAGCAAAAACAGCTGCGTCCAAAAAGAAAATTTTGTAAAATAAATTGGTTTTTTTCAGTTTCCATTATGGAAGAAGAACTATTGTTGTTGTGTGTGGCCGTAGTGACAAGAAAAAATTAAATAACAAAGGAGAGGAGACTCATGAAGAGCTTTCGCGACAAAATTGATCCCTTCAGTATGCCAGAAAGCATATTTGTGTAAACTTTTAGGTTCATAAAATCTCTTTGCTGACTTTTGATTCATCAACTGTCAACATGTTATCAATGAGTCAAGTATCAGTTTCGTGTTTGTTGCACCACATATCGAAACTCATTGTGCAAGTAAAAGGAAATGAAATAAGTTTTCCGCAATCTTTGGAAGAATTGGCAGGCACCAAGAAAGAGCGAGAAACAAAAAATATTGTGTCTATTGCTTTTTATAGATTTTTTAAAAGATTGTTTCACCTCCTGCAAATGACGCTAGAAATCCCCTCTCGTTGTATATGAATCGAAAAGGATACTACAGCATAAATGTTGAGGCGGTATAAAATTTATCTTTACAAATTGTTACTAGAACCGATAAAAGTTGCCCAACATCTTTACAAAACAGGTAAAACTCACTGTGTTTACAAAAAACTAAAATGAGTCGCTTCTGCACTCGTCACATGATGTGATAACATATTTCAGGCATTGTTGTTCACTTCATTATAAAAATTTTCGTTTTTATGTTCCAAAAAGTGCAACTAAAAAAAAATTTCAATTTTCATTTTATCTTTTCAATGCATTTTTTTTGTTTTTTGCACGTCTACATCGCATAATGTTGTTATTTTACAATTTAAATTAGGAAAACTAAAATAAACTATACAATAAAACAATACAATAAATAAAAACAATTTCAAATCAACACGCTTCGAATAATCATTGAGCAATGCGCCGAGTATAACTCAAAACTACATCTTTTATTCATCGATTTTGAAAAAGCATTTAACAGCGTCAAAAGGGAGAGTATATGGGCTGCGTAGAAGAGTGCAGCAAAAGGAAAGCTATAGCGACCCGTGCTGTCATGTCCTCCATATGGGCAAACTGTCAGCACCTTTTCAGGTTTTGAGTGGTGTGCGGCAGGGCTGCATCCTGTCCCCAATTCTTTTCCTGCTTGTCATCGAAGATGTTGTAAGTGCCGCTTTCACTAATGAGAACCTGCACTGTGGTATACAATGGCAGATTAATAGCACCTTCTTGAATTATCTAGCATACCACCTTGATCAAAAAGTTCCCGGAATTTATTCAGAAAATTAAAAATACAAGTTTATTCATCTAAATCTGTATTGTCCCCTTCAAAGTAATCCCTATCGACTGCAACACATTTATGTCAGCGCTAGATCCAATCCTCGAAACATTTTTTATGTTCGGTTTTCGGTATGTCTATCAGTGCTTCTTGCGATTTTTTCATTACTTCCTCTCGGCTGCTGAAACGCGTTCCCCGTAATGGTTTTTTAACTCGATTGAACAGAAAGAAGTCACAGGGAGTCAAATCAGGTGATTTTGGTGGCTGTTGGATGATATTTGCTGCATTTTGCGAAGGTGCGTTATCATGGTGCAAAATCCACGAGTTTTCTGTCCACAATTCTGGTCTCTTTCGGCGAATGACCCAAATGCCTCATAACGCCCAAATAATATTCTCTGATTGTTAATTTGCGGTTATTGACCAAAATTTCTTTTACTTTATCAATGTTTTCGTCGGTTTTCGATGTCGATGGTCTGCCACTGCGTTCATCATCTTCGATTGACTCACGACCACTTATGAACCGCTCGTGCCACTAGTAAACTACCGTTTTCTTTAGAGAATCGTTACCGAAACACTTCTCCAATATTTCCAACGTTCGCGCACCATTAAATCCGTTTTTAACGCAAAATTTAATACAATACAATTTAATAAAATTGTAAAAAATCGCCAACACACACAGAGATAGATGTACTCTAGGCTACGTAACTTTTGCAAATGTCAAGCTATGACGCTAAGCTATGACGGAACGATGGGAGCATCACACGGTGGTTATTCCGGGAACTTTTTGATTAAGATGGTATGCTGATGATATTTGCTTGCTTTCGTACAAGATGTGCGATCTAAAGCTGATGACTCAAGCAATGCAGGAAAAATTAAAAGCAACTGGCCTCAAAATTAGCGTGGGCAAAACTAAACCGCTATATCTCAATGGATATTCTACAGGACCACTGGAAATTGGAGCGCAACAATTCGTAAACGTCGAAAAATTTTGCTACCTCGGATGTATGATCGCCGCGGACGGCGGTAATGAGTTGGATGTCAAATTTAGGCCTCTTTTAGCATTCTTGCGCCGCTGTGGTAAAACAACAACATAAGCCTTCACTCCAAGCTTCGAATATTCAACGTAAGCGTCAAATCCGTGCTGTTATACGGCTGCACTACTTGGAAGGTTACCGCAGGGATTACAAAACGGCTTCAGACTTTTATTAACCGCTGTCTGCGCCGTATACTGGGCCCCGTACCATATCCAAGGCCGTGTTGTTGATGAAAGCGAAACAGATTGATGTTAAAACTGAAATCCGGAAGAGGAAATGGCAATGGATCGGTCACACGCTGCGTAAGAAAGACGACAATATTGCCGAACAGGCGCTGCTATGGAATGCTTTCCAATAATCCGGACGTAGCGTTGGCGGGCCGCGCATCACCTGGCGCCGTTCAATAGAAGCAGAGATGAAATTGAACGTGGAATGAGCTAAGATCCCTCGCACAGAACCGTGCCCGCTGGCGAAGAGGAATGGTTGACGCCCTATTCTTCAATAGGAGTTAGATATATGTATATATATATATAAATATATTCCATATATGTATGTAATTATATTCCACCATTTTGATATAAAAATTATGTGTTGCATACTTTTGGGCTTAAAGAAAAATATATAATAAAACACACATTTATGAACTCACACATACTATGAAACCTCACGCGACACCAACATGACATTTGATTTTAATTCCTATCAATTCAATTCCCTATAAATTTTCCATTAGTCCTGAGTAAAGATTTTATCACATCAAACAATTAAATGCAATTTGTTGTGTAATAAAATATAATAATTCATAATTCTTCCACGATATTACGTTTCTGGTCACCATGAATATAAATATAAAACGCCTGTTTCTTTTTATTTTTGTATTACATGTTCTATATATTAAACAATTAACTGTAAGTTAGGCACGCATTTTTCGAAAAAAAACTACGATATTTTTCTGCCTCTACAGATTTTTCTACTGTTGTTTCTGTGTTGTATCATCTAGTAAACCTCAATATCTTTCCATTGCACTGTAGGTTATGTTTTTATGTCAAAAAGTAGGTCCAACATAGACTTCACAGATATGGATGGGTGTAGCGGCACCAAATAGTGGCAACATTAGATTAGTAGATTTTTGTTGTTCACGACCTCCTGCATTCCCATTGAGTAAATGGAAATTGAGAGTGTGGACGATGATGATCGGGTAAGTTTTTCGACAAAACAACCGCCATTTTGTTTTGAAAATTTGAATAGAAGATCGCGATCAGCAACATTAAAAAGCCCTGTAACTAAAATTTCAAATAAATAAAAAAACAACGCATTATATTTTAATGGATCTTTTAAAATTCTAGTCCAGCAAAAAGCTTCAAACGTGAATAATATTAACTTTCCAAGCCAATCTGGACGAAGCCTGACCGTACAATATTTATGCTAGAATCCCATGAAAAAAACCGTTTCTTGTTCTAAAATTATTGTTGTACAGCGTTATAAGACCATCCCAACGCAGTAGTGTGGATGAGGGTCAGAAACATTTAAAATTAAATATACCATTAATCTGCTGTAACTCTCAAAGTTGCAATGAATGTTCATATAAATTCTTCAATGAAGTTGAGGCCATGTAACTCAACCAAAAATTTATCGATTCAACTCTAAAATTTATCTCCAAATAAAACCCCACTTGGATACACTACTACATACACACATTAAATTTCGAAAAGGGATTAATTACATCATTTCATTTCGTTTGACCATCACCCTACAGTTAAACTATTATTGCTCGTTTTCTGCTTTTCTCGTTTCTCCCCTCCTACTTCTCTTCATTTATCAAAAATTTCCTTCACAAATCAACGATAACCACAGAAAAGCAAAAAACAAAATAATTGTCCCTGAACATTGCTGATTTTATTTCATTTTTGTGAGAATCATTAATTTATTCGATTAAATTCACTTTGTGATTGTGTGTACGTGTATATATGCTTAAAGATGTATGTATGTATAAATACTTTTCACCCCCTCCAGTAGTCGCAGTAGATGTTCCTCTGCATACGTTTTGCGTTCACACGTCCCATATGTATGTATAAATATATCCTTTTTACAGTTCTTGCAAAGGTTGGTCCCTGGTGTGATGTTGACGAGTTGCTGCTGCTCTTGTCTCTGTCTTTTTTGCTGTTGTTGTTTTGCTGTCCACTCTTTCTCACATACGTTGTAAAGTTTTTATCAGTAAATGAAGGCGTACGATCGATTGGCCAGTTTCACTTAAACATGTACACAACATTCACCAGGCAACTGGGGCATCATCATCAGAATCGTGGCCACTATCACTATCATCATCAGCAACAGCATCAACATTCTTATTGCCGTCACTGCGTGAGAATGCGTGTGTATATCTTTTAAATGAATATTTGTATATCTGTGTGCAAATACTTAATTAACACACATACACGTACACATATACATATACATATGTACATCTTTATACTCGCGTATGCGAAAAATAATATTTATTTGTAAATTGAAACCCGCATATGATTTTTTTTTCATTTCATTTTCAGTTTTATTTTCCTTTCCTTGAACGATATATGAGTGCAATGGTGAATGTAAAGCAAGTTACTCCATGCAGGCAAGTGTTTTTATAATCGATTTATTTAATTAAATTTAATAATTAAGCTGACCGCAAGTAAAGGATTAAATCTTTTTCGAAATTGGACACTACTTTGGCCTTCATTGCTTGTTTTTATTATTCATTTGATAGTTCAAAAATTGCTTGGTCAGTTAAAGTTTTTTCAAGAGCAGAGGCAGAGAGAGGGAAGGTTTGAGCTCGTTTCCTTTTTCCTAATTTCTGCAAAGGTCGACTAAATATTTCCCATTACAATTTCGGCAAATAAATTTTTTTTTTTTTTTTAGTAATCTCCTTTATTTAGGTTTACCCGAAACACAGCTGTTATTTCTGTCCAGGAAGTTAATCTTGAATTTTTGGATGAATAGACTGATAGCGAGATTCTACAGCCTTAGCCTTCCTCGAGCTCAAGTCTAAGCTATTGTAGAACGTAACTGTTGCTAAATTTTCTACCCCTCTCATGGGCTATTTACAAAATCCTATATCTTTACAGACCTTTCTCTTTACAGAACTATCTTCACTTATCCACCTTAAGTCTTTGGAATCTATTGTCTATCAGTACAAGAAATTATAGCACTTCAGCTGTTATCGCATTTTTTTGATTTACCTCAAACTTCAAATGCCATTATATTTTTTATTAATTTTTTTTGTCCTACCTCAAAATTTGTATACTGTCTGCGGGTTTTTTCGTTTAAATTTTATTGATTTTTTGTAGTCTTAAACCTATGAGCTGTGCCCAGAGTCATCTGAGACGACAATGCCTACTTTGTGTCAGTGCTCAGCTTTGACTTCTTCAGTTGACTAAATCACGTTTAGGATTAGATAGAAAACTAGAGACTAAACACTTATTCCACATCACAATGCAACAGTAAGTTTAAAATGGTGAATAGATATTGTTGTACTGATGAATGCAGGGTCGTGCTCAGATTTTGCTTATCACGACTTGTATTCCTGCAATAGAAGCCCAAGCTTAGTATTTTTATTTTATTTTAACTACTCGAAAAGGAAGAAACATGACTCCCGCTTACTCCACTTTGGGATGCTACATACATGACCACGCTAGGTAAATGTCGCGAAACGTTGTTTTAAAAAAACTTAAAAATACGAAATACCTGGCACGCTAAAATATAAACTTAGTTACATTTTCACAGCAGACTTCTACTTTCAAAATGCGAAAAAATATCAAATTTAATATAATTGCATAAAATTGTCTAACAAATACTCTAAAAATAGAAAAAATTACTTAAGAAATAAAAAACCCAAAAAAATTACGAAAAATGTCGTTAAAACTTCGCAGATTGCGAATTCCAAGGTCATAAACAGAGTTTGCTGAGAGCTTTCTCCGATAAAGCAGAAAAAAAGATGACAAGCCAATAAAATCCAAATATTGTTTTATATTTTAAAAAAATTCTATCTTTTTTTGATTCTATATTCTGATGGCATGAAGGCCACAGCTGTCGTCAAGAGTGGAGTGCAAGACGAATGAGACGGCCACAACATTCAATCTGAACCTCACTTGGTTTCCTGGACCTAGCGACATTGAGGAAAACTCTAAGGCTGATGATATTTCCAGACTTGGCACAGCTCAACTCTCATCAAAAATCACCATTCCCGTATTGCGGAGAGCAGATGGGAAATTGAACCAACTTTCTGCATTGCTAGGCAGTTTTGGCCTGGCCCTAGCCAAGAACGCACTAAAGCATTCATAAATTTCATGCACGTAGACCAGGTCTTCACTACAATGACTTCTGCCGAAACTGCAAGAACGAAGAGGAAGAAGAAACATTCTTCCACCTTATATATAACTTCCCGGCTCTAGCGACTCGCAGACAAAGAACTCTGGAAGAACCCATCATTGGAAGACTTTCAGAACTTGCATCCTCTGAAATCAGAGAATTACTTCGCTTCACAGAAAACACAAAATGGTTTGACTAGGTGGGATTAAAAGGTAACTACTCGCCCCATAGGGTATCACAATGGACCAATAAGTCTCAGTGAGATCACTTTTCTTTATGAAAGGCCAGAACAACCTAACCCTACCTTGATTCTATAGCATGGATCTCGTGGTAAAGAAAATTTAAGTACAGGGTCGAAAACAACGACCCCGAAATACACATAAAAAGCTATTTATTTGCTATTTAACTTCGTAAATTCACAACGTATTTCCACATTCATTTCAAATCAAATTAAATTCTACTACAATCTGAAAATTAATTTAACTAAAAAACTATTTCTGCTTCTGTCATATGAAGGTACATATTTATAATGAAAGTGATTGAGGATGACCTTACAACTATGAAATGAACTATACCCTCAGGTAGCTGTCATACAAAAACAAATAATATAAAATATAATTCCGCTTGAACTTGTTTGTAACTTGTTGAGCATTCAACAGAGAACTGAATAGGCAGAGTATATATGTGTATGTAAATATTAACCCTCAGTTGCCCAACATATATTTTGCTACACTAATCTCCACCATGGGTAAAATTTACCCTGAAGTTAAAAATTAATTTTTAATTAAAAAAAAAAATTAATAATAATTTTATGAAATATGGTTTAATATTAATAACTAACTTATTTTTAATAAATTTAATTTAATTTTATTAATTTTTATCATTTATTAATCTTTGAAATTTTATTGAACAAAACTCAAAGCTTATCATAAATATTTTGTAACTCATGAGAAAAATAAAAAACAAAGTTAAAATTCTTTTTTAAATTCATACAAGTTCATATTTTTAAAATAATGACTAAAACTGAAAATGTATTTTAAAAATTTTGCACATTTTTCTTTTGAATTTCTTTTTATATTTACTAGCTCTAAACAAAATGGCTTTTTACACAAGGAGTATAACTTTTTAGTTTTTTGTCCTTCTGGCTGCAGGCTTATTCAACATTAATATAACATTTTATGCTTCCTGTCTCTTCAAAGAGATTATAAGTTGGGAGGACGTCCTTAATGAGACCATTTAAGCCTCTATCGAGCTGAGGAATCTTTTTAAAAACCACGTCTTAATATTTTATCAAGAGGATTAGTTAATTTAAACAATATATAACCATTTACACCAACTAAATCAAGAATACTGAAAAAATCCTTAGTTTTGCGAGCAGTACTATACACTTTGCGCAGTGCTGTCGCTGTCATTTCAATTGAAGTTTTTCACTTCACTTTCAAGCCTAACACTTCGTCACTCCCTCTTTACACTTCGGTTTCCCTGTTTCAATGAAAGACTAAAATCGATAAAAAAAAAATCTAAATATGCTCATCTCTGTAATATTCTCCGACTGTAGCCAGATCGGTGTGTTTGAATTTGTATCCCCTATAAAAAGTAAAAAGATACCATTTAGCATACATCGTTTAGTTTATTCTGAGACCTTTTGTGTTTATTTAAATACCTATGTAGCAACACTGATGACACACTGTCATTTAATTTATAAGAATTTGGATGAAAATGAAGAGGTAGACGATTTAGAAGGCGAATGGAGGATTTTATTTCTAAATGATTTTATGCAAAGATGCGAAAGTTTCGAAGAATTCTGCCATTTTGTTTTTGATTTGAAAAATTCCCTAAAACAAATTATATACCCTCATTCAAAAGGTTTTGTCGGAGCCTCATTGTGTCTGCCACACGGTAGCTCTCCATCAAAAGTTTTTTTTCGCAAACTAAGCACATAAAACCAGATAAATTGTGAAAATATCTCAATTTCTTATTACGCATCAAAAAACACTTCACTTTTTTAAAAATCACTTCGATTTTTTAAGAATTTCACTTCACAAAAAAATTTAAAAACTACAGCCCTGACTTTGCGTTTTTGATCAAATAAGTCAATACCAATCTTAGTTTCATTATAAGTTACAAGAGCCATTGGCTCACTCACTTTCAAATCTACTATCAAAGGATCGTATTTTTTATCTTCGTCGCTGTCTCTAAACTTGTCTTCCATCACATCTTCAAATAATTCGAGCAATTTCCTCGTCTTTAAATTTTATTTTTAGCCATTTTATTTAAAGTGCTAAAGCAAAAAAAAATTACACTGCTCCTCATCATGAGTAAAATTTACCCGAAAAAAGTTAAAGTTACCTTTTCTTCTTCTACAAACGCAGACGTCTGATCACGACAAAGCACACATAGTGATGATTCGATACAAGTACATACAAGTAAAAACTCGATACTCTTCATTCGATTCAAGTACTTTTTTTACTCGATGCTATAACATAAGTATTTTACTTGGTATCGGAAAAAAGGGTCTGTATCGAATACACGATACTTTTGGAAAATATTTATTTAAAAGCTGAAATATTGCCATACAATATTTAAAATTGTGGATCATTTTACAATATTTGACAGCAATCAATAATATATTTCAAAATTCTACTGCAGAATTATTAAAAATATTCCAGTCCATATTTCAATATTTCAATGTATGACAATATTGCAGTACAGTATTGAAGTTCTAGAAGATATTTCCGGCCATGCATGTAGAACATAATGTTTATTGAAACCTTTTCATTAAAATAAAATATTTTTATCAAGCTTTAATCTGTTGATTAGTTTTCCTTTTATTATAAATTTTCTATCGATTTGCTAAATTAAATTAACGTCATTTCTATATGATTCACGTGTTTCCAGTAGATATATCTCAAAATCATGATTTGTTGGTAAAAAAAAAACTCGTGTTGAGTAGTGTAAACTGTAGGCTCAACCATGTTGTATCACAATGGGCCATTCTGGCCTGAATGTTTTCCTTGACAACCTCTTAAAAAGGAGTATTCGATACAAGTACATATTCGATACTTTTTCCGATATTTTCGGTAGCATTGATACTTTTATTCGATACAAGTAATGAGTAAAAGTATCGATACTATGTGGGCATCGAATCAACACTAACCACACACGCAAACTATATCAAAGCATGGTAATTTACGTGGAATCGATATAAATTTTTTTTTTTTTAATTTTCACGGCTTGCTAAAAAATTCAAATTTAGCGTGGGTGAATTTCATCTGTAATGGGCAACTGAGAGTTAACTAAAATTTAGAAGAAAAAAAGGAACATGAAACTAATTTTGGCAAGTAATACTTGAGGCATTGTCCTTGATACACATATAACATACAAATACACATTGAATTTTGAATTAATTGTAACATCAAACAGCACTCTCTGCACTCCGATATGCTCTCAACAGTGAAGTAGCTAGCATTTTAGCATTTCTACACATTCCTTTTTCTGTTTTTTTTTTTTTTTTGTTTTCTTTGACATTTTTCTGAAAACTTTTTGTGTGGAATTTCAAAATTAAAACTTGAACCCATCACTCAAAAAATCAACGTTGTCGTTGCATCAAAAAACTGTTCAAAATTTTTGAAAATGTTCAACATTTCTGCGTACTTTAAACCCTTTTCTCCCCTTTCGGAACAAAAAAAAAAATGCGCATGAATTTCAATATTGCTGGCGTATAATTTAATTAAATTGAAAAGCTGAAAGCTTCACTACATACGTCATGGCATGGCACTGCATACCTTTTCTTTCTCATTTAACACAACAACAGAGAACAAAAACCCCAATAACAAAAAAAAAACAAACAAAAAAAAAAAAAAATAAACACATAAAAAGTAAAGAAAGAAAATACATAGCAGCAAATAATATGACAAATGTGAAAAATCCCTTTACGAAAACCATAATTATCCTTTTGAAACTGAAAATGCGCTCGCTCACACGAGTACGAATACGAGTATGTAGCTTTAAATTCGTATATATGTATGTATGTGTGCTTGTGAACCCAGTTTGCATGTCTGTACATATGTGTGTGTAAATAACATTAACAGTAATTTTCATGCAAAAACAAATATGCAAATGTGCATAGTTATGAATAAAAAGGACATTTCGCAGTTACACAATTCACCTACCAACAAAACAACAACTAGAAAGAAGGCATGCAGGAAGAATACAACACATATGGACATATAGCCACACGGTCACTTGGTAATACTCGTTCTGGGCACACACAAACACACTAAAGTGGACGGAATAAAACGACAAATGGACTTTGCGTTTTTGCGAAAAACACAGTAATTTCTAAAATTATAACAACAATAAGTACACATAAACACACATTGGGCATATACCCAGAGAAAGAAATGTCTGAGCTCAATCAAAAATAGTTGGCACACTCGAGAGCTCAAATTAATAAATAATGAGCTCCCAAAGCACTGATTCAAAAGCTTAAAAACTTAAACCTGTGCAAGTATAGTTGAAATCCACCATGATCGCTCAATTTAACATGCTTGCAATTCACCCAGTCACATACGTTCAGGATGAGTTGGAAGGCTCACTCTTCTTTTCTTGTACTACTTCTATTTTTTCTACTACTGTAATGTGTTTTGGAGATCTACAGCGCGTCTTTCCTAGTTTTAGCTCTTTAACATAAGAACGCGCAGCTTACAAACTACATCATATAATCGATAACTATAGATATAAGTGGCTATTTTCCCTCACATGACAAAATCAGCCAAACGGTTCACACTGAGGCGAAAACCCAAAAAGCTGGCCAAACCCCCAAAAATAAAGGTTTTAAATAATAAGTAGGGCTTCAAAATTTATAAGAAGGAGCCTTAATCTACACTATGTTGAAAGGACAATTCATTGCGTTATCATTCAGAATCGATACTTCATTCCTGTTTATTGTAACTTTGCTGTAATACTAAAACCGCAAAAATAGTTCGAAAACGTGATTTTTTCAAGTGTTGTTAAAGTCTTTATCGGAGTGTTTTCCCAATTCCATGCACGGTTCCACCTCCAAATTTTAATTGAAATGTAGATAAATAGTGACAGTTCTATGACCGAAAGTACAGCCTTCCCCAAGATCAATCTGCGCCTACCTTCCCTCCGAAAGGTAGGCTATTGTGGTGCAGCAATTTTTTCCCAACATTTGATATCAGAATATGAAAATCCTAATTAATTAAATTATATAAAAACAAAATACAACCCACCATTTCGAGGCCGCCATTTTTTTTAAATTTTTTTTTTTTTTCAAAACTGACATTGAGTTTGTAACCATCGACCTCAAGGATGTTCCTACATTTTTTTTTTCATTTAGATTACCATATTTTAAACAAAATTTGTCCGCTAGTTTCAAACCGCCATTTTATTTTTTGGAAACCTGGCTCCGGATGCGTGATCAGTAATCTTGAAAACCCCCAAGTATAGAATTTCGGCGTAGCCTACCACACTTGTCTACGCCGGCATGCTAAGGTTCAACATCCTGTTTAAGCTTATGCGTCATTATGTAACGGTGAGGGTACTTCCTCGCCTTAATAGGGCCTAGTTGCCTATTTATGGTATCTTTTAATAAATAAAACTTGTCCCTATGTAAATACGCGGTGCTGTGTGATGCTGACTCCTTGCCGATTAATGCTCTTGTGCACATTGACACTTTCGGCTCACTATAATCTTAAGATTCACATTTCGTTTTAGGTTTTGGTTTTGTACCTCAAATTTTATCGGTTTCTCCTTATTTATAATGGCAGCGTTCAGAGCTAGGTCAGTGTTAATCAGAAACAAGCGCATGTGAACGTGCGCCACCAACTTAATTGTGACAACGGTCAAACGTAACTTTAGGATTGCGCGTTTTTTGGCGGGTTGCAGGCATTTGTGGCATTAGCTGGACAGTCCTCTCCGTGGGATGTAACGCCACTTACTAGCATGCCAGTCCTTGGTTCACTCTAATGCGAAGATGGGTTTTCAAGATGTAATCTAGTCAAAACCCTACTGGTTTCAGACTCCGACGTCCAAGGCTGACAAAAATCAGCTCATCATGAGATTACTTGAGGAAGAGTTGCTTACCGAAAATTTTTCACTCTGAAATTTATACTAAATTGGATTTGTAAGACTTCATCCTCAGTCACAGTATTTTTTTTTCTAAATTATGTCAAGGTTAGGTTAGGTTGGAGTGGCTGTCGAGAGACACACTTAGGCCTGAACGGCCCATTGTGATACCACATAGTTGGACCTACAGTTTAACGCCGATTCCGAACGGCGGTGTGGCAATTTTTTATCGGCTTGGTGGTTTTGCCATTACCAACCAATGTGTGTACTTGTACACTATCTTATAATTCTCAAACACTTCATATTGATAGTGAATATAAGAAAGTAATGAAAATTAACCACCAGACGAAGACGGGAATCGAACCCGAACCTCCCAGGTGAAAGTCTAGTGCACTATCCACTAGGCTATCGAGGTCGTCAAAAAAAATTATGTCAAGCTCGGTATTAATTTTTTGACCATGTCAAGGATCATGGTATCTGTCACCTCGAAGAGTCTAACAGACTTGCTTTTATCACTTAACAGAAAGAGCTGTAGACTGCCGGTGGCTGAATATGATTGACATGGAAGCTAATAACTTCTGTGCTGCCTGTGGTTCGGAGGAAGAATGTGAAAAGACGGCAGACCACGTTCTTAGTGTCAGTCCCCCGCTTTTTGTCGGATCAGAGTAAGTTTATTTGGCACTGGAGCGTTGAGACCTGAGCTGTTTGACATCGCAGAATCTGCTCAGGTTTATTGATAAATCGGACAAGTTTAAAGAATAGCAAAAGGCAACACAGGATATAGTAAAAAAGTCGTAAAACTTGTCTGAGGGCTGTATTCTTGAACATACCTTTTGCAGTTTCAACAAAAAAAAAAGCCCAAGGATTTTCTAAATTCATAATAGGCAGAACTGAGGTAACATTTTTTTTACTGGGTTCCCTCCAAGCATGAAAAATTCATCACGCTGAAGTGATTATATGTAGCATTAAAGTAGTCGTCCTGTTGCTTTCCATACACCTTCTTCCATCAGTTTTGCCTCTCCTCCTGCTCTAACTCCCCGTCATTTTTTTCTACCCGTTCACATGCTTCATGCTTTTGTACTTTTGTTCGCTGCTCTTTTGTTTGTTTGGTTGGTTTTTTTTGTTTTTTTTTGTACCTTCTCCATCTTGGTTAATAATAAATTTATAAATGAAAAATGAGCGCGCGTGTTTATGCCACAAAAACCATAAGTCCAAATGTGGGTAAGGGGGCGAAAAGGCAGAGGAAACGATTGCAGGGAAAGAAGAAAAGTTGAAAGGAGCAGCAGATTTCAGTCTTAATGCCACACACAACAAAAAACATGAAATTAACAATATTTTCTTTTTCGCATTATACATTTGTAGGAAGGTATATGTTTTTACTCCTTTTTTCCATATTACTTGCTCCTTTTTGTTTTTTTTTTTTTTGCATACTTATATACTTTTTGCTGGTGCTTTTATTGTTGTGTTGTTGCTTTTGTTATTGTATTATAGTTGTTGGAAATGCAAACAGTTAAAAGCAAATTATTACGTCTCACGTGATTAAATCCACATAACAAGAAGCTCGAGTATAAAAAAAGGCAAACATTTTTTACTGTTTGCGTTTATTTGCGAGAAAATAGTATAAGTAGTTAAGTAGTAAATGCAAAAAAGTATGTAGTAGCATAGTTGTAAGTAGTAGTTAATAAATGATGCGTATGATTACTTTTTTTACAGCGTGATTTGCAGCTACGGTTGTGATATCTAGTTAAAAAGTAATAATAACTTTAGGAATGGGCAATAACTTTGAGAGAAAAATAGCAGCACAAAAACAACAACATCATTTCCAATTCAGAGAAAGAAAATATACCCTCAGCCAAAGCGTTAAAATTCGTAATCAGCCAAGAACCCAATCAGTCTTGAAGGAAGCCAGTTTAATCTATCTAAATGAAGCTACGAATTGCCATCAGCGACATCTTCACTTCTCTCCAAACTAAAAACTCTTAATATTCCCCAAGCCCGTATAGTATAAAGCCGTCCATTGTAAAGAAAACGATTTAATTTAGGTGAGGACTCGCGGTTATCGATGAATGACGAAAACTCCTAGACCCCCAGCCAGTTTTGACTCCTCAACGGAACTCCCAATAGGCTTTCGATCAAAATGATTCTGGCTATATTAGCTCAAAGTTGTTGTTCACACATGAAACAAAAATAGGGAAAATTTAAATTTGCAGCCAGAATGACGTAGAAGCCATTTACTTGTGACAACAGAAAGATTTTTATATTTCTTGTAATACAATCCACATAATCGTTGTCAATAAACGGGGAACAGATTATGAGGAATTCTACATGACGACTGATAAAATATATATACGTTTCAAGACCTCCTGATTCCAAATATATAAATTTTATTTTGCCTTTTCGGCTATTTTTCAAAACTTTTGACATTTTCGCTGGTTCGAATTTTTTGAATTTTTGGTACCTTTTTCCGATTTTTTCCATTTTGTCTAATTTTATTCGCCTATATTTTAGAATAAAATCTATATACAGCAGAACGTAAACTGAGAGACCGTAAATTAGAAGGTAAAATTTCTTGGGAGGAGAAAAAATTAATTTTACGGCGTTCCTGCCAAAATGATGCTGACGTGCGACGTATCGTTGAAAAATCTCCACAGCACTAAATTCAAAAGCTGTTTGGAGAAATACATAAAGAAAAAAGTTCCCGATGAGTCTACAATAGGAAAAAATTATGGTCAAGACCGGTGCGAAGCTGATAAAAAAAAAAAACCTTGTTTCGTTTCTATTAAAGAAACTGGACGTCAGATTACCAAGGTTATTGTTAGCCTATTGATTTAAAACGGAAGTGGGTATATTTTGACTGAAGAAAGGTATTATTACTATAAGAGAGATATAAGAGAAAAATATGCGTGGGTTGAAATCAGCATAGGTCAGATGTATTCCTTATAGAACATCATTTTCTCCATGTCTTTCTTTTTCATGATGATCTCGATAGCGTAGTAGACTTTCACTCGTGAGTTTGCACGTTCGATTTCGGTCTTAGTTTGGATGTTAATTCCCATAACAAAGTATACAAGTACACACATTTTGGTAGGCAATGGCAAAACCAACAAGTGATAACAAATTGCCACGCTGCCTTTGGAATCGGCGTCAAACTGTAGGTCCAACCATGTGGTACCACAAGGGCACGTTCTGGCCTAAGTATGCCCCTTGACAACCAGCCGAAACTTCAAATTGCAATTTAAACCAAAATTAGAAGTAAAATAACTGAGTCTAAATATATAAAATAGAATATTCTCATTTTTAGCGTTACAAAATCTACAAGATAGACGACCTGCCAATTCTGTAACTTAAAAAACCTCAAATTTCGCAGGCTTGTGGTCTGATTTGTTTGAACCGAATTTGGGACTTAAGTTAAGTCCGATTTTTGAATTCAATTATAGTCCGATTTTCGAGCCGAATTTTGGAGATGATGCATTTTAGTCTAAATTTTGGTCTGATCATTGTTCCGAATTTTGGGCTCAATTTTAGTTATAATTTTGGTCTGATTTTTATCCGAATTTTGTGTTTTTGATTTTTTTTATTATACCAGACGTTTGAAAACACATACGAGTTTAAGATGCACCATGAAAGAAAATCGACTCGGTGAGTTGTTTACCTGGTTTTTATTATTCTTTATTCCAAAATATTTTCAATGCTCGACTTATTCAAATTTAGTTTCTTTCAAATCAAAATCCTAGATCCGCCATTGCTCCTTATCAGGAGGTGGGTCTGATAAGTGGCAGGTTTGCTGATGCCAACGTTAAAGAACGAATCTCATTCTCGATCTAAACAACAGTAAAATCTTTTGAAAATACGTAAGCATGCTCGCTGGGGGGGGAGGCTTCCTTCCTGGCCCCAAAATATATAGACCAATTTGACATTTTTCGATTTCTTTCAACATGTATGAAGACGCTCATGCAAAGCAAAACCTCGGACGTCAGACCCGAGCAAATTTGGACGTCCCAAGATATTTATTATCATGTTTAACATCATGTTTATTATCAGAGTTTTCAAGTTGCACACATGGAGTGCTTCAAAAGAACTTTTTTCACTTTCCTAAATAACGCCAATTTCAATAGACATCACAAGAAAAAGTTACATTTTCACTTTTATTTTACAGAATATCTGAATTCTAGTAAAATGAATTTTAAATATTTTAATTTTAAACTGTCATTCACTCACATTGATTCATCCAACATACTTAAAAGAATAAAAAACTATCCTCGTTCTTGTACAACCTATGTATACTAGAGATATTTTATTTTGATGGCTCATCTCACATAATTTGTGTCTAAGGAATTCAATGAGAGTTACCATTTTGTCAGTTTGGTTCCAGTTTTCGAGATAACAGTATTATATCATAATCACATCAGTATCCCAAAAAACCGTAGAAATGAATACCATCATCATGAACTCGGTAACGAGTCTTTGCTATAGCATTCGAGCGAGTTAATTTAAGTAATAATAGAAAAAAGTCAAAAATTTCTTTGGTAAGCATAATCTTTTATATTCTTTTTAGATTTATGCCTATCAGGTAAATAAATAAATCAATATTTGTATATGTATTTGCAGAATCTTAACCTTATTTTTTATATTTTTAAGAAATCAGTAATCAAGAATAAAATTCACGTAATATAAACAACATTCTGGGTCGAGTTGTGGAAGAAATATGAACATAAATACATGTTCCTTTTGTTTCTTGGTAATATTATTGAATACAAATTTATTAAATAACTTCTGGCATTTGAGACAAGTTCGTTAAAAAACAAAAAAAAAAAGTTTCGCGAACGATTCGTTAATGATGATCGTTTGCGAAGGAATTCTCAAGTTCAGGATGAATTCGTAAACGAAATCAAAAACGAATTCGTTGATGAAGAGACAATTACCCAATAAAACGAACTCGTCAATGAATCGTTAATGATATTCGTTTTCGAAACATTTTATAATCACAACGAATTCGTTTCGAATTAGAAACGAATTTGTCTGGTTTGTTGGGTTGGTAATATTATTGAATAAAAATTTATTAAAAAAAGTTTTAAATGTTTTAATAAAATAACTTTTGGTATTCGAGATAAGTTCGTTAAAAAGTTCGCTCATTTGCGAAGGAATTCTGGTGTTCGGGTTGAATTCATGAACGTATTCGCTAATGAAGAAGCAATTACCCACGAAAACGAACTTGTCAATGAATCGTTAATGATATTCGTTTACGAAACTTTTTATCGTCACAACGAATTCATTCTAATTTCTGGTTTGTTGAGATATCATCATTTTTCAAATGGGAAACGCCCTAAATCTTTATGTATGCATAACGGTCGTATCTATACAGTTTTTAACGGTATTATACTGTTTTTTAGACTTAAAAACCGCATACCGCCTCTTTTATCAAAATACCGCGCTTATACTAAGAAAAATATATAAAATTTGTGAGTGCAACGAAATTCAAATTTATCAAAAACAATGCAAAACGTCTGAGACAACAATGGCAACTCTAAAGGCGATTCTGATCGTCAAATGTAACTTGAAATATCTATCCGTTGATTTCTATAAATACTTCATAGCAAATCCGGAATCGCTTCGTCAAATTTCTTCAAACCACAAATTCAATACAACTACAGAAAGAGATATTAAAATGGAGAACGAAGACAATTCAGATAGCAAATTTTCATTGAAAAAAATTGATACCGCAAAATATACAGTTTTTTCAATTCGATTTACAGTTTCTTTTAAATGTTTTGGTAGAAATATACAGTTTTTGGTCCGAAAAAGATACGAGCGTTATATATCCATTATATAGGATACAATTGAATAATTTACAATCCAGTTTTTTTTTCAACATTTGCAATTTAATTTTTTTTTTTGATTTTCGCTTTCTTAAAAGGAAATTGAAATGTCATTTTAAGAAAGCAATGAGAATATATTTAGCCAATAAAAAGAAAAATATTATGTGATAAAAAATCGAAAAATGTTCAAATTTGATGAAGTAAATTTTGGAAAAAAAGTGCAAATGGAAAGTAAATTGTAAAAATGCGTTCAAATAGCACCAAACAGATAATAAACTCACAACTATCCGTTTCTAAAATACTCTCCCAATAATTGCGAGAGTTTGCGTCTTAAAAACGCGGCCAATGTAATTGCAATCATTGCTCCAATGAGCTTGAGTGCTAAAAACATTCTCTATCAAAACTTTCTCACACCCAGTATGCTGTTCCCAAAAACAAACTAGAAACATTCTTTCAATATTTTCTGCCAACGAAGAAAACATTTGGTAAGTTCGCATGCCGCCTCCAAAAATTTGCTGTGCTTTTCTGTTGATACAATAACGATTTGCAAAATAAATAAAAATAATATGCGGCGACGATATGGAATTAATAAAAATACAGTCTTGCAAACAACTTTTTTTTATGATAAACTGTTTTAATATGGAAAATTATAATTGTAATTTGTGATGACGCCTACAATTTCTGAAGCAGGCTGTTCAAATATTGCCAAAAAAAAAAAAAAAAAAATAAGGAAAAATATCGCTGTAAGTGACGCTCGAAAGAAACTACACAATGATGACGATGGCATGTCAATTAACGTTATTGACATACGTTAATCAGCGATAGCGAACGAAATGAAACGTCATTTTGACTTTTCGCTGGAAGAGTAAAATTTAATTGCAACAACTAACGAAGAAAACAGTTACGGAAAAGTGAAAAACTATTGTAGCATAAAAGTTTGAGACTTTTTTTGATAGGTTTTCATTTACTTACCTTCTTATTTTCTCATTTTTCTGAGGAAAATAGTTTTGAAACAGTTTAATTATTTCTTTACCAAGACTTTTGTTGTTGCAACTTCCCCGGAAGTGTTGCATGTATACTTACCTAGAACAAACAAAAATTTATATTCGCTTAATTATGAAAATTATGAATACGAAAAAGAAGAAGAAAATGCCAAAAAGTTTTAATGAAATGAAAGGAAGAAAGTAACAGCAACAATAACAACAACAAGAAATTATAGAAAAAAAGAAAAATGGAAAGTGAAGCGTTGGAAATTTTCATAGCTGCTTTTTCAGGGATATCAATTTTCCGCTACTTCGTTGTATAAGTAGAAGTTATATAGGTATAATGCAGGATTTTGTGAGCGTATTGGTAGAACACAGCCACACACAAGCATACAGCGCAATCGAAATTATGATATGTAGAAGGGTGAAAGTTTCAGTCGTCGTATGAATTTCCTCCCTACGTTATCGTTCATAGTTGGTGTTGCTGGCGCTTGCAGGGTTTATGTATAATGCTCTCCATACTCCGCAGCAGTTAGTACACATCACCAAAAATAGGTCAGGCGCCAGTTTAATGAGGGTAATCAAATATTTGACATTAATTCCGTTAGGTTTTTGGTTTTTTTTATTTTCTTCTTTCGTTTGCTTAATGCTTTTTGTTTGGTTTTGGTGAAAGTTTCATTGGTTAAACACATTCAAATGAAGCGCATAATAATTTAATGATTTACTCCAACCCTATTGGGGTTTGGGTCCCCGCCGCCTCTATCCTTTGCTTTTCCTGTTTTCGCTTATCCTTTTTCAGCCAACTCGCGTATAGGTTTCAAACTTTGTCTTTCATAGTGTGTCATTAAATTATTACCATTCCATATTTTTTTTTGCGCTTTTTTGTTATGCATTCTTATGTGACTCCTAATGTGAGTTTTATTAACTTTAATTAATTTTTTTTTTATTTTAGGGAATATAATATAAACGTAAAAGAAATAATTTTCGTTGTTGAACTTGAAAGAAATTATAATTATTAATGATATTGAGTTGACTTTCATTTGTGTTAATATCAGACGGAAGGGTTCATTTGTTTGATTCTAGTTTACAAGGTATTCGATATTTTTATGATTTATATAAAGTAACCACTAGTGGATCTAGCGATTTCCGAAGGGGGCGGGGGGGGGGGGGGGAGGTTTATTTGTTCGCCCTTTTAAATTTTTTCTTTATTCCTGATTAATCAAAATGTATGAGATTTTCACTGGTAAGAGAGGGGGAGGGGTGGGAGCTTTACCCCAAAATCCTCCTTCTCCCCTTGGATCCGCTAATGAAATGTTTCCTTCTTTATGTAGCCAAAGCCATCATATATTTTTAGATGAAAATAAATAAATACTTAGCGTTACAGGGTCGCTAAGAAACGCCCTTATTTATTTTCACTCCCGCCTTATTTATTTCATTCCCCACTTTATTGTAGATACCTGCAGTCTGCCTTCAGTACTTTTTTGGTGCCCTTTACCGACAGGCGTAAAAGTCTCACTGGTCTAGTCGGACCTGGAGCACTCTAAGATTCTAATCCAAGATGCATCTGTACCAACAAGCGTTGACTATATTTGCTCTATCCCTAATTTAAACTACAAGTGTTCCCCCTACATCTCAAGAAGAGAGGAATTGGCCGCAGACAAGGTGGTCACTGAAAATTCTATTCAACGTTGGTTCTGGCATTTTCTCTAGAAGGTTGGGTCTCGAACCCTCCTTCCATCTTTACTGACCGTTGCAGATTCTTTCAGGCGAAAGTATTGAAAATTTTCATCTACACCGGCAGCCACGCAGCAATCAAATCCCATGCTGGTGTTTCCACTACATCAAACTTAAACTGGGTAGCTGGACACATATATATAAGTCGACGATCTAGCTAAACGGGGCTCGTCGTTTGCTGATATTCCAGCCAGCGTCTGTTAAATTGGCCAGCAAACAAAACCACATTGGGGGGAAAAATATCTTGGATAGCCGCACACATTTGTGGCATTACGAGACTAACCTGGACCACTATAGACAAAAAACGTAGTAACCTGCTACTCCATCTCAACTAAAACTACATTAGGAAAACCAGTTGCGATGATCACGGGGCACTGCTTAATGGGGAGAAATGCTACAAAATTAGAGCTGTCATTCAATAACTTTTGTCTTTTGATTCTATGGAAGAGGATAGAAGCAGTCCTTAATTTCATTTGTCAAGGTTCATCTCTGACTAGAAGGGGGCTAAAACTTCTCAGCTCTCCTTTCTTCACTAAGTTGATCGAGCTATCATCCATAAATATGAAAGACAAAGCTAGATTCATAATAAAATCCTTGTAGTTCACCAGTATTTAACTGGGAGAGTGTGTCTAAGTGTGCTTTCCCACAAAAGGCTACCAAACCAACCGACATGCTTATGAAAACCACTTACATGCTGTAATACCCCTCCTCATGTTGCAGATGTGACCTTATATAAGTTTCGGCATTGTAAATTTATTCAGAAATACCGCAATCTGAGGCTCCAGACCAGGTTGTTGGTTGCGCTCCGGAGCTTATTTCAGTTAAAGCAACATTTCGTATTTAGTCCTGCGGTTAGCTTTGATGACCTAACTCAGTAGTTTATATTTATATTTTTTCTTCTCCTTCGGCTGCTTATTTTCTTTGACGGCTTGTGCAATGTCAGTAGTCTATCAATTGTTAGCTGAAAATTATTGGCTTTAGTATCAATCTTGTTCTAGTATGCTGCATATCGCCGAAGGAACTGGCATTTGCTCTTGGTACTGGTTCTCCATATCCATAGCTTTCTGCTATCGTCTAATCAAAGGTGGCTTAGTAGGGATTCAAGCCGCTGGAAGCCGCAACGGTCTCTAGAAGGCCATTTATGATATCTACTAGTGTCTGCAGCTTATTAAGGTTTGTAGAGCTCAGCGGGAAATAAGCCACATACTTACGCAGTGTTTATTCGGTTTCAATGCGGCGTTTGTGGCACTAATTATGTTTTTAAAAATGTACCAATGTGCTGGTTGAGATTGTTGATGGCCGTTGTTTGAGCCTGCTGGTACATTTCCACTCACTGTCAAGATAGCTTGTGGTGGCTTTTATAGCTACTGTATACCGTGAGACAAGCTCCGTTCATTTGATGGATGAATTTCCCACAAGGATAGATTACTCACGTTACTTCGAGAATGTTTAAAAAAAAAATATTTATTTATCCAGTCCAGTTAAATATTAACGCCGAGTCTACTACTGCGAGTTCAACACTGTGCACTTGGTATATGCCTCTATTACAGTATTCAATGGGTACATAGAGCGACTATTTTGTCTTTGTTCAGTTGACTAAGCTTGCTCGTACAATACCAATTGCAAAGCCTTATTTTCCTCAAATATTATTATCCTCAATCTCATATATTCCTTTAATTTTCTCCAACTCCTGGTGAAAGAAACGCCGCTTTCTTCCATTAGATAATTACAACAAATGTTTGCTACTTTCAATTTAGTAGACCAAATGTCATAATTTTGACATATGACACCAAGAAATGAATAAAAGCCAAGAAACAAAAAAAAAGAAAAGAAGAAAAACACCGAAGGATCCGAACAGAAGGTATCAAAAATATAATAAAAGAAAACGGAAGCTGACAATTGACTTTTTTTTACTACAACTACAAATGATGAAAAATTATGATGGCGCTCTTGACTCGACTCGGCTTGACTCGTCTCTAAGCGCTTAATAGCATAAAAAATGTGAGGGTAACGGAATAAAAATAGATACAAAAAAAAAAACAACAACTGGAACAAATTTTTTTTGATATCTGTCTGGAGTATGAGGATGAAAAATCCAAAAATTTAAGTGGAAGAAGAAGAAGACGTTTGAGTTAAATTTGTGATAAAAAAAAACATAAAAAGAAACTGTTGCAAGTATGAAGTGAAAGAAGGAGAAGAAAAGGCAGAAAAGTCAATTACATAATTACATCAAACTGCTACAAGAAGAAAAGAATTCACACAAACAAAAGCAACAGAGAAAGGGAAAGACAAAGTAAATTTAAAGTAAAAACTGAAAGGATCTGAAGTTGCCTGCTGTCAGCATTGTCGGCAACATGACTTAATATTTAAAGGCAATCAACGCCAGCAGTAACAACTACAAAAAAAAAAAAAAACAACAGCGTTAACATCGAAGTTAAATTACGAATATGCCCATAGAAGATTTATGAGGTAGCCTGCAAATGCTACATCCTTATATAGCTACCTTAAACTCTATCAGGCTACATGACGGTCACTTACACTCTCCCTGTCTCTTTCCATCACACCCTAAGCTAATGAACTCTAACCGCACTTATAATTTAAAGAACATGTTTTTCAATTTCCTTTATTAATATTACTTTCTGTTGGTTTTCCCTCTTTCATTCTTCTTTACCTTCTTTAACAGATTTCAGTCGATACATATCAAAACCGTCTAAATCTACTTCCTAAATTTTATTACATTTTTCGCTCATCAGCATACAAATAGTTTCAAATCAGTTAAATCAGCTAAAGTATACTCGATAAAGTCGAAAAAAAGGAGATAAACATAGAAGATTTTTGCGAAATTGGTAAAATCTTCGTAAGCATGCAAATCAAAAATGCCTAAGGCCCTGAAGGACTTAAGCGTTTTTCATATGTATCGACTCATTTTCTACTTATTACTAATTCGAATTTTTACGAACGATTTGTTGCCACCATCTCCGTCAAGGCAAATCGTATGTGTGTGTGGCATTTAGTCTCCCTCTCTGTCTTCATCTTTGGTTTCAGTTTGGCTTCTGTGAGTGTGCGCCAATAATCTTTCGTTAATGTAGACTAATGTGACATTCGTTTTCTTTTTCTTCTCCTCAATTTTTTATTGCTTGAAATATTTTTTCGTTTCCATTGTTTTCAAAATTTATGACTTTAGGTTCCCTTCTAATTGTGGTTAGGTACCTACTTCAAATACTGTCCACTAATTTCGTTAGTTTTTGCTTTTTTTTTTGTTACTTTAGGGTTCGTCTTTTTGTACCACCAATGTTAAGAAGTTAATGATCGCCCACCTGGGGTGTGCGACTTTCGTAGTGTGTGGTTTGCTTTCTATGAGGTAGTTCCTATAGTTTTTTGTGTGCACAGGTGTTTCTCTTTCTTAGATTTTAATGATTTTTTATTGCGTTGTGATGTTAATTTGACGATTCGTGGCTGATCAATTTTATTCAATGGCTAACCATTGAATTAAAAAAGCATAAAACTCTTAAAAACTAAAGCTTTATATTTTTTTAAGTAATATGATGGGTCATAGCAGTACAAACTGCTCTCCATGCATGCAGATCGCAAATTTGACCGACAATCAATAGTACGTTTTTGCATACTTTTAGTACTTTTTTGCTACTATTATATTTGGACTCCGGAGTCTTTTTTGATGTAAAATTTGTAAAATAAATCAATAAATTTCTTGATAGGTTAGGTTGGAGTGTCTGTCGAGAGACACACTTAGGCCTGAACGGCCCACATAGTTGGACCTACAGTTTAACGCCAATTCCGAACGGCGGTGTGGCAATTTTTTATCGGCTTGATGGTTTTGCCATTACCAACCAAGGTGTGTACTTGTACACTATCTTATAATTCTCATATACTTCATATTAATAGTGAACACATGAAAGTTATGAAAATTAACCACCAGACGAAGACTAGTGCACTACCCACTAGACTATCGAGGTCGCCAAATTTCTTGATAGCAAATAAATAAAAATTGTCATCAAGTGTCGTTAGACATTCATATTAATAAAAAATATTTTAAAATAAAAACTATTACTGGGTTGCTTCAGATTTCGACAGATGGTCGTAAAAAATTTAGAATCTCGAAACACCACAATCGGGGGACTCTTACATCATCCGCTCTAGCCTCACTGCTTTTGCTTGCATTGTTTTCGCCCAATTTTTATCGGTACTGCCCTCATTTGGTCGAGATTTTGTGCTTCACATCGACGACTGTTAAGCCATTTACATTTTACTTCAAATTATTAAATAATATGTTCATTGGCGTAACTAGGATTATTGTATTTGACACTTTTTTGGCATTAATTTTTTCTTTAACATTTTTGTTTTCAATGTTAATAATTGATACATTTGAAAACTTTTTCTGTAACATGGTTGCTTTTAACCAAAGTTTATAACGCGATAGGTCAAGCATAATGCGATTTCAAAAATCACTTAAAAGTAAAATTTTTCCCCGGGTACGTGAAAAGATGTTTATAGTGCGGACACACGAGAGTGCATTTCGTTGAAATTCTGCATTTCAAATTTAGATGGACACACGACAAAAATCGAATTTCAAATTAGTTTTCTGACAGATTATAAGTTTGGAGAAGAAGAAGAATATTTGTGTATGTTTTGTGCAAATAAAAATAAATGAAAATGTTGCCTTTCAATTGGATTTGGACACCAAGAATTTATAAAGCAATTATGGAAAATTGGAGGAATGGCAATGATTTATTCTCCGACTCCATTTTATTTTTTTTTCGCTTAATAAATATTGCAAGAGCAGCTGTTATGAAAACAAAATCCAAAATGTTAAAAAAAAGGAATAGACCTTAAATTTTTCCTGTTTTTACAACCTTGCGTTTGAGGGTTTAAGTTAATTTCTTCATTTCAGATGCATTTCAATGAAATGGTTATTTTGCCTAAAATTAACTCTCGTGTGTCCGCTCTAGGTACTACACATCAAAAATTTTGGTTGGACGATCAAAAAATTGCTTGCATAACCGCCGCATAATGAATAAGTGTTGTCTAAAAGAATAAGGAAATGTTATTAATTCTGTTGTAGAAACTAATAATCTTTTACTGCCTTAAGTATTTATCATAGCTTTTGCTGCAAAAGCAAAAACTCGAAAAGTAAACAACAATTTTTTCTTTTTTTTAATAGATATTCAAATTTTTTTTTTAATGAATGCAAGTTTTTACATAATCATTAAATTAATTATTTTCTTTGGACTTAACTTTTCTTGCCATATTATTTCTGGGGGGCCTAGAGCCAGCTTGGGTGGGCCGCGCCCCCATGCCCCTACCTAGTTACGCCAATGAATATGTTAAAAGCGTTCTTTCGCTTGTTACAGACATTCGTGCTCCTGGAACAGCGTTATCAACTGCTAAATACTTCCGCTGCTCCACTGTGCGGGCATTCTAAATTAGCTTTAGTTAATTTTTTGCAAAATTTTCTGGGTAAACGTGAATGTGAAGAATGTCGAGTGTTATTATCAAGAAGTTTTATTTCCTTTTTGCATACATGTTCTGTAAAGGTGTACTATTTTGCTGCTAAAAGAAAATTATTCTGAATAATTTCACAAAGGTAACACTAGTTTAATTTCATGATTCGGCATCGAATGCAAAATCATATTTTACTCTCTTTCTCTCTCTCCATTTTTCATTTTATATCAGGGATGCCAACTCATTTTTTCTTTCTCCTCGATAGCCCTCGAGAAATTCCCCGATTTTCGATCGAATTCCCCGCATCGATATAATTTCATATTATAACAGCGCGACACGCACTTTCCATACATAAAACATTTTACGAAAACGAAAAATTATTTAAAATTGACCTCAATGAGTGTTATATTAAGGTGACCCTGAACTTTCTCGGTCCAAAACTTAACCAATTTTTACGGGACTGGTAGATTAATAGAAATGTACCTTCTGACTCCGGAATTCTTTTGACACATGGGAGACTTCACTTCAAGGAAACCCACTCTCAAAATCGATCCGGCTCAAGCTTGCATAAAGTTTAATCCTATTGGGTAGTAGTTGCCACACCAAATTTGAACGAGATGAGGTGTTTCGAGTTACTAGACGTTCATTTTGTAGGATAAACAAGCGTCAACCCACTTTTGAATATCAAAGTTTGCAAAGAAGAAGACATGGGCTCTCTTTTGACTCAAATAAAAAATGGCAGAAACCTTGTTTCTGAAAAAAAACGGGTTCAAAGTTTTGATTATCAGTTTTTATCATATAAAATATATTTCATCTTCTTTATGATGGCTGATTGTAATTTGTAAGTTAACAGATTAGACAGCAAGGATTAGCAGTCGAAATGATGAAACTTGGATATTCAAAAGATGAAGCGCCGCGTCTCTCTGAAATTTTCACAAAATACTTTCGAAATATAATACTTTCAAATAGCACTCTTTTTTAAAAATCGATTTCACCAAACCAATAAATCGCAGAGCCCACTTAAGAAAAGACGAAGATTTTAAGACCCAAAATATAAAATATTGCGCAAGTTAAACGTTTTACATTACATAAAATTTGGCAAAAAATATTCTACAGATTTTTATGACTAAAAGCTGAACGACTTCAAATTCCCCGCAAAAAATAGCTCATTCCCCGCACCCAGATGTGATCGTAATCAGTGCTGTCGTTTTGAAAATTTTAAGCGGAGGAATTTTTCCTTTCAAGCGGAGGATTTTGCTTTACAGGGGAGGAATTTTTCAAAATGTCTTACAAGTTTTCAAATAAGTATTACTTAGATAGAAAAAAATACAATTTTTTATTCACAGCTAAGCTATAAAATTTATGAAAATAAAGCAAATTCATATAAAAACTAAATACTTATTCCTTCTTTGGAAACAAACGGTAGTATCAGTAAATAATAATAAAAAAAATTATTAGTAAATATTAAAAAAAAATAACAATAAAGATTAAAAAACTACAACAAACTTCTCCTTAAAACCGGGTATGAAAAATAAAATGTTATTTGTGGTATTTTGAACCAGCTAAATTGAAGGTACCTAGTTGGAGGCATCATTTTTTTGTAGCATTTCCTTACCAACCATTACTGCATTAGCAGTTGCAGTCAGCAAGCAATTTCGTTTTTTGTCTTTTATTAGATTCAGTTGAGAAAAAACTCTTTAAGTTTTCCACATAGTGCAGGCTATGTGGAAAACTTAAAATTACCCCAATAAATTTTTCCAGTTTTGAAAACATTTTTTCTTTTAAGCATTCTTTAAATGAAAAATTTCACACCAAAATTATTCCAGTTCCAAATCTAATAAATAGATAAATTGATTACTAATTTATTGATATTTATTAAATATGCAAACTTACTTTTACGCTGTTTTTCTGCTATTGATTTCAATTGTCTAAAATTACAAGCGAACACGAAGTTTTAAATTTTGACAGTAACCCAGCGATAAATAAAATAAAAACAGAAACTAAAATAACCCAAAAGAACATATTAGGTTTGATTTACGTTTACAACTAAAAATTCAAGAATGCAACCCGAAAATTCAAGAATATGAAATAGAAGGATTTTTTCCGATTGTGGAGGACAGGAGGATTGAGATTTGAGCGGAGTACGAATACTCCGATCGGAGTACCTCCGACAGCACTGATCGTAATCGTCTGCATAAAGGTAGATACACATTAGGGTGATGACACGCAATACACATCGTCTGACGGAAATCAAAAAGCATCAGCATTCGTACATTTTGTATGAAACATCGTTTGGCATGTACACACTATACTGACGTGTTGTGACGATTCGTGGCTGATCCATTTGATTTAGATCAGCGTGAGTCATATTTGTGTGGCCGACCATCTCTAATCGTTGAAATATGAGCGTCGGGTTCTTTATTAACATTTTAGTGAGTGAAAAATTGTGAAAAAATGCGTAATAAGTAATTAATAAATATAAAATTAAATAATAAATTAATATAAATATATACACAACTATTTGTTTAGTTATGTATATCCATAAATATGTATATTTGGGAAGTTTCAAGTTTCAGCTACAAAATTACATAAAAAATAAAATGAATTTTTGACGTGTGCTGCTGCTTGCTTTGCTGGTTTTTGCAATCATGTAATTTGCAAATAAATAAAAATATTAAAAATGTCAAAGTGCATTTTTTCTAAAACAAAAAATAGATATGTTTCTTCAATGCCCATGTTTTCTTCTCGTTGAAAATTGAAACTTTCCAAATTTGTTAAAAAAATTGATTGTAAATGAGCGTAGCCAGTTTTCAGATTTGCTTTGTCAACAAATTGAAAGAAGTTTCATGATTCGGGCGCGTGTCACCACATTGCGTAGCATAGCGTCACGTATCGTCAGCCTAATGCACAAAGTGAATTAAACTAATATTCTCTTGCTTACTCTCAAATTGTTGTTTAATGCCATTACTTTCAGAGAACGAATTTACGCTACAGAATTTAATCTCTAGAAAAAAAATTGATATTTAATGCATTTAAAGCAACGTTGACCAAAGAGTAGTACGCTGACACAAGATCAAACTAATTTCACACATACATGTAGAGTTACATACCACCTTGATCAAAAAGTTCCCGGAATTTATTCAGAAAATTAAAAATACAAGTATATTCATCTAAATCTATATTGTCCCCTTCAAAGTAATCCCATCGACTGCAACACACTTATGTCAGCGCTTGATCCAATCCTCGAAACATTTTTTATGTGCGGTTTTCGGTATGTCCATCCTGCTTTTTTCCAGCGATTTTTCTATTACTTCCTCTCGGCTGCTGAAACGCGTTCCCCGTAATGGTTTTTTAACTCGATTGAACAGAAAGAAGTCACTGGGAGCCAAATCAGGTGAATTCGGTGGCTGTTGGATGGCATTTGTTGCATTTTTCTTCAAAAAGTTACGAATAATGATGGCACTGTGCGACTGTCGCGACGGTGCGTTATCATGGTGCAAAATCCATGAGTTTTTTGTCCACAATTCTGGTCTCTTTCGGCGAATTGCTTCACGCAAACGCCTCATAACGCCCAAATAATACTCTATGATGATTAATTTGCGGTTATTGACCAAAATTTCCTTTACTTTATCAACGTTTTCGTCGGTTTTCGATGTCGATAGTCTGCCACTGCGTTCATCATCGTCGATTGACTCACGACCACTTATAAACCGCTCGTGCCACTGGTAAACTACCGTTTTCTTTAGTGAATCGTTGCCGAAACACTTTTCCAACATTTTCAACGTCTGCGCACCATTAAATCCGTTTTTTTACGCAAAATTTAATACAATACAATTTAAAAAAATTGTAAAAAATCGCCAACACACACAAAGATAGATGTACTCTAGGCTACGTAACTTTTGCAAATGTCAAGGTATGACGCTAAGACTTCAAGGGAATATCAACAACAGATGTACCAACTTAACGAAACAGAAATCAAATTGGAACGATGGGAGCTCCACACGGTGGTTATTCCGGGAACTTTTTGATCACGGTGGTAGAGGCAGAGTTATCAGAATTTATTTTATTGTAATTTTGCCGATATTTGACGGTAATCGATTTTTTTTTTCAAAAGTGGAGTTTTCCCCTTAATTCCTTTCATTGAATAGCGCTAGCAAGAAAAATTGGCGAAATGCGCTCGTACGAAATTGTCGCACGCGAATTTATAAATAAATGAACGTTTTTTCAGTTTGATGGTGTGTGCAAATTAGAAAAAGGGTTTATTTTAAATATTTTACATTGCCTTTCTACCAAGAGACGATTTTTTAATAAAAATTAAGATTTTTTCTTTGAAATGACGATGTTTGCTTAAAAGTCTCTGGCAACACTGCATATAGCACTCGTTTTGATAGATCATTGTGCATGTATAGGTGACCACCGCTGATTTAAAATATTCAAAATGCTGGAAATTTCTCTCGTTTCATAACTCAATACAAACTTTATGAACTTTTTCATTTTTTTATTTTTATGACGAAGATCAAGGAAGGAAATTTCTGATGCCTAGTTGTCGCACCGTCATTAGCAGAGTTATCGAGACCTTGTTTCCAAAGAACGCCTTTGGAGACGCGTAACTTCCAAGAACTGAGCACGCCGAACTGCAGCTTTCGGGTCTTACACCTGAAGAAATGTCTGAAGCGAACATTTATGGAAACAGCAAGGCACTTGAACCCGAAGATTTCACGAACGGCGTGATTAATTTGGGAATAAGCCAGAATCAGTAGCCTTTTTTGAAACTATACTGGAACTGTGTACTTTATGACATTTCAAACTGTGGAAAGGGACAAAATCAAAAGGAGTCATTTGAAGAAACATGCTGGTTTTCGGAAGCCGGTGTTCAAAGAATGCCATATATAATAACTCAGAAAATCGATAACGTAAAACAACTTTTTTGGTGCAAGATAAATAGCCAAATAGCTAGAAGAAGTTTCGACCACAATTTATACTTTTCATAAAATTTTTACTGATTTTTTAAAAACTTCTAAACTTAAAACCTCTTGCGACACAAGGAAATACTGTAACTATTTTTCAATACTTACATTTCTTTTTTAAGTATATATCTCCGCGCTCCCTAATAATCTGTGCAAGTATATACAAAATTACATTTTAGAACATAAATATATAAGTTCCCCACTTTTTATAACTCCATACACAAATTTTTTATGAAACTCTTTCACTTTTCACATGTAACAAATAACCTCTCACCTTCCTTTCTTTCCCCTCTCTCCCCATATCAAATAAGTATAAAGACCAGTAACAACAACAGCAACAAAAAGTGAATAATAAATTGAAATCAATAATATCCAACAAAAAACTTTTTTCGCATAATTTCATTTTTAATCGTTTTTCCAGTGTAAATGTGTGGGAAAAACACAAATTTTTGTCGCACGCCATAAAACACACAAAAATAAAAAGCGAAAAGTTTTTTCACTCATTCACTCCCTTCAACTTTGCTTTACATCAAAAATAAACATCAAAGGAATTTTGTTGTTTTTTTGTAAGTACCTCTGGTTTTTGTTGGCAGGGAGAAAGTACAGAAAATAAAAAATTTCCACCCATAATAAAACCGCATGTGCCACCGACTGTTTGTGTGTGTGTGTGTGTTTGATGCCTGATGGCTTCAACTGCTGCTTTTTGGTTATTGCTGGTTGCTGGCAATTGCTGTTGGCTGTACGCTGTGTTATTGTTGCTACTATTGCTGCTGCCAATTTGTAATCAAAGTCATTTTAATGCAAATTTTATATGTGGCGTCACGTAGAGTCACAAAATTGTCACGATATGGTACAAAATACAACAAACAAAAAAAAAAAAAAACAAAAACTGAAAGGATAGGAGAGGCGGGGAACGAAGTTGAGCGGAAAATGAATATGACAGTTCAAATGTGGTGACATATAAAAACAACAACAGCAATAACCAAGAACAATCAATACTTGTACTTTTTTTATACTCGTTCTCCAATTCTCGAAACTATTACTTTTTATTTTTAACGAGGTTAAAGACATTTTTATGAGACCTAATTTGTGTAGAGATTTGAGTGCAGGAGAGTTTTTATTTTTGATGTTGGAAACGTCGGAAATTGTTCAAATAGTTAGTGAGCAAAATAAAATGTTGGATTTTAAGTGGTTTTTGAATAGACTAATTTGGTGACTTAGAAGCCCTGAGAGGAGAAAGTTGGGAGGAAAGAGTTTGGTGGTGAAAGTTTCAAAGAAGGGATCTGTATGAGGAAGTTCAAAGATACCATTTTGAAGTAAGGAGTATCAAAAAAAGTAGTTCGCAAAACAAAGTTAAAAAGAAAAGTTTAAAAAAAGAACTCAAATGAGCGAGCTCGAAATTAAAGGCTCGAAGGAAAAATCTTGAAGAAAAATATTCACAGAAATGAGTTCGAGAAGGATTCAGCTCGAAAATGAGATTTCGGAGGAGGGTGTCCAAGCTTACATAAAACTAGACTGTACACTAGACACAGTGCCACCCCTAGGAGACATATCAACTGAAGACAGCGAGGGACTAATGGAAACATTTCCATGCCAATCATGGACGTCAAGTTTGAACCCAGTAGGATATTGACGTAAGGTATACTGGACGATACAAAAATGAATGGATGAACCCCGGGCTGGCGACTGTGCTGTTCGATTAGCTTAGTAAGGGAAATGAATTCCAACATTTAATGTCAAATTTTTCCGTCGGGGGAAAACTTTGACAGACCTCGTATTGCATTGTATTGTTAGAGAGGCCCTCTTCTTCTCAAACTAGCGTAATCTGCTTAGAATACCTTATCCAGTCCAGTCTCCCTGGGGAAGTCGAGTAAAGGGTTCAGTTCAATGGATGCTAGTTCAGTGCTGGGTACTTGGTACATTCCCAGACAGTTCATTCTCTTGTGGATCAGTGCTCTACAATGAGCTAAAATATGGAACTTTTGACCCTACTACTGCCACTGAGTAGCATTCTTTCCTCTACTTCATCTATGGCAGTCCGTATTAGATAGCGGTCAAGAAGGCGCCATGATGGAGAGTGCAGCAACAAATAGTGGTAAAAACTCTAGGTGGGAGATCCTCTGAAATGGGCAGAAAGTAGAAAAAGGCAGACAGTAGGCGATAACGAGGACAATAGCGAAAGAATGAGGGAGCCTTAAGGAGAGATTTCAGAAGAAAATTTTTTGGAAGGAAAGAAATTCGAGAAGGCAGTCCCACCGAGGAGAAAAATAGGGAGTTTGTAGGAGGTAATTTGATGAAATCCAAAGACACGAGTTCGAGAAAAGAAGGTCTTTGGAAACAGAGACTGCATGAAAAAGATCGAAGGAGAAAGCTCGAAAGAAGAAGGTTGAAGGAAAGGTATCTGAGAACCGAACTTGAGGAAGTGACTCCTGAACGAGAAGTGTAAGGAAATCGAGTTTGAAAAAAAAATGCAGAGGAAGGAGTTTCAAAGAAATTCAAAGGAAGGAGTTGAAAAGATGTAATTAACATTAATAATTTCAAAGAAAGAAAAAAATCAATCATTTGCAATTCCGCAACTTTGTAGACTTTGTATGTATCAAAAGGCAAGAGATGCCGAAGTATTCTAATACTAGACAGCGGAGTTTTTGAGACTTTCTTACAAAATAGGTAATAAATAATTGGTAGCGATTTGATATTTCAAATTCAAATTTAACCAAAAGATATGAATCCAGCGCTTAAAGTAATAAGTAGGGCAAGAAATTTCATGCATTAAAAAATCGAAAATATGCGCATATAATATGCACTTAAAGTTCAAAAATATGCAACTAAAACTGCAAAAAATGCACTAAAAACATCTAAAAAAAATATTTTGTTTATATTTTCGGTAAAAAAAAAACAAACTAAAAATATTGCATGTAATTTAACAAATAAAAGACGAAAACAATTCAATTTAAAATATAAAATGAATTTATAAAAAGCAACAAAAAATGTAAAATGAACATAAAAAGTTTAACATAAATCGTAGTTAAGTAAATATGTAAAGGATCATGAGATCAATCCTTATTTATTGTTTTGTTTTTTAAAGTTTTCAAATACAAAACTTTCACCATTGGGTCTTAAAAATGTTTCTATAAAGAAAAAGATCGTTCTACATCAACACTCGGTCGATAGGAGCATATTTGAAAGCACAAAATTCATTTATAGAATAGTTGTTTATAGAGCAATTTTCTTCATTAAACTCCAAATTTACATATCTTACCGGGATATCAATAGCATCATCTATAGAAACCCATAAGAAATGGTTTCTAAGGCGAACTTGATTTCTTTTAATAAACGAATAATATATTTGTTCGATATAAGTTTTGCGCAGTGACGTGGATTATAAAGTACAATGGAATACCTTCTGAAATAAAAGCTTAGCATAAATCCAAACAAAATATTTTAAGCCCTTCCGCTGCAGAGGTAGTAATCAAAGGCTGTATTATTTTTTCTGAGCGCCGATCATTCAATTCTTTAAGTTTCTGGCTTTTCAAATGCTAGTCAACTTGAAATTTCTTTTCGCAGCTCACTAAAAGATTATCAAAATTATTAGAAAATTAAAAATATGTAAATCAAAAAAAAAGAAAAAGTAAAATATGCAAAAATATGCACAGTTTCCCAAAAATATGCATGTAAAAATATGCATTTATTGTAAAATATGCACTAATGATTGAATGCCTATTTAACTTTTGAGATGCCCAGTAAAAACATGCATTTGCATGGAATTCCTTGCCCTAGTAATAACAAATATCTACAAATATTTTTAACTTATTAACTCTTTATTGCTTGAAAAACTATCTGCAGCAGAAATTTTCCAAAGATTTTTCAAAAACAATCTCCAAAATACAAAACTGCCATTGCTATTACATATTTTGCAATTAAAGTTGTCATGCATTGCAATTATTTCACTTTACTATTTCAACACAAAACATAAACACCTCCGTAATCTCATCACACTAGAATATTTTATATGCAAATTCTGTGAATTTCTGAATTTTACACTACAATATAAATTCAATACCGCTTCTGTTCGCTTTCTGCTCCTCTCATCCACTTTTACCTCTACTTGTACCTACCTCGCAAATATACGTTTTTTTCCCCCTTTTTGTTTGCCCATTGCAAATTTTGCTTTATATTGGAAAATTTTG
This sequence comes from Toxonevra muliebris, assembly GCA_963691655.1. Lineage (NCBI taxonomy): Eukaryota > Metazoa > Arthropoda > Insecta > Diptera > Pallopteridae > Toxonevra > Toxonevra muliebris. The sequence goes on from OY829329.1 coordinate 28,396,898, forward strand.
AGTATATTACAAAATTCACGGCATTCCTTACAAAGCAGCAGCAATGGCAGAAACATTAGCAGCAGAAATTTGGTATTCGCACAATTACATAGCACAACCTCATCCTTCACACCTAAACTTTAGAAACTGCTATCGCCCAATATAGAAATTCAAATATTAAAAACACATTGCATCACGGTTGCCAGATTGAGGGAAATTTTTGAGTGTTTTGCAAGAAAATGGAAAATTTATTAGTTAATAATTTGTCAATTGTTAGTGATACTTCCAAGTACTTCTACTAAGTATTTATGTTATTTGATGCGTTAAACCCGAATCTGTAGACAATTATTATAGTAGAAATAGAGTAGGATGGTGCCTTGTAATGCAGACGGCCGCGGTCAAGTCATGGGCACGAGCTATACATTGCGAAATTGTACGCAACAATTGTCATTTAGAAGCAAAGTGCAGTCAGAAAGTTTTAATTTTGATTAACTATATTCTTATTTAGTCGAAATTAAACATTTCTGATTAAGCTACTCTATTGGGCATAAAGTACTGTTAAAAACTATAGCGCACTTAGTACTTACTAATCTGTACAAAGCTGAATGACTTCGCCAGAGAAATCCATCGCGTCTTTTTTATTGTGAGACTCTAAGTATTTTTTTTCTATATTAGTTTGAGAAATAAAAATGATCACTGTAATACAGAAAACAAACAAAAACCAAATATTTTTCGAAAAACTTTCGGATTTAGTGTGCCAAAACTAAATCGCACTTGAACTAATTAATTAGCAATAATTTATTAGGAGCATAAAATTTAGTTTTTAGTATGAAGAACTGAAACCTCTGTGTTTGTTAACACATCAATACATAAATTTCCGAAATTTTTGAAAAAAATTACTGGTTTAAGGGATCCCTAAAAATATTATCTGCAATTGAATGATATGTTTATCCAGGAAGGAATTCAGTAATGTTTTAAGAAATTCACAACCCATTTCAGAAATTTATATATTGATATGTTTACAAATACAGAGGTTACACTTCTAAATGCTAAAAACTAAATTTATGCTCCTAATAAAGTATTACTAATTAATTAGTTCAAGTACGCTATAATTTTGGCACACCTAAATACGAAAGTCTTTCCTATAACATTTGATTTTATTTCCTTTTTATATTATAGCGATTATTTTTATTTCTCAAGTTAACATGGAATAAAGAAGATCCGATAGATTTTTGTGGATTAATGCTGAAGTTATTCAGCTTTGAGCATAGTGAGTACTAAGTGCGCTATAAATTTGAACAGTACTTTATATTGGTTAATAATGTATATTCGGTATGGTATTTTGATTTAGAATTTTCTTCAAAGTCACTCTTTGAAAAATTCACTTATGTAAAAGATACCACAACTACTTAATTGACTTTGCCCATTTCAGAACTTTTCTTCTCCCCAACATTCTTAAGTTTACTCAAATTTATTTGCAGTCACACCTACGCCACGATATTTCCTTCGATATCGTGAGAACTTTGAGAACTTATATGGGGGTGCCATGCCCACCGGAATAATCTTCATAGTTTTGCATGAATAACTTAACTTATTAACTTAGCTTCGTAAATCAATTTTTACTGTATTGATATCAGTATTTTCTTTGATATTGCCCTTTGAAGATTTCACCTTTACGAGACATAGGCGTGGTTGTTGCCCAATATTGATCATTTTCACAACAGCTTTTTTTTTAACCGTGTGCACCTAATTTCGATTAATCTACTACTATTTCTACTTTCTTCGACATATGTGTTCGAAAATTTAATTTGTATGGGAGGTTACACTCCCACTAGACCGATTTGCCCCATTTCAGTACCTCGGCCTGATCATAAGAAATGTTTGCACCGCATTTGCTTAAGATTGCTTAACTTTTGCTCGAGTTATTGTGTACACAGACGCGCATGGATTGATCGATTCAGCTATGATAAATGTTCTTACATACGATGCCTAATTATGAGCGTTTATACACAGAATGTTTAGGGTCTTATTTCAAGAAATCATTCATTCATCGTCTCGGAAATCGATAAATTCTAATTGGTTGTTGTGTGCTATGGGTGATTAATCCATTCAATGTTTTTAACCATTATAAAATAATTGCATTTTGGGATGCAAATAGAAGCAGAAGAGTGCCAAGGCTTTCTAAAGAGATGTGTAATATTTTTGGACTGTTCTCCATAGATTTACATCAGTTATAATTGTCCAAAAGTTGAGTTCAAATTGCATCTATTAACAGGAGTTTCACGTACTTTAATTCACAAAAATTGCGATATTTCTGATTTTCACTGAACTTCGTTCAACTTTATAAAAAAAAAACTAATAAAATATTGATATTTTTTTTTTAATTTTAAAATAAAAAGTAGTAGATTTTTGGTTAAAGAGGTAATTTTTTTAGGAATAGTGAGAGAAATACAAAAATTTGTCTGGCAACACTGCTTTGAATACGTACAAGAGATAGAAAGGAAGAGAGAGAATTTTAGAATTGTATATAGGAATTGTGAATGTCTAAATAAGCAATTTCAATTGAAATAACCGAAAACATTCCAAATGTGCGTTTTGTTTTGTGTAGCATGCGAGAAAAAAATTTCGAAAATCTCTCAACTTCAATTGTTTCGTCTAAAATGCCAATTGTTGTAGATTTGTAGATATGTACACGTATATATAGTTACAAACATACATAATCTGTACACATAAAACAATATATAATTCGCTAAGTGAGTGGTGTAAGTGGGTGATTCCAAACATCAAGCATACATAAAACCTATGGGGATTGAGTCGGCTGGCGCATGGAGTTGAAGTTGTATGACATTGGTGTGGAGTATGTATGTATGTATGTATTTGGTATATGTGATGTTTGAAGTTTGAATTGCAACGAACGAATATGGACACCAGTATGGACGAGATGACTGTCAAACTCAATAGAGACAGGCAAACAGCCAAATATACAAATAGACGAAAAGTGAATTTACAAAATATTTGCAAAATAATATTTTGTGTATTTATTTTGTGTGCCACCCAAAAAAAAATTCCACTGAAAGTTTTTTCCATTATAATTTCTTAAAAACTATTGCTATTTATGAGTAGTACTTCCAAAATAAACTTTTGTCAGGACAAATAAGAATTTATATCAAATTATTCATTTCATATGAAACAGTTAGATTTAGGAAAGTTGGCGATCATTAGCTAGAAACAGGAAAAACTGGAGTACATTCTAGAATAATTGTCTTAGAAATCTTTTTAAAAGGAAAGGAGAGAACAAAGAAGGACTTTGTAGAAAAGAGTCGGGAGGAGTTAATTGACTAGTGGGAGCTCTAAGGAAATAAATATTAAAATTTGAAAGGATTCGTGGGAAGGAGTTTGATATAAAGAGTTTAGATAAATGAGCTTAAAGGAAGTTCGCAGAAATTTGTTTGAAGAAGAAGTTTGTGGAAAGGAGTTCGAAGAAATTTCGTTCAAAAATGTAATTAGATTGAATGAATTTAGAGGAAGAACTTTCATGAAAAGGAGATAAATCAAAGATTTTAAAGGAAGAAACACAAAGGAAATAATGAATGACTGGCACACGAAGATCGGAATATTTGGAAACAGGGGGTCTGAAAAAATAACTTTATACCAAAGTTCTAAGAGGTACAAGAAATAGTTCGAAACAAGTTCAAAGGAGAAAATGTAAGGAAAGAAGCTTAAAATGAGGTAAAAAGCAAAGAGATTACATGAAAAAGGAGCTCGAAGGAATAAGTTTAATAAAGAGTTCTACGGAATTTCAAGAAAAAAATTTAAATGTAGAAATTCGTTCGGGGGAAGTTCGAATGAGAAAGAGGGTAAAAATATTGCAGAAAAGAACTCAGGAGTTGAAAGGATAGGTTTGGGGAATAATTTAAATGAATGAATTTGGAAAGAAGATATTAAAAGAGGAATGCCGGAGATATTGCAGACATGTTTTTCTTGGCTTCCATTTGACCGCTTCCCGCAATAACATAAATAACTCTAAGTACCTACTACTAAGACCCCTAGAATACGCTAGTCCAGATACCTATAGATCACAAAAAACTAAATATTTCCAACAAACCCATTTACTTGTAGCTTCTTCAGTTTAGTAAACTAATTTAGAGTACACAGTTCATTACTAATGAATATGAATGAAGTAATTCAAGTAGTAGCAGAATACTGTAAAATTAAAGATTTATTTTGTAATTTATTTCATTGCGCACATATAAAATAAAAAATGATATGCAAAAAGTAAATGTATTTGGAATTTTTTAACATAAGTGACGCAAAAACACTTTCGATGCAACTGCATCTCGTAAAGTAGTAATAAAACTTTTGCTTTAGATCAGTGACATTCAAATGGGCATTTTAGTGCAAAAGGACTTTTTGGTATGGATGTTATTGATGTATTTGCAAAAAACTGTTCAGTTATTGCCATCTCTTTATTTCGGTGCTCCTGCGAAAAAGCTTTTTTGAAGTACTAATACATATCCATTTTGTCAATGGTGTAAAAAGACTATCACTACTTTAGATATTCGCAAGTTTTTTGTTACTTTTGTCTCAGTGAACTGCCATCATCATCATATTCGCTATTGCTTTTATTTCTTGCTGCGTTTTACTAGACTCATCCTTTGTTCCTCTAATTTCTTGAGGACTTTCATTCGAAGCTGTAGGAAAAATATTCTCAGTGTAATTTCCTTAGTTGTGTAGTTAGTTCAGCACCAAAGCCACCACCACCGCGATGATGTTGCAATTCAATTTCGCAATGCCATTGTGCCGAACACAATATTTGACTGAATGTGTGCATACATACCTACATATACATGAGTTTGTTGTGTGTGTGTTTGTATCCATATGAAACATATATCAAACTATTTTGGTTTTTTTCTGCTATGCATAAACCAAGCAAAGGTATTTCATTACATTTCATTTCATTTTCTGAATACACATGCACTAAGTTTGTTTCCTTTTTATGGAAGCTTTACAACAAGAATTGGACTGAAAAAAAAAATCATAATGTATGTACGTATGTATATGCACATGTTAGCGGATATATATATGCATATTCCTTCATATTCATATTACCAATGTAAGTATAGACCAATACCACAGAACTATAGAGTATAACGGTAAAATGTTAACAGTTCCATGAACGAGAATCTAATTTTGAGTTGTGAAAAGATGAAATATTTAGTATGTCAAAAATCAAGCTACATTGAGTTAACCAGAATTCTTTCTTCTTCCTGCAGACAAGGAAAAGAAGATGTGAGAAAAGTAGCAGTAGAAAAGGAGCAGGAGTAGTAGGTTGATATATGAAATTGTATCTACCTCATAAGTATTATGAAGTTCGGTTATTGAATACTTTTTTGTTGCAAAAAGAATTTTTCCCCACTTTGTACAAAGAAATATTTTGAATGGAGTGCTAGTTGGCCAGTTGGAGCACGACGATGTCTGAGTGTACAGGATATCACAACAGAACAACTCTAGATACTTTTTAAACACAATACGCTCAGTTAGAAGGCGTCTAAGCGGGGCAAGAGATTGTGGCTTAATGAAATAGCGCAAGGAGGTGGAAAAATTTAGCGTAGGCAATATAAAAAACTTTTAAGAATCATCCAAACTTTATCAGGCAGTAACATCGGCAGCAGCATTCAATTAGAAGTAAATGTGGCAAAATGGTAACGAATGTTAACGAGCAGTTATTGCGATGATTTGAGCACTTAAACCTTTTTGGCGTTAATAAAAACCTCGAATTCCATCAATTATCTCCGAGAAATCAACATTACATTTAAATGAACTAACGTGCAGATTTCAATACATAGTGGGCCAGCGGACCTACTTTTTTGGTTTAAAGGCAGAAAGTCTTCCGGTTTGCTTGAAAGGTATTACTAGAAAGTTTTGAGGGTCGTTGAATTCAAATCTAAGGTGGAAATTTCGAAAACCAAAATGGTTGGCCACTTTGTATATGGTGGTTTTGGGGGTCGGTGAACTTCGATTGCGTTCGAAATGTCTAAACTCAAAATGACGGATCCAATATGGTTAATAAATATACAGTGCTGGTCATATCATTTGCAACCAAAATCACTTTTTTATAAAATTTTTTATCAAAAATCTTTTTTATTCAAAATAAAGTGTATTTATTGCCATTTATTATAAAAAATAAAAAGTACAATGTTATGTTGCAAATAAAAAAAAAGAAGTAATATTACATTAAAGTCTGAATTGAAGAGGTCAAAACATTTGCAACTAGAAAAAGTTAATGTGAAAAATGAAGAAAAATCGAAAAAATTTTCAAAACTTTGTCGCATATTCATTATTAGCGAACACTGTTGAATGTCTACGTGGCATTGGTTCTAATGTTTCGTCTGACCGATTCAAACTCGCTTTTATTGCTTTTGAAGACCCTCACACACGTACTCCAGTTTCTTAACTCTCAATTGGACTTAGGTTTAAAGGAGGAGAAATAGTTTATCCCAAAAAGAAATTTTGAAAAAATATTCAACACACAAGTCGACGATTTCGCGAGTTATTAACAGTGGTATCATTAATCTGCGTCATAGAGGTAGAAGACCTTGCAAAAAAACGTGTGGAAAAACTAACGAAATCACAAAATTGATGAAAGCGAATCAGAAAGTAGAACCGAGGGAAATTAAAAATGCACTTCAGTTGGATATATCATCATCGACCTTAAAGCGACGAATCAGAAAAAATGGATTGAGAACATACATAAAATCGCTTAACTCATTTAAAATTCCATCATAAATACATAAAATGGACTTTTTAACAGTTGCAAAACGCTTTGTTGTTAGATGAGAGCAAAATTACCAAGTGCGGTGGAAAATAATTTGTTAAAAGGCAACACGGACCTAGACATTGTGTATTGTGGTCTGAGGCTGCTTTTCAGCTAGTAGTATGGGTCCAACGCATCACATTTGGGGAATTATGAAATACAACCATTATAAAAACGTTTTAAGAGACATTATACTTCAGTACTTGGAAATGTCGCTTGATTGGACGTTTCCACAGGATCATAACCCAAAGCACACGTTTAAACTGATAAAAGTTTGCCTTGTCACAAAAAAATGTACAATTTCTCATTTGTGCAGTACAGTCCCTCGATCTAAACCCAATTGAGAGTCATTTGATACTCGTGAAACGAAAGATTGGCACGAATACGTTTAAGAAACTGGAGGATCTGTATGACTATGTTGAAAAAGAATGGAAACGAGTTTGAATCGATCAGATGAGACATTTAATAGAGCCAATGTCACGTAGACGTGCAACAGTGATCGCTAATAATGAATATGCGACAAAGTTTTGAAAAATTTTTCGATTTTTCTTCATTTTTCATATTATTTTGACCTCTTCAATTCAGACTTTAGTTAAATATAACTTCTTTCTTTTTTTATTTGCAACATAATTTTGCACTTTTAATTGTTTATAATAAATGACAATAAATACACTTTATTTTGAATAAAAAAATTTTTGATAAAAATCATTTAAAGTACAAGTGATTTTGATTGCAAATGATATGACCGGCACCGTACATACAATATAAAACGAAAGATTAATAAATCAACGTAAGTAGACATAACAAATTTATGACTTTTGGAAAATAAATGGTCTTTTGGCCAAGCAAGCGCCTTTGCTGGCCTACTGTGCAGTACGGGCAAAAATACTACTACTTCGGATATTATCTATTATGCCCAGCTATTAGTAGAAAAAATTACTTTTTTAATGACAGAAGATTTTTTCTTTTAAATTTTTTTAAGCCTCTCGCACTTTCTTTTCTTGTTCGGTCGAATTTCAGAAAATGATAATTGTAACACAAAAATTAAATAAAATCTAAAATAGTAATCGAAGTGGAAATCACAGAAAAAACTTGACAAGGAAAAATAGAATATCGCAGCGAATAATATAGTCTGATATAATCTGATGAATATTTGTGTGTGTGTTTTATTATGTCTCGTTGTACTAAGTCAACTATGGCAGTCTTACCGACTCTAGATTAAGACTCTTATAAAATTCATTACAAGGCATATTAAAGTTGGTTTCTATCTGTAACTTACTGTGCAGAGTGTCAATAGCTAATCTATTTATTTCTATCTTTTCTTCATATTGTAAACTAGAAATTAGAATGCGGAAAACCAAATTGCAAACTTTTTAAAAATTTGAAAAGTTTCCGCTCTTGAAAAACGGAATCCTTCCTAGGAATTTTTTTAAAGACATAAATTCATAAAAAAAACACAGTTAAATCAATACTTTTAATAGAAAAAGTTTTATTAACTTCAACCCAGTCATTAAAATTAAGTTCAGAGCTATAAAATAAATAGTTTTGAATAATTGATAGAAGACCAGCATATTTTTAAAACAGAAAAATCAGTACTAAAACCTAGGAAATCAATACTTATTTTAAACTTGAGAAAAAAACAGAAGTACTGATGAAATCTGTAAGAATGGAATTACAATTCAAATTTTTGTTTAAAAACGAGAATCGCATAGCATAGTGTATCACTTACATTTTTTATTCTTTTAACTTTAGCTAACACATTTTTGTAATCAATTCTCTCATAAATCTAAGCCCACCTTAAAATTTAAATCTCCTAGCATTCCACGAAATATTTTTATACTTGTACATTTATGCAGTATGTATTTCCAAATATTTTTGGCTTATTAATAAATGAAGTTCTGTAACGAACAGTGGAACAGTGGATCAAACTTAAATGCTCACTCAATATAAATTCCTTTTAACGGAGGTTCTTAACAGTTCACAATTCAATTGTAGTTTGTGTCTTTGATACATTTTGAAGGCTGAGAAATCTACAGTAAAGCAACACCAATTTGATTAAGTATAACCCTAAAAGTATGCATTATACTCTAAACTAAACTTATTTGGAACTGCTCTATCCAATACAATAAAATATGTTTCAAACTTATTTTCTAGAAACTTTTGATAAATCAACCTTCAAATTCTTATATTTAAAACTGATTTCACAAATTTCACTCACTGTATGCAGCATCAGCTTTGCATTGTATACTATGCAGTTACTTGAACAAATGTGATTTCATATATTCATAGTTAAGCTTTTTAGATTTTTTTTACAACTAAATTCATTTTAAAATAGCAAACTACATACTACAAATAACAAATAAGAAAAACAAAAGAGCAACTAATATTTTAACTACGAAATTTTCTGTTGACAAATAAAACTATGCAGAGTAGGCAAATTCAGCTACACTGGAAATCCAATAAAAAACTGTAAGCAAATATTTTTCAATATTCTACAACATAATACCAGCAGCAAAATAATAAACAAAAAATCTAAAAAAAAAAAAAAAAATATTGCATCACTGTTATGCAAAATATATAAACTCTAAGCTATACAAAAAATAAAATATTTTATATATCTATATGCACAGGTGTAGTTGCTGAAGCTAGCAACATTGGCTTGTGTACATATCCATGTATGAAAATGTGAAATTGTAAAAGAAAAACACACGTAAATTTGAATAAAACGAGACAAATGAGCGTATTGTGTATCAACAAAAAGGAAAATAATCGACATGAAACTTACTTACATAGGTATGGTAAAAAGTTTTGACAACAGGGCGCACTTTTTTCTGCTCATGCATACATAGCAGTAGCGTTACCTTAGGAAGTGAAAATTATAAATGCATAAATTTAAATACCTACAAAAGGAAATTTTTACATACTTTTACTTTTTTGGAACCTTAAAACGCTTTTAACCCTTTACTTTTAGATAAAGTGAGCAGAATTAAAGAATTTTTATGTATGTAGTTACAGTTTGCTCCAAAAGTTGTTGTAATTATATGAGGCTTCCATGTGAAGCCAACTGACGTAGTTTGAGTGGCTCAGTTCTAATGCAAAATATTCGGTTTTTGCATTTTTGTTTTATCGGCTATTTATCGAAAAAGGGGGGTTAAATCCATTTTCAAAAGAAAGGGTAGAAGATGAAGAAAAAGTGCATAAACAAAAAATGTTTATCTTTTTGTGCTTAACAACTTTGCTTCAGACATCAAATTCGTATCTGCTAAAATAAAGAAATTTCTTAATAGCCCCTGAAGACCCCATTTTTCCGACTTCAGGTCCATATTGTGGGAGAACTATATGTGATGGAGAAAAAACTGAGTACGCAGTCGTGATCAGCGGCCCTAAATAATTATAAAACCGTTTGGTCGCAGAATTGAGAGTAAGCTCCCCACTTCTCTTAAACTCTTCTAGTTTGATTTTTGATGTGTAAACATCTATAGCGGCGGTTTGAACAAATTTTATATTATTATTTCATCCCATCCCTGAAAGCTACACTAAAGTGTAGTCAAGGACATTGCGACCAGTGCTACAACTAGAAAAAAATTTTGAGAAGTTCTTTAAAAAAAAAAAGAAAAAAGTTATTTCATTTATTCGACTCACTGCACTTTGATATGAATAACAAAACAAACAAATATCGAGGGGCCAAAATAATTTGTTTATTAGTATCGAAATAAAAATTCAATATGACGAATACAAAATATACAGGGGGAACCCTGCCCCCTCTGACTACGACCCAACACTACTTTATTTTCAAATAAAATAATAATTTATATACAGCATACTTTCGGGTTGGAATCTCTACACTTCACAGGATGGTACGAAAGTTTGGCAGGCACTACATAACTTTATTTAAAGTATTTATAGTTTGACAGCCACTATAATTATATAATAAGTATATAAATATGAAGTGTGGTTTTAACTAACAGATGGCATAGATATAATAGCTGCGTTTTATTCGCCACTTGCTTCTAGTTATGTATAACAAGCAGCGATAATTGTATGGGAAAATAACAACAAAGCGGCAGAGATAACATGTATAATTATAGCTGTTATGTATACTTAACAAGTTGTTCAACTACATCAAATTCTATTGTGAACTGCTAATAGCGAAACAAGAAGCGTGACAGTTTGACAAAAAACAGAAAAGGAAAATATTTGGAATGTCTGGCTGTGAAAATAAGTTTAAATCATCGTTAAATATTCTTATAAAAAGCAAAACTAAAAACAATGCCCGCGATTGACCGCAATGATTGGGATCCATTAAAATGTTTCAGCTCTAGCTGCTGAGCAGTTTCATTGTGAATAACATTATAACGAAGAAGAGAGTTAACAACTTGGTCGTTTTATTCGCACATGTTAAACTGACTGGCGAATAAAACACAGCTAATATGTATGGTTTGTGTCATTTTTTGAGAGAAGATATTTGCCAATAAGATTAAGTATGTCATAAGTTGTGATTGTACAAACAAAGTACTTTTTTCGCTTTAAAATGTCGAACTTCGTACCAGAAAAAGAAATATTGCGGGGAAGTTTAATAACCTTCTTTCATTTGAAGAAAACGGCTGCTGACGGTTATCGATCGTTGGTAGAGGCTTATGGTAAACATGCTCCAAGCCAAGGTATTCATGAATAATGATTTAAAAAATTTAAAAGTGGTGATCTTGACGTCAGTAACAAAGGCCGTGGAGTACCATTAAAAAAATTCGAAGGTTGGAACTGTCTATTATGAACTGCTAAAACCTCGTAACTGATCAAATTGAACCAAGCATTGAAGGAAAGGACACAAGTCATTTTCCAACATGACAATGCTAGGCCCCAAGTTACACATTGTGTTAAAAATTATTTTGAAAACATCAAAAGGGGCTGGTATTCACCAGACTTGGCTCCGTCCAACTACTACTTGTTTCAATCGCTGCTGCACGGACTTTCGGAACAGCACTTCAATTCGTACTAAGGAGTGATAAATTGGACTGATAGATGGTTAGCCTCGATATATGAGAAGTGGAAAAGATGGGGCCTCCAATCAAAACTAACCTTATGGATGAACAAAACGGTTGTACGTCCAATCTTAACTTATGAAGCTTTAGTGTGGTGGAAATCCATCAACGAGAAATACACCGTAATAAAATTCGAACATATTCAACTATCAGCGTGCGTTGACGTTACAGGATCAATACCCCACTTTGCCCCTAAATACTCTCGCGTGTCTGATGCCAATAGATTCTTAATCTCTTCATCGAACAGACAGCATCCATGAACGCCATAAAGTTAAGGGAAACGGTCCGCTGTACAGAAAGACCTTACTGCCATGGAAGTCTGCTTATGTCACAAGGACGACAAATTCCAAGCAAAATAGATTGCATCATTTCGCCAATGATGTTCCCCGGGAACTTCAAAGTATTGATTACATCCCGGAGAGAATAAAACAACGTTATGATAACAAAAACCTTCGACACCACAGTATTCACGAACGGATCCAAGATGAACAACAACTTAGGGACAGATATCTTCTCAGGAAAACTAGGCTTTGATCGATCTGCCCGCCTCCATAACCCTGCCAGTGTATTTCAGCCAGAACTGCTAGCAATAAGGGAGATAAACGGGATGCTAAAGACAGACAACGCCTTTAAGGCACACATCGCTATCCTTTCGGATAGCCAGGCTCCAATCAGAACTCTTGATTTGGCCGTTATAACATCTAATCTGTAAAGCAGTGCAAAGAAAGCCTTTCGGATTTGTCTTGATATGGGTCTTGGGATACCGGAACATAGAGAGTAATGAAGACGCAGGCGAGCTGGCCCGTAAATGCTCTACCTTGCAGGAATCCTTGGCCGAAGAAGTATTTACACCACTAAACTCAGTCAAGCGAGAAATTTCTGCAAAATACCTCGCAAGAGCCAATATAGTAGCAGCTCGATATGGCCCGTCTTCAACTGGAAAAAAAACTATGCAACATATAAACAAAAACCGGAAGGACATCTTGAGATTTACAGCGATTATCACTGGTTTCTGGCTCATTGGCGAGCAAGTAGCCAAAATGAGAATCCCACCTAGCACCACTTGCTGCTGTGACTAACCGGAGGAAAAAGAGACTGTTTCTCACTTTCTCTGTGAATGCCCGGCTTTGGGATGAACCAGAATGAAAACCCTGGCTACATCTTACTTCAATAACCTTGGGGAACTAAGTGAAATAAGCTTTCTAAACCAGTCGGGATAGATCTAATTCTTCCGTGTTTCCCATAGAACACAACAAACCAGAAATAACTGAGGATGTGGTATCAAAACGACGCGTTAGCTCTAATTGGGTCCGTGGCACGAACCACCACTTAACCAACAACACCATCCACTCTCATTTACCCAATAGTATCAACATTCTTTTAAGCTAATACTTGTACTATCAACGCCCCATCTTAACATATAAATCTTCGTCATCTTTCTTGCTATGGCATCCTGATAGTTACCAACATACAGCCTTCACAAAAAAACTTTCATTGTTTTTCTTGCTATGGTTCTCCTCATATGCCGTTTCAAACATTCCTTTGTATCTTGCAGCATAGTCTCGTCAACTAACGTCCTTGTACCAAACTCCAGTGCTATAATGTAAATGTTTCTAGAGATATATCCAGAAAAAAGCGTAAGAGTTGTATGGAAAGGGCCACGGCTTCTACCCCACGTCTATTCACATTTCTTCACAGAATGCCATTGAAAATAATATTTATATACCATATCTTAGAGTCGTACCACAAATGAATGCAGAGATATTCCATTATTTAAATTCAGAATATATGGGAGATGCCATGCCCTCTTTTCCAATTTCACCAACCTTTTGCCTGCTCTATTATATTTTCAATTAACATCTTTGTACCAAATCTCAGTACTGTACTGTGAATGGTTGTGGAGATATATCCAAAAATAATTTTAGTTGTATGGGAGATGCCACACCTACTGGCTCAAAAAATACCACATTCTACCCCATAAGTACCACCAACATATCGCCTTTCCCAACTTTCCTTAAACTGTTCCCCAGTTACGTAGTAGTAGTAGTAAATTTATTATTTCAAAGAAGTACAACAAATTCTAGTTACAATATTAATATTATTAATAACTTTGGACATGGCATAATGCCGTCAGCCAAAAAATTGTTAAAACATAGTCTGGTAAAAGCATTTATAAACTTTCGGAAATTATCTTTTGACGGTACAATAGAGCGTGATTTAAGTAGTTTTCGAGGGCAATCCATTTTTTGCCATTTAAAATGGGAATGATCTCCTCCAACGTGAAATAAGGGGTCTTTAAGTGCAAATTTCTTATTTCTTTTAGTATGGGGCAGGTTCCAAGAAAGTGGAATACGTTTTCTGTTTCCTGAAGATTGCAGTGTGCACATAGTATCATCAGACTGTCTATATGGGTAATATTTAAGTGGCAGCAACTCACAACGCGCGCTGAATATTCTGGAAATCGCTATGGTGCTGAAGCGGCCTTGAAAATAATTATTTTCTGCCATATTGAACGTTAGCATCTTATACAAGCTTCTTGAGGTACTGCGTAGAGCTTGCTCTATGAAATCAGTTTTTACCTTGATTTTAATTTTTTCCAAAAGGTGCTCGTGGAAATTTTTCCATAATCCAACTCAGTCTATGTTAAGCTCTGCGTTATGTTCCGTAGCTAAACTAATCCAGGCGGGAAAGCATTGCTCTCTTGTAGCCAGCAGGTTGGATGCGACAACTTTTGTCAGTTTGTGGTTTGGTAACTCCATGACTTTCCAATTTCCAAATGTAACGCGTAATTGGGCGTGCCTACTGGCAGACGAAACATTTTCTTTAAGTAGAATCTTTGAAGCTTTTCGACATCTTCAAAATGCAAGTATCCCCAAACTTGTGCTGTGTAGCACATTACGGATCTTGCAATGGCTAGAAGCAACTTGTACTTAATGCTTGATGGCACATTCTGTTTTCCAAGAAACTTCTTCTTCTACGTGCTGTTTATTGTAATTCTGGAGTCGGTTAATTTTTGCCTTACGTGCATGGAGAAATTCATATTTGGCGTTAAAATAACTCCAAGGTATTTGTAGCTGCGAACCCTTTCTATTTCTTTATCCGGAAGGAGCCATTTTTCATCCCTGGCAAAGCGACCTCTCCCGTCCCTGATGACCATTACTTTCGTCTTATCTCCGTTGATCACAAGGTCCCATAACTTGCAGTATTCATGGAGACTATCCAGCATCTGTTGCAGTTCCTTGGGCGTTTTTGCTAGGAGAACCATGTGCCATCCGCATACATGAGCACCTTAATTGTAGTACTACCGCAAATCACCCCTCCACGAAGATAAGTTGACACATGACGTCAATGAACAGCGCGAAAAGTAGTGGGCTAAGGAGGCAGTCTTGTTTTACTCCCGTGTTATTTTCGAAATGAGGCGTTAAGGATTTTCCGTCCCAGCCTACAGCGACGCTACCATTATACATTTCAGAGATGGTGTTTATAATTTTAGTAGAAATACCAAGGTTGCTCAGTTTATAGAACAGGCTGTTCCTATTTATCGTGTCAAAAGCCGCTTTGAAATCTATAAAGCATATGCACATTTTTTCATTCCTCAGAAGATAAGACTTCGCAATAGATATTAGGACGAAAATACTGTCTGTGGTTGAATACCCCCGTCTAAACCCAAACTGGTATTCGCTCAAAAGTCTATTTTTCTCTACCCATCCAGATAAACTATTAATTATGACCGATGTGTAAATTTTCATTATTGAATTTAAACAGGGGATACCTCTATAGTTGCTGGCTAATGTTTCATCGCCTTTTTTAAACAGCGGGAAAATTATGCTGCTTCTGAAGTTGTCCGGTATGTGTCGGTTATTAAAGATATAATTGAAAGCAGTTGTAAGAATTTTATAAAAATGTTTCGTTGCGTACATTAAAAATTCTACTGGAATCCGGTCTTCTCCAGGAGCTTTGTTTGACTTTGCAAGGTTATTTCTTCAGCCAACTCATTTACCACTATGTTAGGGAAGGCGCAGGAGAAACAAGGTTCATTATGATTTAGAAACAACAACGATTTAAAATGCTCGACAAGTGATGATGACCCAGCTTGAATAGCCTAACGCACCGCACCACCATTTAGTCTTCTAACCATTTTCCAGTATGTTTTGGAATCATTGATTCATGCAATTTCCATTCGACTGTAGTACTGTTGTTGTATTTCTGTGCATAACACAGGCCGACAAAATTTGACGAACACTCTTACCCAGAAACCAAACTATACTTTTCCGAAGGATTTTGACGCGCTGAACTCGAGTCTAGCCTCAAAATTGCTCTATCAGATATCTTTTTTTCGCTGAAATATCGCATTTTGAAGTTGTATTTATTTGCAACGAGATCAATAACCTGTATGTGTATCTCAGCGAAAAAAAGATATTTGAGCAAACTCAACGTTATTATGAAGAGGAAGACTAGCACTTTAAGATGCTGTCAATAATTTTTGAAAGAAAATATGATCGACCGTGCTACATAAACTTAAAAATGTGCAAAAACGGTATTTTTTGCACTTCTAGGTTAGGATATCTCGTGATAGAGCAATTTTGAGGCCAGATTCGAATTCAGCGCATAAAAATCCTTTGGATAAGTATAGTCTGGTTTATATGTAAAAATTTTGTCGGCCTGTGTAATTTTTTATAGTACGCGTTTGCTTCCTTATATTGAGTTTTCGCTTCAGTGCTATAAGCAGACCTTATGCGGCTCAACATTTGAACAACAGTTACGTTGTTTCATTTATTCACTTGTCAAAAACTACCACATTTTATATAATAGCTACTACTAATATACCAACTTTGCATACAAACTGTCATTGTCATTTCAATGTTGGTTCCTCAGTTATGTTATTTCAAGTGTTTAGTTTGTCTGGGAGGTGCCACACCCACTTGTTAAACTGAAAATAAATATGTTCAAGCGGGAAATACCAACTTTACAATATTGAAAAAATCTTTAAAAGTTGTGGGCATACGAAATCAAGTTATGATTTTATGTAGGATTTTCTAAAATATCTCAAAAGATTGACCAGACTTGACAGAAGTTATAATAGATCTATGATCTTTGAGAAATAAAGCCTCTGTACCCACAAATAATGCGAAATTTCAATTTTGTTTTACAGCTATATAGTATGAACTAAAAAAGTGTGCTTGAAATCTTAAAAGAGTAAAAATTCATAAAAATAACAAAACTTTCCCTTTTTGCCGCTATCTGTTTTCGCGTTAAATTAAAACACATTTCTCACGATCTATTTTAAAATACAACTGCATACCTTTTAAAAACTTTCCATTATTTCTATTATCCCAACACAGATATACGAAAATAAATAATTGCAAAAAAGGATAACGAAAAAGTAAAGTAAACCATTTGCACAAACTATTTATATACATACATACGAGTGTATACGCATGTGTGTCTATGAGAGTGTACCATATGTGTGTGTGTATTTCTGAATGCATGTAGTTTTACAATAATATAATTCACCGCAAATGCAATTTAAAAATTGTTTAATCCACCCACAAAAGCAACGAAATGACCTTAGCAAAAGACAGAAAATGAAAATCGATCGACGCGCCGGACAGAAAAAGATAAAAGCAAAGCAAAAAAAGGAAATGAAATAAAATCCATTTCCCACGCATACAACCGCAGAAAGCAACTGGCAATAACAATTACATCAACAACAACAAACAGAACAAGAACAATGATATTAATAGCAGCAATAACAAGAACAACAAACAGCAGGCAATAGCAGGCAACAACAAAAGCGCTCGCGCAATCGAAATTAAATTTAGGAAAAAGTGAAAAATTTTCTCATCGTAAAAATTTGCCAGCAAATAAAAATAAAAGTAATTGCCTTACAAATGCAAAGATGTATGTTTATGTATCCATGTGTGTGTGCACGTATGTGTGTTAGGGGGCAGCAGGATACGGTATTGATTGCGCACACACACATACACACATAAAGACATAGGTGCTTGCAATCAACTGAAGGTTTCAGCAGCAGCAGATCAAGTAGACCGTGTATCCTTTTTTTTTTTTGCTTGCTCTATATATGCAATCGCACGCTCACATGTATGCACATAGGCACTGTGATGTGTGTGCAGTTTTTCAAGTGCACTATAACACGCCCTTCCTCCCCCTTTTCTTTTCCCCTGTTACTAGAGCACGCTGCGCACAAAATTACATTTGCTATTTTTTTTTTGCTGCTGCTTCTACCGCTGCGATTGCAAAACTTGATTGAGACATTAAAAAGATGATGCGGCAGCAACATCAGCAGTCGCATGTATGTGTTGCACATAACACATTTATGCGTTGCGCTACAAAACATACGGCAAGCTGGCAGGCAGGCGTATGCACACACAAACACACACATTGATGTAATTAGTTTTTGCGTATGTGTGTAATTTGCCCGTTTTTGTATGCAATTTTGTATACTTGGGGTATGATTTTTTTTCTACTGCGTTCATTCCACGTTCACGTTCCACATTCATTCACAAATTATACCCTCTGGAAATGAAGTGTTTGTTCCTTAAGTGGCAGCATTCAAATTGTGTGAAAAACATCGGCTAAAAAAATAGGTATTTTTTATTTCAGAATCTTTCCATGTACCATATTTATCGTTTTAAAAGGAAAAAATAAACGAATCTCCTGTTGCGCCGCATTATATGCAATAATTTTCGATGCTATGGGTCTGAGAATATTACCGACGCCAATTTTTGCGGTGACTTTTAGCGGCTTGGGCCTTTAAACATAAATTGCTTACGCAGAGCAGGGAAATTATTATGTTAGATTGTGAATTGAATCCCCCTGCAAACGCACACATAAACAAGTTTTGCCTTTCAGTTATTAATTTCTTAAAAACAATTGGGCTTATGTGTTTTCGGTTTTTTACTTTTCGATGGAAAACATTCTTTCTCGAAGACGATAGTTCTTGCGACCGTTTACCAAGTATAGTCATGTATCAAATAATGGCTTCGTGCGTAACTGGAGCGGTGGGATAATGTTGTCTATGAAACTTTTATTTTTGTGTCCATGATAAAGAACTTTCTTAGGTAATAAACGTTGTTAAGAAAATCTGAATCTGATTCATTTTTAATTGAAAGGTAGGGGACTGTCGTCTAGATTGGAACATCTTTTGACTTTCTGGTGTAGGCCGAATTTCGCGTAATGTCGTATATCTTCCTTGATTGGATAATTTTTAGCAAGAAACATTTTCATTAAAGACAGTATAATAGTTTTCTCAACGGTCCTCTTTTTAACGGAGGGATAAAAACCCCATTTTCAACAGAATAGGTAAGAGATGGAGGAGTGAATTCGCAAAAGTTGTTTATCTCTTTGTGCATAACAACTTTGCTTCAGACATCAAATTCGTATCTGTTGAAATTTCTTAATAGCCCCTAAAGACCCCATTTTTCCGACTTCAGGTCCATATTATGGGAGAACTTGATATGATGGAGAAAAACTGCGTACGCAGTCGTAATTAGCGGCCATAAATTACTATAAGACCGTTGGAAAATCTCGCACATAAGGCAAAAGTTGAAAATTTGTTCCACTTCGTAATGAATGTGATATACTATAGCTCAACTAAGGTGGTAAAAAAAAATGTTTGAGTTTTCATAAAAAATACTTCTGCAAAAAAAATAGCAGATATTTGATAGTTAATAGCTTTAATTGATTTTTTTCATGGCCTTATGGCATTTCATTTGAAATGCTAATTTCGGTTTTTAATTTTTTCGACCCCCGACCACACCTTGCATAAATCTGAAAAAATTGGAGTATGAGTATTCGGAAGAGACTTATTTTCATAAGAAAAATTAGAGTATTAAACCTATTTCGCGAATTTCACTTTAAAAAATTCGCGAAAAAATTCCAAATGTGTCTCCAAAACCAAAAAATCACTGTGATTTTTTTCGGATTTTCCTATGATTAGTTAAGCTGAAAAACGCGAAAAACGAAATTTACAAAATCCGCTATTACTCATTAAAAATTGCATATAATGGTCTGAAAATTTATCTAAATCATTCTTTAATCAAGTGCTTCAAAAGGGTTTATACGAAACTTGATTCGGTTTGGGGGCATTTCTGACATGGAAATCCGGTTATTTCCGAGAAACTGAAATACCAAAAGATCGAAAATCTGTGAGGTCCTAGAAAGAGAGAGTCCAAAAAACTGATAACTTGAGAGACTAAGACACCAAAAGTCTGACTAACCACTAATTAAAGAAAATTAAAGTACGAAAGAATGAGGATTGAATTAGTTTAATGGAACTCTAAAGTAAGTCTAGTCCCATAAAAAGGCAATCCGAAACTTATTTGTAGTTAACCCTTAAACGCCCAGCACTTCAATTACGGTTACAATACAAAACATATTAAGAGGTAGTGTTTGTGATTTCGAACAACATTTGTTCTACGTGTCTTCAAATATGTAGTTTAAAGTGCCGTAATTTCGATTTACATGGTTGACCTCTGTAGTAACCTTTGTAGATTATTTGAAAAATAAATTAAAGTAGGTCAGATGTTTATATTAAATGGCGAACGTTAAATGGCGGCACAGGTAGCCTTGGAAGTGGTTTGTCCCTGCAGTGACCAGTGGGTATTTAAGGGTTAATTTCGTAAGCGATAAGTGTAGGGAGGGGTATTTTACTGACAGAGTATTCTAACGATTTTCGAAATATTCATGAAGTTTTTAGGGCCTGTAAAATAGCCTTATTGTCACTGTAAACGCCTATTCATTTTCCTCGCCCACCCATCTAAAATATCAAATGGAGATTTTTGGAAGACCGCCTTGTTGCGAAGAAGTACTTGATTTCATCGTCCAAGTATTGGGTGCAAGTCTTTTTAGAGCCGTTTGTTTAGATAACATGTATAAAAACCCTTAACCCATTAAGGACGAGCGGGAACCAAAGTAGACAGATCAAGAAAGTAACTAGAGAAAAAAATTGTTTTTGACAAGGTGCCATATGGCAACGCTAGGCATTACTGGGTTAAGAATGCGTCTGGATTGCTCCATTGGTTCCGCTCAGAATATGTGCCTGTTAGGCACATTTTGATACCACATGGACTCTGAGTTGTTGTTAAAGAAGAAGAAGAACTTACAAATTGCTCATGCTATTAACGAGTGTGTTATGCTTCAAAGTGTCATTTGCTCTACTAATGAATAGAAAAGCTTCACTCTTTCCTGTGCCTTTGACGCTTTAATGGTGTGTATAAGTGCCTCCTAATCTAATCCATACATGAATAACAAAACGAAACTATTAAAAATCACCTACTAATGAATTAAATTTTACAATATGCACACAAAAAAATCAAAAAAATTAAACATTTTATGGATTAGAACTTACGCATTAAGTTACAATTTTACAGCAACAAAAACAGAAAAACGTAGATAAAGTAAAATGAATCAAGAAAGGAAACGGAAACAGTACAAGAAAAAAATTGATATTAATTGAATTTTCACGCTTTTAAGTGTGTGCTAGATCCAGCAACGACAGAAGTAGAACGAGAATTCAAACTCGAACGACAAAATGCGCCGCCATTTAAATTCAAAATTGTCGCTTTCGCGCGAAAATCAACAAACGACGAGCAAATTTTCCTTGCTGTGCCTGCTGCCTGCCTTCAAATCAACTTCAAAGTATAAATGCAAGAGCAGAAAAAAAACATAGAGCGAAAATTTGTTTCATGCGATTCTAGTCACGTATCGCTAGAAATGTAATCGAATCCAAAGTATGCAAGATTTAATCTAAGCTCAATAAGCGTAAAGGCGATGATGACGATGGCAACGGCAGTGGTGGTGACGATGTTGGGTGATGAAAACGATGACAAGAAAGTGCGATGCTGCTGTTATTGCTGTAGGTACTACTTTTCTTCCTGCTTTTACTTGCTAAACTTTAAAACATCTAAGTATGCCAATGATATGCTCGGAAAAATCATCGAAATCAGCACTTCAATCCTGCTCCTTGCTAGCACGCCACTACTGCAGTGAAGTAGTAGTATCTAGTAGTTTCCAGTTGTTGTTGTTGTTGTTCTTATTGCAGTAGTGGTAGCAGCAACAAAGCATTCACTTAATAATACTTGAAAGTAGTGCAATTTAAATGCTTCATTTTATTTCAATTTGTAGCAATTTGAAAGCGGCAAACAAACACACACTCAATATGGTAAAAAAAAACGTTAGTTCAGTTTCTCTCTTGCTCCCTCTCTCTTTGCTCTACCTAGGTCCGTGCCACTTTTACCAGTTGACTCGCGGCCCTTCTGGCATTTTACTTGCACAATTTTATGGCAGCTCGTACTTTAAGCACTCAACGCGCACAACACACACAAGTGCACAGAAATCGCGCTTAAACGTTTGTCAACATAATCATCATCAGCATCATCTTGATTGCCACCAACAAAATCATCATCATCATCCAGCCAACATTTGTCGCTATCGCTCTCAACAGCAGCAGAGCGTCACCAAAACCACCACCTCTATCGTCTACCATCAGGCAGCATCAACATTTACTTTCATCGTCGTCCTCACTGTCGTTGTAGCTGTAGTCATCAATGTCGTTTTCTATTGGGAATAATTGATTTTCTTTTAATTGATTTGATTTTCAAGCTAAATCGCATTTGATACTAAACGCCCAACTAGTGTTGTTGTCTCCTTCACTCACTCTCAATTCAGCCTGTCTCTCTGTCTCACGCTTAAGCTTCAAGCATATGTTTGAATGTGTGTAAGCTCAAACATTTTGCAGCACTCAGCATTTTGATTTTTTCCCCCCTCTGCTTCTCCGTCTTACTCCCTCTTTATTGCCGTAGGGCATAACAGCGCCGCGTAAAATAAAAAAGTGATCAGCTACAAAAATAAAAATCAACTAGAACTAAAAATTGCAAGAAAATCACAAAAAATAATATAGTAAAGAAAACAAAAAAGGAATATGATCAAAAATTGGGTCAGAGTGGGTTAAAAGGGCTTGAAAAGCATTCATTGCTTTTCTATGCATTTCTCGCTCTCTCTTCTATGCTCCCTACGCCAGGTCCGTCCCCTCAAGCTATGCTACAAATTTTTATTATTATTCTTTTTTTAACTCTTTGCAAAGCTGAAAGTTTTTCGCGCCAATTTGGTTTGAATTTGTTGGAGAATTACTTGAGAATCAAATGAAAAGTAGAAGAAAAAAGAATTAAATTTTATTTTTTCTTTTATTTCACAACGTAATTGTTTTAAATTAATTTTCGAAAACTTAACTCTATAATTGTTATCACAATGAGTTGAGTTTGTATGTAACTATGTGAGTATGAGTGTGTGACTGACAAAAAAAAAAATACCGATAGCAAGAGAGAGAGAGAGTATGTGTATTAAAAATAATTGAACAGGGAGATACTATCATCGACTATGATGTCGATGATGCTGCTGATGATGATGATGGAAAATCAATTGATTTAGCTCTGCAAAACTTTTGCAATTTCACGTACGATTTAAAATAAATTAGCTTAAAATAAGAAGAGAGAGAAGCACGCATATTAATTGTAATATAATGAAGATGAGCATGAGACAAGGTTACGGTTTTTTATTTAGTTTACTGAATATAATCCTTTGAGTTCTTTAGTACCTTAGCTTGATTTGACTTAGATTGGAAACAGCAGTCGAAGTAGTCGAACTGGATCAAAACATAAGCAGAGGCTATTAATGTTACCATATTAGTAGTTTTTATGATCTGCTACGCTTTATTTAATATAGTTTTTTTTTTTACCAAAAACGCTCTAGAAAAAAACACTAACGATTTTTCCAATTTTGTTGGAACAATATTTATTTATTTTTCCAAAAATTTCTGTGACACAGAATGAAAAGAAAAATCATTCGTTTTAAAAACTACAAAAGCAAAGGATAATGGTTTCATTTATCTTCGTATTCATATTTTTTTAAATTTTCGGATATCAGAATATCGGATGGGCTTGAAACTGGGTAACTTTTCAGAATATTCTTAAAACGTTTTTCCCTACATAGTAACAACTCACTAAAAAAATTGGAATTGGCCGGCATTGCAGTTTTGTATTTGTATTTGAATAAACTTTTTATCAATTTGTTTTCAGTAATTAAATATTTTGAAAAAAAAAATCAAATTCCTAGCTACTCACAGCTAGTTTTTTATCTTGCTAGTATTTATTTTTTATCTAAAATTCAATCAAAATAATTAATTTTCCTGTTTTTCACAAATTTTTGACTTTGACTTTCGCTTACGTCTGCCATACGCAGCATAACTCATAACTAATGCATTTTTTTGAAAAAACAAAAAACTATTAAGGTGGTGATTACACTCGTTTTGATGAAGGCTGTCTAGATACACGCTTGGGAACTAGAGGGTTAAGCATGGATGTATTTTGATACCATTCACACATCATCTTCAGCGGCGCATCGGAAACTAATATAAATAAATATAGAAACAGATTCACAAAGTATTTAAAAAAGAAACGGCATAAAGAAAGATAAACACATTATTTTAAAGAGAGGCGACATAAAGCAAAAAGCAATACAAACATAAATTGAAATTTTAATGTGTTGGTGTAATTTCGCAAATTTGAATATACAACCAAAAAATCGTTTAAGCATCCAGTAGATTTATCCATCAGGGCTATCCGCACTGAATGCTACTTTTTTAAAGCTGAAAGAAAAACTCCTGAGCACCTCCTCTACTTCTTCACTACGCAGTCACTGCTTTACTGTCCACAGCTTTAAAGCAACACATGGCCAAATTTATTTAAACTAGCAAGGCTTCGCCGAGTTACGCTATTTGAAAGAGAATGAAAAGTTTTGGGCACGTCCAAACTTGATATACCCCACACACCCTCAAAACTGCTGCTGGACCCCTCAGTGGTCGAAAATCAACCAGTTTTTATGTTTATACTTTATTTAACCCTCATCGGTCCCCTATATCCAATATGATACAATTTCAATATATTCAATCAAATATCTTCTATAGTTATTATCCGATTCAAAAAACAAGTAGCTGTAATATATGTGCGACACTGTACAAAAACAGTTACAAATCGGTCCCTGTGTATCCAATATGATACATATATGCATAATTATGGAAATCGTGAAGAAAGTAATTTTTCATCAGCATCAGATGATGAAGATTTAATCTAAATACAAGCAGTTTAGAAGAAGAAAGCATGAGAAAGACAAGTGACATTGAAAATTTATAGCAAAATATCCGAGTTAAAATGGCTGCTGACCCAAGCACTGCGTATTTATCAAAGGATAAAACAATTCAATATTCTTATGAGCCAATTGATGTAAATGTTCAAGTTTCATATAGAAATAGTGATGATATTGTCTCAGGCATGTATTTTGATCTATTTCTTTCCTTTCGTTTATTATATGCAATACATTTAAATAAAAATATGCGGTGCTTGAAATGGTTTGCTGGAATGTGTCTTATTTATACATTTGTAGGTCAGAGAATGAACGCCTACTCTTCTTTATGCATTCTTATTGTAACGCAGTTATGGGACGATGAGAATGGTTCAATGTCTCTCAAAAAATTCAAACTGACCCGCAATTGCATTCGATTCGATGGTAAACCAATAATTGAAAGTCATTCTAAAATGTCTACATCATCGTGCGCTCGAAAAATTGTTGAAAATATATGGCTGGGTTCGAATCTTAATCTACAGCATTTGGAACCAAGACGAAAAACAGGTCGTTGTTTCATATGTACATGACGACCTGGATAGTGTAGTGATAGTGCACTAGACTTTCATCCGAGAGGCTAGGGTTCGATTTCCGTCTTGGTCAGTTGGTTAATTCTTATAACCTTCTTATATTCTCTATCGATATGAAGTGTATGAGAATTATAAGAAAGTGTAACAGTTCACATCTTGGTAGGAAATGGCAAGGCAAAACCACCAATGTGATAAAAAATTGCCACTCCGCCGTTTGGAATCGGCGTTAAACTTTAGGTCCAACTATGTGGTATCACAATCGGCCGTTCTAGAGCACACTACCTTTCCAACCATATAACGTTTATCTAAATATGTTGACGTTAAGGCAGGTAAGAGCGAATCTTGTGTGCCGTGTTTATATTACGATTTTTGTACATTAAAAAACTTTAAGACTACTATTTTTTATTTATGATTGGGTTTGGTTAAAGAGCAGTGTTCAGAAAATCTGAGTGTCGACGGGGGCCAAAAGTAGTTCATTATCATAAGACATGGTATCTTGCACAATTAGTTATACCCTCTTTTTAATTCTTTATTTACCCATTAACGTTTGCGTATGATATATCATATCGCTTATTTACTAAAAGACAGTCATAAGTTAAAAAAACACGCTTTTTGAGTCAATGATGCAGAATTATTCATTATGTCATGCTTCATATTGTGTAAAAATTTCATATTAATATCTTGTATACTCTGCAAGTGGGAATCACAAGATTTCTTCTTTTTTCTGCAAAGTGGGAGTCAATTGAAAACTTTAAACGCGTTTTCTGCAAAATCGCGTTTTTTGAGTTATGACAGTCTTTTAGTAAATGAGCGATATACAAAGGGAGTGTTCCTCATAAATTTCTCAAAATTCAAAGTTCACGTATTTTTTCTTTGCTGTTAACGGCATAAGCGACACAAAACAAAGCTTTTTCAAAAAATCTCTCATTCTATTTAGATCATATATTTATAATTTCTTTAAATTTTCTCGCTGCTCTGAAAAGCACTACTGCATTTAGGGAGCTTGTGAGACGCGTTAGTTTAAATGCATCGTAAAAGACCGCAGGCTCAGTGCTCTGTCCCATTTTGGGACCGTCAATGTATAATTGAGTGTCGTTGCCGACGGTTTGGCCTGATGGGAAATTCTTTCTACCATTACTTAAGAAGTTTTGTAAACTGTTTTCCACCTGGTTATTTGTTTTATTATATTCATTAGGTGTGCACCTAAAAGTGTTATTCTTCAAAAAAATGCAACTCCCTTAGTCAGATGACTGCCTTATATGCGGTGCATAGGGCTGCCAGACGTACTAATTTCATGTCTTTTTTCAGAAGATTGAAGAAAAATCTATCGAAATCGTTTTGAACAAAATTTTCTAAATGCAATAGGTGGCCCGAAACAGGTGCTGGTTGACCAAAATGTCAACACTCTACTGCCTCCAACTCAGCAAGTTTGGACCGATTTCGCTCAAATTTAGAGTGGTAACTTCTACCCAGTTCTACTTCAGTTGGGATGAAATCCTCCAAATAAATGAAAAATGCACTTCAGGTATTTGTCTAGGGATAAAAGAGTTTCATTTACAAACTCGCTTGTGATGTTTTGCTCAAAGCTCCTGTGATTTCTAAGTCTGTCAATCTCTGCACTTTCGCAAGTTAAGATACGTCAAGATAGCTAATCTTTATGAATTTTATTATTTTATTTGATATATTTTTTGCTAAATTCCTATCAGTTTTGTGTAAACTTTTGACTACGCTCTTTTTCATATTCATATTTCAATAAAAGTTTATTTTCCAAAACTGCGAAAAATAGAAGCCATGCTGCCGCTTTTCAATTCATCATAATTACTTTATGCAACTATTACGCACAACCTTTCATTCGGCAGTCAGTGTTGCCAGTCCGACATCAATCATTCATTCATTCTGTGCATGTATATTTTTTGGTTTTCTACACGCTTTTCTTTCCTATTTTCTACATATTTTTGGTGCGTTTCTTCGCTAATGTTTTTGCTTTTTTTTTTGTTATTCAGTTTTTTGGGTAGCACCCTCCATACACACCAAGAATATCATCATCAATTCTCATTGCAGCTGATACTGCTGCACTGGTCTTGTCCCTTTTGTCTTTTAATCTGCTGTTTTGCATCAGCATCAGTTGTCAGAAAGATTCATCTTTTGCTGCTGCTGCTGCTGCTGGTTGGTGGTGATGGCGATAGTGGTGCACTGGCCACGTTTCGAACGCAGTTTTACGTATCTACACGTATCTTTTGTTTTGTTTTTGTGCTCAACTTGCAGTTTTTCGGTTATTGCTATCTTTTGTACCTCTGAATGTATTTGTGTTGACTTTAAAAATATTTAATTTTGAGGGGTGTTTCTCCGAAATATGTATGAATTTTAGGGTAATAGTTTTTCGTAGGCGTACAACTTCTAAATTGCATTCGAATTTATGTAGTTATAGAAATCTCGTTTGTTTTGAAATGAATACGTTTTGAATGTTTTAGTAAATGAATTGAATTTTTATCACGTAGTATTTATAAAAACAATTATTGCCGTAATTGATATATGTTTTGTGCATGCTTTAGAAAAATATATGCCATGCCTGAGAGAGAAACAAGTCACCCTGAGCCTAACTAAACAAATTTATTAAAGCTATACAGCCCTGCATTCGTTTAAGGGAGGAATACTAAGAAAACTAATGAAAGGTATCAGTCCAAGGGAGAAAACACTGTGCTGAGTTATAAATATGAAGTTATCTTTGGCCTAGCTAAAAAAAAAGAAGCTCCGTATAAGCTATATAAAAAATAAGACAAGTACTTAAAAATATGCCCACCTAGATTGATTTGGAGAAACAAAAGATTCAAAGAATCTCTATCGACTACGTTTGGTTATTGAGAGAACAGTTTACTCACTGTTTGTGAATCGAAACTTAGCATTCTATAACTAGGCAACCGAGGTGATGCTAAAGCAGAAAGAACACGTCAATTGCGACTGAAAACTGCTACAATGAGAGTTTATCTTTTGTTAGGATAATAAAACAAGCTCAAAGTTATCGTGCTTGAATTATTTAGGTTATATTGGAGGGATAAAGTATTGTAGTTCTAACTATAATCGAAAGTCTAAAATAAACCAAAACTTAACGTGTAGGTAAGTTTTCTCTATGCAAAATTTCTTTGGGATTGCTCCTGACATATCGAAGTTTCTGCTCGAGCCCTTATATTAAATACTACTGAGACTCAAACTTGCAAGAAATTTTATATCAAAATCGAAATCAGCAAAGTCAAAAAACATTCTAATGACTTTTCGGGAAAAGTCATTAGATAAGGAATGCCCATCGACTTTCGACTTTCATCATATTTGCAAGCAAATTAAATAGGGCTACCATACGTTCGGAATTTACCTGCACAATCCAAAATTTAAAACAGCGTCTGAAATTGTGTTCGGAAAATAAACATCAATGACCAAAAATGATCAAAAACCAAATTAAAATTGAAAAATCGGGAATGTAAAATCCTTCGAAGACTGTCCTGGCCTCACCAGTTTGGAGTTAAAAGTAAAAATTTTTACTTATAAAGCTTGACATAAATTAAACGTAAATTGTACAAAAAATAAAAGAAATAAGAAACCCACCACTGTTTCGTGATCAGTAATCGAAAAAAAATAATCTGGAATACTTCTTGAATCCGAGAGAGAAAAGCTGATTTTAGTTGCACAGTGATATTTCACCGAATCAGCTTCATAATTTAATAAATTCGGAGACAGTTCGGAAGTAGTTTTAAAAGCTTATAGAAACCGTACTGAAAAACTTAGCAAACTTAATGCCAAAGCTATTTTATGAATTTTATAATTTCCATATTTATTATACCAATTACACTAGTTTACAGCCGAAAAGTATGTTTGGACTCCATAAGGATTTGAGTGAAACCATACCCCGAAAACACAAAATTATTGCTCGGCAAAAATTCTTACCATAAAAAAAAAAATGTTCAGGAGGTTCCAATTTATCCACCCAAATATGTTTTGTTCTTGGTACTTTTCAGGACTTGGAATTTTGTAAACCAGTGTTTTGAACCGAAACGGTTGAGCCCTAACTAGGATCGAGATGGCCTAATAGTTTTTAACATTTAATAAATTTAGAATTTATAGAAATTCTTCTTTCCAAATTTAAATAAAATTGTCGTTTTGTAGAATAATTCAAGATTGATTTTCTCAAAAACTTGTTGTACTAGAAGCATTTAGTTATCATATCTACTAGGAATGATACATTTGATCCAAGTTGTTCATATGAATGAATGTTGAGTGCCCAAAGTATCTTCTATAGAAACCACTTTATTTAAATAATAACTGGAAAAATAATTTTTTCGCAAAATTAGAAAAAACTTTCGTTCTTATTTCATCTTTTTACACGTCATACATTTTGTTTCATTGAAATCGATATTTATGGGCATTTAAGGGTTTAGCAATTAAGCCGATGGAACCCTGTGTTCAATGTGAAAAAACTCAAAACAAAAACGAAACATACGAAAATATATAGCTCTGTATCAGTACCGTTATAGCGTTGAGAGACCTCTCTCAGTGTCCGCAGGTATAGGGGTCCCTAAAATTCGCAAGATTTTTTTTCTATATTCAATATTTTCAACGAGGAATTTTTTTCCTCGCTCACGCCTGAAAAAAAATTTTAAAATACCACGTTTTTAAATTGACTAAAAAGTATAAAATAATTTATCATAATAATAATATTTTCTTAACCCCATACAGATTCCTAACCCCAGATTGTCCTTAAAACCGAAAAACGTGGGACGCATATGAATCGAGAAAAAATTTGTATTCATCTATCAATTTCCTATTGCATGCGACCCACGTTTTTTGTTTTAAATCATGCAAGTATTTTCATACCTACTATAATTCACAATAACAAATTTTCAGAACAATCTGTATAGGGTTGGGAATCTATATAGTGCCAAGAGAAATTATTTTATAATTTTTACTCTGTTTTAAAAACATAGTACATTAAAAAAAATGTTTTTATTTTTGTGGGTGTGAAATTTTTCACTGCCAATCTAACAACTAAATAAGCCTAAGCCTTTGTAAATTTTCCGTATTGCACTGTGTAATCGATAACAACCAAATAAGAAACGGAGCACAGTTTTATTTTTCTTTGAAATAATATCACATAAAAAGTATCAGTTGTACGAAATTGCACTGATAGTTTTGCTTGTGTACTGACGTATTTCCGAACCTCAAAGTGTACTGAAAAAACTACGATCGTATCGATCCATCAATGATCTATGCAGATAGTTCCATGAGTATTGCAAAGAGAATTCATTGATTATATCTTCTCTATCTCTCATTTGTCATATATGTTCTACTTCCACTAAAGCAATGCAATGCTTTGATCTATGAATCTTATTGACAAATATATACTCCCCAAAATGCTATATTAATTATACTCGGCACAAACCATATATAATAGCTATGACATCTGTTAGTTAAAACTGCACTTCATATTTATAAACATATCATGTTATTAGAGTGGCTGTATGTATTCTATATGTAAATAAATAAAATTTAATGATATTTTATAATTCATGTTTATAAATATATTAGATAAGTATTTCATATTGCATTGTCATTTAGTTTTGAGCTATGTTTAAAGTTTCAAGTTTCTAGCTCATCGCGAAGTTAGTTTAAAATCGATTGCAAAATTCCACCCGAATAGACACCATTAAAAACGAGTTGATATAAACGTGGCAAAATAGCTCTGATATTATAACAACAAATATACGTAATCAAAATTTTCATTTGCAATGATGCAAGACCATTTGCACCAGATTGCGAATACGGCGAAACGTAAATGAGGGTAATTCGGATCGATTTATAAAAAAATTGACTTTTAAAATCGATCCGAATTACCAGCATGCGTTTTTCTACTTGCAAATAATTCGGATCGGTGATCCGAATTACCAGCAAATGAGGTGTTTGCATAATTACAAAATTTTGAAAAACTATATAGTTTTAATTAATGAAAGTTTTTTAGTTGTGATTTAGATATAATAGGTGATGTTTGGAGGTAGTTCGGATCGACCCTTTGTTTAGAGAGTTTTTGGGGAATTTGAGTTCAAAGTTCAGATAAACTTGAAAATATTTTGAATTTAAGTCAAAAATTTTCCATTTTAAAATCAAAAAATATTTTTTTAAATTGAAATATTAATTGAACTTAATAGCGTTGCTTAGAGTTATACCAATTTTGAAACTAACAAGTAATTTTTAGTCAAATTCAATATGAAATATATTTTTAAAAACTAGTTTGTGTTAAATGATTAGTATTTTTTATAATCTATTTGATTATGTAAATATACTTATAAATTTGAATTCAGAAATTATTTAGAATGACTCGAAGAAACGATTTTCTATATATTTTATTGTTCATCAGCACACGGGCGTGGCCACCGACTAGCGGATCCAGAGATTTACTTTAAGGCGGTTAACATTTGTTCATTCCTTTTAAATTTTTTTTTTTATTTGTGGCCAACGTTCAAATATATGAAATTCTTATCAGTAATGACGGGGGTAGTTAGGGTGGAGTTGGGGGGAGGTTAGTGGGGAGTTGGGAGGGAGGTCAGGGGTATTAAACCCCAAATCCTTTGGTGCCCGGACATAACGCCCACGGCCATAACGCCCAAAATCATTTTAGGCGCTATGACCGCCCCGAAAAAAGTCAAAACACCCAATGGGTGTTATGACCGTTTTCGTGATTCTTTCATTAAAATTTCAAAAGTAAAACGAAACCAAATTTTCATGTATAAGAAAATGCAGCTTTATTTCATGCTTTTTCATAAATTGGCTTTCTTAAATAAAAAATCTTCCGTTTTTTTTTAACATTAGTATAAAAGCGAATGGGTAAACCTATAAAAAAAGCAAAGGGGAATAATAAAATATGCTCATATAGTAAATGGGAATGGCATGGAAATGAGCGCCTCATCTGAAATATTTTTACAAAAATAAACCAAGATAAAAGCGATTTTTTTAAAATATTTTAATTTTTTATTTATTTTTGTAAAAATAATTCGCTTGCGGCGTTTCTTTCAATCTTACATTTCAATTAAACTGAATCAATAACTTTATATATCCAATAATAATGCATATTTTACGTGCAAAATATTATTGTGACTTACATGTTTATTCTGTCAAAAGTATTTTATAAGCAATTGCTTATACCCACAAAATGGTACGACCGAGAATGAAGCGTCAATTCAATAATGACGATTATCAGCTTCAATATAGTTCTTTTTCAAATTCGCAATTATCACTGAAAACAAAATCGTATATACGACTGACACTATACTAAGCAAAATTTTAGCGACACATTCTAAACGTGATGCTGATTTCTAAAAGTAACTGATTTTTAATCAAAACACGATTTTCATTATTGAAAACCAAATATAACAAGAAATAATTGTTGGGCCTTATGGCCGCTTCTAAGACGGGCATAAAGCCTAAAAAAATTAGGCGTTGCGACCGCTTCTACATTGAGCGTTATGACCATTTTCGGGGCGGTCATAACACCCAAAATTTTTTTGGGCGTTATGGCCGTATGCGTTATGTCCGGGCACCAAATCCTTTCCCTTTTTCTACGCCCGTTAGATCCGCTATTGCTCCTACGTAAGATTGCACAGTCCCATACTTTTGGTTTTAATATATATGCATCTATCGCCCAACCACAGCCTCTTCTCCTGATTTTGATACGCCCATGAGTAGGCCCATAATTGAGAATTAGTTCGGTGTGGAACAAGTAAGTCTCCATATCAAATATTATTAATTTAGCTCGATATGATATTCGGTGATATTGGATTTTCGCAAAATTGCCACGCCCACTTTAGAGATACGGTCGATTGTTATAGCCCACAACTTGACATATACACAAATGCATCTCTACACCAAATTTCACTAAGATCGGACAAACGGTATATGATTACATAAGGAAAAAAAACATCGATTTGGACAACAATTTGTATGTATGTGTGTGTATGTTTTTACGCATATATACATAAATATTTTTTATATATATATTTTCCTTAAACACCAAAATTTATCTTTTGCATCTAAATAAACGTCAAATTAAAAATAGTTTGCTATAAATTTTGCCGATCCGAATTACATGCACACACAATTTTTCGATCCGAATTACATGCAATCCATTTTTTTTCGAAGTGATGTTATCTAAGTAACTATTAAAACAAAAGTTATGTTTTCTTGTTTTTGGTAGTTAACTTTAAAAGAGGAAGAAATATGTTTTAATTTTGCATTATAACATTTTTTTTCATAAATCTGAATTCCTTATTTTTAGCGCTCAAAGTTTCCCTTGCAAAAATCGATCTGAATTACCTACACTTACGTTATTATATTTTTTTTTATTTTTATTCCTACTCGCGAATGTCTTTGAAATGTCAAAAATCTTGCGCGAATAGAACTCGATCGCCTTTTGAAACGCACTATACTCGTATTTTCTCTCTACCCTTTCGTCGCCGCTTTCACACCCGCGGCGGACAGCAAGCAGAAATTCTCATAAGTGAATCTAATACTTTCTATTGTTTGCCGTGTATCGTGTGTTTTTCCTCGTTTGACTTATGTAAAGGGCCCCATACTTTTTACTCTCTCAGAGCCCCGTAAAACTTTAAAGTGGCTTTACTCTGTATGGTAAATCGCCGTACTGGAGCAAGTAAAGAGTCTACTGAATGAGGAATTATTGTGGTGAAAAGTAGTGATGATTCGATACAAGACCACACAAGTAAAAACTCGATACTTTTCATTCGATTCAAGTACTGTTTTTACTCGATGCTATAACATAAGTATTTTACTTGGTATCGGAAAAAAGGGTCTGTATCGGATACTCGATACTTTTGAAAAATATTTATTTAAAAACTGAAATATTGCTATACAATATTTAAAATTGTGGATCATTTTACAATATTTTACAGCAATCAATAATATATTACAAAATGCTACTGCAAAATTATTCAAAATATTTCAGTCCATATTGCAATATTTCAATGTATGACAATATTGCAGTACAGTATTGAAGTTCTATAAAATATTGCCGGCCATGCATGTTTATTGAAACCTTTTCATTAAAATAAAACAACATAAATACATACATGTTGAGCTAATACTTTTCAAAAACCTTCATCATATTTAATTTATGTTGTTGTATTTGTAATAATTTTTGCACGTGCCTTGAAAATGTTGAACCTGCTACCGCTGCTCATTCTTAGCTGTTTCCTTTTGGGACTATCTACTTTCTAGGGTTGATATTCACCATTCTGCTTCAATTGGAAAATTGATATACATTTTTCAATAATGGAAAACTTTATTTTTTGGCAATTAGCGTTGGGTATAAACTTTTCAAAAAAGCAAACAAGAAAATCGAAAAAAAAATATTTGTACATTAATTTAAAATTATGATTATTAATATTTGTAGGTAAGCAAGGAGTCATCGAATTTCAGCTGAGGTTTATTTATTCCATGCACTATGCACAAGTAATATCCTTTTTCCTCTTGATTGCTATTGCTGGTGATGTTGCTGTTGTTGTGGTTGCATCCCAGTCGCGTGTTTAGCGTGTGTTTTGTGCTGCGTGTCTACGTCACGCTATGACTGCATGTTGAAAACGGAAGTGAAATGCGTTTAATATACCCGTGCATATACACGATAAGGTCGTCATCATCATCATTTGACAAGGGGTGGCAGGCAGTATTCACTATTGCTGTTGCTGCTGCTCCTGTTCTGCATAATAATGTTATTAAATTAAATATTTACTTTAAGGTTGATGTACAACTACAACATACAATCATAAATCCCAAACTTACATTTTCATAATTTAATTAATTTTTGCATAATTCGAGAACAGCGGAGTGCACACAAGCATAGAAATCAAAGCACGGCTTCCCATGACAGGTTCTCAATGAATTTATAAAATTTTTGTTTTTGATATGAAAAATTGATTAAAGTGAATGACAGTAATCCCATTGCCACGCCCTAGGGCTACATGTCAGTGGGTGGTTTATTGGTATTAAAAAACGAAAAATCATTAGTTATGTCAAAGTAACGATGATAATTAGAAATGATAAGCAACGCTAAAGGGAAAGCATCTTTTATTGAACAGATGTAGAAAGAAAATATCAGAAACCACACTCGAGATACTCACAGGTTTCTGTGCCATAGATACAAAAATCTCGGAGATTGGAATTACAGCACCCAACTAAAGTAGAAGCTTCGAAAGTACAGAAGAAAATAAAACCATTGATCGCCACCCCCTCTTTGAATAGCCCAGTTATTATTTATATCTGTCAAATTCATTTCTTAGGAGATAAATTGTTTGGAGAACTACGGGAAGTAGCGGAGATTCCGCCAACAGACTAACATGAGGTTGATAAAAAGCAAAGAGTGGTTCAAGATGGATGTATGAGACTAAAAATGCTTAAGATCATCATAATAGGCCTTTTGGCCTCCATCGACGCTTTAAGTTTCTGAGCTAATTAAATACAAAAAAGGCAAAAAAAAAAATTTTTAAATTTTTTGCCAAATGTATTCCAAAACTTTTTAGGTTTGCTTTTACTTTTTTGTTGTTTAATAAATACATAGTTCGAGCTATAATTCAAGACTGATACACGGAGGTGTCTAAGTTCAAAATAGCAAATACAAATTATTCACACTGCATCACCTCATGGTTGGCAACGCAAACCTCTTAGAGTAAAAATTGCCTAAACAAAGCTTTTCACTTCACCTTTCAGATTCAGCATAAATTCGGGTATAAACATAAGTCAAACAACATGAATGGATGCGAAAAGCTTGGTCTAGCCCTAACATGAGCTATTGGTGCAATAATAGTTGTGGCATAAGAATATTAACATGGTTTTGAGGAAATATGTATAGCTGCAATGCGATCAGTGGCTCAAAATATTTCTAAACGATTACCAATTTCGGGCATAGAGGTCCGATAGAAGAAAGAGACTCGATTAATATAGTGGGATCAAGAAACCAATTAGCTGCCAATAAGCTTAAAAGAAAAAAAACAATGGATGCGTGCAAGGCACGCAAGAAATTTGATATTTGAAAAAAAAACCAAATATCAAAAGAGAACCAAACTACTCGTTGGTGTTTGTTTTGTTATTTGTGTAGGCAGATAATTCGTTAGATAGTTCTGAGAGATTCCGTTACTCATGTCTTCTCTCTCTCTCACTTATTATTTACTCCCGCTTAAGCAATGATTTTTTCAACGAAGAATTCAATGCTTTGTTCAATGAGTGAATTTTAAAGAACTTCCGACGCTAATATTTTGGAATTGCCTAAACCGATTTTAAATCTGATAATTTTTGGCTAACCAAAAACTCGACAAGCTCTTTAAATTGATATATAATATGTTATTGTAGCACTTCTGAATCCTCTGGAACAAAATTGTAGTAACACTAATAAATGTATAGATTCCAGTAATTGGATTCTGCATCGATCGAAATAAGTGATAAGAAGCCCCGTCTGACAGGGCAAGTGGTCTGGAGAATACGGCGGGTGCGGCAGATGTGATTCAGTAGAAGTTACGCAATCAATTGTAAATCCCTCATTTTCAAGTTATACACCCAATATATTTAGAAAGTATAGACTTGTCAATTTTAAGTTACAGATAAAATGCACGAAACTGTATTTACTTATTCAATAGTAACCTGTATAAATACATAAACAATACTCCGTAAAACATTGTAGGTATACCATTTCCCGTGTAGTGTATAATGGCCATTCCGGAACGGTATTAAACTAAGATATGTCTCATCCAGGCTACATTGATTAAAATAGATATCGTGCTGCAAATTAATAAAAACAGAAATATTATATAACATATAAGTAAGTAAGTTAGAATATTTCACCAAGAATGATTCAACTTCAGGATCTTACATCGTATGGACATGTGTGATTAAAACTGCTACACTTGCCAAATCCAACTAAACGATATATTACATCGGCCAACGGATTGTGACGTTTTGACTTCAGAAAGAAGCAGCCGTCGACGGTAAATTCAAAGGCAACTTTGCCTCTCTGATTTCCACGTTCTTTAAGAGAAAACAAAACCTTGGGAAAAGTCTTCAAATTAACTACATTCTACAAAATTACTCATCGGAACATACTGACATATTAGTAATAGGTTTTTTAAAAAGAGTTGCCCACATGGTTATCTCTGCGACATCACGCCGAACGGCCTTCAATTGACACTTGGTAAAATTTATATAGCTCGCATCGATAGCTTTACACTCAATACCAGTAAGTTTTACAAAAGTACGCTGTAAAGTTTGAAGTTAATTAAATTAATTGATTTTATTTACTGACACTAACATTTTCAACTTGCAACACTTGAAGTATTTCGATTATTAGAAACATCATAAATAATTTTATTTTTAACATTTTTGTAAATATATTTTCTCCAGAAGTCAGTTTTCAAAGTTGCAAACTGATACGAAAAATATAAATAAATTTTCAATATTCCATTTTTTGGTTTCAAATTAAGTTTTAATGATTTCTTTTGATTGAATTTTTGATTTATTTTCCTGATTTGGCTTTAAATTTGAAAGTAATTAAAAGCTAAATTTAATGTAGTAAATACAGCAAAAATATTTTTATGGTTTATTAAGGAGGCACACCAGTTGTAACTTGTATTGTATTGTATTATAGAGGTTTCTGTCGTTGTACCGCGACCTATAAGATCAATTGTACGTCCCTATTTTCTTTCTAGTCTAATCTGCCTAGAGTACCTCATCCAGTAAAGTCTCCCTCAAGAATTTGAGTATTGCGCCCGGATCTATGGATGCCAGTTCGGTGCTGGGTACTTGGTGCATGCCCAGACATTTCCTTCTTTTGTGGATCAGTGCTCCACATTGAGCTAAAATATGTTCTGATGATTCGTCTTCCTCATTACAAAACCTACAAATTGAGCTTTGCTCAACCCAAATCTTGCAAAGGTGTTCTCTGAGCCCGCAATGCCCAGGCAGAATACCAGCTAATATGCGCAAACTGTTTTTGTTGAGACCAATGCAGAATGCGTATCTACTCTTATTATAATTACCTAAAAGCGCTTTGGATTGCCTCAGTCCCGTAAGATTGGTAAAGAGTTCTTGCCTCTTGTTCCTCTCTTCTTGCCTGAGTAATTCCCTGATTACGCTATCTCCTATTCCACAGAAGGGTTCAGGTCCCACGAAAGTGGGACCTGAAGTCCCTGCGTGTCCAGGGACCCAACATAGAGCGACTTTAGTTGTAACTTTAAAAAACTCAATTTTTTTTCAAAAATGTGTCCACAAATATTTATTTAAGTTAATTCGATGAAAATTTATGGCTCTTTTTGATTCAAAAACAAAAAAAAAATATATATATATATATATAAAAATAAATAATAAAAAAAAAATTTTGGCATTAAAGTTTAAATTTTTTGAAGTCGGCGACACGATTACTCAACAACTACAGATTAATCGAAGGATTTTCTTTTGTGCAAAACTTCTTTTTATAGAGCTGAAGATCCATCGTTTTTTGAATGAAAATCGAACTGTTAACTTTGACAGGTCGCCATTTTGTTAAATATGTATATTTTTTTCATCCATTTCATTTTTGTATTTTAGATGATCCACCACACATCAGCAAAATGTTTCTCACCGCAAAACATGATTTCCAGAGAGACGTTGACGGGATCGCTCATAAAGTTTTAAATATTTTTTAATAAAAATTAGGTAAAGTTAAACTGTGGATACCCCCTTAATAGACTGTGCACAAATCGAAAAAAAAAAATAAAAACAGTTTATTATCATTGGTTTGGGGAAATATATGTTAATTGCCCGCCACTGAAATGAGCAGCCCAATTATTAAAGCTAGCAGCATAATAGCTACGAGCTATTGCGATAACAGTAGCATTTTACTGTAGATAATTGAAAGCAATTAATCGGTTACAGATCTTGTCTATCGTATACTAAATGAGTTAACCCTCTAGTTCCCAAGCGGGTCTCTAGACAGGCTTCATCAAAACAGGTGTATTTACAACTTAATAGTTTTTTGTTGCTATATTTTATCATATCGTTTAAGGAATTTCCCAAGCTTTTAAAAAGTGCATCAGCTATGAGTTATGATGCGTGTTACAAACGTTAGCGACACTCAAAGTCAAAAATTTTTAAAAAACAGGAAAATTAACCCCCGGATTAGTGGTAAGACTTTTCAGTTAAAAAAGTGATGAGGTCCGTGGGGACCTATGAGCAATTGTATGGAAATTTCATATGACTACATTAATTTATGCTCGTTTAAATAACTCAAATCATTGGGTACAATTGAATTATCAATAAAAGAACGAACACAAATAGCATGAAGGTCTATTGGGCCGGTCTGCAAATTGAAGTGCATGTGTACCAGCTGTTTGCGTGTAATAACAACTCCAAAATACATCATAGCATTTCTAATGTGAGGAAAACGTGTTGTGCGAGCGTTCGTGGCCCGGTTTCCAATATTTTTTTTTTGCCAATTGCGTGATGAATAAATTCAGGAAATCAAATAATATCCAAAGGTCCTGCGTGATACCTGATCAATTTTGTGAGCCTTTGTATACATAGGCTCAATATTTCTTAATTTTCGCTTATTTTACCTAAAGTACCAAAACGAATTGGTAATATTATTAAGTGGGCCTAGTGCTATTAGAAACCGTTGAAAGATTTTTATTCATATTTTTGGTATCGCACAGTGTTATGATAGGTCCCAGCAGATCTTAACACTAATCCGCGCCCTTAACACAGTAAAACCGCAATAAAATCCGAACCAATCCACGAATCGCTTTCTAAATGGCTTTAAACGTAGCATAATAATATTTTTTTGGAATACATTGTCGGCCCAGGATACTTTACCTTAGTCGAAATATAAGCAATTTTCAATTAAAAACCAAGAAGGTCTCCTGGGGCCTTACCACTAATCCGAGGGTTAATGATGTATTTTGATTGAATTTGAGACAAAAATAAAAAAATAAAAATAAAAGAAATAAAATACTTCCCGTCATACTAGCTAAATAAAAAATTGGCTGCGAGTAGCTATGAATTTGAAGTTTTTATACAATATATTTAATTACTTAATATAAATTGATAAAAAGTTTATTCAATAATAAATACTTTTAGGTATTCAACCTTTCCAGCTTTATAAAACCATGAAATATTTTAGGGTTTTGCGATTAGATTTATGCTTTTTACATCAAAATTTATCAATGCCAATTTTTTGTAAATCAATTAAAAAGTGTGAAAAAAATACAGAAAATTCCGAGAAATCGTCTAAAAATCGCGAAATTTGCACATGAATTCTTAGCATAGCAATACGTTTTGTTTAAAATCATCGACATGCTGTGAAATATACCATATAGGGATATTTAGTGAAAATATCAACTTTTTAGCAAAATATTTTCAAATAAAAATTTGTATGGCGACATACGTTAAGCTAGCGAATTTTACTTGTAAAAATAAGGAACGCTCCTTAAATTACAGTTCGAATGATATTTAGCTGGGATCGATTGAAACTATAGTTTAATGGATATTTGCCTGTCATTAAAACTGTAATCCCGAAAATCGCCATTTTGTCCTATCTCGAATACCCATAGAAAAAAATTAATGTGATTTTCGTGTTCAGCGACAACGAATTAACTTAGACAACTTACTTCGATTCATGTTCTATTTTGAGTTAGAAATTCTGTTAATCAGTGTTTCTGATTCAGTCACCTACTGCGTTCTGATCACTGTTGCCAGATTGCGAAACCTATTTCCCTCTAGATGTACCAAAAAAACCTTCAGTTTTGCCACTTTTAGAAAAAAAACTTCTAGATTTAGATATCATTACAATATTTATATATATGTCGCTCGGAGTGGGTTGAAATGTGAAGCAACTGTTTATCCGGACATTTTTTAAGCAATGGCGGACAAACAGAATTTTCTCAGTTGTAAACTAATTGTTTATTTCGTATTTTGGATTTGATACAATTCATTTGAAAGAAAAGTCTCTCAACCGAGGTGTTAGATACTGAGCATGTTTTCTTTTTATATTTTTTCTCCATACGAATTTTCAAGTATATGCACCTCAAACCCAAATTCAGCTATATTTGTTCCTTTACAAGTGAAACCAATGTTGGCTCGATACACAACATATTTAGTTTCGAAATACAATGATCGATATTTTCAATAAAACTTTTAAATTGAACTGCATGAGGATAAATAACATCTGCATTACTTATCGCACCCTTAACATTGTCTGGCCTAACATTTTTTTACGTAAAAGTTTCAAATTCTTTAGTGTACTTTTTTTTATTTCATTTATCAGTTGTATTAGAAATATCTTGCACTTCTCTTTTAGTTCAAATTTATATCCAAAATGCATTATTTATTAAGCGAAAACAAAAAAAAAATGATAATCAGTAGACTTTATAAATTAAATTTTGTAAACACACATTCACCCCAATTGCAGATCACGATAGAGATTGAATCTCTATTTCTATTGTCGTCTCTATTCCTACAATAAATGGTATTGCTAGTTCTAATAGAGATGATCTAGGACAAAAACCATTTCGAACAAGTTTCGAAGTGAATATTTAACAGCTGATGATTTATAAAATAAAGGAAATAAATTCAGAAAATATAAAAAAAACTTTTGTTTAAAATGGAATCTGTTGGTGCGGAAATTTCAGCAATTGAAGAGGTGCATCTTGCTGAAGTGCCTTCACTTAGAGTTTCATCCTATGGAAAAGGATGATTCAGTCTAAAATTGTTTATTTTAAAGGCAAATAGTGATGTTTTATTAGTATTTAAAATTAGTAATATACAAAATTTATGGCTGAATCAGCCCACTTTGCATGTGCTTCAAATTCTTCAAAATGAATAACCACGATATGTAATGCCTGGATCTTGAGGAGCAATGAATCAGTTTGTGGCAGTGTGACTACTGAAGATGGCTACCAACACGGGGTGGGAAAAAACACGATGTTGCTGTGGCTCAATCAAAATTTCTCTATAGTCATTTGACAGTTGACTCATCTCTCATCTCGATTGGGACTTGTGATGCTAGATTTTCTATTTTCGAACATAAAAAATCACGTAAGGAACTTGCAATGCCAATTATAGAGATTTCTCTATAGTTGCCATCTCATCGTGATCTGCAATAGGGGTGATTATATTAAGAACTTTTAGCGGTTTGAAGCGAGGACAAAAAAATTTTTGTAGAAAAGCAAAAATTGGAAGAAAATACACATCAACTAGAAATTAGCATTCCTAGGTGCCATTGTGTAAAAGATGTGCAGAATAAAGTGTTGCCCATGAACAAACCCAATATCTGCAATATAGAAAATTCATGTATAATTTTTTTAGATTTATTTACTAAAAGTTAGTAAGTTATAATATAAATATATTAAAAATATACATTTTTGGTAGATTGAACTTAGTTAAAAATCCTCTAATAATATTGGGAAAATAAAAAACCTCAAAAATTCCTCAGTAGCTTCAAAAAACCTTGGTTCTGATAGAATCAATTGATCGCCGATGCCAGCGACTCTCACCCATCCGAACATAGAAGAGAGACTCCTCTCTCTTTTTTTTTTTTTTTTGGCAGTCCCTGAACTAATATTGAACTTATGCTTGGTTTTCACTTTGTCAAATTAAATCAAATTTTATATAGGAAATTCTCACTTTCTCTCTTTTTGACATAGTGAAAACCAGACATTACAGTCAATTTAACAATATCATGGGTAATTACATTTAAAGTTTAAGATTTGGAATCATCTTATCGGTTATAATTTCTAAATAAAAATTACCTAAACAATTAAATTCAATTTAGTAATATTTGAAGCATTATCTATATATACCATATAATAGCTGCGTTTTATTCGCCACTTGCTTCTAGTTATGTATAACTAGCATTATAATTATATGAGAAAGCAACAACAAAGAGGCATTAAATTCTATTGTGAACTGCCGATAGTGATAGAAGAAGCATGACAATGTGGCAAAAAATGAAAAAAGGAAAAGATTCGATTCGTTTGCCGGAGAAAATAAGTAAAATTCATCGTTAAAAATTCTTATAAAGAATAAAAACTAAAAACAATGCCCATGATTAACCGCAAAATGTTTCACCTCTAGCTGCTGAGCAGTTTCATTGTGAATAATAATATAACGAAGAATAGATTTAACAACTTGGTCGTTTTATTCGCACATGTTAAACTAGCTGGCGAATAAAACACAGCTATTGTGTTATAGAAATTTATAAAGCAACTTAAATGATATGCAAAATATATATCAAAATATCTCCACTTT
Source organism: Toxonevra muliebris (assembly GCA_963691655.1). NCBI lineage: Eukaryota > Metazoa > Arthropoda > Insecta > Diptera > Pallopteridae > Toxonevra > Toxonevra muliebris. The sequence goes on from OY829329.1 coordinate 28,440,772, forward strand.
TGTTCGCCCTCCCTCTCATTTCACTGAAGATTGTTTCAAATTGAATTTGAAACTAGTTAAGTACTCGTATTGAATATTTCATTAGTAGTATTGCATATAATGCAGAATCACATCCAAAGAGAGAGAGAGAGAGAGAGAGTGAGACAAGAATAAAAAATGCAATAATAAAAGGAAACAAAGTAAAATGGAAAAGTGATAGCAACATACTATAATTGATAAGAAAGAGATAGCATGATAATCATTAAAGTAATCACTAAAAATCACTGCAGTAAATGCAATTAAATTTTGCATTGAATACGAGAAAATTCTATTCTGAATGGAAGAAAATGAAATGCAACAACAACAGCAAATGAAAGGAAAATCTTTTACTAACAAATGAGCAAAATATTTGAAAATATTTTCAAATGTTTCAAATGAAGTGAAAATGATGATGCTGAAACTGAAATGAAGTCGACGAAGTATAAAAGAAGAATGCAGCAAAAAATGTTGAAAATGCAAGGAAACAAAAAAAAAAAAAAGAAAAAATAAAATCAGAAAATTACAGTGAATGAATGAATGATGAATGAAATTAAGAATATTAAGTGCAAAATTTAGGTCAAATAAAATGATGAGCGATGAGTACACGAAATGTGAATGAAAAATGCAATTTTGGAAAACTTTATGATGCAACAATATGGAAAGGTAATGCTGAGTGAGTTTCCTTAATATTAATTAATATTAAATCAAAAAGAATGTTAAAGCGAAAGAGACGTACATATAAATGTGTTGAAATGTGAAAGAAAGGGAAAAATCAACCGAAGCTTCGATTTGCGTCGTTTCAAAGTTGAGTAGTTAAATTATTATGAATTAACAATTTTTTTTTGTAATATTTATTTATATATTTTTATTAATACAATTTCGATTTTATAGTTCGAGATTTGTTTACTGGGCTTAATGAAACGGCATTTTTTTTTGTCAAAATGACTAATTTGCAACAATGTATAAAAAGCAGGCAAATCATACGGCCGTTTCGCAACCCACCACGATTCCTCATCAGTGATCTTCGTGATGGTTCTTACTAGCATTTCAACATTCTAATATTTGAAAACGTTTTTCAAGTATTTTCACTGAACAGAAATGATGAATAAAACCAACACAATTGTTTTTTGTAATGTTAAGTAGCAATTAAGTAAAGTCAAACTATGAAATATGAACCACTAGATTTCAGTTTCATAGTCTCTAGTAATAATATATATATAAAACGAATTGGGCAAAATTCAGTTAAATGTTATTAAAATCATTTTTCAGTGTAATATAACAAACTCTCTCTCTCTTTTCTTCAACTAGACACATCATTAGCTAAATATCTAGTTGAAATGAAAATTCCAACAAAATACATTCGCGCTCAAAAAAAAAGCCGACCTAAAATGTGTTCGTTGATTTTCATTCACTACTGTTTACTGTTATTTTTCGAGTTTGTTTGTTGATTTTCTGACTGCGTACTTAATTTCTGATTTACATATGAATTTTATATCGATGAGTACAGTTCGGTCTTAAAATATTTGAAGGTTAAGTGAATGTTATAAAATAAGTTATGGTATTAACACAATAGCAAAAAATTGAAATTATTGGATATTAGCGGTAAAACTTAGAAAATGTTTCAATATCGAAAAAAGTGGGCTGTCACGAATCTTAAGTAAGAAGATTCTGGAAGAAATTTTGGGAAACCGGGAGTCTGACACGCCTATCTGGCAGTCGACGTCCAAGAAAAACAAGTGGACATGAGGACAGAAGTTTAGTGGGTATAAGTTTAAAAAATCTAAACATAGTTGATTGGTCGTCTACTGATTGGGCTCAAGTCATATTATATGACGGAAGTAAAATAAATCTTGTTGGTCCAGATTCAGTAGATACAGTAATTAATGCATCCAAAGTATTGTAAAGCACAGACCTCACATTATGGCCTGGGGTGCAATTACCAGTTGTGATGTTGGAGAAATTATTCTTCTGGAAGGTTCTGTGAACTCTTCAGTCTACATATACATAATAAACAGAGGCGTAATACCTTCTATGGATATATTATTCGATCACAAATCCAAAGTAATATTTCAAGACGATTTTGCACTATGTCATCATTCAAATCGGCAATTACCCCCGTTGAATGAACATCTCTTATTATTATTATTATTTTTACAAATTTTATTACTTATTTTTCTTTTCATAGGTAGCGGAATATATAAAAGTTTTGGGGATATAGTCGTTACCATGGCCCGTAAACAGTCCAGACTAAATCCAATTGAAGATGTTTGGGCAATTATTAAACGGAAAATTCTTCAAAATAAGCCCTTAATTATTTCCAAACTCATGGAAGCAGTTGTATCCACTTGATACAACGAGATTACCGAAGACTCAATAAAAGAATCTTTGCGATAGCATTTCTTCTCGGGTAGGAAGTGCCACCAAGGCGAAAGGTGGTATACTCGTTACTAAAAACCTTCCTTTGTTTACAAAATTTACAAATATCGTTATTTATACATAAGTAACATGTAACATATTAAAAAACATCATTTTCACTCATTACAAACTTTTATTTTTATTATCAAATTTATGAATTTGACTTTAACATATAAGCTTTTTGGTAGCGTATGTAGTTCTTGAATGGAATATATTCTTTAAGTACAGTAATTGTTTGTTTAAACTTTTTAAAAACCTAACGAAATGTTTTTAATAACATAATTTTAATAAACTTAAACAAAAAAAAAATAAATTGGTTTAATAATAAATAAAAGAATAAGAATATTTTATCAAACCTAAAAATCGGAATTTTTTTTGAGCGCGAGTGTAGTACATTTCCTTCTATGCGATGCAATCAAAAGCTATTATTGTGATTCTCTATGTCTGGTATAATTGCACGATATATTAAATTATACTGCGATTCGAGAGCGCACATTAGCGTAGAACTGTAATATATAAGAAAATGTAAACACAGAGAATGAGAGAGAGGAACAGAGTTGCATTTAATTTACTACATTTCATTGCATTGAACATATATGTACATGGGTATCTTTGTAGGAAAAGTTTTTAAGTGTTGACGATGATGGATTGACGTGCATTTTGTTTTTTGTTTCGTTGTACGGATTGGAAAATTTGTGCTATCGTGCAAGGGCATATACTAGACTTAGGGAATCACCCTATTATTTTTAAAGTGAAGCTTCTTTAGCCAGGGTAAATCGAAACGACGCAACGGAAATCGTGTTGTTGTTGCACTCATACGAAATTAATAAGAAACGAAGATATGCTGTTGTTAGTGTTTAGCGAACGAAGTGATATGGGGATCGGCTACATACCATCAACCATAGCTGACTTCTCGCAGTTTTATATCAGGTGCTTTAGTGAGAGAGCCGACGTCTCTGCTTTTTTTTGCATATAATGAACTTTCCTCTCATGTGTTATATACGTGTATTACGTCATTTCGTGCGTCGCAAAAAGTACTGAAAAAGTAATATGGCAAATAATTCGTTAACCCTCTCAGGTTTTCGTACACATATGTGTACATGAATTTAAACATTTTTCCTTACAGTGATTTAAATGTCAACGAAACAATTTCGGCATTGTCGTCTTTGCTGTTTTTTCCTCTATCGCTTGGAACCTATTTTGTTACAATCAAAGCTTAACCGTTTAAACTCTTGTGTCTTTTATGGGTGAACCCCACTTTTTTTTTGTGTCGTCAGAAAAAGAAAATTTTTTTTATATACATATGTAGATATCTGTCTATAGGGACACATTTTGTATAAGTCGGAGTATTTTAAAGTTCCCTGAACGTTTTTATATGTGTTTTCTAATAATTTTCAAATAAACAATAAAGTTTCACTTCTATCGTGAGTGGCTACACACACACATACACTGTTTTTGATATACATCTGTAGAGTATGAATAATTAGAAAAATTTGTCACACTATCAAATGAAAAGAAAAAATGTAAATTAATTTTTGACAAAAGCTACAAAATTTATTGTTGAAATACAATAATTACAGCAAATATATACACGCACGTATACAAACATAGTGCAAATCTATGCATGTATTTATGCAGGTACTAAATATATTCATTAAATGTATTTAATTGAATTTGATTTAATGGCCAAAAAAAAAGAAAGACAAGTACGTCACACTTGATTTGTGAAACACTCACACACAGAAACACATGAAAACACACACTCACATATGCATCTACAAATAGATAGACATGCATGCAGGTATTATCCATCATGCAGCACATACACTCTCACACATATACACTAGAGAACTGAGGGAGGGCTGTGCACTGAACGGAAGGAAACAAAACACACACACATACGAAAATGTGCGTTAATCATTGTTTAGCGATTTGTCAACAACATGCATGCAACGGACAAATTTACAAATTTGTTGTCAGGCTGAAGGAGGCAACAACAGCAGCAGCAACATTACCAATACGAGCAATAACAATAAGAACGACATTGAAATGAAAATTAATTGATAAATGTTTTACGTTTTCCTCAATAAATACGTTCAATTTCATACGAAAATCGTACATTAATAACAATTTTGTCATGCAAAAAAAGCAAACAAAAATCAGGTTCACACAAACGCAGAGCGGAGAAAAGAAAAGGATAATAAATATACAGACCGACAGAGTACTGGATATGACAAACATTCAGCAATAATTGATCATTTTCACCACCAACAATCAGCAACTAACAACCAGCAACAGTAATATGAAACATTAAACAGCAAGCAAACGTATGTCTGTCGGCATGTATGTATGTTTAAATATTGTCAGCAATTAGTGACACACATTTTGGAGAGTGATGACCAATATATATGAATGTAGCTATATAGATAGATATCTATGGAAACTAAGTATTCAAAGTATGCCATAGAATATTCGGCATTTAAAACATTCAGCCACACACATTCATTTCATACACCAGAAATTGATAGCACATCAAAAATCACCTATGAAAAATGCACCCCTACCGTCGCTGCCCTACCCTGTCTCTCCTCACCCCTATTGAGCTCATCCAATTTTTGTGTTTGCTTTCATTTGATCAAAAATTGTGAAAGTGAAACATCTGCGCAAATCCAATTAATTTCATGCTTGATTGTACATTTTTTTGTTTTTTTTTTGTATATGCCAGAAATCTATGGGATTTGTATGAATAGTACAAGATTTTTGTTGTTTTTGTATTGGTTTTCATTTTCATCATCAAAAACAGAACGTTTAAGATTTTATGTTGTTTATTGATGTGCAGGAAATTAATATTTCCTAACTGATGTACTGCTTAGATATTGAACTGAATGAAGTATTCGTCGTTAGGTTTGGTCGCTAGGTGTTGCATGTCATTGCTGCTACTACGGAGATTAATAAATTTATGGTTTCTGTATAGTCTTTTATGTAGATCTAAAGAGAGTATTATTTAGATTTATAAATTTGATTTGGTAAGCTATCATCGCAGCACATGCAATATAAGGGAATAACTGCTCATTAAGGGTTTATTTCCTAGTTGGTTACGTCGGGGAAAAAAAAAGATTTTCAATTTTTTGTATTTCTTAAAATGTATATTCTCTTACAACTTCACGAGAATCGAAGCACTCCTTCCAAAGTTATGAGAGTTCAAAGAGCGTTACCTTGAAAGCTAAGTAAACGAGCGATATTACTACCTTCATTTGCCAATCTTGCATCTATAGTTAGCTATAGATGTAGAAGGGCTCCTTTATGGTCTTGAAATAGATGGCTTTCTGTAAATTGAAAGAAAATGAATTTAACTATGAAAAACATGAGCTGGAAACTTTAAACTCGATCATCTCTCATTTGAAAAATGCAGTAGTGGGGCCTAAACTTCTCAAAAAGTGTTAAACTGATCGACTCCAAATTTCGCATGATTCTTTAATATGATAGTGGGAAGGGACTGAACGAAGGATTTTTAATCACGTTGAAATTTTTTTTTTTTTTTGTGAAAAAAGAAAATTTTAGGTAAAAAGCTAGAAACTCATTGCTCATAGAAACCTCTAAAAATCTTATTTAGTATGAAAAACTTTTCTTTAAGTTACTTGTGGCAAAATAAAAGCCACAAATTGTAGTAAGAAAAATGATAAGGTTTTGCATCAAAATATTTTCAAATTTTAATATATAATGAAATTTCCATGAATAATTTTTATCATTTTATTTATGTCTTTCAGGCTAATTTTTCGGAGGGGCTAGCCGCAAATTTTTTCCGTGAGGCATCTTAATGACCATAAGATCTTGTTGGCTAGTTGTGTCAGTTGAAGGTTTACGATCGAATGCCTTAATTTTCCTTTTGTTGTCATGGCTTACAAAAATTTTGAGTTACAAGTTATAATTTTTTCTTTCTCATTTAAGTTGTGAGCGCACGAAGTAAATTACTATCATAAAATAGTTTTCTCATAATTTTTCTGTTCTCATTTTCTTAATAATTTATTCAGTTCTTCCACGACATAGGTCTAAAATGAATTTCGAAGCTCCGAAATTTGATTTTTATGGAAAATGTTCGGTTTATATAGAATTTTTGTAATTTCAAATGCCGAATAGATAACTTTTTAAGGGTAATTTTGGGTCACTGAATCTAACCCTGTACTCAGATTTTCTCTATCACTTCTTCAATTCCCGGTATGGGGGGCGAAACCCAAAATTTTGCTATACGTGGGACCAATACAAAATTTTTTTTATTTTACTTTGTACATGCCTCATAGCTAAGAGAAAGTTGTTTATTATGGAAGGGAGGAAAAAATTACTTAGAAAGAAACACTCCACCAATCCTCCATACCCGCCCTTTGGGGTGTTATGTGAAGCCTCTATTCGATATATTACTATACCGGGTAAACGATAGCGAAACCTATCATTAGGTTTTGGTAAAAAATGTTCCGAATTGAAAAGTAGTTGGGGTCACTGAAGGTCAAAATTACCTAGGTCCAACTTTTTTTAAAAAATTAACCCTCGATTTTTTATAATTCCTTTGTAGGGTTGAAGGGGGAGCATTCGCCACTGGGGCACATTTGCCACCCCCCTCCTTCCCTAATCTTCTAATTTAAAAAAGTTTTGTATTGCATTGTTTTTAGTTTTTACTCTTTATTCGAATATTTAACGATGATTGTAACTTATTTTCTCCGCCAGACATTTCAAATATTTTCTTTTCTGTTTTTTGCCAAACTGTCACGCTTCTTGTTTCGCTATAAGCAGTTCACAATAGAATTTGATGTAGTTAAACAACTTGTTAAGTATACATAACAGCAATAATTATAGTTGTTTTTGTTTCCACATACAATTATCGCTGCTAGTTATATATAACTAGAAGCAAGTGGCGAATAAAACGCAGCTTAAGTGATCGTGAGCAGACGTATTTTTGTGTGTTTTCGGGTGGCTGCAAAAATATTTGATAACAAGTAAATCTTGTAATAACTTTTTTATTTATTGAGTGAGAAAAAAGTTGTTCAATTATGTTATTCCGGTTTTATTTAATTAAAGATTAAGCAATAGTTTGTTTTTATAAATGTTTAAAAAGATTACAAAAATTAGATTTTTATGAAAGTGGTTGCTCCTGGGGCTTATTCATCAGAATGCGGATGGGGCGGTTTCGACGGCGTATGATATGAATTTTAGACAGTATAAGTTAAGTTAAGTTAAGTGGTATCTAAACAAATTCCTCTGCATCTGTATTATCCACTTTTATATACATTTATATGCATATAAACCAATGCTTATTTTTTTTAATGAATTACTTATATTTTTCAACAAAATATTTTAAAAATGAATCATTTATATTTTTGTTACTTTATGTTATAAATAAATTTTGATAAATTAAAAATAAGTAGAACTTACAGCAGATCTCAAAGTATATTCTGACTGATAATATGTAAAAATAATATACAAAAACAATAATTTAAAAAAATAACTATTACTTTATCAAAAACCTTGAATTTTATTTCTTGGCAGTTGCACATTACCCCCTTGAAGACTGTACCCCATGAGTGGGGCACTTTCACCATTTTGGACTACTTGGAAAATCATAAAAAATAATAATAGAAATCATTAGGATAATCAACTTATAAAGATAACAGATGAAAGCTAATAAATATAAATTTCTAATTAAAAAATTATTTTTCAAAAAAATTATTAAATTAGTCTAGAGAACACTTTAAAAAAAAGTGGCTTCCCCTTCTACCCTACCGGTCATACCTTGAGAGGTCATTTTTTTCAAGAATAAGGTGGTGGAGGGTGTTTTGATGTTCTAGAACCCCCTGATACTTTTTGATAAGCAAACTTTTTCTCAAACACACTTTAATACTTTTATCATTTCTTTAGTCTGTAGGCAATATTGTTGAAAGCTGTACCTAAAAAACTTCCAAAATTTGCAGTATGGAGTTTAGATGTAAGATTCTTGTATTCACAAGAAATGTGCTTGTTTTCTACTAAACAGCTTTTCTATAGACACCAACAACGATAAGACATAAATTTAGAATGTCCTGGTACAGTTTTATTCTTCAGATTCGAGATCAACGACCACAAATTATTCAAAACTATATGTCAAATCGCCAGTCCGATTTTGGCTGTTGCACAGTGTAATAAATGAATGAAGCTAAAAAATAAAGAAAAATTTGTGTTTTTGGATAAAATTAGCACTCAAAACCATAAAATAAAATTTTAAAAAATGTTCGATAGCACCCCCTATCAGACGCTTAAGTTAAAATAAATTTCAAAAATGAACTTCTCGTACAAAAAAACCCCCGAGTAAACAATTCCACAGAAAAAAAAAAATTACAAAAATTTTAAGTGTCTTTAAAATTCTATATAAAGCGAACATTTTTCATAAAAATCAAATTCCGGAGCCTCGGAATCAATTTTAGACCTATGTCGTGGAAGAATTTTTTGTTTGTAAGGACAAGAGGAATCATAATTTCGACGGCGCGGTATCGATTGCGAAATCGCTCCGGCCTAATATACATAGAGCAAAGTTTACCCTCCAGTGCCAAACGAACAGGTGCATAGAATGCGAGTTAAAGTTTCTTTTTCTTTCTCAACCTGATTCACTGCTTCAATAGGTATTGTGAAGAGGCACAGAGTCTGGCGCGCGTTCACCCATCCTGTGCGCACCCTGTGTAGCAGAAGGACATGCTGTTAGCTTAGAAAAATCCGTGGGACTCCAACCTAGATAAAGACTGGGTAGTTACAGTTATGGTTATATTTTTTTTTCACCCAAATTTTTGTAGCTTCAGCTATGGGCTGTGGTACAAGTTTGTGAGAGTTCTTCCATCTTATATTTGTGAATTAATTATCATAGTGAGAAAATAAATCCCTTTCAACCTTGCCTAGTTGTTAACCTCCGTTTATTTATAATCATATTATTTTTCTGATTTTTCAGGTCAGCATGATTTCTCAAAACTTTGACAGTTGACAAAATCGGCACAAGTTCGAAATCGTCCCATTTCACAAACTTGAATTTAATGGTTTTCAAACATTTTACAACTAGTGCATCATGCCGTTTCTAAGACGCAAATCCTGATTACTGATTTCTGATTAATCAGCATGTCTGATTTTACGTCCGCTAAACGCACCCCATATAGACGATATTCATTATATTAATAAAAATATAGATAAATTCTTGCAATCTTTTTTTTTATTTTTACATTATAATTAATTTATTTATGTTAATTAACTTGTTCTAATAATAAATAATCACAAAAATATAATGGCATACTAAAAACCGCAACAATTAAATAAATTGTGGGAATGCTGCAGTATGGTAATGCAAGGACTTTGTAATTATTTTCACTTGTGGTTCCAAGAATTATGTATAATTACTTTCTTTAACTGCTAAAAGGAATTAAAAATCCTTCTTTCTTTGTAGCATGTGATACTTTTTTGCAACTTATACATACCATACATCCATATATCAATTTCATATTTCAAACACAATCTCAACGAAGTGAACGAATGAAACAATATAAAAACTGATTGACACTTCTGTCAATAGCACACACAAAAATATCAATTGTCAAAATGTGACAAGTAAATTGCACAAAAAAAAAAAAAACAACAGCAACAAAAACACTATACTGAAAAGAAGCATTTGGCAAATCCATTTATGGGGTTGCCACTAGGTCACACTTGTGCGTACGCATGAAATTTCTCATGTTTTTTGTTTCAGCGTGCGAAAAAAGGAAGCAAAAGAATAGCCCGCCAGGTGAAAGAGAGAGAGAGAAAGAGTGAGAGTGTCCGTAATCTGAGTAGTAATCCTATTGCGTACTGAATATCCAACAATAACAATGAGTTGCCGCACGCCATGTTGACACATTTTTATGCCAAACGGAAATTGGCTTCTTGTGCTTTTGTTGTTGTTGCTACAATTCACGTTACACTTTTTTTATTTCATTTGCGAATGTGTCCAAAATACTTAAATAGTTTCAATTGTTGTTGATTTTTTTTACAGCTATTGTGTGTTAAAATTGACAGCAGGACATTGGCATTAGTGTGGTGCAATGACAGATGGGTGAACGGTTACCGTTAGTGTAAATGAGTAAGTATTTTAGAGTATGGCAGAGAGAGTGAGAGCACCTAAGAGTTGAAATCCATGTGTAAATGTGCAAGTGCTGTAAATCTCATAATTGGCATTACTGTCAATTGTTGTTGGTAGCATATTTTAATTACACATGTACAAAGAGAATAGGTATTTCTATTTCACTTTTCTTCTAGTTGACAGCTGTCATTTAATATAATACTATACTAGATTTGATATTTCAAATGCCATTTTTGTTTTTCTTTTGTACCCCAATATAAAGAGGATTAGAACTTGTAATCGAAAAAAGTAATTGTGAAAATGTGACTTTCTTTTAAGCGGATATCACCGTACACAATTGAATTATTGCAATTGATTTTGATTTCTAGTATTACTAGAAGATACCCCATTAGCTTGAAATGACGACGAGATAATTTTGGTGTGGTTTATCAATATGAGCTATAATTATACATTAGTTGGCTTATTTTTTTCACACATTTTGCTAAAGTATTTCAAATCTTCCTTGCGACAGCAGAATAAAAAAAAAGTGTGCTAAAAACTAAACAAAATTAAAAAAAAGTTTGAATTTGCGAAAACTGGATGCGCTACTCCGAAAAGCGCGATTGAAAAGGATGTTTTACAATGGGTTTGGGATCTTGTATGGAAAAAACATTTCTATTGCATATAAAAGAATTTCAGATATCTACTCCTAGCGCATCCAGTTTTCGCAAATTTAACTTTTGTTTTCATTTTGTGGTTTTTAGTACCTGTTATGAACCTGCCGGCTGGCTTCTCAAGGTAGAATGTATGCAAGGTGGAATAAAGAAAAAAAATTACTTAAATTTGTATCTAGCAGCTACATAGTGTGCACTGGCTTATCCCGGAGCTTCAGTTGTGTGGGTTCGTTTGCAACCGCTTCGATGAAACATACCATTCTATTACCGTCAACAGATCATACAAAAAAAAAGTGATTGCACACTAGAGGAAAATGAGTTATTAAAATTAGCAACAAGATGAAAAAGAAAACATACCAATCCTAAAAAAAGGAGACCCTGGTCTACCTGTAACCAGTCAATAGCAACGCAATCTATTAATTTTTTTTTTGGTTGCTCTTCACCCGCCCTTCCATGGCTTCCCAGGATGTTGTTGAAAGCCCCTTCATCCTTACCAACACTACACCTTAGATTTCAGACCAAAGATTTTAATTTAGGAATTCATTATAAAAGTTATTTATTCATATAAACTTATACATAGGAACTACGATATAACTACACATAATTAAAATTGAAGAAAGCGAAATAAGTGTATTTTCAAGTTAAACTTACTATCATCGAATTGTACACGCTAATTTGACTTTTAAAGAAAATAATGCAAAGAAAAAATTCATATTTTACAAAACAGCTGATATTATACATAAGCAAGGTCATTGACCGAGACTTGAATATACGTATATTAGAAATGTTTCAAGTTTATTCCATTCCAGAGGGGAATTAATTTGTTTTTGGCTTACTAGAGGAGAGTGAGTTGAGTAGAAAATGTAAAGTCAAGTAAATAGTGGGTGACTTACGTGTTTTTACGCTGCATCGTTGAAAGGCCCTCCATCGAAGAAACGCTGTTTTAATTGATTTAATATAATAAGTAAACCACTAGAATTTCAAAAATTCTTTTTTTTTTTCTTTTTTTTTTTTTTTTTTTTTTGTTTTAATTACTTTTGTTACTGATTAACGCACTTTCCACTCTTAATTACAAATATCTACTGATCTAATTCTACTTAATTCCTTATACGCGTTTCACACATGCTGTATATTGGAACTCTCATTGGAGACTTTTTTTTTCTGCATATATGTGTACATATATGACTCTCTCAAAATTGTTCATTAAATTCTAATTTATATATTAAATTCGATATATAAAAAAAAATGAAATATGATCTAGATGATCATGTGCAAACTTATGCTGCTTTACTTGCGTCGCAGCGCTGCTTTGCAAACTATATAATCTTCCATGCAAAATTTTACCACATGTTTGAACGATTTTAACCCAATTAACAATTGTTGATGTAAAAGAATTATCTGATATTTTAGTGATTCGAAACTGTGATATTTAATTTTAATTTCTTTGATAGTTTAGTTTTAACCTCCTTTTTTTTTTTTTTTATTCCATATTAGAGTCTTAATGTAAATTTTATACTATATTATAGTTTAATGTCAATTATATAGTTAACTTAAAGTTGTATAAGTGGGTTTTTTTTTTCTCTGCCTTGCCGGGATCCTGTTGCTACCGTCTTGGTTTAGCGCACGATGTATGATGAAGTGATTAATTGTTGAGGCTGTTTCAGTTGTTCATACCCTTGCTGAGCGTTAGGAGTCGAGAAGTATCACACGTGTTCACGTGGATGGTATTCGTGAGTTTAAATTATTTTTGGTGCGTTTGAGTTTACTTTGGAACTGCACAACTTTTTTTGTAATTAAAAAAAACACAACAGATTTTATCTTTAATCTTAAATTGCAATTACTGATAACCAATTAGTTCACGCTTTTTTTTTTATAATTCGCCAGGTCTTTCGTTCTCGAAGTTTCAGCACCAAAAAAGAAAGATCCCTTTTCCGGAAATCATGAGTGTACCTACTCGAACCGTTTTTATCTTCGGTTGAATAAAGGTACTCGGATTTTCTATGTTTTATTACTACTGTTTTATTACTACTTTTTTATTACTACTTTTTTTTTCTTTGATGCGTTCGCAAACTGATGGATATTTGTTAAATTTTGGTAGCTCGCTACACACCCCCTCCAAAAGTGTTGGTAAGGATTCGTAGCTCTTAGGTTAGACACTCTTGTATATCTTTCCGATGGTAAACTTCACATTTCTTGCTTTCTACATCCTCAAGTTCATACATACAATTTCCTCGTATTCCGATCACCTTCGCTTTGACAAACTTTGGAGCAAGTTTTGCGCAAAACTTTTTATTGGCGTCGCTCTGCACGAAATTTCTTCTATATACAAAATCATCGATTTTGAAGACTTTTGCTGAACTTCGCAGATTGTAGCGTTTTGCTGACGATTTGAATGCCTTAGCAATATTTTCGGTAACCGATTTTCAAATCAAGTTTAATTTGTCAATTTTGGGTAGAACATTGTCATCAAGAGTTTGTAGTTTGCGCAATAGCTCGTAGTCACCAGCATGCATCAACATTTGCTGACCAAACAAAGCATAGTAAGGCGTGCAACCAATCGACTGATGATATGCGCTTCTTAGTGCTTCAGCAATATCATACAAATGTCTATCCCAAAGGGTTTGGTCCTTTTGGAGATAAGACCTGATTCCAGCGATAATAGACCTGTTTACGCGCTCACTCGCATTCGCTTGTGGGCTGTATAGAGCTGTGTAAGTATGTCGTATACCACGTTGCCCTAGTAATGTATTAAACTGTACGGATTTAAATTGTTTACCGTTATCGCTCAAGATCATTTCCGGCGTACCAAAGATATTAAAAACATTATTATGTAAAAATTCGCAGATTACCGATGCGTGGAACTTTTTAATTGGCTTCAATAGCGGAAACTTCGTCAGGTGATCTAGTACAATTAAAATTCCAATATTGCCCTGTTTTGACCTTGGGTAAGGACCGATCAAATCAATATAAAGCTTTTGAAACGGGCGTTGGACGTTATATTGAGCAAACATAGGCGGACGCAGCGTAACATTCGGAGCTTTGCTCTGGCGACATGTATCACACTTTGCGATGTACTCCTTGACATCAACTGTCATGTTTGGCCAAAAGATGTTTTTACGCAGCCGCTCCAAAGTCTTTACTACTCCACCATGGCATTTGTTGGGAGGAGAATGGGCATTATAAATCACTGAGCGGACTAGCGTTTTTGGAATCCATAATTTCCAATTGAAAGCTTCACTAGCATCGTTTCCATCTGGGTGTTCAGTACGTTTATACACATGGTCACCAAGGACTTGAAGGTCAGGAAGGCGGTTTTGATTATTACGGACATGCCATTTAAGTTTTTCATATTCTTCGGACATAAACTCAGACGACTCCAGATCGACAAGCGGACGGAACTCTAACTCACGAACTTCAATAACCTCATTATTTACTTCATCAAAATTTTGTCGCGAGAGACAATCAGGGACGACGTTTTGGGTACCCCTTCGGTGTATGATCTTGAACTTAAACCCTTGGAGCTTCAACGACCATCGAGCCAGCCTACCAGACAAATCTGTCTGCCGCATTAGCCACTGTAAACTTGCGTGATCTGTAACTATTGAAAACTCCTGTCCTTCCACATACGCCCTAAATTTTTTTAAGCTGAGAATTGCAGCAAGACACTCCAGTTCTGTTACACTATAATTACTTTGCGCTTTATTCAGTTTTTGTGAGAAGTATGCTATTGGCACTTCGATACCTTCTTCATTTTCTTGAGCGAGAACAGCTCCAACACCCAGTTTGCTGGCATCGCATTGAATGATAAATGGTTTGTCGTAATTCGGATTAGTTAAAACTGGGGCTGTACATAATTTTTGTTTTAAAACTTCAAACGCGTTTTGCGCTTCTTGATTCCAATTAAAGGTTTTATTCTTTTTAAGAAGATTTGTGAGTGGTGTAGTTAATGAAGCGAAGTTGTCAACAAATCTGCGGTACCAACCAGCCATTCCCAAGAAGCGTCTTAGCTGTTTGACGTTATTGGGAATAGGGTAGTTGGTAACGGACGAAATTTTATCAGGGTCCGTTCGCAGTGTTCCATTGCCAACAACGTAACCTAGATACTTTATTTCTTTGATACAAAACTTGCTTTTCTGTACGTTAATCGTAAGACCTGCTTTCCTTAGGTGAAGAGCCACATTGGACAAAATAGTCATGTGTGTATCAAAATCTTCAGATACGATCAGCAGATCATCAAGATATACAAAAACTTGATCCTTGAGCTGGGGAGGAACAACGCGATCCATCAAGCGGCAAAGCGCTTGAGGCGCGTTACAAAGCCCAAAAGGCATTACACAGTAGCGGTACAAGGGACGATTTGGTACTGTAAAACACGTATAATCGCGTGAACTTTCGACCAGTGGTATTTGCCAGAAAGCACGTCGTAAGTCCAGTGAGCTTAGGAATTTTGCCTTAGGTAATCTACTTAAAATCCCCTCAATATGTGGAAGAGGATACGCGTCCTTTATTGTAACGCTGTTAATTTTGCGAGAATCTAGACATAGGCGGACTTTGTTTGCTTTTTTAACTAACACAACCGGACTGGACCATGGACTGTTGGGGGATTCTTCTATTACTCCTAAACGTATCATTTCATCAATTTCACTATGAACGAGTTTCTCGACTGCCGGGGAAATAGGAAAATATCGCTGCTTGATTGGGCGAACATTTGGTTCGAGTTCGATAAAATGCTCCATTAATGAAGTTTTACCTAGACCCTCCTTTTCAAAACTCGGAAATCTGGCTTTAACACAGTTCAATCGTTTTTGTTGTTCCTCAGTTAAGGGCAAAGCATCCTCAGATATGTTTTCATTGGATTCAAGGTCAATTTGGGAGATGACGTGAGGAGCGATTTGGAACTTCCTCCAAAAATCTACTCCTAATACAACATTATGCGACATACTTGGTATTACAAAAAAAATTATATTTTCCTGTTTATCTTTGAATTTAACATCCAACGCTATCGTACCAAAAACAACCTGTTTTCGGCCATCCGCGGTACAAACAGAAGCTTTATGTTGGCGAAGATTTTTATGTTTGCACACGTCGATTGCCAGCGAGCTGCCTAAGCATGAAACTTGCGCACCACTGTCAAGCAACGCTAGATACTTATTGTCTAAGATAACGATTTCTGCGTAGGGCCGGAAATCATTATTCTTATGTTGAATTGAACAAATTAGGTTAGTAACATTCTTACGTTTAGTTTTGACATTTTTCCAAAACTTTGTCATTCGGACGGACGAACGGGTCGGACTGATGGACGATATACTTTCATTTGCAAAAATTCTTGATCTAGTTTGGTTATAATTCTGCAGACGGACTGCATAAGGAACAATCTCTTTTAGCTTCGGACTGACTTTAATTGAAATATACGGTTTTGTTAGAGATAAATCTGAATGATTCTTAATTTGAACGTCAGAGCGAATGGGTAATACACTTAGATCTTCTTTTTCGGGTCGTAGCGAGGAGTCGGTTTTGGAACCTCGCTCGCTTGCAAGTTTCCCGGATTGCAGGTCATACATTTTGGCTTGTAAATGCCTGACATACCGCAACCATAACAAAACACAGACCTGTCTTCCAGACAGTCAAAATATCTGTGTCCCTCTTCGCGGCAGTTCCAGCAAATTAATTTAGTACTTTGTACTCGTTTGTCTATTCCATCAACTTCAGCAAATTCGCCCTCTGAAAAATCACCCAACACTGCGTTGTCTTGCAGTTCGTTTATTTGGCGGCGAGGAATTTGTCTTTGATTGACAACAGTTGAAGGAAGATTAGTTTTCGCTATCTCGTTTAAAAGGCTTTCGCCTTTCAAGCATAGTCTTCGCAATTCTGCCAACGAATTTATAGGAACGTAGAGTAGTTGTTGGCGGACACGCGGACGCAAGTTGCGCTGCAAAATCTCCACCAGTTCCGATTCAGGGAGTGGAGTTTGTAAGGACTCGGTAATTAATAATATGGCATTACGATACTCATCGAAACATTCTGCTTGGCCCTGTTTTCGTGCGCGAATCATCTCTTTGATTTCAGTATCGCTTTTATGCTCTTGGAAATTTGTGCGCAAAGCTTGGCACAGCGATGGCCAAGAGACGCGTTCTACAGAGCGCCGGTACCGCCAGTACCAGTCTTTTGCTTCATTACTAAATAAGCTTTGTACATGTTCGCATAATAAAGAAAAGTTGCCGTTTAAAGTGTCACTGACCTGGGATTCTATGCGGTATATAAAGTTATCTACCGAAAGACGCGAAGTACCATCAAATCGAATGTTCCAGCTTGCGATTAGCTGAGCAACTCTACTAGTGTTTGGGACATTGGCAGCATCACTAAGGCGAAGCTGGTCAATTTGGCGTGTAAAATTATTTATATTTGAATGACTGCGTGGATATGGTATATCTTGGGGCCAAACTGGAGTTGAATTATTTGGATTTTGAGGCGGGGTATTAGCATTATTGCTAACGTTCGCTGCGGGAGGAGCATTGTTTAAGTTCAAGCGACTAAACAATCTATTTAAATTACTTTCAAATTGTTGTTCAATCAGCTGCGTGACACGGTGTTCAAGGTTGTCGAAGATAGAAGCATGCCTAGCTGAGATAACCGCAGAAACCAAGTTTCGAATACGATCATCTTCTTCGCGACTATTGTTTGGTTGAACATTATTATCAGTATTTATCGGTGACCCAACAGCACCTTCCTTTTCAGATAATTCGTGGTGCATGCCTGAGCGTGGAAGCTCTAGATTTGGATTAACGCTGGCAAAGTTGTTACTTTGAAGAGCTGTTCGGGATCTTGTTGTTGCACCTATATTAGTCTGAAACTCGCGACTACTACATGGTGCTTGGCATTGCGGGCAAGACGAGTTACGCTTTAACCAAGACAATAGACAGGTCCGGTGGAACTTATGAGAACAGGAAGTGCGAAGCACGTCATCGGTTTCACCAAAAATTTCGCGGCATATTGTACACACGTTTCCTTGTGGTAGGAAATTTTCATTACTGTGTTGTAAAGGCATGATTTTATTAGGGTTTTTAGAAACAAATCGCAAAATTTATCAACATAATTATATATTGGAAAATATTAAAATCAAACTTGTAAAAAAAATAATTGATCGGTAACGATAAACAATGGTATAAATTTGGTCTTACTTTCTTAAGGGTTTAAGCTGGTAGTAAACTATATTGACGTATGTGGCACTAGGATTAAGAATGGAATTGGTGCACTACTTTTCATTGACCACAACTTCGAACTTGGCACTACTCCAGATATGTAAGGTTCCAAAAGTTTGAAGAAATTGTGAATCACAACAAAAAAAAATTCAAAAAAATAAATTAAGACACGGGATTTAATTTTTGGTAAACTGCGTATTGATTTCCGAAAAAGTATCTGGTTAGCTAAGTTAGCATCTAGCCATACTTCAACTACAATTCCAAGACAACTTTCTAAGTCAAGCAATCAAGACGAAACAGTATTAGACTTTCTCTAAGCTGTCAGTGTCCACAGTAGTTAGTGTCATAGGCTTATAGCCTTTACGTACTAAATTCCAAACCTGTGGTTCTGCTGGTCTTTATGAAAATCTAAAACGAATAACTAATATATCTTCTACTTGCACTGGTCAGTTGTAGAGCATATGCATAGCCGTGACAAACCGCGTCTTCCAATATGCAAGTAAATAAATCTTAATCTGACAGACGGACCAATAAAACATTCCAAGAGGGAATGAAAATTCTGGGGATGGCGAATCGTTACGTGAGCCCCACGTTGGGCGCCATTTTCTTTTATGAACCTGCCGGCTGGCTTCTCAAGGTAGAATGTATGCAAGGTGGAATAAAGAAAAAAAATTACTTAAATTTGTATCTAGCAGCTACATAGTGTGCACTGGCTTATCCCGGAGCTTCAGTTGTGTGGGTTCGTTTGCAACCGCTTCGATGAAACATACCATTCTATTACCGTCAACAGATCATACAAAAAAAAAGTGATTGCACACTAGAGGAAAATGAGTTATTAAAATTAGCAACAAGATGAAAAAGAAAACATACCAATCCTAAAAAAAGGAGACCCTGGTCTACCTGTAACCAGTCAATAGCAACGCAATCTATTAATTTTTTTTTTGGTTGCTCTTCACCCGCCCTTCCATGGCTTCCCAGGATGTTGTTGAAAGCCCCTTCATCCTTACCAACACTACACCTTAGATTTCAGACCAAAGATTTTAATTTAGGAATTCATTATAAAAGTTATTTATTCATATAAACTTATACATAGGAACTACGATATAACTACACATAATTAAAATTGAAGAAAGCGAAATAAGTGTATTTTCAAGTTAAACTTACTATCATCGAATTGTACACGCTAATTTGACTTTTAAAGAAAATAATGCAAAGAAAAAATTCATATTTTACAAAACAGCTGATATTATACATAAGCAAGGTCATTGACCGAGACTTGAATATACGTATATTAGAAATGTTTCAAGTTTATTCCATTCCAGAGGGGAATTAATTTGTTTTTGGCTTACTAGAGGAGAGTGAGTTGAGTAGAAAATGTAAAGTCAAGTAAATAGTGGGTGACTTACGTGTTTTTACGCTGCATCGTTGAAAGGCCCTCCATCGAAGAAACGCTGTTTTAATTGATTTAATATAATAAGTAAACCACTAGAATTTCAAAAATTCTTTTTTTTTTTCTTTTTTTTTTTTTTTTTTTTTTGTTTTAATTACTTTTGTTACTGATTAACGCACTTTCCACTCTTAATTACAAATATCTACTGATCTAATTCTACTTAATTCCTTATACGCGTTTCACACATGCTGTATATTGGAACTCTCATTGGAGACTTTTTTTTTCTGCATATATGTGTACATATATGACTCTCTCAAAATTGTTCATTAAATTCTAATTTATATATTAAATTCGATATATAAAAAAAAATGAAACATGATCTAGATGATCATGTGCAAACTTATGCTGCTTTACTTGCGTCGCAGCGCTGCTTTGCAAACTATATAATCTTCCATGCAAAATTTTACCACATGTTTGAACGATTTTAACCCAATTAACAATTGTTGATGTAAAAGAATTATCTGATATTTTAGTGATTCGAAACTGTGATATTTAATTTTAATTTCTTTGATAGTTTAGTTTTAACCTCCTTTTTTTTTTTTTTTATTCCATATTAGAGTCTTAATGTAAATTTTATACTATATTATAGTTTAATGTCAATTATATAGTTAACTTAAAGTTGTATAAGTGGGTTTTTTTTTTCTCTGCCTTGCCGGGATCCTGTTGCTACCGTCTTGGTTTAGCGCACGATGTATGATGAAGTGATTAATTGTTGAGGCTGTTTCAGTTGTTCATACCCTTGCTGAGCGTTAGGAGTCGAGAAGTATCACACGTGTTCACGTGGATGGTATTCGTGAGTTTAAATTATTTTTGGTGCGTTTGAGTTTACTTTGGAACTGCACAACTTTTTTTGTAATTAAAAAAAACACAACAGATTTTATCTTTAATCTTAAATTGCAATTACTGATAACCAATTAGTTCACGCTTTTTTTTTTATAATTCGCCAGGTCTTTCGTTCTCGAAGTTTCAGCACCAAAAAAGAAAGATCCCTTTTCCGGAAATCATGAGTGTACCTACTCGAACCGTTTTTATCTTCGGTTGAATAAAGGTACTCGGATTTTCTATGTTTTATTACTACTGTTTTATTACTACTTTTTTATTACTACTTTTTTTTTCTTTGATGCGTTCGCAAACTGATGGATATTTGTTAAATTTTGGTAGCTCGCTACATACCCTATTTTCATATTCTGTTTTCGCAAGGTAGAACTGAAACACTTTTGCAAAATAAGCCATCTATTATACTTACATATATTGCTATTTCTATTTCTCTAAAATGTTGAAACTTCGACGTATTACGTGGTAGAGAATTTCGCTAGAAAGATTTGCAATCTTCTCACAATTTCGTTAATTTCAATCTAATTGTAAGAAGGAGAGATGTTGCTCAGTCTCACCAGTATTGCGAAGGCTGGTTTTCTCTAAATAAATAATGAATATTTCACTACAAGATCTAAATTTCGAGCACAAAAATTGGTATCTCCACTAAATTCGTAAGAATTGAAAACATGATAATTTATTAAGATAACCGTTAAATTATAGGCCAACAACAAAACAAATTCTTCCATCATCCAATACAGCATTATTTATTGAGTGAAACCCTGCCTTCTCAATAGTGGCCAGACTGAGCAACACATATTTTTGGGACAAAACCAAACTAATGTTAAACGATAGTATATGACCTCAGTAACAAAAGCTCAAATTTTGCTCTACTAATTCACAATTTTTTTTTACAGTGGTTTGAAATTTTGATTTTTTGGTCAAAAATCGAATCAACCAATGAGAAAAATCATACATAAAATTTTATTTAAGGTGGTTCTTGTTTGTCTTCGGCGACCTATATTAAAATTTTCCGAGAAATACTTATTTCCTTAAAACATTTTAACCCTCTAACTCTCATTAGTATGGGTCATATGGGACCCTTTTCTCAAAAACTCTTTAATAACTAGGTTTAAGGGGAGGTTAAGGGTCAAACCCTTCCATAAAAATATTCTGCGGAAAATTTCACTAAGGGTCACTGAAGACAAGTAGCCTCTGGGAATTAAAGGTAACACATAAAACACTTACCGTCGACCGCTTTACCATCCTACGATGAAATTGTGTTTTAATCTTAAGCTTGAGAAAAGGCGACTTGAATACAGACAGCTCGACATAAGTGTCGACTGAAATAAAAATACCAATGTGACTATAGGCTGCTCGATACAAGTGTTGTCGAGACTGTAGAACGTTGCGCACAAGTATCGATGAGAATAAAGGGAAGAGGTGCCGGCGAGAATAAAAGATGTTTGAAGTATGCCAGTGCACGTTCAATAGTAGTTGCAATGGGAATTCAGGGTGCTTGAATATGGGTTAACCCTAATACAGGTAATTGATTTTGGGAGTAAAAACAAGAAACCACTTGTTTTTAATTTCTTAATAAGCATTGTGTTGATTTAAGATATGATAGTAGAGTGGAATGGAGAAAAGGGAGAATAAGTTATGAATGTTTGCTTAAAAAATTTGTGCAAATAGTTTATTCCATTGCGGCTTTGGGTATAGAAAATCTTTGTATAGGGAGTTTGAGCCATGGAAGAATTACAAGTTTTTGACTTTTGTTTACCTTTTAGCTTTAAGATTTGTTTTTTTTTTTTCATTAAAATATGTTTTCTTAGTTATATTTTTAGGAATCGAAACAATTTTGACTTTTGGAGTCGTTAGAGTCGCTAACACCGCAATGTTGCTGTTAACACACTTGAAAAGCTGGGAAAACCGACTTCAGGTTTTACTCGACGTTGCCAAATTTTTAATTGATTTGAAAAAATTTGAATTGACAAATTTGAATGTAGAAAGCATAAATCTGATCTCGAAACCCTAAAAAATTTAATGTGCGTTGTTTTATGAGATGGAAAGGTTGAATGTCAAATAGTATTTGTTGTTGAATGACCTTTTGATCAATTTGTTTTAGGTAACTAAATATTTTGTATAAAAAATTCAAATTCGAGCTACTCACAGCTAGTTTTTTTTATCTGACTAGTATTTATTTTTTTTTATTTTTATCTCAAATTTAATCAAAATAATTAATTTTCCTGTTTTCACCAATTTTTGACTTTGACTGTCGCTAACGCTAGCATGTTACACGCATCATAACTGATGCATTTTTTAAAATCTTAGTAAATTCCATACACACGCTTAGGAACTAGAGGGTTAAATTTGATAACATTTGCGATTAAAATATAGATATTTAGCATTTTAGTATTTTTAATTTTCCTGGTGCCACTGAAATTAAATATCAGTCAGCAGATAGTGTAAAAAATTTTGAATCTGGTGGTATTCGCCTGAACCTGGGGGAAATGTCCGATTTTTCACAATTTTATTTATTTGCTTATTAATTTTATATATATTAGAGAAAACGTCGCCTGAGTATTGATTTGTCGTATAGGCATAGGAATACTTATACACATACGCCAAATCAATTCTTAGGCGACGAAAAGTGAAAATTAAATAGAAAATCAAAAAAACCACCGCAATTCCCAAGATTGGATATCGCATGTTCAAAAATATACGTGCTGCACCCAGAACCATAGATTTGCTTTTATTCCAGTGCAAGATTTCTCAATTAAACGAAAGCCTATTAGTTGTGTTGTGTTAAATAAGTACAAAAACTATGTTTTATTGATTTTCCTTTTGATCTCAGCCTCTTAAATAGCTAAATTTTGCAGAGAATCAACGAATAAGGTCATTGCAATCAGTAGAGTTTATAACCTTAAACAAATTCCAATTCTTGCCTACCAGTGCAGCAGGCAAAACCCAAAATGGGAATTAAAAAAAGCTTCCTGTAAAATTAGTCAAATTAGAACCTTTTTCTTAAAAAATTTGGGGTTTCATAATAGATCAAACCCTCTTACCTGACTCATTTTGCGATAATTGTTATAAAATTCAAAATATACATTTATAATATAGTTCAGCATAAAAAAACAAAGTTCTGAAAGTAGTTTCTGATAGAACTCTGAAAAAAATTACACGGGTCTCGGCGTTTTAAAAGCTTACATCTAATTTTGAATTTACGCAGGCCAAAAATTTTCAAATATCTAACAAATTAGGTATAAGACAACTTGCTAAGTCTGGAGTTATTTATTCTGTTAAACTATTCTGTTTATCTAGAAAGTATTAACCCATTATCTCCCTCTTTAATAGTTGTTGTGCTTTTTTTTGGGAAAATAACCTTTCTGACTTCCAATCAGAACATGTTTTGCACATAACCCTTTATTATAGCTTATACTTAAACTGATACATTAAATTATATGAGTCGCTAAATATAAAACAGTTTTTATCTGAAATACACGATCATTTTTCTCCATAATGAATCTATCAAAAAATAAATACAAAGAAAAACAGGCGGCGGAAATTGAATTTTCCGTCAAATCAAAGCACTAGAAATGTCAATATTAGTCATCAAAGTACACTGCAGTTTAAATTGAAAAAAAAAGTTATTCTAAAAGAGAGCAAGAAAAAACCTTTTTTCTTGTGATTTTTTCTAACGAATGTCAAAAAAAGAAACCGTCAACATTTGATCAACTACAAATGTAACAAATTGACACTCTACATAAATTGACATACACAATTTGGCTGCTGTCAACTTATAGTAGATACATATATATAACACATACAACAAACGGCGATATAATGACAAGCATGAGTTTCAAATCCTTTCCTTTTTTTCCTTAAATGCAACAAAAGATAAAAATATGTAGATAAATATTTTTCTACACCCATGTCATTTGACAGCTTAACGCATAATTAACGAACAATTTAATGTGTGTGCGCGAGAGAGTTTAAAAGTTTTGACATTTGCGTTAACAAGCGCGTGAAAAATGCATGCAACCACAGCATGGAAGCAGCAGAAGCGATAGCAGCAGCCAGTAAAAGCAGCAAGTGTAAAAATGCAACAGCATGCAGCTAAAAGTAGAGAAAATATCACATTACTCACAAGAGAAATGTATAATGAAAAAATTATTTCATTTAAATATTTTTGAACATATTTTCAAAAGTCATCACAATTGACAGCTCTACACTTTAGATACAATACAAAATGAATGAATGAATGCACCATGAATGTGTTAAAATCGCCAAGTGACACTAAGCATGCTACTCTGCAAGACAGAAAGAGAAATAAAGGGATACAACTCTGAAAGAATGAAAGAGAGGAAAGCATGAGGCTTTGTAAAAACAGAAAGCCATGCAGCCATGAATTGATTAATGCGCTGCTTAAAAGGTAAAGCGCATTAAATTTAAACTAGTATTTTTAGTGCGATAGTATATTTAAATTTTTTTGTTTTTGGTAATAGTATCGTAAACGATTAGAAATCAATTCAAGTGAAATATATTTGGCTGTTTTTATGTTGGCTTTAACTCTTTGCATCCCAATTCTTTCACTATCGAAAAACAATTTTGTTTATGATGTTTTTTTTTCTTTTAATTTTTTGTTTACACATACAAAACTGAAAATAAAAGATTATGAACACACTTACAGAAAAAAAAACTAATAAATTTTGTTATAGTAAATCCACTTGCATTTTATGGATTCTTTGGTTGCTCTGGTTGCTTAACCAAAACTATATACATACATACATATAGTAAAATGTATTTTAAATGCTACTAAAAATATTATAGTAGTGTATGTAGACAAGCGTACAATAAAAATTAGGATCGGTCATAACGACCGCATAAAGTGTACTACAACAAAGAAAGTTATGGCTTATGAATTTCATGTTCTTGAAATCACAGATGAGTATGCAGTTTTGTTATGAGATATAAGAAGACATATAAATTTTGTTATGTCTTTGTTTTTTAATATCTTAAATGATCTCTGCCTGCAACCACAAGAAATAAAAAGCCTCAGAGCAAAAACAACAAGAATTCATATCGCTCAACACAAGTATTGAAAAGAATTCAAACACCGAATTAAATACCTTCGTCACTAAAGAAATTTCAAGCGTACGCCTAGTAGATGTTGTGAATTTTACACCCAGTGTCTTTTATTCAACTGCGTCTACATATATCAGTATACCAATCCATATAATCTCAGAAACGAGGGCTGGAAGAGAACTTGGTCTCCCGTGTCTTACATGTTTCGAGATCCCGGCTTTGATTTCAATGAAGTTTCTTTTATTTATTTCTTCTGAAAAAATTCAGATTTTCACCATTAGTTTAGTAGCATTTATCATTTTCTGATAAAAAGTCTATCGATTTTCTGCTTATTTTACAGTAGAACTTAATTTTAAAAACTAATCATCAGTTTAAATTTAGGAAGATATTGTTAGAGACATAAGATATCAAAAATTTCTTCGAAACTTCGAAGGTTCATTGCCATTAACTCTTTCATAACCGATGTACCGTATATCCAACGTTCACTTTGATGTTGCTAGGCTTATTTTCGACCAGTGGCTGAAAAATCGACCAGTGACTTTCAAATTTTCTGTAAGTTGGCGGGAAATGGATATAACTTAGCAAACCAGCAAGTATGTTAGAAAGGTGTAAAATCTTTCTAAAGTTGAATTACTTTTGATTCGGATCAGTTTTGTATTTTTATCTGCATTTTTACAGACGCGCAAAGTGACTTTCACCAAAAAAAAGTAAATGTTCGGAACATAATATTACAAAAACTTGAAAATGGACAGTCGTCGAAAATCGACCACCCTCTCCTGGCCAAACCAGAAGAGTTAAAAAAATCTTAAAATTAGACATTTTTATCATCTTTATATGGTACCAAAAGTT
The DNA here is from genome assembly GCA_963691655.1 of Toxonevra muliebris. Lineage (NCBI taxonomy): Eukaryota > Metazoa > Arthropoda > Insecta > Diptera > Pallopteridae > Toxonevra > Toxonevra muliebris. The sequence continues at coordinate 28,467,373 of OY829329.1, forward strand.
TCAATGATTTTCAACTTGAGGTTTAGTAGTGGTTGGAGATGGGTTAAAATAATTGTTTAATAATTTTACAAGTTCTGTTAGGCATTCTTCACGTTTGCTGGTTGCTGAACCTTTGAAATTTCGTGCTTATACCATATATCGTGCCAACAAAACAACATTTGCGAGAAGTTTTAATTGGCTTCTTCCATTTAAAGAAAAACGCAACTGAAGCACATCGTGTACTCACTGAAGCTTATCCTGACTGTGCTATAGACGTTAGAATGTGTCAGGTGTGGTATGCCCGTTTCAAAAGTGGTGATTTTGATGTTGACGACAGGGAACGTTCAAGCGGCCCGAAAAAGTTCGAAGATGAAGAATTGAAGGCATTACTCGAAGAAGATTCATGTCAAACGCAACAAGAACTTGCAGAATCTTTAGAAGTTGATCAATCAACCATTTCTAAACGATTAAAAGCATTGGGAATGATTCAAAAGCAAGGAAATTGGGGGCCGTACGAATTGAAGCCGAGAGACGTCGAACGACGATTTTTCACATGTGAACTGCTGATTGAACGACAGAAAAAGGGTTTTCTGCATCGTATTGTGACAGGCGATGAAAAGTGGATACGTTACGATAACCCAAAGCGTAAAAAATCATGGGGACCGCCCGGACATGCATCAGCGGCAAAGCCGAACATCCATGGATCCAAGCTTATGCTGTGTATTTGGTGGGATATGAAAGGTGTCGTATATTATGAGCTGTTGAAACCGAATGAAACGATCACTGGCGACCGCTACCGACTACAATTGATGCGTTTGAGCTGAGCATTAAAGGATAAGAGGCCAGAATATGAGAATAGATACGACGAAGATATTCTTCAGCACGACAATGCTCGGCCGCATGTTGCAAGGCAAGTAAAAACATACTTGGAAACGCTGAAATGGGAGTTGCTACCCCACCCGCCGTATTCTCCAGACATTGCTCCTTCTGTTTACCACTTGTTCCGATCGATGACACATGGCCTGGCTGAACAGCACTTCCGTTCTTTCGAAGAACTCAAAAAATGGGTCAATTCGTGGATAGCCTCAAAAGATGAAGAGTTCTTTCGACGCGGAATCCGTATGCTACCAGAAAGATGGGAAAAGGTTGTGGCTAACGATTTGCAATACTTTAAGGAATAAATTTATAATCCCTTTTTCACAATGAATGTCCAAATTACGAAAAAAAATACGAGTTTATACATTCATACTCCCAATAAGAAAACATTGTAGAATAAGAAGGCAAAATAATATATAAATGTTTTAATTTTTCCTTTTGGTTGTTACGTATATGTTATTAATTACTTTAATTAATCAATACAGTTGCTAATGAGGGGAAAGCTCCTTTTATTAATCTGATTGGTATTATTAATAGTACGAAATGGTTCATAATGGATATCATGGAGTAAAATGTGTTTAAGATACCATAAATATGAACATCATAATGGACCTATCCACGTAGCTTCGTGGAGTTCTAGATTTTCTAAGTGATTGGCTTATAGGGTGGATCAATTTTTAATGATTTATTCACTAGGGAATGACTGTCACCTAGCATATGTCATTTTACCTTGATCTCAAAACTTGCATTGCTTTCCTGGGCGCTTCACAAGAGTTTCTCAACAATTATCATAGTCGCTATACATCCATTGTACCATAATAGCGGATGATGCAAGCTAATTAAGATTGGAAGTAAAATTTATCCTTTCCGATAAATATTTCAGTCATTACAATCGTTGTTTCTGAATTGAAAGATTATTTGAAGGAACGAAAGTCTCCTGGCATCGCTAATGACACATACTAAAATTTTCCTCTGGCAATCCCCAAAAACTGAATGAGCTCAATACTATAAATGTAGCACACACACTAACACACATATACTCAAAACCGGCGTCCAAGTTGCATGCATATCGAATAATAATAAGGCGCACCATTTAAAATTTCTAATGAGGTAATAAATTTATTTTAAAGCGTCTGTAAGCAGCAACAACAAACAGCATCCAATAATGTGTCTAGATAGCTTGCTTGCTTGCTAGTAGTCTCATTTCATCAGATATTTACCTTGATGTTATGGGTAACAACCCACACATAAACTCATATACACATATAAAAACACATCACACGAGTACGTGAGTTACACTTTCTTCACTGGGCTTTGTTGTGTGTCTGATATGTGCTAGAGTTAAAGAGTTACAATTTTAATGACTTTTCGTTTTGATACTTTTTCTTTGCCTTTCTCTGTGTCTCCACTCTTCTACGACCCCAGACTTCTAGTCTAATTAAATTAAATGCATTTTTCGTGGTTTACATGCATCATTTGTGTTTCGTAGATCTTGTGATCTTTTTAGTAGAATTTGACTTTTTTATGGGTCTGCTTTTGTATAATTGCTCGTTTACATACATTCAAGTAGACATGAATCGATTGAATTTATAAGGTAATTTTTTTGTAGGGAAATTAATGCATGTTTTAGATATGTAAATGAAAGTTTTGTTTTTGAGCATGGAGTTAAACTTCTTCCAATCATTTATATGCATTTTTTAACTTTATTTTGTTCAATGCTACTAAAACTTAACATGACGTTTCAGTTTTTACCGCTTTCGTTAACTTCAAAGCATGTTTACCATGTGCATCACAAGCCACTGCCATCAACTGTCAGCAGCGGCAGCAACAACTACAATTTCATATTGACGCCTCTTGATGATGATCCTCAATGATCATTTGCTTATACATAGACTGCCAACTAACGAACGCCAGTTTTACTAATTTTACTTAAGAGCTTTTTTTTTCAAAGAAGAAATGTTGTTGCTCTCATTGGCAGCAACTGCAATTGTGTTGTTACTGTTACTAGCTGTTGCTAGTCATGCTGTTTGCTGTTGCTGACATTATGCAGGTGTCTTCTTTGAATTTATTTTGTAGGATTCTTTACCCTATTCAGTTTGGTTGTTGTAACAATTTTTGACATTTATAGCCTCATTTCTGTAGTTCTGGTTTTGTACTTGTCAAAATGAATGATGGCGCTATTTGTGTAGTACATAAGTTGTGGATTCCTTATAAAACAAATATTTCTTGGCTTTACTTTTAGTTTTTGCTTTGTGGTTTAGTTTATTGAGCTCTTAAACAAAGAAGGGTGATTTTCTAAATATTACATAAGCATTCAAATAGCATGACTTGCACAATTGAAAGAAGCCTTGGGACCTCTATCCTAGCACAAATATCAAGCAAGCCTCTGTCTAAGAATTTCTGATTTCTGTATTGCAATTTGCACATAGGTGAAAGTGACTAAATGGAACCTCAATTCTGATATGAGCGAATTAGAGTGGTTTTGGTTTTGGAGCATTTGATTGGGTGCTGTAACATGTTTGTTTTTATTTCTTGAGTGACTGTGGAAACTTTGAGGTCATGATGTGCTTGATTGTTTGTGCCATAATAGGGCGCATTTGCAAACATTCCTTGAACCTTTAACTGGAATATCTGCAGTATTTCAACACTAGAGGTTGTCGCAGTGCCCATAGCTGTATACCATATGCCTAAACTGGTTTTTAGACCGCTGAGCACAGTAGCAGTTTACTGTCAGTTGATAATTGTGAGTTTCGATTTACGACCCAGTCTAGGTTTCTGAGTTTTATTCCGAGCGCCTTGTGTTTGGTAAAAATACATAAGTGTTCTTATGTTAGTTTTCCATCGAGGTGCATGCCAAGATATTTAGTCTCATTGCATTGGGGTATATTTATCTTATTTATATTGTTGAGTTCAATGCCCACCCGTTTAGAAATTTCAATTGAGAGTGAATATAACCTGGACTGACTTTATTTCATTAGACTTGTTCCGCCATTTTTTCAACCAGTGAGAAATATGGTTCCTCCTTTTTTGGAGTTTAGAGGAAGCAAATCCTGGTGACTTTTTCAGTGGCTGGTAAATCGTACATGTATAGCAGATATATAATGGGAGCCATAACGCAGCTCTGAGATCCACCAGCTGAGATTTCATACAGTTTAGTCTGTTCTTCGCCTTTTTTGAGAACAAAGTATCGGTTGAGGATAGGGCTTGATAAATACGTAAGTAATAGTTGAATGGGAGGGTATTTTTTATTTCATAAAGTAAGCCCTTATGTTAGAGGACCACGATAGTTTAGTGGATAGTGCACAAGACTTTCACCCTGGAGGTTCGAGTTCGATTCCCGTCTAGGTCTGGTGGTTAATGCATAACCTACTTATATTCACTATCAACATGGAGTGTATGAGAATTATAAGAAAGTATACAAGTACACATCTTGGTAGGCAATGCTAAAACTACCAAGAGATAACAGCCGGCGGTAAACAGTGGGTTCAACCATTTGGTATCAAAATGGGTCGTTCTAGCCTAAGTGTGTCCCTGGACAGTCACTTAACCTAACCATGTGCTAAAACTTTCTTGAAACTTGGAACTTCTTTCTGAAATATTAAATGTTTATTCTTATAATGTTGTATTAACATTTTGTTTAAAAAAATAATAATTGCATTTTTGCTATAAAATTTTAATTTTATTTTATCGCTTGCAATTTTTCTTGACACTATCAATATGACTAAAACTTATGTATTATGAGTAATTTATTTAGTGGCGGTTATTACTAACTGTTTAATTATGACTAAATTTAGTCATGAGTTAGTTCCTTAATTATTTAATTGAAAAAATTAGTTGATTACGCCAAACTCGGTCTTGCTATTGCAGTATTCCTCTCCGAAACCAACCATAAAAGGTTACCTGTTTAAAAGGAAATGTACTCGTAACTCTATATTTATTTGCTCGGAAAGCAAGTTGGCTATAAAATACTGTAAAAAAATCATAGATGAGGCAATTGCTAAGTTAGGTAACGACGGTATCAATAATAATTACTGGACTGTATAAATTCGTTCATAGTTTTAAATTTATCCAAAGCTTTTGCATACTTCTTTAGTAAGTTGGACAAGTTGTTCTCTGTCAAAAGTAGTTTCTCTAGTGTGGTACACTTCGTTCGGGAAAAAAGAAAGCCAAAAATTTATAAACATTAAAAAGTTCTGGAGCGTTTGGGTGATTCTCCTCTTTTGCAACATAATTGACGTTGTTTTTTTCTAACAAATTCAGTATCGAACGGGCATAGTCTGCAGTAGGTAAATCGAGTCAAAATATTGTTAGCACATTATATTTTTTTTTTTTGTGAAAAGGTATAAGGCGACGGTGCGTAGTGTGGACAAAAATAGAAGGAGTAGTGGTAGGCCAATGAAATTTTGCACAGATATTTTTTAGGTAAATATTAAGAAATATTGCGAATTTCAACTCAATCGGTTAACGGACACGCCCACTTCCCATATAAGCTGAATCAAAAAATTACAATCTCTCAAAAACTTTTGAAGTGATAAACTTGAATTTTTGTGCAATGGCTACTGATACTGTAAGCATTTCTTAAAACAAAAATGGTCAAGATTGGAAATATGGGCGTGGCACGTCCCATAGAAAACAAGCGCCTAAACTTTGACTCAATTTCAACATTGTTTGCATCATCCATGACACGCCCACTTCCCATTTAAGCTGAATCAAAAAATTACAATCTCTCAAAAACTTTTGAAGTGATAAACTTGAATTTTTTTGCAATGGCTACTGATACTGTAAGCATTTCTTAAAACAAAAATGGTCAAGATTGGAAATATGGGCGTGGCACGTCCCATAGAAAACAAGCGCCTAAACTTTGACTCAATTTCAACATTGTTTGCATCATCCATTACAACGCACTCAAAAACATCTTGAAGCAAACAGTCGTACAGATTTCGAAAACTTGTTTTCCCAATTTTCACTTGCCTACCACTTGGTTTTTTGGTACATTTTGTTTCTTGCAGATTTTTTAGTTAAGTCCTTGCTTCACTCTTTCAATCATAGAGACACTAGTTCTAGCTTTTTTGTCAAATCTCGCACTGACAATTGTTTTTTTTTTTTATTTATAAAAGTCGAGCCGAGACTTTTATTGCAAATTTGGGATTTCGTGGACATTTTTTTCTTCCACTTTTCGGCATATCTTTGAGAGAAAAAGTATTTCCAAACTTGATTGTTATATTTTTGACACAATTTACACTGACTTTGTCCCGTTTGGTCAGCTGTCTACAAGAAATTTTATTTCAGTATAAGTAGTAATTGAGCACAATTTTCTTAGGTACGTGATTTTCAGAGGGTAACAGACAGTAACAGTAAAAACAGAATCGAATCACTTTCTAAGGCTGATGTTACACGGTCAATGTTTTGCTGTCAATGTTTTCTGTTTTTACTCTCTTTTCATCATTTTGTTTGATGCCCTGTTACACTATCAGTTTGTTGCTGAATGTTTTTTTTAATACTTTTATCTGCAACTATGTTTTCCCAACTAAAAAGTATTTAATTGTATTTTGGAGTGAATGAAAATTCAACAATCGGCATGGAATTAGATGGAAAATAATTATAATGACAATATGAGATAATGTTGGTGGAAATAGCAACAAATTATGCAAAAAATATTCCATTTATATATGAAAAACGCAGAAAAATAATCTTTAAAATATGCGAACCATTAAAATAAGCTCCGCCACTTTGTTATTTGGCCATTGAATTATTATATTTTTATAAAATTATTAAGTAATGTTTTAAACAGCATTCATTTTCACAAACATTTCCAAAAGCCAAACAACGCAAAGGGCTGCAAAGAAAAAAAACTGTATTTATAAGTTAGTAAAAAGCCTAGTATTTTTCATAAAATATTAGTATTTTCCAATAAAATGCAAAAGTGCATCTTCAGCAACCCCATTTTATCTGAAGTTATGCAGGTTTTCTCGACAGTAAAAAAATTTGAAGTGAAATGTGTTCATCCACTCTTTTACTCAGTGTTCATTTTTCAAAGCAACAACAATTGCATTGTTTGACAGCAAAACATTGATCGTGTAACATCGCCCTAAAAGTACTTACCGCAACTTGATCAAAGTCTACACTGTGAGAAATATTGAATTGAAAGTATGCAGTTTCTTTTCGATTAAGTTCTGTTTTGGTGTTTATGGGAATGCAACCCTGTGTATGCGCCAAATTTGATCACACTGTCCGAGAAATTTTCCATCCGAAATGTTTTTTCCGTAAGTTTTTTCAGGTTCCACGTGTTTCTATAAAGAGAGTAAAAAGAGTAAATAATAATTTCAAAACAAACAAATCTATTTTTATGTTGGAAAAATGCAACAAATTTGAAAAATTCAAACAATGCAAAGTCGAATTAAACGTGGAACGTGAGTTTCTTAGACACTCTACCGTGAACGCAAAATCAGCTGTTCATAAACACGAAACCCTAAACTCAAATTTATGCAACAATGTGAACGTATTATAAGTTACAAGAGTTCTGCTCTTCGATACGAAGAACAATAGATTTTTAAGCCTAAGCGATCCTGGCTTTCTGCGGAATCTAACACTATGTTGTGGTTGCGAACAACTACATCAAATTTAAAGCGACGAATCGCGATAAAAATGAAAACCTTTAAACCTTTGAATTAACTTTTAAATTAATCTTGTGCACAAAATATAAAACAAAAAAATAAAAAATAAATATTTAAATCACCTACTGCGCAGCATTTTTGTATGCTCAATGCTACGACATGCCGCAACGCTTATCATAAAAATATTTATGCAACATGACAACGCAGCAGCAACAAAAACAATAACGGCAGCAGCAGCACAAATATGCCGCATTTACATAGCAATTTGTGAAGAGGAATTTTTGTGAATTTTTTTTTTTTCGGGCGCGTATAATGTCACTACACGACATGTGTTCTCATATGAGTTCTTTCATGAGCGTATGTGTTTTAATGGTTTTTGCCATGAATGAAGTTGGCGGCAGCTACAGTGGCGTTAGCGGTTCAAGCTGAAAGCGCGAGTACAGAGACACTAACAACAACAAATAAAAGGAGCATGAGGATCTCCACAGTCAGTCACTCACTCAGTGCGTATGTGTGCAAGCCATATGTACTTGTGTATCGCTCGTATGCCAAAGCAAGCGAAAACCTCATTACATCAGTAGCAGACACATATTCATGGATTTGTTGTTGCTGCAACGTTGCTGCAAAGCCAGCGCGGGTACAAACAACCTGCTTTTGCTTCTTTTGCTTTTCATAGGTTTTTCTTTTGAGTAAGAAGAAGAAAGCTGAAGGTATTTTTTAACTTGTCGCTTGTTACACGCTCGCTTTTTAAGTATTTGTTGTAATTTTTCATTTTCCAAAAATGGGCAAAAAAATAAAAACGAAAGGAATCCATGAAATTTGCACGCTAACAAACAACATTGCCCGTCATTGCATCTAGCTTGTTGTTGTTGTTGCTTCGGAATACATCACGTGACTTGTTGTTAGTTTGACATATGATTTTGCATGAGTGTGAAATAAAGTGGAAGGAAGTTTAGACGAGAAAATGAAGCAGCAGCACCAGCAGCGGAGAAGTGCGGAATGGAGGACGCCTCCAAGCAGTCAACTAAACGAGCTTCATGATTTGCACAAACACAAAAAATAGAAATAAGTACACATTATGAAAAATAGTATGTTGAAAAAAAGTATGTTAGTATGTAGCACAAACACAGTGGGAGTTTGCTACTGTTGTGGCTTCAATTCTTGTAGTTGTTGCTGTTGTTTGTTGTTATTCGTGAGCATTTTACTAACTTCCTTTGAAATTTGTTATTTATTTGTAATTGGTTTACTCTTTTTTTAGCATTTTTTTCTTTTGTGTGGTTAGGATAATTGGAAAAAAATTGTATATGAGTTGAAGCGCTGGAAAATCGGTAAAAAATGAGGTTAGGATTATTAAAAATTCAATGAAAGATTTCCATTTCTAGAGTGCAAGTATTTGCAAAATGTAACGTTAAAAATTTGTATTTTTATTTTTAAGGTATCTGCTTAACCCATTACAGTGACAGTGGTGCAAAGTCTCTTCAAATATGTAATTAAAATTGTTTTCAACATTTTTCTACCGCAAACGAAGTTTAAATCAACATTACGCGTTATTGTAACGGAATAAGACATTATGGGTATTCACGAGTTGATGCAACATGCCCTTGAGACGTTGCGAAAGTGCAGATTGCGGAAGTTTGACACCTTTCTACCTTTAAATTCGTAAGAAGAAACCAAAATATTTTCATTATTTTTCAATGAGATTGTAATATATTGACTGCTAAACTATTTCGCATCTCCAATATTTGCATTGAACGCTCACATCTTAGTGCTTTAAGTCGCACATTAGCAATTTCGCACTTTTGCATCAACGCGTGAATACCCATATTGTATTTTTGGTTCTTAGTTTTTATCACATTCTTAGGAATGTGATAGTTCTATCTATTCAGATATACATACATCATGGTTATATGCCTAATTGTCAAATTGGAAAAGGGCTAAAATTAGAAATTACACAGAGGTAGCTAAGGAATCGGATTATTGAACCCCTAAAGTATAGTTATACCCACTGTAATAGTTCAATATATAGTATATCACCACAAAATATTTTTACTGATGCATAAGTTCAAACTTAGGCGTGAAAAAGAATCAGCGGATTCTGCCGAAAAGCCGTAGAGCTGACTACCAACTGCTAGATTGGAAGGCGCAGGTGGTTGCTGAGTCATTCTTAGTGTATCCATTCCAAACACTAAAAGGGCAGTCACTCCAACCCATCAATCAACCATTATAAATCACATATTTTTAATACGTTTCGCAGGCATTTATGTGGTTAAAATAAAAAATTTACAGACTTCACCAGAATCCTAAAATTTTTCAGACATATTCTACCAGAATGGAAAATTCAAAGTGGCTGAACGATTTGTAATAATATTAAGGTATTCCATTTAGAATTTAAGAGCGATTGGTATGAATGGAAGCAAGGAAAAGTAAAATTAGCAGGATAGCATTCTCTACGGACTTCGACGTCAACTGAAACCAACCAAAATTTTCCATGAATGTCAAAATGCGACTCCCTTCTGATTGTTTTCCAGTAGTTACAAAGATTTTTTGTGACGAATGACTCTCGTGAAGGTCCTCCAAAATCTTCGACAATGATGCAAATGTGGACCTAGTTAAGACTAAATAAGACAAAGATCTAAGGTTGATTAAAAAATGGCACATATTTGGGTTTGAATATTATATAATAGTATCAATAAATTTTTGAAGATCAACTGGAATAAACGTAGATATCGTCTTGATTGACTCCATGAATTAAGTATGATGATCATAAAATAGGATATGTTCATTTTGCCCAATATTTTATTAATTTGAAAATGGAGGATCGTTATACATTTAATAAAATTTGTGAATCGAAGATCGAAGCTTAATTCTATAAGTACCCGGAAACCAAGTAGAAGTCCATGGTATGGAGCCTAAAGGGGCAAAACTTTAGGTCTATTCGGAACTGGAAACTGGTCAGACGATAACTGGTAAGAGGTTTACAGAAAATTGCTTGCCACAAGGTTTAAGAAATTTGCTGAAAAACTGGTACCGCGTCGCTCCAGCTCACACTCCTAAATTTTGGGAGTTTTTCAAGTATTGCTTAGAACAATGTTGCCTAGAGGCTAAATGAATGATAAAAGTATTATAGTATGTTTGGGAAAAAGTGTGCTTATCAAAAACTATGAGGGGGAGGAGGGGGGGAGGGTTGTCCTAGAACGTCAAAATACCTTCCACCCTCTTAATCTTGGAAAAATAACATCAAAAATTCTAATTAAGATTCGAGCTTAGCGACCCCAAATTACCGATGGAAAAAATTCAATTTTGTGGCACGGTGTAATTAATGCTGTCCAGAAGGTCATCGTGGAGTAGTGGCTAACGTGCTGGACTGTTACGCAAGGTACCCAGATTCAATGTTTGGCACGACCAAAAATAAAAAATAGGAGATATGCACTTTTTTTACTGAAAGAGATGATAGGAATTGAAAAATCTGCCAAGGCAACTGCAATCTTCCATCGATTGTGGACAGCTAGGCAACTATAAAATCAATTTAATCACTTATAGTTACATCGCTCTGGGAAAAAATCTGAAAACGCTAAACACACCTCACAAGATGCTGAGTCCCTGGAAATATAGCAATATAGTAGGAAACAATACAGAAGGCGAAGTGACAACTCCTCAGCCGTTATGGACCGAGCCAAAAAAAAACAAAACAAAGAGTATTTTGACACTTGACAGACCATCAATTTGCAGAGTGACTGGAGTAAGTAAGCAGCGCCATTGGAACTATGTTCCAAAAATGCCAACTAGAGTTCAAGGATTATTGCAGAAGCTGCGGTGATGTAGTGGAAGTTAAATCAATCAACAAGTACTCTATGGATGCCTTGCACTGCAAGTAAAACGTATTCATGGGCTGAATGCACGGGGTAAAAATGCGAAACTTGCTAAAATTTAACTCAAAATACCATCTGCTTTCAGTTTAGTACCATGTGAATGCACGCTCTTGATAGTATTCCAAAAGCATAAAAAATTAGGACTTCACAATGAACCGCAGATGGTATCAAAATGGAAATGATCAATCAAATCATCAGACTATCTAAACCTAAACTAAGCTGCTTGTGTTCACAAAAATGTTCCAAACTCCTATACTTAAAGTTTCTTTTTAGTCTTTTTGCAATCACGTAGCTAAAAAGCTAATGCTTTCTGAGACACTGCTGTTATGTTCGAAATCTACTCCAAATACCAATCTTGGACTTATTATTGTTCTAACTCCCACAGAAGGCCATACAATATTCTATGCTCTTCCACTTGAGATTACCCCGTCAAATTCACATTTATCTTCTTCAATCATTTTGAGTACCTACTTATAACTAAAACTTCAAATTTCTAAATCAATTAAGTTTCTTAAAAAAAAACAGTGCCACTTTTATCTTTAGAGCAGCAACAGCCAATACAACATATGCAAATATTTATTTGCCATTATTATTATGTATAATTTTTCCTTATGCCTTATGAAAATATAATGTGTAACATTAAGATAAAATGTAATTTTACGCATAATTTATGGCAGCATAAAATCAAAATCAAATCAACAAAAAAATTGAGGGTAACAACAGCACAAATCCAGTGTAAAAAGTAAAAAAAAAAAATAGAATATTGTAACGAAATCACGCCCTTAACACCAGTGCGGAGTAAAAAAAAAAACAAACACAGTTTAATGTGGCACAGCGCAGAGCTAGCAAATGTACTAGCAGATACTTGTACTTTAGATACTTGTATTTCAGTTACATGTTCTCATACTTGAAGCCAGCTACATTTTCTTTTCGATATGCATACGATAGACAAACAATAAAAAATCATAAAAATTGTATATAAAAACGCTGTTGAAAAATTTTAAGAGCGTGAGTTGATAGTAGAAAACATAACCACAACAATAGCGGTGACGGTGGTGGTTTGAGTCTATCTGCAATGGACCATTGTTTCCATTTAAACCCAACGTGAGGCGCGCTTTATCTGTCTGTCATTTGATTTTTGTTTTTTTTTTTGTTAACATTTTTCAATACATTCGACGCTGACAAAACAATAAAGATAAAAATCAACGCAGACGTGTGCATAAAATATTAATTATCAGAAGCTGCTGGATGAAATGAAACAGCAACACCTACATAGACACACACACTCGCTCTTTCTTACACCCCCATAGCGCCAGTTTCCAGAATGGGGCGGAAAAAAAATTAAAAAATAAAGAACTTTTTATAAAGTATTTGTAATTTTTGTCAATGGAAATGTGGGAAATGAGCGGGTATATGGTATTGTATGCCAAAGTGCTTAAACAAAATTGTATATCAAGCAGAAAGTTGCTAACCTGCTCTTGCGGAGCGCAGTGTTGCACTGCCCTTACCCTTACCCGCTTCAATGAGGTTGTTCGAACAAAACGCATTAAACTTGAAAAAAAAGTTCAAAGTACTTAGACAACAAAAATAAAGTATTATGTAGAAAAAAGATACCTTCCTATTGTAGTCGTTGTACTCAAAATTGTAGTAGTAGTAGAAAGTTATCACAACTTTAACACGTTCGCGTAAAAATAATGCACTTTTTGAAAACTTTTTCAGTAGCACGTCTACTAGAATTTCTTTTTTCTTTTGGTTTGAGCAAATATTGCTGCTTCATACTTTTTTCTACTACTGCTATCATACTTTTTCTCCTTTTTTCAATATTTTTTTCAATTTTTTTTGTAAATTTATTTGTGTGAAATAAAATTTTGAATGCACGTTGCGACAAAGAAATTTTTCACTTTAGTGAAATAGTATTTTTTGTTGCTGTGGTTGTTGTTGTTGCTATGGTATAAAACAAACAAGTATGTATTATATTTGCTTTGTTGAAAAAATATTAAATTCATGGCCATGGTCGACAGCCACCATTGTGTGGCAACACCGTCACCCACATTCTGTTGATCATCATCGATAGCAACGCTGATATCTGCCGCGCCACGCCGCCATATTTGTTTTTTTTTTTGTTTGGCGCGCGCTACATACTTTTTGTTTACCCCACCAGTGTTACCATTGTGTGTGTGAATATATATTTTTTTTAATGTTAATCGAAGTTGTGTGAATTGCTTGTAAGCATTTTGTATGCTGCGCGTTATTTTCATCATCAATACAGTTATCTCACGTATTGAAAGCTCGCAGACAAAACAAATTGCACGACGCTGCCGCTTCTGCCGTGGCGTGTCAATTTCGCCTAGACGTTTACCTCCATTCCCCTCTCTATGTGTGTGTGTGTGTAAACTTGTGTGGTGTCTGTAAGTGATGCTTAAGTAGGATTAAAGTGAACAAAATAGATATATAAAAAATGTAAATGCTTCTTCATCTCATTTCCGGTTTTGTTGAGGCAACGGAAGTGGAATTGCTTTTTGTTTGTGCTGCTTTTATTAATACACCGATATTTTTATTTGGCGGTTTTTTGTGGGTTTTTTTGCTTTGCGTGAATACATAAATAGTTACTATAAAATATTTAAATACTTACTATAAAAATCGTACAAAATAATATTGGAAATATTAATGAAAATGGAAACTTTTTATATTAATTTATTCTGTGGCTTCAGAGAAGTGTTTTTAAATATCTGGACCTTTGCCCTACGAATCACGTATTCAAAATCAGAACTATCCAGATAGAACTTGATCTTGAGATAGGGAACTTTGTGTAGTGGTTGTCCAGAAAAAATAGAATTTGTTGACAATAACGCATCATCGTTTATTTCATCCAATTTGCAGTCGTATTGTGCAATAATTCCGCGATAGAAATATCTAGTTATTTTATGAACTATCATCTCTATTGATGATTTTCTGTATTCATTTGGTGTTACATTAATAAAGAAGTTGGAGCCATATTTATTAAAAGAAAGTCATATACTTATCTTAAGGGTCCAGAAGGGGCTCTGAAATGGGCATAAACGATCACAATCTCCGATGTGTGAACTATTTAGGAGAACAGAGTACACCATCGAGGTGTCAAATGACGCTTGGAGTAACCTAAATAACTGTGAAACTTCACGGGCCCTATGGCCAAGATTAGATAGGAAGAACACAAATGTCCTTTTACGGTGACATAAGTGGACATTGTATATATATATATATATATATATTTGCACACGCCTTTCAAACCTAACCTAACCATATTAAGGGGTTACATGGTTTCAAGAACTAAAAAAACATATTTTCTCTAATTTCTTTCTAATATAATAAATGAAATATTTAATTCAAACTTTTTAATATATCAAAGAAAAACATTTGACAAATATTTTCTGAAATTTTCATTTCAAAATTGAGCCCTCAGAATTAAGTTCCCTTGGCGTTGTCAGAATAAGATTCATCTAAACTTAAAAAAATTATTTCCGTTAGTAGATATGTATAGTTCGTGCTTGGATCAAGGAAAAAAATTTAAATATGAACTTTTGGCAGAGTTCAGAGTTGTGTACAAAAAGGTACCATTATTGGTATAGTTTGCACCACATATTGCTTTGTAAAATTAGTTGTTATAAAAAACAAAAATTCTTATTTCAAGCACTAGTCAATCTTATCTTAAAGAAATGTGCAAAATTTGAACAAAATCGGTTCAAATTTCAAAAATAGAGTTTTGAGAAAAACGCGATTAAAGTTTTCAGTTTTCAGCCGACCTGGCCAAACAAGCGGAACTTTCCAAGGCTGTATCTCCTAGACTTTTATTCCAATTGACTTAAAACGTTGGGAGAATATTTTAGACATATTGTACTATTTAATAAGATAATGAAAAGAAAATTGATTTTTTGAAATTTTCAAACCCATGTAACCCCTTAAACGTAGCCCTTAAACTGAATATCTGCGAACTTCTCAAAATGATCCCGAACCCAGCTGATTTTGCACATTTTAAAAAAATATTTGAGAAAAATTTATTTAATCCTAAACCTCAAAATATGCAGGAGTAGTAGAAATATCCGCATCGTCTGAAGTATCCAGATACTCCGGATCTATGTTTACATACTATCCAGCTATTCGGTTTATCCAAATATCCGGGCAACAATTGAAGCTCTACTTTAGAGTCTGTGCTATGACTGTGCTTTGCAACATGCCCAGTATTTCTCAGGGTCTGGTAATGAGGTTTATTTGATCTTCCTAGGTAAGTGTACTCGAAACGGTTGATCTGATAACCTTTATCTTCGATTGCTGCTCTGACTGCAACTAGCGGCAAATAAATATCTCAACAATTATGGTCATTGCTTCTGAAGTAAAAGTCTTTTTAAAGGAACGAAAATCTGAAACACTTTCCTTTTTGCAATCTTTGGATACACTCTTGTCTCGGGCTGCCTCTGATTAATCATTTTTGACCGCATCTGGCTGGGGATGACATGTGATATAATTTTTCTACTGCTGGCTGGAAATATAAAAAATGTACTGAAAGTGTATGATTTTTTATGTTTATAATTATTACTAAGTTTTAAGTTTAATCTACAAATGTGTTTGAAATATATTGTTTTTATTTATCTTTAGTTTTTAAATTTTATCTTTTAACCTTAATAATTAAATTGTAAGTTTTTCTATTATTATTATTACTCTTAAGGAGATTTGCCATAGTCAGCCACCAAGGCCACCAGGTGGCGCCATCTAGGTAGATTTTATTTTTGGTTTTTGATCGTGCCGAGTATTGAACCCGGACATCCGGTGTTGCTGTCCAGGCGTTACAACCACTACACCACGGGAATGATTTTTAACTAAACTTAACTGCTTCGAAATACCTACAACCACCTAAAACTGGTTCTGGATACTTCTTATTATCTCTGACAGCCTCAGGTTATCTTTGTATTCCTTTGACTTATTTTTTATTTAATGGCTTCCGACTGTATCTAATTACTTTGGACTATATCCTGTGTTCTCTTTTGGTATTCTTCGAATCTACCAGATTTATTAATAAATCTGAGCAGATCCTGCGGTGTAAAAAAGCTCAGATGTTTGCCTCTTAACACTCCAGTGCCAAGTATGCTTACTCTATTCCACAGCACTCAGTTTCAAGAACGATTGTACGATATTCGAAATAGAATCAGTATAAAAAAGCATGAAAACAGGAAGGGATTGTGAGGAAATAAATAGGAAGAAGAAAGTCTAAGGTCTCCCAACCTCTTACATTTTATTTCACTGATGAACATTAGAAACTCAGGAAGAGGAAGAGTATGAGTATTATTCATACTTAAGACATCAACAGCTTTAATCTGGTTCTCGCGAAGGCTGGACAGCTACAGAGATAATGCTCAATTTCTTACACTGCTTTAGAAAGCCGAGGGGTATGATTATTATGATGGATATGCCCAGAATATAGAGAGTCGCTGACTTCGCAATAGCTATCCTCCTATCTATAACAAGGAGGCTAGGGAACTAGTTTGTGAGATAACAAATGTTAAGTTCAACTCTGTTTGTGAGACCTCTCTTAAAGATGGAGTGAAGGTCATTATTGAGTAAGTCATTCATAGCATGCCTTTTTCTCTAAATCTTCAAAGAGTTAGGGTGTTTTGTTCAAGGTGTATGGATGACAAATGTTGCTGTCATCTACAAAGGAATAAATAGAATTCCTAGTCAATGTCATTGATAAAGATAAGGAAAATAGTTGGTGAAATGATAAAGTCTGAGGCATTCCTGTATTAATGGCACGTGTTTCCGAAGTAATACCATCTGGCACAACTAGGATAGAGCAGTCACTTAAAAACTTCGGATCTACAACAACTGTGTGAACTGTTAAACTGTGCAGACATGTTTTTAAACGGTGTCATAGTGAAAGAATTTGTTTACAAGCAGAAAATTGGGCTAAGCAATCCTTTTACTATTACCCGGTCTGCTGATTTCTCAAAAAACTAAATGATTCCCTAAAATTCGTATGCATTTTGTATCAGAATGTTAGGGAATTAAATTCTAAGTTAACTTCCGTTTATCTCAAAAGTTTTGAATGTTCGCATGGGGTACTAGTTTTTACCAAGACTTGGCTTAAACCTAACATTCACAGCTCTGAAATTCTTTGTAATAAATATCAAGTATTCAGAAAAGACCGTTTATGTAGGGTTGGCGGTAGTGTTCTTATAGCTGTCCAATCCATATACTTGTCCGATCAATTCTATATACAAGAAGTTGAAGACTATGAATTTTTGTGCGTTCGCTTACGACTTGGAGCGTATTATGTTTATTTAACCTGCTCATATATTCCTCCAAATTCTGAAGTGAATGTTTATCTCAAATATGCTTTCTTTTTGAAGTCTGTTTATAGTAAACTGAAGACAAATGATTCCCTCATTGCTTTTGGGGATTTTAACTTACCACATGTTTGTTGGAATTTGAGTGAAGACGGTAGGGGATTGTTACCTTGTGCGACACAAGAAAATTTTAATGAGTTTCTTGATTTACTGACTGAGATTTACAGCAAATTAATTATATAACGAACAAAAATAATAAAATTCTGGACTTGATGACTCATCCAAAATATCAGTTTCTCCTTGCGAAGCATTTGTGTACCCTGAATATAATTTTCATCCTACTCCTGGAATTAATTTTGAGCTGTTCAGTGCGCCATGTTGTTCACAGTTGAACACTAGTGAATTACTTTCATATATTTATTTCTTTAAAAGAACCAATTTTGTTAAGTTGAAGAAAATGCTATCAGAAGCTAACTGGCCGTCTTTTAATTCTGACTTGGACCACTGGGTCCTAAATTTTAATAATTTACTTTACAAATATTTTGAATCTTGTATTCCCAAATTAAAGAATCTCCCTAAGGTGGGCGGTCCGGTCTGGTCTACTAAAGAGCTATAGAGAGTGAAAAGCTGCTCTTTCAAGGTTTTTAAGAAATCAGGACTACGTTAAATATTCCATTCTTAGAAATAAATATCAAACTTTAAACCGTAAATGTTATAATGATTACATATATAAACTTAAAATAGAAATTCATAGTAATTCTAAGGCTTTCTATGATTTTGTGAATATTAAACGTAAAAATACTGAATTTCCTTCGTCTATGAAATGGAAGGATTATGTGTCTAACGATAACTCTTCAATTTCAAATTTTTTTGCTGAATTTTTTATGACCACTTATTCCAATGAATCATATGACAGTAGTACGGCTTACTCCTACCCTGTTACTTCATTAACCACTACTAACATGCCATCTATTAATCCGGAGAACGTATTATACCATTTAAAGTCTTTAAAAATATCCTTTTTACCTGGACGAGATAATATTCCCAGTATTATTCTGAAACTGTGTGCTAACTATCTCTACAAGCCTCTTGTTGAGATTTTTAATACATCACTAAAACTTGGCTACTTTCCAGCTTGTTGGAAAGAATCCTATTTAATTCCACTTCACAAATGTGGTTCAAAAGCTGAAGTGTCAAATTATCGGGGTATAGCTAAATTAAGTCTATACCTAAACTTTTTGAAGCTATAATTACCGACCCACCAGATTTCTCTGTTAAATCGGCTATTTCTTTGAATCAGCATGGTTTTTTGCAGGGGATATCAGCTGTAAATAACCTCCTTGAATTTTTAACTTCTGTGATAAAGGGGTTTTCTGAAGGGCTTCAAACGGACGTAATTTACACCGAATTTAGTAAAGCTTTTGACAAAGTGAATTATGAACTTTTAATTAATAAACTTGACCGACCTGGCTTCCCAAAAGTCATAAGGACTTTACTGGATCAAATCCTATTTATGCAACCGAAGACAAAAGGTTCTTTTCAGGGACGCAATTTCTCAGAATATTGAAGTTACCTCTGGAGTTCCCCAAGGTAGCCATCTAGGACCTATTCTCTTTTTACTCTTCATAAATGATCTTTCATCTACTATTCAATATTCTAAGATTTTGATGTTTGCGGATGACGTTACGCTTTTCATTACACATTATTCACATAATTCAAGATTTACAGTGCGACTTAACTTCTCTTTCTTGCTGGTGTTCTGTAAACCTTGACAAATGTAAGTTTATGGTTTTTTCGCGAAGGGAACCATTGACGCCAAACTACAGTCATGCTACTAACTCTCTAGCTAGAGTGGTTATTTGTATTGATCTTGGAGTAACTATGGACCCAAAACTTAGTTTTAATATGCATATAAATACTTGTATAAATAAGGCAAACTCCTTTTGCTTGGTTTTATAAAGAGATGGTCTAAGGAGTTTGTTTATTTCACTAGTTCGACCTATCTTGGAATATGCTTCAAATGTTTGGTGTCCACAATACAAATAATACAGAGATATGTCAGAGTCTGTTCAAAAACAGTTTCTTCTGTTTGCTTTACGTAGTTTGAACTGGAACCCCTGACAAATCTTCCTCCTTACAAAGATCGCTTAAAATTAATTGATTTGCCTTCACCTGAAAGTAGAAGAGTCATGTTGAAAGTATGTTTTACGTTCAAATTATTAAATGGATTGAACGTTTCTCCATTTCTATTAAATGAAATAAGCATAAATGTTTCTAATCGCTTTTCCAGAAACTTCTGGAAACGCGATGATTTTAATAATTTCTATACGTTAGCAGATTTTTGTACTCCTCTTTATATTATTAAAAAATCTGTTCTATCTCACTTAAATTAGTAATATATGTTTAATGCAGCTGTTGATAAAAACCAAATCTGTAGCTGTTTTTGACGATCTCTTGTTCGTTTAACGCAACGCAGTCCGGACTGGTTGTATCTGTCACTGATCCGTGCGGTCACGGATGCGCCCCACGGTCGTACTGGGCGGAGGAGGGTCCGCTGGGATTCGTCGTTATAATACAGTATACATCTGATATGGCCGACTCAGACTACTTTTATTTGCTTGCATCTGCTTTTGTCTTCTTCCAGCCGCAGATTGATTCTGATTTTTTTGTGATGCTTCAAACATATAAATATAATATAATTAAAATGACATGACATTGAACTAAATAATTTGGTTACTATGCAAATATCTATATTTACTCAAATACAATATAAAATAGTTATAGTTGCGCCATCAAAAATTAGGCTAACAAAATATTTGGTTCTTGTGTTTGTATACTTTGTATACCTGCAGTAAATATAGCATCACACCTCATAAAAAAACACAAAGTACATAAACGTATATTATAATTTGTATATCAATGCCAAAACATTGTATATTGCACACATGTAGTACATAACCATTATCATTAACAATTAAACCAATTATAAAGCTATCATTATCATTATGTAGTATAATAATAGCACAATGATAAAAGCAAAACAAAAATTCATATTCAAACAAAAAATAAACATAAAACAAAAAAAAATTAATTACACGCCCATGCATAGATACAAACAAAAACAACATGAATAACAAAAGTATTTAGCATACAATTAGCACACAAACGTATAAAGAAACGAGTCAAGTTTATCTACATGGATGTAGTATGTAGCTCAGCAAACCCAGTAAGAAATGTATAACTATTTATTAATCAAAAATCTGTATTAAAAAAAAAAATGCGATTACTAAAGAGCGAAAGCAAAAGAGTGTCATAAAAGACAACGAGAAAAAGTTAAAAAAAAACTCCACTAAAGTTTAAATTTGTTGGCGCCCTTAATGGGTGAATACTTTGGGTAGGATTGTGGATTGCTTTATAATGACGAAATATATGATATATTTGGAAATGTGAGAAAACTCTCACTCAGCATAAGGTGAAAGATCTAAACGATCGTGAAAAACCTAGAACTTTCTAAGATAATCTATAAATGTTAGAAATACTTCAAAAAAAATTATATCGCAAAATTCTTAAAGCAAAATTTAGAAAGTTCTGTAGAATTACAAATATTTTGAGCTCTACCTCAAGTGCTAATTTGTATCAAAATTCATGAAAACCTGACCTTTGCAAGTAAATTTAGAAAATTAGGCCTTGTAGAGAAGCTCTATTGCAATAAGCTTCAAGAAATAGTGAGAAAACTTCATATATAGTTTTAATTTGTTGGCGCCTAAGGTGGGGTGAACATTTTCAAAGTTATTGTGAATGGCTTTTTATTGACAAAATATAAATTTTGTGAACCAATCTCTAGAAGTCCGTAATACAGCGAAGGTATAATGTCAAACCATCTATGAAAGTGTGAGTTAACTTTGTAGCATTTCTAATATATTGGCACCCAATGTGGGGTGAAAACGTTTGTCCTATTTTAAAGCCAACTTCTCATAGAAAAAAAAAACGCTATTGCATAATGATCGCAGAAAAATTGGAAGAATTTCGTAAAAGTTGAAATATTTTGACACCCAACATCAACATAACTTTTATCAACAATAAACGTAACAGTTGTAAGTCACCAAATAAAAGTAAATACTGTGAAGAAATAATATTGATAAATATTTTGCGAAAGAGTGCATATTCTTCCTAGCAGCTTAAATGTTAGCATTCAAAATAGGATGCAAGTTTTCTTACAATTTTTGAGCATTTTCGCAACACAAATCTGAGATCTTTGTAAAACATCTCAAAGAAAGTGTAAATACTACTAGACAAATTGATTAATAAGACGCCCAACGAAGGGTGAAAACTTGTATCAGATGCTTGAATGTTTCTCAGAGCTAAGCTAGAAAAGGCAATGCAGGGAAACAGTGTCGAAAAATTGTTTTTAAAATGGTACGAAAACACTCAAGCCGCTGGGGAATTCATGCCACAAAATATTTTAGCGTCTAAAGTTAGGTGCTCACAATTCCAGATCGTTTTTGGGCAGAAAACACAACATCTTTCTGATGAAAGTTTGCGCAACCGATTCACAAATGGTTCAATACAAAAAAATCTGAAAAAAAAATTTTAGAAGGTGAAATTGATTGCGCGTACAACGTGGGGTGCAAAGTTTCGTTACATTTCATAAACGCTTTCTCATAAAGAACTGAAGTTTGCGGAAAATTCAATGAAAATAACGGTGTCGCAGAGTAGAGACGAGCGATTTAGTAACACAGTATTTGCAAAATTTTGAGATATAATTAACAAATTCTCAAAACTATTAGTGCCCAAAGTGGGGTAAACGATATTCTGTAGATTTTCAACCCTTCTCTATTCTAAATCTTTTAAAAGTAATTTACAGCGTGGGCGCCTCACATGGGGTGATAACTTTCATATACAATTTATAAGCAAATCTAATAAATTATGTAATATGAGGTAACCCTGTATCAGCTTAAATAGTTTGGCGTGGGATTCAAGCTTTCAATTTCTGATCATTATTGAATGAAAAACCCCAGAAAACAATCTATAAAATTAAACAATACAGTGGAGCCGTATCGCAAACTGCTCTAAGAATATACTGTAGAAATTTAAATAGTTTGAAATCCAATGAGATGGAGTGAAAATTTTTTGTATATTTGAAGAAGAAAAAAACTGATCAAACTCAGAGAAAATAAAAAACTGTATTGTAGAGTAACCTTAGAAAATGTAAGAAAACTCTGTAAAAGTTTAAATATTTTGACACATTGGGTTCGACAGTTTTTATGAAAATTTTTGAGTGTTTCTCATGAAATGCAATCTAGTACCGCTAAATGCTTTGAAACTAAGCGAGAAAATTCTTGATTAACTGTTCGCGTCCACTTGGGATGCGCTGTAAGGTATGCTTGCTACTTTTAATTGCTTTCTCATAAAAAATCAGGTAATACTTTTGTAAGCCAACTGTAAGCATTGGCGCAAAACGTTGGATAACTTTCGTTGCATTCTAAGTAAGAGTAAAACAAACCATGTAGATGTTTAAACATATTGACGGCCAACATGGGATACTTAATTTTATATACAACAAAGCAATGCAAGTTCTAAAAGTATTACAAAATGCTTAAAAGAACAGTGCAAAAACTTTTGAAGCGTTTGGCGCCTACAAATTCTTCCTTTCTCTCAATGTTTACACATAAAAAATGCTCTACTTTATTAATCGATTTATGAAACTAAGTCACACAGCGTTTGCGTTGTAGTTTCAAAAGCATGTATTAAACCGTTAAGTTTCTAAGCATTTTCTTGCTGGGTTATCTCATATGTATGTATCTCCATTCTAGGTTAGCAAGTATAGAGAAAACACTTAACTGAAATGTTTAGAAAGAAAAAGGGGTGACCGACCATATTGAAATTAGCATAAGCGCTTAGTTAAAATTTTCACTACCCCAAACAGAGTTTCTCGCTTTCTCGCTCATTTCTCGTTTCAAACTAAACTCATATCAACACAGTAGCGCACTCGTACCTATACTTAGACTTTTGCATAAAACCAGAAGTTAATTTCTAAAGCGACAAGTAGAATTTGCAGCAGAAGAATAATAAGCAAAAAGGGGAGCAAAAAAGGATATTTGCATAGAAAGGATATCATATGACACTTCAGAGTGAAAAGATTATATTACATTTAATAGCAGCCAATAGTATGAGTAGGAAAGTGTGGTGTATAGAAAAGGTAGTTTCAAAGGAGGAGGTTGAGAGTGGAGTTAAAAGTTTAAACTGATAATACTAAAAATTTGCAATAACGTAAAATAACGTTAGAGGGCGAATGAAGAGTATGGTGGCAGATTTTATTGATTTCGGTTCAACACAGAGTATACGAAAATAAAAAATAAAAAAAGAAATATTGTTTACTCATACCTTTTAACTTGTATACCTTTTTCTTGAACGCTTGAGCATTCATGCCTGTCAACATAAGATGACAGCTTGAAATTTCTAGAAATTGCTGCAGAAAAAAATTTCCTAAAATCAAAAAATAAGAAATAAGAAAAGGAGCACGCAGTCAATGCTCTAAACTTCCCTTACTCATATTTATGTACCAATATATATATACATATATATATTTTTAATATTTGTTAATATTTTTAATAATAGATGCAGAAACAGTAGCAGCAAAAAAAAAAAAACGTAAAATGAACTTATCATTTCCATTTGATTTTCGACACACTCACACACCATCGCACTGTTAAACAGCAGCTACATTAAGTAGCTTCTAAAAATTTTCCACCTTTTTCACATTTATTTCCATTTGATTAAATCTTAGACGCAAGATGACACGTGCTATCATCATGTGAAAGCAGTGTATAAAAAACAGAAATAGCTTCCGCTCACTGACACTTTTCCTGCTTCATGCTGCTGCTCCTTGCTGTTGATGCTGCTACTTACACTTAGTTACATACTTGCTTTGAAAAATCAAACATAAAATTTGTGTAGAGTGTTTAGAAAAAAGGCGTTAATATACAACAAAAACACACATATTGTTCCTTTTTCTGTTCCCATTTTTGCATGTTCATCATCAGCAGCATCATCATAATCAACATTATTATTATTATTATAATCATCAACAATATCAGTAGCAAGCAATATTTAGCTAAAACAGTGTGACAAACTGTACTAAAGATGAGTTAGAAAATTTTGGGGTCCAACTTAAAGAAACCAAGGCGGATTTAACATGGTGGTAGCCAAGGCCGTATTTAGGGGGGTTTTTTTTTTTGAGGTTAAGATTAAAAAAAATCGGAAAATTTTTCCTAAAATTTTAATTTTATAAGGTCCATCAAATGTATCATTGATTTAATTTATTGTATTTAAAAATCAGTTTGATAAAAATTCCCTCCCTTCCCCCCCTAAAAAAATTTCTGGCTACGGCCCTGGTGGTAGCAACACTACAACAAGTACAACGCAACAATAACAACACGCTACTTCATTGTTGCTAAAAATCGTAATTGTCAAAAGCACAACAACAAATGCATGCAAAACAAACAAAAAAAAACAAATATTTTGACAGTTAAGATTATCTTCATATAAAAAAAATTAGAGAAGAAGAAGATAGAGCTGACGCTGCTATCACCTGTTATAATTTCGCCATGAAAAAAACATTTTAAACTATTTTTCTAAGTCAATCTATATAACTAAGATTAATCGCAAAACATTCCCAAATTATAAATAAAATAAACTAATATGTTAGCGACCAGCATGGGGTAAAACCCAACTCTAAACTTAGGGGAAAAAGTTTTTGTTTCTAAACACTTTGAAATAGTTTTATATAGTACATACTCAAATCTAAAAAACTTTTTTTAAGTAATTTAATACTAATAATTACAAAATACTGAAAAAATGTGTACGAAAAGTCTGTAGTAGTTTTGATAGATTAGCGCTCAATGTGGGGCGGAATCTTTTAATTCTGTTATAGGCCATAAATAGTTTCGAAATACATATTATTCAAAAAGACAATTGCATTCCATAATCTATAGAATACCACCTTAGACTCAAATCAAAACTTGTTGGTCATATTTCCAACTTATGACTTTAGACTCAATTCAATATAACCAAAATTGAATTCGATATTTGTTCGATTTATGAAAACTGATTCCACGGTAAGCGATTACTCCAGACTCGTATCTCAGAATGCAGTTTCCAGTGATTTATCATTCTTGATTCTCATTTACAATGCATTTAAACGAAAGTCAAAACCGGTTTTTCTTCTAGTTTGTGACCTTATGCTGAATACCTCAATCATAACGAGATTATGAGGGGTCCCTCATTACACCATTATCCAGAAGATATCTATATTTCAAAACTATATAAATTCATGTCGTTAAATTTTCGGTTTATGAAAACTGTCTGAAAACTGTGAAAGTAGTCACTACCCGGTTGCTCATCTTTAAAAAGTCTGAATTTTTGTAATTACAGACTGTCATATCAAATTCGATATTAGATACATTAAATGGAACTAACCAATGAGTTCATTATATTACCAAATCTTGCTTTATTTATAATAGACGCGCAACACTGTGATTCTAATTTTTAAGTTCTCATAATTTAAAATAACTTCACAACTCTCCTGATGAAGTTTAAAAATTAAGCGAAACGTATGGCAAAAAATTAAATAAAATTTATCGTTTTATTTGCATTAAAGAACAGACCACAAAGCTTAAAAAAACCTATATAAAATAAAAATGTATGCTATTATATTTTTCGACAGTTTCTGTTTGCATATCTTTTGGAACTTTAACAATATTATTTAGTCCAAGACTTGCTTAAATATCAACAATTTTCGGAATTTCAAAGATTGATGTCATACTACCTGTTACAAGGCTAACTTATGCAGGCGCGAATACAAAGGGGGGGGGGGGGGGAGGGGGGGAAATAGGGGGAAATTTCCTCCCCCAAAAGATTTTCAAAAACTTAAAAATTTAATATCTTAAACAGGCAAAAAGGTGAACATAATTAGTTATTGTAGTTTTTAGTTATTACTTTCAATTATAAGAATAAGGAATAATCTTGCTCATAAAACCACTTTCCTTCTCTATGGAAATGTGCTGTAATAATAATGATACCTAAACCAAATAAACCTGAAAACTCAGGGTCCTCATATAGACCTATAAGTTTGCTGGCAATATTCTCGAAAATATTCGAAGTAGTGGATTGCTAATAATACAAGAAAATAAGAATATAGTTCCGAATCATCAGTCGTCATAAGCACGGTACTCCTGAGCAATATCATCAAAATTGTCACTGACTTCCTGGAACGCAAAAAATATTGCTCTGCCATATTTTTGGACATTCAACAAGCGTTCGACAGAGTTTGGGATTTTATTTGGTCTTAAAGTCCTATCATTCTATGTCAAAGTAAATGATGAAACATCAGCCAAATGTCAAGTGAAAGCCGGAGTACCACAGGGCAGTGCTGTAGGTCCTGCTCTTTATTCGATTTTTACCTGCGACTTGCCTGAAACTGATGGTGTTACTATAGCTACTTATCCAGACGATACTGCCATTTTAGCGTCAAATTAATCTCCTACAGAAGCTGCTACTCTAGTTCAGTAACAGCTCGACGACGTTCAACAATGGTTACTTCATGGATGAGTGCTTCACTGGAGTTCCTGCTGTCTCAGGTTCGATTCCCAGATGAGGTTAAATTCTTAAAAAATATCCAAATGGATTGTCCAAATACAATGGATCATTTCGGTGATTTGGTTCTTAAATACGTGATTCAAGTATCAGTACCCGTTAAGGGTTCTATTCTCAGGTAGAGAATTGAATCCACCTAAAAAAACAAAATTATAGATTTCGGGTCGATATAAAGAAAATCCCAGATGGGAAATAGAAAATTTGAATACAGGGTAAGAATCAGCGACCTTAAATAAAAAATCTACTAATTCTCGACCCATTATAAACCAATCTAAAACCAAAAACTGAATAAATGTTTCCTATTGTTACATTTTCCACGATCCTTTACCTTGGAAATAGATCATAGAAATTGTGAAATAGCCAAAAAAAAAAAAAACGATACACGAACGAGAAAAAAACGCTCCAACCCGCGTTTTGGTTCATTTGGAAAATTTTTATTTTATTTTTAATGTTTCTTGTATCCGCCACTGACTTATGGCAGTCACAGTTTGTTGAAACTTCAAACCTGATGGAAATTTTCGGTTGCTTTTCAACAACGTTTGATTTTATTATTTTCAAAAATGTTGGGAAATAGTGGGACACACTATACTTCAAGCAAAAATTAAAAACTAGAAAGCAAAATGTTTATTGAAAACTTGAATTAAAAATAATGGAAAGCTTTAGAAATTTTATTAATCAAAATTACAATTGCTGCATGTAAATAGCTTACTTTAAGTGAACAGCTCGGTCACAAGATTCGCAATTGATGAACTTGTTCTGAAATAATGCAGAAAATCTATTGATTTTTAAAAAAATCTTTTGCAAAACTTTTTGAAAAAAATGCGCTTACTTATTATTGAGCAGACATTTTCTTTATCAAATATGTTAAAAAAAAGATAAGAGAATATGAAAATCGAAATGGAAGAATCGGATTATGCAGTGGTTGCCTACAGCTCCATAGTTATTTCTTTTAACCTTTAATAAAGGACAAACAATTCAATATATAAGCACTGGGAATGTGGAATTATGATTGTGGAAGAGCTACACTGGCGGTCATGAAAACCGCACCACCCACCAATTTCAAGAAAAACATTTAAAATGAGACCTAAACCTGATTTTGTTTCAGAGAATGTAATTTTTTTTTTTAATTTTTGGGAACAAAATGAACAAAATTGCGAAAAAAAAAACATCATACATACACACAAACATTACTTTTTAATTAAAATAAAATAGAAATTTCACGTTTTTGAGGGTATTAATTAAAAGTATGTAGAAATAAAAATATTAGTTATTTTTTGAAGGTGCAAACAAATTAGTAACTCGAACATGAATGTTAGAGTGGCAAACAAAATTGTTTAGTTTGATGGTGCCCCTCTCTTTGCTTTTTTTATGGTCGTTATCTTGAATGGCATAGAGTCGACAAGGACTTTAAGGATATCAGTCGTTATTTTGTTAATACCAATCTTTTTTCAGAACTCCAACAAGGGGTTTTTTATTCTTTGGCATGTTTTGAGCAACTTTCCGTTTCATTGTATGACAGAGGAGCTCCATCGGAATTAAACCGCGTAAGCTACCTGATCATTCCCGCCAGTAAATTCTAACATCATCGAAAGCATTTTGAATCTGCAAATAAATAAGAATCAATAATCTAACTTTTTTGCTATTTCTAAAGTTATCAAACATTAGGCATTAATTACTAATTAATATGCCGCAGAAGCCGTCATTAATGCGCGAAAGCGCACCACAATTGGCTTACAGCAATTGCTCCATAAAATTTTACCCATATTTTTGGGTGTTCACAGCCCCTTCAATATAGTATAAGGGACCCAGGATATAGTAGGAGAAGCCCATCCATACTATCTGACTTTGTAGGAATTTGACTATTTTCGCTACGCAGTTAACCTTGTATTGCTCTATATCTGAGCGACGCACATACCGAAGATTAAATGCGCATAGCAAATTGAGTTTGATTTGCCTGATCATATAACTTTTCTCGAGTCTTTCAGAGTCCAATTGCTGTAGTTTTTAGTCCATGCCAGGCAATTTGTTTCCATCCATTTCGTCAACAACGACTTTTTGGCTGATCGTCTCCCATACACTTATATTCACGTTGTAATAGCTCTTTAGCTCAGTCCTTATTGTGACTGCACTGCGTGAACATACGTACTCGCATACATAGACATATGAGTGAGAGAAGAACAAACAATGAATTCTCTCACTATTACTCATGGAATTATCTGTGTCCATCAGTGATGGATTTTTCGATACGATCGTAGTTTTTTCAGTACACTATGAGGTTCGGAAATACGTCAGTACATAAGCAAGATTTTCAGTACACTTTCGTAAAACTAATTCTTTTGTGCTACTTTTCTTATTTGGTTGTTATCGATTACACAATGCAACACAGAAAATATACATATATAGTTTTTGGATTGGCTACACTACTTATACCTCGTTTTTAAAACGGACTAAAAATTATATAATATTTTCTCCTAGTTCTATACCGAATATCCTGAAACTTTCTAATGGTGAATTTGAGGAATGAAAATATTTATACTCATAATTTTAAACAAAAAACGTTGGTCGCATGCAATAGGAAATTGATATATGACCAAAGTCACTACCAATTTGATTTCTATCCATAAACGTTCCACACTCTTCGTTTTAATTACAACTTAATATAAATAGCTAGAGAAAATACCCAAAGGTACACCAGGTACAATAAAATATTAGGCAATAACACTTTTTTTGAGACAGTCAGGCACACTTGTGAGACTTAGGGTGAAATTATTATACTTATTTATTGTAATGAAGCTTAAAGAATTTTGAATTACAAAAAATTTACTAAAAAATCTTCTAAAGCTCAGATGATACAAACTTTTGGCCGATGAAGGACCCCTCTGAACAACTATGTGTCGGTGATTTTTCATTAACGGGTCTGGCTCACATTCCTTGCCAATGAAAAAATGGTCAAGGCAATTCACCTAAACGAGACGGTTAGACAGAATTCATTGAATCCATTTTTAAGGCCTGAGATTAGTAGAGTCGGAATATCCTGTTGTCAAAACAAAAAGTTTTTAGTCAATTAGAAACGCCATGAGCGAGGAGCACGTAGACTAAAAATTTCTTTGTACTCCATCCCGAAGAGGGACACTCTCCTACCTTAGTTAGGATAGTCAAAAGTCCCAGAAGCCTTGTCAATTTGTATAGCTTGGAGAGACCAAGTTTGGCTAAGTCCTCATTCATCACGATATATTAACCCAGTGGAGCATGTCTCGTACAAGGGAAAACTGGACATATCTTCAAGACCATGCATCATATGGACTCGATTCCTTGACGCCGATTTTACTCAGAAAATCGTTGGCTGTATGGAAACAATATTTTAAATAATATTCTAGAAACTTCACGGAGGAAATTGTTTATGCAGTACACATTCAATTATATTTATCTGTATTATTTATCCTCCAAGGTTATGGCCACCTAAACCTATTTGTGCAATTAAGTAAATACATCTTGAGTTCAACATGCATATTTTGTAATTCAGCTTTGAGTAATATTATCTAATCTTTGTGCATTTCTTACCACTGTACCACAGACTATAGTAGTATATGTGTGTGTAGCAGCGCAAGTACCTCAAGCTTTATGCATTATTATTATTATTCACTGTAGCTCATCATAATCAATATACTTTAAAAAAAGAAGAGAAGTAGAAGTAGAATAAAATCAAGTGTATACTTATACCTAACCAACACATACCACGGACACACACACACACACAAAGGAATAAAGAGAGATGAAAACATTGCAGCATGCGATAAAAAATTGGTACCACAAAAAGTGTCAACATAATACGCCATGAAGGATGCAATGATATTGAAATGAATGCAAAAAATACCAACAAAAAAAGCGAAAAACGAAGTAATCTAGAAGAAGAAAAAAGAAAGGATGTCATCAACACTTTTATACAGCACACACACAGGATATTTCATCACTTTAGATGTTGCTTGCTTGCTGTCTTATTGTTGTTTTTGCTGCTGCTGTGCTTTATCAACGCATAACGATTAAAAATCATACTAGGAGTGGAAAAAAAGCAACGCAGAAAAAGAAAATTCACGAAGGAAAAAATCTTTTTGCTCTTCAATATGTTAAAAATTCTTAATAAACAAAATCTCAATAAATGTATGTTGATGTGGTTGTATATATGAGTTTCGGTATCGGTGTATGTGCCTTTTATGCTTTGCTTTGGTATGTGTATATATTTTGCATGTTTTACGCATCATTTGCCTTTTATCTTACATACACACACAGTGATTTTTGCTTCCTTTAGCATTTTTTTTTTGTAATATAAAGTATCCTCATTTTTTGTATATTTGTATGTATGTAGCAGAGTATACATATGTATGTGTGAAACAGAGGCAGTAGCAGCAATCTGACGAGGAGCTTTGTAAATACTTATATAGGTAGGTTACTTTATCTAGCTACAGCTTACTTCTTATTTAACATTTTATTTTTGTAGCTCATTCGCTTCACTGTGCATATATTTGTATATATTAATGTTTGTGTGTCTGTACACATATTTAGCATATTCACTTTGTAGGTGTATGAGTGTGTGAGTCTTTTTTTTTAACGGTAGCCAGTAATTTTTCTATTGTTTTTTCGCTATCGTTTTTTATTTTATTTTATATTCTCTTGTTTTTTTCTGTTCTCTCCTCTCCACTTTGTTTTTGTTTAAGGCTACATACACACACATGCAGTGTAAACCACTACGTCTATGTTTACGTGTGTGTGTGTCTGTGTATAGATTTCAAGCTGTTCTTTTTATTTTAGCATATTTATTTGCGCCCGTATGGTGAACGTGTATGTGGAGAGCATCAGTGAGCAATGGCTGCGTTATTTTAAATATGCATAATTTGAAAGCATTTTTTTCTACTCGTTTGATTGTATTTGTTTGTAGCGTTACTTCTTTGTTATTTGGCTTATTAAAATTTTAGATTTTTTGTTTTTATTTTCATGCTCCTTTATGCATGAATTGTGTATTGATTGTTTGCAATATTTGTTGTTTTGTTCTTTTAGGAAATATATATATTCTTTGATTGCAAAATGATATGTTATAGAAAAATAATAACTAAAAGCATTTAAAATGATTGTCAATGTGAGGTGCTGTAGATTAAAGCGCAGTAACAATACTTGAAGTTTTTGCTAATGTAGTTAAATTTATACGTAAATACAGGTATATACTTTGTAATTAAAATTAAACAATATAGAAAAAAGAAACAAAATGAGTGGTGGCATAAATGATGTGTAAACATCAGTGCTTAACTACGTATATACTTTCAAATGATATTTATTTTCTTGTTCCATTTAGTTATTTAGTTACTTAGTCTATGAGTATAAAGTTCTAACAGACTAATTAAAAGAGAGTTAAAGGCAAAACATAAAAACTACTTATTAGAAGTAATTTAGGATAATTCAGAATTATTCGTTCATTTTATTCCGCATTCGTAAACCATTCTGTCGTCTTATAGTTGGATCCAAATTACGTGTTTGCTGGCCATCTTTATGATCTTGTTTTCGTTTCCTAAATGAAATATTCTTACATTAGAGTAATTATTTTAAAAAACTTTTTAAACTTAATTTCTAACGTCAGACGATGTAGAGAATTTGGCAGATGGTTTATTGCATAGTGAAATAAATAAAGTGAAATAAATAGAAGTGACGCCCTCTTTTCTGTTCACTGACGTCTGCCAAATTTGAAAATTATTCTCTGACTTCTCCCAAAAAATTTTATATTTCAGAAGTAAATATAAATAAATTTTAACCCATTGGTACCAACACAATATATAAACAAAATAGAAAAATTTGAAAAGCCAGAAAAATTTTTAGATATTGATAAACGAGATCTTCGAAGGCGTTTGTAACAACCATGTGCATAATATGAACCAAGGATTTAACCCAAAACTTAAACTTAACAAACGAACGGTTTATTTGATACTTTTATTTCATTTATTTATTTGTGTACAGCTGACGAAAATGGGTTAAGAGAGTTTTCTCTCATAAACAAAATTATTTGTCAAAATTTATTGAGCGAATATATGTCATAATTGTCAAATCTCAGAAGACCTGAGAATATTTCAGATTACTTTCTGCTATCTGGCATACTGTATACTGTGGTTTATTGTACAAAAATATTGTTTTTTATTTTTAAAAAATAACCCTAAAAGTATGCGGTGTTCTTATTATTTTTATATTTTATAATAGATGTATAAATATGAAATGCGGATTTTTTGCTAAAAAAAACTCATTTATTTAATTAAAAAAATGATTGTACTCAATAATCGATATATTTCCCATTGTTAGCTATGACTTTTCACCATGTTTCTGGTAATCGATGGGTTCCGACCCAGTACCACTTCTCATTTTTGTGGCTTACTATCTATCAATCCAATTTTTCACTTCTTCGTACGAATTGAAGTGCTGTTCTGAAAGTCCGTGCTGCAGTGATCGAAATAAGTAGTAGTCGGAGAGAGCCAAATCTGGTGAATACAGCGATTGGGGTGCATAACATAATGTGCAACATGAGGCCAAGCATTGCCATGTTGACAAATGGCTTTATTGTGGCCTTGGACATATTCTGGTTGTTTTTCCTTCAATGTTCGGTTCAATTTGATCAGTTTTTGTCGGTATCGTTCAGCTGTAATCGTTTACCAAGGATTAACAGTTCATAGTAGATAGCTTCCATCTTCGAATTTTTTTGATGGTTCTCCACGGTCTTTGTTACTGACATCAAAATAACCACTTTTAAATTTTTTTTAAATCTTCGTTCACAAGTGCCTTAGCTTGGAGCATGTTCACCATAAACTTCTACCAATAATCGATAACAGTCTCCATATTAATTATACTCGACACAAACCATACATAACAGCTATGCCATCTGTTAGTTAAAATCACACTTTATAATTATACACCTATTAAGAAATTACAGTGGCTGTCAAACTATAAGTGAGGTAGTGCCTGCCAAATTTTGTGCCACCCTGTGAAGTTTAAAGATTCCAACCCGAAAGTATGCTGTATATCTTATTAATTATTATTTTATATGTCAATAAAGTAATGGAAGGCCGAAGTCAGGGGGGACAGGGGGTTCCGAACCCCCTGTATATTTTGTATTAATCATATTGAATTTTTATTTCGATACGAATAAATAAAATATTTTGGCTCTCCGAATTTTGTTTGTTTTGTTATTCATATCAAACTACACTATTATTTTGAGTCGAATAAATGAAATAAAGAACCCCAAAATGTTTTTCTATGATACCGTACTCAGGATAAATTATTTATCTGGCATTTTTTTTTCAATTCTAAATATGCCCCTAATTTAGCAACTTTATAAATGGTGAGATAGAAATAATCTTCTCTTTGATAACCGCTGGCAGCCACTCAGCCACTCTGTGGAGCAAAAAGTGCTAATAGCTAGAAGAAAAATGGCGACGCTGACAATTGCTGATAGTTGTAGATTTCCTAAATGATTGAGAAGATGTTCTTGGAAGCGGGAACATGAACAAATCTTTGCTCACTGGTGTTATTGACACCATACATTCTTAAGAAGCTACGATATGTTGTAGTTTTCTTTTACAAAGGGTAGGTCGTTTTGTTGAGATCTTTTCGTCCATTGGTCTCAGATGCAGCTTGAACTATTTTCACCAGCTGCTCATACTACGCTCTTCAGTGACTGCTGTAAGTATTAATCCTTTTGTGCTGCTGGTCG
Organism: Toxonevra muliebris; assembly: GCA_963691655.1. Taxonomy (NCBI): domain Eukaryota; kingdom Metazoa; phylum Arthropoda; class Insecta; order Diptera; family Pallopteridae; genus Toxonevra; species Toxonevra muliebris. Next base: position 28,502,423 of record OY829329.1, read on the forward strand.
ATTAATCGAACAGAAACTTTGAAAATTCGTCAAAAATATATTTATAAATTTTTTTAACGACCAGGTAAACAGACTTTCTTGTTTTTTAGGAAGGTGGTTTTGAAAATCGGCAAAAATAGTAAAATTAATTATTTTGCATTTGAAATGCGAAATTCTTCTAGATAAAATATCAAAATTAATGAAGAAATTATAATATTACAGGTCTTATTATATCCATAAAACACTACAGCTGACCAAACTTTTGTAAAAAAAAACATTTGTAGAAATAGGCAAGATTCAACAAAAAAGCAAAATTTCCCCATTTCGCTCTCTTTAATCTATAATAAATTTTAGAATACTGTGCTAATTACATTTGATCTCAAGAAATACTAATTGCTCATGATCGATGCAGAAATATTTTAAACTCTTTTCTACACTTTTTAAAAAAAAAAAAAAAAAAAAAATGTAAAATACAAAAAAATAATGTAAAAGACATTTTTTTTTGTATTTTCTGAGTACCGAAATCTCTTATTGAAAACATATGGAAATAGTATTTTAAAATTTTTCCAAATTGTATCATGGCATCTAGTACCGGGCCATAATTAAGTAGTTAATGAGTATTTCTGCTGCAACAAAGACTGTATGGAAAATTATGAATTCAACTTTGATATCATATAACGTTGTAATATTTAAACATTGCTTAGCAATACCACATTTCAGAATTCGTAAATATTTGTTTTTTAATTCATATAAGATTTTGTGAAATGCATAGTCGCGATTTCATATCAGAGAACTTTTCGTAAAACTTTCTCGAGTAATTTTATCCAAATGAGCATCGAATTTAGAAATGATGTGCACTAAACTCTCTATGGAAGCTAAAGTAAACCAAGACCATCCAGAGGTTCACCTAGCATTACACTATCCCAGATTTAGCGAGACGTGGTTGAGGAAGGGTACTTCTCAACTATCGCAAGATATGTGCCTTAAAGTAAATAAAGGGTCATTCGTTCATAACTGCGCTAAAAATCTGAAAAGAATAATGGTTCAAAATGCTACGGAGAGGAACTAATTAGGAACATATAGAAAATAAATGCAATTAAAACGAACCAAATTCGGCAAGTGATAACCAGAACAAGGAATAAGCATATTTTGAAGCACAAAGCATTTTGAATGAATGTACATAAAGTTTTAAAAAAGTGTTTATAATAAGGGCTTTTCTCTTATGCGTTAGCTTCCACTGTGCTCGGATAGTCACTGTCATTTCTGCCCTACTTAGAGTCCAATGGTTTGGTCTGGATTATTAAAAAAAGTGTGGTTTTTAAAAAAGGTGTCGGTGTTCTCATTTAATTTTTTGTAACCGCTGGAGTTGATTGAAAGCGTATTTTCACTGTCGGCTCCAGAACAGAATTCGGTTCGGGTTCTGGAGTCTTCATTGAAAATAATGGACTTCTTTTCTCCCTTGGATTGCATGCTTCTGTTTTTCAAGCAGACATTATTGCAATCATCAAGGCAATGGACCATGTTATTGATAATGGTTGGAGAGAAAGGAGTATCTGTGTGTTTAGTGACAGTGCTTAATCCTCTAATCACGTCTAAACTGGTTGTGCATTGTAAATCCAGGCGTGATTGTGTTGGAAAGCACAATAGTCTGCTGTTGATATGGGTTCCTGGACACTCAGGAATTTCAGGAAATGAATCTGCTGACCTTCTGGCCAGAAAGTTTTTGGAAACTGGTTTCCTGGGCCCAGAACCGGTACTATCTTTGTTGTCTATAGTCTCAAGACCACCATTAATGAGTGGGTCGACCTGACCCAGAAATCGTAAATGGGAGGACCTGAGGGGCTTTAGACAGACAAAGACCATGTTACATGTTATCTCGAAGCGTCTAACAGACTTTCTGTTATCACTTAACAGAAAGAGCTGTAGGCAGCTGGTGGGATTATATGCAGGTCATTTCCCTTGGGCCAAACATTTGCATATGATTGGCCTGAGAGCTAGTGACTTCTGTGCTTCCTGTGGTTTGGAGGAGGAATGTGAAGAGACGGCGGATCACTTTCTTAGTGTCCGCCCCGCTTTCTGCCAGATCAGAGTAAGCATATTTGGTACTGGAGTGTCTCTAACACCGCAGGATCTACTAAGATTTATTAATAAATCTGGTAGATTTAAAGAATAGCAAAAGGGAACACAGGATATAGTACAATGGACGTAAAACTTGTCTGAGTGCTGCATTCTCGAATACTTCTTTTGTCTGTTCCAAAAAAAAAATTGCTTATGCCTAATACGATTCGACATAAAATCTCGATTTTCTTAAAACTTCAATTTCAGACTTAAGCTACTCAGTCATATTGCTACAGATATAACCAAATATAATATAGATGTTGCGAAAAAATCAAAGCTCATTCCACACTTTGATGTGGAATGCAATTAAACATAAGCCAGCAATTATGCAATAGTTATGCTATAAACTAAACTTATTTGGGACAGCGTTATCCATTACAATACAGACAGCTTTATATTCAGATCTGTGCATTTAACATCTAACACTAACTTGTTCAAGTTTTTTACATTTGTCAGCAAGAGTTTCTCCATTGTTCATAGTTTTTACGAGTACTAAAAATTCAAGTAGTGTTTTGAATGAATGATATGCTTGGGTCGATATTGTCATCTTTAATTTGAATTTAATTTATTAAAGTATATAGCAATAAGTCATTTAAGTTTTGGTATTTGTGTGTGTGTGCGTTTGCATTAGTCACTAGACTAAATTAAATTTTTACAATACCAATAACTTCAAGAAAAGCATGTTGCTTTTGTGTTTTACCGCCCATTAAATGCACATATGCACATACATATTCATATATGAACACAAACACTTTAGGCTTCCATCAGAACACGCCCCCTTCCCCATACCATCAAGAAAAGTAAAGGCACAAGAAAGAAAAAATTATTGTATAAGTTTATTGACATATTACTAATTAGACAGAACATGACAGCGTATCAAGATTTATAGCACCCGATAAGAGAAGAACAATAAATGAATGAAAATCAACAAAAAGAAGTAGAAGCAGATACAGCGATACAAATACAAGCTTTATGCATATTATACATACACACACATTCTTATGCATTTCTATACACAGCAGATCAATGAACGCATTCATTTTAATTTGAGACCGAAAAAATAAAAAAAATCTATGCACATATGAAATACATACAGACACACTTCTACTGCTACTTGTACTATTTGGTACGATGAATATACTGCTCGACTCTCCTACCACTCTCTAGATTTGCAGGGAGTATGCAAGTGCAGTGAAAGTGTGAGTGCGTTATGTCAGCGTATGCGTATGTGCGTGTGTGTGCCATTCATAGACAAAAATATGCATTCAATATGCTTAAAAACGCAAACACACACACACATGAATTATTATAGCCCAGTAGAAAAAGTAGTGGTTCTTCTGAATTGAAAACCATTTTATATTTAGACCTCACAAATAAACGACTTGAACGATTTAAAAAAATAAGACATTTGCAATCAGGTCAAAAAACCAAGGAATGAAGCCGAAACCGTAACCGTTTAAAACCGTTTCATTTTTCGAAACTGAAACCAAAACCGTTATTTTCATCTGAAAAAGAACAGAACCAAAACCGATTCAAACACTGGAACCAGTTCAAACCAGTTTTGAGAAAAGTTTTCCCGATCAGTGTTATAAAGGTTTCTGTTTCAATTTAAATGTTGAAGCCAGTATGTATGGGGACGATTGTAGCCGATTTCAGCGCCTCTCATTGGCTATATTTTATCCAGACTGTGCATAAATGCTTGACTTTCTTTCTAATTTTTATTATGATCAACGTCAAATTTCAGGTCTATTGATTGTTTTTTTATTTATAATTTGTAAATTTTTTTTTTTGTTTTATTTCTTATTTTTTTATTTATATCTTCATAAATACATATCGCTGCCGTAATTTGCTATGATTATGATAAAGCGTGTCTACTTTCATTTGCACCGAAAATTTCAGAGACCTACACCGAAAACTTACGATATTTTCTTTTAGTTTAAATTACAAATTCTCGAAACAGTACACCAAATACCAAATTTTCTTGTCCTCGAAAATTTGAAAAATGCGTGTTAGGGCTTTAGCAAATTAAGGCAGCGATACGTGATGGGCATTTTTTAAGTTGGGTTTTTCTTTAATGAATTAAAAATCTACTTTTTACTGTAATATGTGCCGACATCGGTATTGGCATCAACCAAATTTTTTCGGCAAAAAACAAACGTTAAATTTCTGCAGTGAAGAGTTGAGCAAATATGATGGAATATGGCCGTTAATTTTGTATATTTATTGATTCAGAAGTGTTTTTTATGAAACAATGTTTGCAAACCATAGAAGATTACTAGTTATTTAGGTAGGTAGATACCATAGCAGAACCAGGACCCTTCTTTGGCACCCTCGATTTGATGTAGCCAGACTGATTGCAGTACTGACGGATCATTGAGCAATAGGAGACCATGCGGCCAGACTCCGCATCCCACATAACACGCACTGTAGAAGCTGCAACAACCTTGATGAGAGAGAGACTCTAACCCACTTTCTCTGTCATTGCCCGGCTCTTGCTAGGACCAGACTAAAATTATTCCACGAACATTTTCTAGACGGCATAACCAAGATCTCCAAACTCGAAACTGGAAAACTCCTCCAATTTCTTAATCTCACCAACTGACTTTAGATAAAGAGCAAACACCCGTTAAGAAATGAGGTTGTGGTATCAAAATGGCGCTCTAGCGCTAAGGAAGTAGCCACTCTACCTACCTATCTACTACTTATTTAGTTATAAATCTTTTGAGTGATTGTCAAACTTATTTTGATCACTTTTCTTCAAACCTTCATGGTGAAAATCGAAACCGAAACTGGAACCAAAACACTTGACAAAACAGAAACCGAAACCGGAATGTTATATTGATTCGGTTTCATTCCTTGCAAAAAACTGTAGTTATTTCATAATTTTGGAGGTGCCATGTCCATTTATCAAATACTACGGTACTCTGTTCTGTACATTCTGTCTCTCATACTTATTAGAAGGTTACGAAATTGTACATCATTTCATTATTAGACATTTGTTCTTAGTCGCCAAGGCATAGTATTTTAAATATTCAGTTAGTTTTAAGGTGTCGCACCAACCTAATAGTATATGGTGAATTTGAGGCTCTATGCTACGAAATTCAATCAATGAAACTACAATTTTAAGTATTTTAGATTTGTAATATATTTTTTAGCTTTAGTGAAAGAGTTATTAAGCACTTTCTGAATTTAGTTTGGCATTTTCTTTAGTACAGAATTCTGTGTTAATTGAGAGAGACCTGAAATATGTCCTGTAAAATGAAATTTTTAAAAGTCTGAATAATTTTTTGTCTAAATAAAAGCGCTTAAGTTCTTTTTCAGCTTTAAGTTCCAACTTTGAGCTCTTTACTTCACTTTCTTCAGTACAAAATCCTGGTCAAAGTAAAATAAATCTGAATTATATTGTGATATCAGTCCTGAATCCAGTCTGGGGGTTTTTTTTTTAAACTATGTTTTTCGACATATGAATCGCGATTCCTAGAAACAAGTAAAAATTATGCACTCTTTAAATAAAAAATATTTTTGATTGCTCAGAACAATCAGGTTATATATTTTGAAAATAAATCGCCCCCTTTGATCTGCTAGTGATATAAACTAATGTTTTACTTTTTCTTTGGAAAAGAACTTAATCTCAAATTTCTTCAGCCTAGGAAAGTACAATACAAAGAAACCTAAAATATTTAATGATTTCAGTAATGAATGTAACTTCGGGAGACCTTAATTTAAGTTAAGTTGCAACACTGAATTTAAGCTTTCGTTAGAGAGGCTTTAAAAACTTTCCTCCTGGGATATTTTCAAACGACGATTTATGAAGTTGAAAAATGTCATAAATATTTATAACTTCATAAAAAAAAGGAAAAAACTAAAAAAAAAATTTAAACAAAAATATTTACTTTTAATAATTTTTATCGTGTAAATATGATAAGATTTCGTGTCGCGTGTGTGCAGTCGTAAATTGATAATAAACATGACATTTGATGCACTCATACCCAGAATTTCCTTTTTTTCCATTTTATTTCTTTTTACTTTTCAAAACATTTTCATTAGTTTACAATAGCATAATTTTGCTTCATTATTTTTTTTTTTTTAAGTTTTAAGTATTTTTAGAAGTTGTTTTAGAAAAAATAATGCAGCTATTGTTTTTTTTCTAATGCATTTTTGATGTAAGATTCTGGCTGCAGTTACACAACTTTTTAATTAAGTTTTTTATTTTTTACTTTCGTTCTTCCAAAAAGACTTTCTTGCTTGTCTTGTGATCTGATAACATTATTTTCTTTGCGTTTTCTAGATATGAAATGAATTTCAGATAAGCTTTTCAGAAAAAGCCTTTACTGGTTGTTTGTTTTTATATGATATTTGAAATTTTTGTTTGTTTGCATTTTGTTTTCTATTCGTGCAACATTTTTTTATTTTGTTTTGTTTTGTATTTTTGTCAATTGATTTATCAATAGTGTGAACATTTTTATTGCTTTTAACACTTCTTTTTTTTATGATCCATAATAAATAATTTGGTATATTTAAGCTTTGTCTGTCTGTGTGTTTGTATTTATTTAAGCTGATAGTAATCTTTATTGGCTGCATTACAAATTAATTTTAATAGCACAAACGCTATGCGTTTTTAGGAGCTATTAAAATTTCGGAACTCATTAATTTTGTTGATACCCTAATTAAAAGATAGTTTTTATCAAACAATCACCCATCTTCTTGTGTGCACCGAAAAAATGTGTGGAGTTAATACAACATTTTCTGTGAATTAATATAACTTTTGCGGAGTTAATACTACTTATACGCAAACAGCACCGAAAAGAGTTGTTTGAAGTTTTTTTGAGTTGATTCTACTCTTTTTGTGGTTGTAATAACTTTTTGACTCTGAAGGCAATTTCAAATTAACTCTGCAGTTTCAACCAATAACTCTGAAAATGGGTAATATAACCATGGAAAAGGTAAATCAATCAACTTTTTTCTGAGTAAATATAGCTCATTTTCAAAGGTTCTATAAAAATCTACTATTAACTTTGATCGGAGTCAACTGTACTCCGAAACAAAGTTTAAAATAAATGAACTTTTCCCAAAATGTAAGATTAACTCTGAAAGGAATCAATTGTACTTTTTTTTCCTAATGTACGGAGAGAAGAACGGGAATATTTTCATTGTGTTTTCTGTAGTTTGTTGTGAAAGACGTGTGCGATTTATATTAACTTTTAATTCCTGTCAAATTTGGTGTGATTAATTGTGAATTTTTTGTAACTCTATAATATGGACATATAATATATAATAGTATAATAGTACACCTATACGGTGGTTACATTAAATTCTGAAGTGAATATATTCTGTACAAGAATGAAATATTTTTAAATGTAATACAAGTACATCTGTAATATATGTCTATAAATATTTATTATATTTTATAATAATAAAAAACTAATATGACTATGAATGTATAAACTCGTATTTTTTTCGTAATTTGGACATTTATTGTGAAAAAGTGATTATTAATTTATTCTTTAAAGTATTGTCCATCGTTAGTCACAACCTTTTCCCATCTTTCTGGTAGCATACGGATTCCGCGTCGAAAGAACTCCTCATCTTTTGAGGCTATCCACAAATCGACCCATTTTTTGAGTTCTTTGAATCGATCGGAACAAGAGGTAATCAGAAGGAGCAATGTCTGGAGAATACGGCGGGTGGGGTAGCAACTCCCATTTCAGCGTTTCCAAGTATGTTTTTACTTGCCTTGCAACATGCGACCGAGCATTGTCGTGCTGAAGAATAACTTCGTCGAGTCTATTCTCATATTCTGGCCTCTTATCCTTTAATGCTCGGCTCAAAAGCATCAATTGTAGTCGGTAGCGGTCGCCAGTGATCGTTTCATTCGGCATAGCTCATAATACACGACACCTTTCATATCCCACCAAATACACAGCATGAGCCTGGATCCATGGATGTTCGGCTTTGCCGTTGATGTTGATGGACCCCATGATTTTTTACGCTTTGGGTTATCGTAACGTATCCACTTTTCATCGCCAGTCACAATACGATGCAGAAAACCCTTTCTTTTCTGTCGTTCAATCAGCAGTTCACATGTGAAAAATCGTCGTTCGACGTCTGTCGGCTTCAATTCGTACGGCACGCGATTTCCTTGCTTTTGAATCATTCCCAATGCTTTTAATCGTTTAGAAATGGTTGATTGATCAACTCCTAAAGATTCTTCAAGTTCTTGTTGCGTTTGACATGAATCTTCTTCAAGTAATGCCTTCAATTCTTCATCTTCGAACTTTTTCGGGCCGCTTGAACGTTCCCTGTCTTCAACATCAAAATCACCACTTTTGAAACGGGCATACCACATCTGACACATTCTAACGTCTATAGCACAGTCAGGATAAGCTTCAGTGAGTAAACGATGTGCTTCAGTTGCGTTTTTCTTCAAATGGAAGAAGCAAATTAAAACTTCCCGCAAATGTTGTTTTGTTGGTGCGAAATCCGACATTTTCAGCTATAGTAAAACACTTTTGTAAAATTATGAAAATTATTTGACAGATCAATTCTTATAGTATTTTTGGCGCTCTTCTAGGTAGAATAGCTGTCAATGTCAAAAAAATGGCGCATATGATAGATATGAAGTTAGTCACAATTACGAGTTTATACATTCATACTCCCAATAAAAACATAAAAACCAACTTTTTTCAAATTTGATTCAAGAATTTTAATTTGTTAATCAAACTCTTTTAAGGGTTGGGACAATATTCTAGTCTGAGTTAGACCAACTCTTTTCAATGTTGCCTGAAGAATTTTACGTGGTTTATTATACTCTTTTAAAGGTTGAGGTAACATTTTTCGGAGTCCTAGTCGGAGTTCAACTAACTCTTTTTACATTTAGTTCGAGAATTTCAAGTGGTGAATCAACATTTTATGGAGTTGGTATAACTTTTTTGTTATCAGCTACTTTAAGAATTTATATTCTTAATATAACACCTTACCGAAGTTAATATGACTTCTCAAAAGTATAACTCACTCTTCGGGGTTGAATATACTCCGTCGGGGTAAGGATTACTCTTTTCTGGTTTGGCTAAAAACCATTAATGAAAAAAGTTAATATTATTGAATCTAACTCAAAAATACGAAACCTAACGCAAGCAAACAAATACTGATTAAACCGATTTGGATACATGAATCAAATCAAAAGTTTGATGGAAGCTTTGACCGTAACTGAAATTGTATTATTTCCGAGAAATTTCGAATAGAACGATCTAAAAATCGAAAATCAAATTCATTCATTTTGTTAACTAAATAAATGCCCTTTTTAAGCATTTCATATTTATACACCTATTCGAAAATATCAAAATAACAAAACACTGCATACTTTTAGGGTTATTTTTTAATAATAAAAAAACAACATATTCAGCCAAATTCTCTACATCGCTTGACGTTAGAAGTTAAGTTTAACAAGTAAATAAGTAAAAAGTTTCTTTAAAATAATTATTCTAAATATTCCATTTAGGAAACGAAAACAAAGGCCTAATGATAACCAACAAACATGTACGTCAAATGCAACTATAAGACGACAACAAATGGTTTACGGATTTGGAATAAAATGAACAAATTATTCTGGATTATCCTAAATTAGTTCTATATATCTGTTAATTAGTACGTACCTTAGACTAAGTAAATAAATAACTAAATGCAACAAGAAAATTAATATCATTTAAAAGTATATACGCAGTTAAACACTGATGTTTACACATCATCGATCGCGAGTGCAGCCACTCATTTTGGTTAGAGGGTTAGTGGCTTATATAACAAAACTACAGGATTTGAGCCCATATATAGGGAATTTCAGACGTAAAAGACATTTCAGCTTCGAAATCGGCGACCCCGAATTACCCCTTGATTTTATAAATTCTAAAATTGCTGCGGTTCCGTGAGGTATCTTTATCGCGGTGACAACTCGCGGAAAAACTCTTCCACGATAACAAATATTTTCGGAGTTGCAACCACTATTGCAACCACTAATGTTATTGTTTACTTCAATCAGTTTTTGCGTGCATTTTCCATATTCATTTTCAAGCTTTTCCACTCTTTCTTATTTTTTCTTATTTTCATGACAAATTGCAAAATAAATTTGATTTTTTTTTTTTTTTTATAAATCGATTGATAAAAATCCACAAAATTGCTGACAACAGTAAAGTGTACGTATGTATGTAATATTATATGTGAGAGCATATGCGACATATGTATGTATAAATATGCGTGTCTGTATGCCAAACTGCAGCTGTAATCGCTCTTGTTGTTATTATTTTAGCTGGTTTTGTGTGTGCTCATGTTCAAGTGCAGAAAAGTGTTTTGCATGTGTGAATGTATGTAACTTTGTATCAGTGTATCTGAGCGTGTGCGTGTGAATGTTGATGTTATTCCTGCTTCTGCTGCCGCTGTTGCATTGAGATAATGGAAAATGTATTTATAATGTAAACAATTTGAAATGTGGGAAAAAATGTAAAGGAGATGTGTGAGCATACATGAAATTTCCCTTTTTAGGGTGTGTCAATACTCGTCTGACTTATAACTGCATCCCTCAAAGTGCATAGCTTCCACAGAAATTATTTTTTACAAAATATTTTTGAAAAATATGTTAGGTTTAGTATTATATCAACCAGAGTTGGCTCCACCTTATAGGCGAACTAGGGTAACCTAGGAGGCGGGGAGAGGGATTTGAAACCAATGTTTTCTTAAGGAAAAAATAGAAGTTTGATAGTAAAAAGTGAAAAACAGAAATATGAAGCTTGAGTGGTATTTCCAATCAGGTTAGTGATGCGGCGTGTACTAGGGTACACAAGAGAAATGTTGACATGAATTTAATTTAGACGGTGAGATTTTCTCATAACGCCACTATAATTTTCGTCGATATGGAAAAAACCATGAATTACAAAAAATTATAAAAAAGTTTTTTGAAATGTTGCCCGAGCGATTTGGACTATCCCTATGTCGTCTCGCCCCTCTTCCCTACACTTTTGAGAGTTTCATGCAATTAGTCTCATCGTATCCGTAGAATATCCAAACCAAAAGCAATACCAAATCGTTGGCATTCGCCAAATACTTATAATTTTTCATATATGGAAAAATGCTAAATTAAATACTTTAATAACATTTGTTCTTAACATATAAGCACACGCACACACACATACAAATCAATTGCCTATACATAAATACGAACATATGCAAACACTTCCATCTATAAGTGTTTATCTGTGCGTGTATGTGTTAGCAAAATATACACAACACTTCAAATCGCCACTACAAAAAGCTCTTGAGCACCTCTAAAACATGCCTTAGCAAACACTACTGTATTACTAATAAATAACTAAATATACATACATAAATACATACATATATGCATATGAATGTGTGTGTGTGTGCTTATGCATTTGACATTTGATTAGCTTTCAATAAAGAACAACACCATCAGCAACAAACAAATCATAGAAGGAAAAGTCAAAATTTCGTATATGCAAGAGAATAACAAAGAATGAAGTGAAAACTTAAAGCAGCATGTGAAGTAAACGTCCGATGTGTTAATTTGTTGTTGTAGAATACTTATTACAACAACAAAAAGGTAGGTACTTGAAATTGCACACATATACTTATATATTTTGTACCGCTATTGTGTAGGTACAATGAAGTATGAGTACTAAAACTCATAAATAAATTGCTGCATATTTTTAGGAGCGGAGCTCTTGTGTTGGCGTTTATTCCGTATTTTTTCGTTTTGTTGTTGTTGTTGTTGTTATTACATGGAAATGCTTCAATTGTACATGGTTTGTTTGATTGAAAAGTTTCACACACAAAGAAGGAATTCACAGGGTAATTTAATATAAATGCAATTTCATGTGGGTTAAGTACCCCAAATCCCTATTTACATACTAACTGTTATAGTATGCACTGAAAATACAGAGTAAAAGAATCTTCAAAAAATATTATTATATTACGTTATTTTACTTGGTATTGTATTTAAGTGGTTCAAGTTAAGGAGAAAATGTGAATGGCAGAAAAACGCTTGCTGAAGGTCTGAATACGACCTTGATTGATTTATATTCACAATAGACTAATTCAATGTAATACCTCAGCTCAGTCTCGATACCCAGTGACGAATTCTCAGCTTAAGTTCTTAGCCTCTGTTCTCAGTTTTTTTTTCTTCAACTTTGATCTTTGGTTTCGATTATATACATTGATCCTCAAAGGCTTTTCTAAACTACGGATTTCAGCTTTCATCCTCAGCCTCCAGTTCTAACTCCAGATCCGCAATAAGCACCGATTCTCAGCTTAAATTTTCAAAGTTTGATTCTCAGCTGCGATCCACGGTTTCGATCTTCAGGTTCGATCTCCAGTTTCGATTTTCTGTTAAAATTCTGTGCTGTGATTCTCTGCTTAACTTCTTCGCTGTGAGCCGCAATTATAGCTTTCTCTCGATCGTCAAATCTGTTTCTATTCTCAACTTCTATTTTTAGCTAGGATTCTCAACTTCGGTGCTTAGTTTAGATTGTCAGTTTCAATTCTCCGCTTAGGTTCTCTGATTTGATTCAATGACAAATTTTAGTGTTATTTTTCTTTTTAGGTCGCCAGTTTGGCTTCCCAGGTTTAAATTTTCATCCTCAATACTCAGCTTAGATTCGCAGTTTTTAGCCTACAGTTTTCGACACTTTTCTTGGATCAACCGTCAGTTTAGGTACCCAGTTTTCGGATTTCAGCCTAAATTTTAAACATAAGTCTTCACTTTGAATCCTCAGTGTTGATCATAAGCACATGTATTCAGTTTCGATCCTTTGGATTGCTTGGTATCTGATAATCTGCTTCTGAGAATAGATTCGATTAACAGCTTAGATGCCCAGTTAAGATTCTCAGTGATACTTCGATTTTTTTCTCAGTTTTAATACTCAGATCCAATTTATGCTTCGGTTCACAAAATATATTTTCAACTTCGACTCTCAGCTTCCTCTTTTCATCTTCAATTATAGGTTCGATCGCCAGTTTCAATCCACCTTTCGGTTCTGAACTTTGATCAACAGTTTCGATCTACAGTTTATATTTATAGCATTCGATTTGCAGCCTGCATTTTTAACTTCAGTTCATAGTTTTAAAACTAAGCACCGATCCTCAGGTTTGATCCTTAGTTCTCATCTCAATTCGGATTTTCAGTATTGATTTTCAAAATCGATCTCCACCTTCAAGCCTCGGTTTTAACCCTATGCTCTTATCCTATTTTCCGATTCTTGGTTTGGATTCTCAGCTTCGCTTAGCAATGTCAATTTTGTGCTATATTTTTGTATTTAGACGTTCTGCCTTAATTTTCAGTGTGTGTTCTCAGCTTTGATCGTCAATTTATATCCTCACTTAAAAGTCTTAGCTACGTTTTTCAAAGTTGACTTTCATCTTTCTTTAAAAGTCCGATCGCCAGCTTTGTTCCTACTTAATATTTTCAGATATCACATCTGAATCTATCTAATTTTTAGAATTTTTAAATTTTAAAGTATGATTGCGATTGTAATTATGGTGCGTGGTTATAGGGGAGTGTCGACTTTTGCTCATAATTTCCGTTGAATGCCGAATTTTTATTAATGTTGCTTATCGTTGAAAAGATAATTGGATTAATAGTTCAGGTGTTATGGACATTTACAAAAAACTTAAAAAACTTTAAAAAATTATAGTCAGAGTCGGAGCACTGTATTTTTTTTATAAACACACGATACGATGACACGAAAAACACGCACGGGTGAAAAAAATTTATTCCCAGAGTCAAAACGCAACAAAATTTTCTGTGTTCCGAAGCTGATTACAAGCATAGCTCCGACTCTGACAACGCACGTCATTTAGCGTCGCATCATTTACAGAATATTTCCACTTTTTAAATCTTATTTAAGATAACTCCACTTTGATGTTTGCACTTTATTTTTTAAACTAATCCGCTTTTTCTGGCACTGTTAAAAAGTTTTTTGGACTCTTCTTTTAACACGCGTTGGCGTGACACTTTTATACACTTCACGCTCTGAACTCGAAATGACATGAAAAGTTTGCTTTCGTCATGACAAGCAATACTGTATATTAACTTAACGGACGCCAGTGAGATATAATGGAGAAAACGACACTGTCCCGACCATGACGACACTCCACTACTATCTCCATTGAGAATTCTCTCATAAACTAATGAAATGTAAAATGTAGGAATAAAGATGTGAATAATTTTTGTCGACGGCTGCATGTAGCAGATCAGAAAAATGCTTGATTCGAGTTAATGGGGTATTCTACCCGAGATGGTCCGAAAAATCGATTTTTTGTATTTAATATTTTTGATGTAGACAACGAGTTTTTTGAGAAAGAAGAGGGGGCAATGTATGGTCCTGGAATAGCTGATTAACCGTAAGTTACATCATTTGTAAGTACCATGTTTGTAAATCTTTAAACTCGTTTTTCTCGAAACCATTTTTTTCGGGTCCACCATGGAGCAACTATTTTCGGCAGGCTCAAGTTCGAGGCGTCGAATGAACCATTATTAACAAAGATATTTTTAACATTAAAAATTATTGTTCAAAAACTGTAGAAAAACTTGCTAAAAACCTCGAATAAAAATATTGAAAAGCTTTTTATTTATAATTATTTGAAAACATCGATATTTCGCGCCATCTCGGGTAGAATACCCCCTTAAGCGAAGATTCCAAACTCCAAATTGTTGAATGGCAATGCTTAAAAACGAATGGCGCACAACCATGCTCTACCCGTGAAATGGACCGAAGACTCTTGGGACAACAGTCTAGTATGATGCAACTAACCTAAAAACTACTCGATACGCTTCATCATCAAAAGTTTAAGCCCTATGGCAATGATTTATATCAATTTCCTGAAAAAAATTTATGTTACTCTAAAAAATTTTTAATTATATTTTTCTATTTACTTATATCTGAGAACTATAAAAAAATTTTTCGTTGAAAAATGTTTTAACTATTTAAAAATAAAGAAATAAATATTCGATAAATCCTACTTCTCTACATCATGAAGATTCTATGCACTCCCACCAATCATCATCACTTAAGCTTTTCTTATACGCTTAAAAAAATTCCTACCACTTTACCAGTATATTTTTTTTATTTCTTACCCATTTCACGTCTTAATATTTTCAACTCCCCACGCACTCCCCGCATACAATCAGTATAAATACGCCCAGCGGTAAAAAATGGTATTATTTAATGTTGGGGTAAAACCATTTAGCAGCAGTTTGGATGCACTTCGAATATCGAATAAATCCTCTTTAGAATTGTTTCTTCGTTGCCATTACTAGTGGCACAAAAAGCATCCGTGCTTGAGTGTATAAAAAGATACTCTTCAATGTTTGGCGAAGTTGTACAACAAAAGTGTATTTGTCGTTCACTGGGTTTACTTACACTTACGTATGTTATGTATGAAGCATTTGTGTTTATCGTAAATGTAATACCCTGTAATATTTTCTTCTGCATGTCGATCAGGATCAAAATGAAATGAACACTTCATTCATGCTTCACTTGTGCATTTAACTACCAGGTATGTACATATGTATGCATGTAAGAAAATCCGTTAAAAGAATATTATCGACAGATTTTTGACAGTTGCATTATTTGTGTTGTTTCTCACACATGAACACATCAAACGAGCATACAACAACGTGCAAAGTTCAATTGTGTCCAATTGATTGACCTTTTCTTTAACTGATTTCTTTTTTGGAGAATTAGTGCGCTTATTTTTCTTCCTGTTGTTTCTCTGAACTGTGAGTTCTAACACCTTTATTTTGTGTCCGCCGCCTGTTATTATGTAAGTTCCCAAACAATACAGCGCAAAAATACCGTAGAAATAATATGATTTCAAGTTCAATCTGTTGGTAACCACTTAAACTGAGCCGTAGGTGCAGTAGTCTCAGTACCCGGTACTTATATCAAAAACATTTTAAAACTTCCTTCCCGACAATTGTGGTGTTCTTTCAAGCAGATATTGAGGCAGCACAAACTGTTTGGGACTAAATATTAATTCTGGCTGTCAGGCTGTTTTGAAGATTTTGGAAAACCAAACTATAAACTTTCGATAAACGACTTTTACAGCCTTTAATAGCTGATGAACCCAAAATTTCCTTATGCCAATCGTCTCATTTTCAAATTGGTTTTTGATTTTACTACTCCGTCAAGAATGCAGTTTACTAATTGATGTGTTTATAAGCCAAAGGGCTTAGTAGAAAATAATGTTTGCAGGAACTGCAAAGATTCTGATATGAACTTTGAAACATATTCTTGGTTTCTGTCGAAACATAGCTAGAAAACTAAATTGAAGGCATTCTGGAGTGTATTCCTTATTTCACATAATGATCCAACTTAGAGTTAGAGTTGGGGGTGGGCTGGACTAAACCAAAGCACTCAGTCTCAAGGACCATTGTACTATATCCGGGATAGAGCCAGTATAAGAGAGTAAAGAGACAGGAGGGGTATAAGAAGAAGGAAAGCCTGAGGTCTCTCAACCCCGACATTCTTAGTTTCGTTGACGAAACTTAGAAGCACAGGAAGAGTATGGATATTACTCATACTCAAGACATCACTACCCTATAGCCTTAATTTGATTCTCGCGAACGCCGAACAGCTACAAAGATAATTATTTGTAGTACCGTCGTCCTCAAGACACTATTGATCGGTTGGATAGGTGGTGATGACACCCACCAGTAATCTCAGGTCTTTCCTTCTCAGTTTCAAAAGAAATTCCGGTGATTTTCTGTTAGATTATCTCACGAAGCACTTTGCGGTTAAGCAGAAGTCAAGTTCTGACCATCTTTCTTTATGGATGGAACCAACGAAACCTCCGTTAGGAAAACTGTCGCCATCTGTCCATTGGGAAAAGAGTACTCGGTCTCATCATCCAAGTACCAACCGGGTCCAGTAACGCTTGAGGTTTTGGATCATCAGTATAGAAGCCATGACGGACACCTTGGAGTACGACCTCTGAATTTAACCATTAATCGCGTTCCGGAAACCTGACATAATATCTTCTTTCGAAACGGATACAAGGCACATGATTGTTCTTGGGCACTTGCTTTCGGTATCGAGTTGGCCATTGAACAACTTGCACCATTGAACCCTTTGGTTAATCTCTTCAGTTCCGGAGTTTATCGAACTGAATTGTCAGCTAAAACGAGAATTTGAGTTTTGCTCAAATTCTTGGCGCATACACATCTTTTGAAATGTGTTTTCTCTAGTTTTATTTTGGCAAATTTTCTAAATTGGCGGGCGTGATAGCTAAAAAGCTAAACGACCTATTGAATCGAACCAAAATGGTTAAAAAGTCTATTTAAATAATTATTAAAGTTAAGTAAAGTGTTTTGTTTTTTTTTTAAAGCAAATTTATTTTTTAAGCCCGAGGAAAGTTATAATTTTACGTTTTTCTCCATTTTTTTTTAGTTCACGCTGAAGAAAAGTATATAACAATTTAACATATTATTTTGTTGCTTTGTTTCACTCAAGATCTTTCCCGCTTATAGAAGACTGCAGCAGCTAAACGCTCATAAAATAGACTAATAAATCTGTTGTTATTTATTTTTCCACTTTAAAAAAAAATCACAAACCTCCAAATTCAGGACACCCCCTTAATGCATCGTTTGTAAGCTCTCTTTAGCACTTGATTAATAAATTTTCGCAGGAGCCTGAGAGTAGAAAGATGCAAGATCACAGGCTCAAGTGGTCAACAGCTTAGTTAAATGCCATCCTGATGCCTTTTTCCACCCCTTTTCTCTGTCGGAGCTTAAATGTATTTCACTTTTTCTAAAGTTCGATTCAGAGATACATAAGTTTACCAACCTAGAACATACAGCCCAGCCAAGGCTAAACATTTCTCTGAGTGTACATGCAAGCATAAGGTAGCGTCCGTTCTCTATTTGAGTAACGCGATTGTATTTATTTTTGACACTTAAGTACATTTATATCTGACCGCTTCAGGTGTATGGAGTGCTGAGTAGTTTGTTCGTAATACATTTTCTTTTGCCTTCCAGTTTCTTTTGATGTTTTATGCGTGGTAACTTACTGTGTGAATATATGTTTGTTTGTCTATCTACGAAACCTCGAACATAAATGTCAAAAATCAATTTTTGATGTTTAAATTGTCAGTAAATATGTTATTTCACTCACTTTGTAAAGTTATGTGTTACTATTAAGTGTTTACTTGACTTGACTTCTTAATTTCGTATTTTTTTTTTTTTATTATTTTCTTTTTTGATAAGTCATACTTTTTAATCCTTAAGTGTAGGTTTGAATTTTACATTCCCTTTTTATTTTCCTTTTAAGGTTTCTTTCTTTTCGGTGTGATTTCTTTAATGTTTTCTTTATCTTTTGCTTTCTGGGGGGGTGTAGTTATATATGAAATCGAAATCTGTGGTTCTCACAATTTGTCATGCTCTTTGGCAGGCAGTAGAATTTTGCTTGCAACATATGTCTGTATGTTTCCTGGAGTGTTGCCTTACAAAAAATTCTAAAACTCTTAATTATAATGATTTTAACTATAATTTGTTCAACAATCATTTCAGCTGCCATGTAATTACAATAACATATGCGAACATGATTAATGAAAAAATTTGGTAAAGAAAATATTAAAACACAAACAAAATTTCTAGGAAATTCTGTTGCTAAAAATTGAATATTTTGTACAGAGTTCTAAGGTGTTTAGAATATAGAGCCCTAAAGAGATTTCCTGGTCAAAACACAAAATCGAAAACAGCAAAAGCACTTCATATATAGGATATTAAATGGGAGAACTTTAAAATCGTGCATCTTAAAGACTTGATCAATATCTGTTCACTTCACAGTATTATAGCGGTTGAAAGAAAATTCCCTCAAGAAATTTTCAAAACAAAATTGAAAGTCTCTAATGAAAAACAGAAGAAAATCTTAATATAGAACACGGAGAACTTTTATTTCTATTATACTATAAATAAAAATTAAGACAGTTTACATTTCCCTCAGAGCTTTTACTTCCAAATACCAACTCTGAAACTAATCTATGTGTAAGTTAAGTATATAAATATTAAAGTATTAAGTTCATATTGGAGGTCTCTATATTAAAAATTAAAACAAACTGCTTATTTACACAGAAGGTATTAAATTTATCCAAGACAAAGAATCAATTTAAGTCCAACTCTCCAATTAACACAAAAATTTCACACGCATAAATTTCCGAAATAAAACAACTGGAAAAATGGCAAAACAATTGAGTTACAAAAACAGAAACAACAAGAAAAAATAAAATTAATGGGACATTAATAATTTAAATGAAAGAAAAGGTCCCAATGGAACTTAAGAGACAGACAGACATCCAGTGAACAAAGACAACAGCAGATCAAAGACATAGAAAGAAAGAACGAAATAAATAAACACGCATCCAGGCAAAACATGTCAAATGTAAATAAGAACAAAAACTCATACAATGAATACAATGAAATTTGATACCAAAATTTAAGTAAATGAAAGCGAAATACGCAGCAGATATAAAAAATTGAAAAATAAAAGTACGAGTATTATTAAAATTTAATGAAGAAATACAAAACGTTAATATGTAGAGTATAATAAAAACAAAAGACTACAGATAACAAGCATAACGTCCCAGTGGTACTTAATTTTACTTGCTGCTCATCAATTTCAATTGTGCACTTTTGGATGCACCACGCACAAGAACTACAGAAAATTTAACTTAATCTGTGAGACTGCAGTGTTGTTTTTTTAAATCGTAGTAAAATTCAAACAATTCAAAATTCTTTTATATTTGATAATTCCAATGCCGTAACAAATTTAGTAAATCTGTTAAGTTTTTAAATTTCCACAGTATTTATAATTACATTTCGTCATTTTGTTAATGAATCTAGTGGGTAATTTAAACAATTTCGAAAAAAAAAAATTTTGACCAAAGATCTAAGTCGGCGTTCTTCATTAACCACAATCTTCTGCTGTTTGGTAGGGTCCAAAAAATCCGTCATCGTATATAGTTTATTGCATTTAAACATCAGTTTCATAAAAACTAATTATAAATATTTTTTCCCCATGAGAATTTTAATTTTGTTCCAAAAACTTTTTCAGGAATCGGATTTTTCTTCCAATCTTCACAGAACCTTAAACAGAATATTGACTAATCAAGTCTACGAGGCCATTCAGCGGGAAATGAAAATTTGTTTGTTCTATACTTATATAACCTGTCTTTGTTCAGTATTTCTTGAGTGATTTTCTATTTTGTTCACAAAATCTAATCCGAAAGATGTGCATCGGAAGTAAGAAATTCTGCTTCCTAACGCTCGGCTACCCGCTGGGTATCAACATATGTGAGTATAAATTATGAGTAAGTGTAGTAACTATATATATACATATGTATGTGTACTTGAACTGGTTGTGAGGATAATTTCACTGGAATTACATGAATATAATTTTTCAATATATTTGCTGTTGTTGTTTTTGTTTTCTCTATATATGTAGTTATGTTTGTATGTAAACTATTTTAAAGCATACAAAAAATATTTCAATATTCCCTGGTGGAAATCAAAAGCGACAATTACTGCTGCCATGCATGCTACTTTCGTTGCTGATATTAAATGATAGAGACTGCAGAGAAGAATCATCAAATGAAATAAATAAAAGACAAGCAGACAGAGAGACAGTAGTTGAAACGAAGGAAAAGAGCGAAGATACAGTAGGATCAGCATCAGCAGCAAATAACGAGGATGATACAAAAATAAATTAATTTGCAACACAAAAGAAAAAGAATAAAAGAACGATGAGGAGACTCCGAGCATATGAGAAGCTGCAAGACAAAAACGCTGGAGCACTGAAGTTGTAGTACAATCGATGGTGAATATAGTCAATGGCATTGGTAATAGCATGTCGTGTCGCTTAAATGTTTTCTTGCCAATTTTTTTTCTGTTTTATTTTTTGGCGTATATCTCTTGATGAGAAGGAGTCGTCATGTTGTTAAATAACTTTGAATACGTACGGATACGAGTGATTGTTTTTTTTTCTACGGTCACATTGCGTGATAGTCATTACAAAATAAATGCAAACATATGTGGAAGATCGCACACACATGCATATTTACATAAATAATATTGAAGGAGGAAACAAAATAAATTGAAATGTCATACACAAAAATATTTATAGGTATAATTTTCTAAATGCCAAAATCTTAGAACACTTGTTAAAGACCAATAATTGTAGCAACCAACACGAAATCCTGTCTCGTTATTCAGGCCTAACTTGTTTGCACATTGTGTCCAGATATTTATACTAGTAGCATTCCAAAGGTTTCTAATTGGTAGTGGGTGATGGGTTGCGAACAAATTTTTAGTTTTCTAGAAAAAGTTTTCAATATGATAGCCATTCTTTCCACGCCCACTCCTTAACTCTCGGTCGTAACCTCATAGTACTAATTGCTGTTGTACTTTATATATGAAAATGTACAGGAGTACAAGTCTAATCATCGCCTCAATGGTAGTGGTTGAACAGGCCCCATAACTTCTGTAATAGAGAGATAGACTTGTCTTTGTAGCTCGGTGATACCTAAAACCTGAACGTTTATTTATTGGCATTGGTAAAGTTTCAAAAGTAAGAATTCATATGAAACAACGTAAATGTGAGTATATAAGAAACTCGGATTGAACCCTCAATAGACAATCATGAACAGTGAAAATTAGCCCTGCTCCCCCCCCCCCCTCCCCCCAGAACCCGACAATCTGATAATAAAAAGTAATTTTTGAGAAATAAAAAATATTTAGATTTTTCCAAAAAAAAGCCATCAGCAGTGAAAAGTATATTCTTTCAACAAACGAAAAACTTTAGGATTTTGAATACTATTGCATATTATATTTTATTTTAATAATAATAATTTATATTGAATCAATTCTGATTAGCCGCCATGCTGGGCGTACCAATAGGATACACGTTACAGTGCAACTGGTTATTAAATACATTCAGACTACATTAAATCTAAAATTTCAACGCCAGCTTATAAAAGTCTTACTTTTAAGTCTAGTTTTTGGATAGAATTTTGTACTGAATTTTAGTCTTATATTGATTTAACTTTTCCGTTTTTGATCTGAATTCTGGTTTGATTTTGTTTTATTTTAGTTTGAATTCTATTCTGAATTTGGTTTGAGTTTTAATCCATGTTTAGTCTAAATTTTGGTTTGCTTTCAGCGTTTGATCTGATTTCTGGCCTAAATTTTGGTTTGCTTTTAATTTCTATTTGGCGTCTTGAGTTGTGGTTAATATTTTCGCCTAAATTGGCTTGATTTTGATATTATTTTGGTCTGAATTTCGGTCCGAAATCGGTCTGAATTTTGTTTTAAAATTTTGTCTGAATTCGTCTGGAATTTTGGTCTAGTTTTTGTTTAATTTAAGTTAAAATTTTTTGATGTAAATATTTATCAGATATTCCCACTAAATTTGGTCTGAATTTTGGGTTACTTTCGTTTGGTATTTGGTGTCCTTTTGGCCTAAAATTTTGTCTAACTTTTGGCCTGAGTTGTGGTCTAAATTTGTTTTTGAATTTTGGAATGAATTTTAAAACTGCTTTTGGTTTTGATCCGGCGTGAATTTTGGGTTTTTAGTCTGAGTTTTGACCTGAATTTGATCCCATTTTGGTCAATTTTTGTTAGAATTTTCGTCCGATTCATGGTCTAAACATTGTTTTTTTTTAACCGGTTGTTGCCCGGTACACGAAAGCGAGTACGGATCTCGTTGAAATTTAAAACGTATTGGTTTTTTTGTCAAATCAAGATATATTTACATTTTAAGTAATGTATAACAGACTTAAAGAATCATAAAAATAAAGTGCTTGGTTATGGAGTTGTGAGATCGTAAAGTCACCACCAGGCCAATATTAATAGTGATATCGGTGCTAAGAGTGATATGAGTACATATTTTAAAAATTCGTTTAAAGTACTATCAAAACCAACTATTATCTTAATTTAATTTTTTTGCGGGTTTTTGTTTCGACCAAAAATTACTCAAAAAATAGAGATGTATCAAAATTTTTTCTCAAAGGTAATTAAAATTTCCTTCAAATTGTTTTCTCAAAATAGATCATTTAAAAATATAAATCTACCAGAAAAGTCATAACCAAAATTTTGATCTGAATTTGGTCTCATTTTGATCTAGATTTTTGATCTGACTTTGATTCTTTTCTTGGTTTGAACTTCGATCTGAAAAAAGTGTTTGAATTTTAGTTTGAAATATGGTCGAAATTTCCGCCTAAATTTCTATCCGATTTTAGTTTGATTTTGGTCTCAGTTTTGTTTCAGTTGACTTTTAATTTTTGACCTGCATTTGATAAAATTTTTGCACTAAAATCAGTCCTAATCTATATTGGCGTGCCTACCAATAATACAATGAAATCACAACTGTTGCGTCAAAGCTGCTAATATAAATAAATTTCATTTAAAGAAACAAAACTTTGACCTATGACGATGGTCATATTAAGTTGGAGTGAGGACATCAAGTCGTTTCTCCCCCCCCCAAATTGCTATGTTGGACATGTACGATGAACTACCATTCTGTCTTATGTGTTTTATTGGTTATGGAAATAAATTTCTACCGTGTTTCAATAAAAAAAAAGGATTAAGGGGGTTTCTCGAAGCAATTCAAAATTAGTCCATTTTTCAATATTTTCCGAAAAACTAAACCAGTGAAATCCGAAGAAGTAATGTCTGATGAATACAGGTCGAAAGGCAGTATATCCCAGTGCAACATGTAGCTTAGCGTTGCCATGCAGCAACATTAGCTGATCGTGTCTTTTGTCAAATTCCGGTCGTTTTCCGTTCAAAACTCAGTTTAAATGTACTAATTGGAGTCGATAATGAACGGCGGTAATAGTTCCGAAAGGTTTCAGTAACAGTTATGCAATTGTGTATTTTCAACTTTTGTAGTGCAACTTCGCGTTTTCTGGGATTCACTTCCAAATCGCCTTTGTTAAATCGCCGATATTCGATTGAGGATCTATGAACAAACATAGTTTTTCGGTAAAAATTTTAAATAAAAATAAAATTTCAAGATCTGTTTATTTTTTTTTTTTGTCGAAGTGGCGAAGTCGCAACAATGTATAAAGAAGCAGCCGAATCATACGGTCGTTTCGGAACCCGCCACGCTTCCTCATCAGTGATCTTTGTGATGGTTCTTACTAGCATTTCTACATTCTATGTACATAAATGTCTAATATTTGAAAACGTCAACGAGAATTACAGGGTTTTTGTTTTCAAGTATTTTCACTGAACAGACATTATGAATGAAACGTTTCATTAAACCTAATAGTCTATTCACATAGAGCCCAAATTGAGCAATTTCGGCATTGAATTTCAATTTGAAATTGAAGTCATTCTCAAGGAGTTTTTCTTCTTCTTACTCAATTTCATTTGGTTGTTGAATTTTATTGTTTATAAAATGGATAAAAAAAGTGGAATTATTAAAAATTGTTTTAAAATTTATGATAATATGGCGAGAAGAATAGAGAAGTTTGACAAAATATGTGGACAATATGGAGAACAATACAGAAAGCGTAAATTAGATATGGAGAGAAAAGTGGAATAGCGAAACAGCAGCTGATGATTTTAATACACACTTTATTAAAATAAATAATTTATATTTTTATATTATTTTTAATTTTTTTAAATTTGATTATTATTTTTTTGATATTGATATTGAAAGCTCACACATACAACGTACAGATAAATGTAGTGCTGTTTTATCATATAAAAGGTTTTTTATTAAGCGTGTCTGAACTTTAAAATTGAATAAAAGAGCGGATTAAAGTGGATTCAATACCATTATATTGTAAAAATGATGTCATTCAAATAGCCTCCGTTTCTTCGTTTACAGAACTCCATCCGGAGGTCCAATTTCGTAGAACTCTGTTGCATAATTCGGGCTAGATCTCACTAATGATTTGAATAATATTGTTCTCCAGTTGGTCAATTGTTGTTCGTTTGTTGGCATAAACTAGCAAATTAACGTAGCCCCAGGGGAAAAAAATCCAAGGCCGTTAAATCGCATGTTCTTGGTAGTCATTCCACATCGACATTCCAAGTATCTTGAAGCGATACAGTTCGCCATTGACAGTCACCGTTCGACCATTTTCGTTTCGGAAAATGTATGGCCCAATAACTTTGCCTAACCAAAATCCACATTAAACAGTAAGTTTCTCCGCATACAATGGATACTCTGTAATGCGACATTTGTGTTTACTAATGAATTGTAGGTTTGAGTGTAAATAATATATATGCTGTTTCTCAACCATCTTTCGATGGGATTTTAACTTCACCTACAACCAATTTTTGAATGTACGAAGGGGACGTTTTGCACGTGCTGGTTTGCCTGCTAGCTAGTTCGGGAGATATGGGGAGGGATCTTGTACCCTGCACAATTCAACACATTACGTAATAAAATTCACGTGCTGGTAAAACAAAAAAAAATATTTAAGGTCTAAAAGAAAAATACGGTATCTGACAAGTTTTCGAATAAACTAGATGTGTTGGAGCAAGCAAAGATCTTACTGCTGCTCATGCCCATTACGATTCCCACCCTACCTTTGGATTCCAGAGGGCTGACTTCATTAGAATCCCCTAATGGAAGTTTTTACTACCTACTTCAGACCGAGATCAAAATATATCTAGTTCATTTTAAATTGAACAATTCATTTATTTAAATAAAACTAAAAATTCATAATTAGTATAAGACTGCATTATAAAACAAATATTTGTATAGCATACTTTTCAGCGCAGTATACATAAATATTAGAAAATGTATAAATATATCTTAAATTCATAATTTAGAAATATATGAAATAATAAAAAAAAAAAACTATGAAAATTGAAATTAAGTGAAAAAAAAAAATCTAAAATCTTCAATTGAAATTCATGATCCAATCTAATGATTGTAAATGCATACGAAAATATGTATTTTACGCACACATGTATATACTTTTATCGCATGAGATATTCAATATACACATATATTTCCATATTATTCAAAAGAAAATATAATAATAATAAAAAAAACATGAACTCACATTAATTCCATGAACCCAGTGTCCAACGATGAAAGATCTTTCTCGTTCGCTTGATTTGTGGAGTTAAATTATTAATATAAAACTAAAAAAATATATATGAAACAAAATATATATATGCATGTATGCATATGAATGCATGCGCAATCAAAAATGATGCATGATCAAAATTATCTTTTTTTTTTTTTTCTTTTCTTTCACTTAGCACAAAATTAGGTAAATTAAATTATTAAAAAAACTTTAAATTTTAATCACTTTAAAACTATTCTTATATGTATGCATTTTCTATTATTTTAGGTTTCAAATTATTTTAAAATTATCAATTATTATTATTTTTAAGATTTTTAACTTTAATTTTTAAATAACTTTATATATGCATGACCATTTTAGATTTTTAAATTGCTTTAACTATCGTATGAACCTTATATTTTTAGATGAAAATTATAAAAAATATATTAAACCATTTATAAATTTTTAGCACTTTTTATGTACCATATGCATGCTTCTTTTAGGTTTTAAATCATATTTTTAATGTTTCTAGCAAAATTATAATTTTAGATAAAAATTATGAAAAATATAATCATAAACCCCTTCATAAATTTTTTTACCAATTTTAAATTCAATAAAAATTATAATTTTATACGTAGATTCATAAATTATAACCAATTTCAATATGAAATGATGATGGAAAAAAAAACAAAATGGTGTCCTCTTGGGCGATGTAAATCCATGTGGAATCCTAGTGGTGCTGATCCGCATGGCTATCATTGGTGAACTCCATGACTATGGCATCTACTAGGTGACACTAGCATAGATAGGTGACACTAACATAGCTAGGTGACACTAGCACCCCTAAAGGAGGATTAATATCCCAACTTTAGTTTGGTTAAAAAAAAAAATAAATATAAAAAACACTATACCTTTCTGGGGATTTTCTCAAAATTTTGCACTCAGAGCTCCAAAAAAAAACTGTACCTATGTACCGCGATCACAATAAAAAAAAATTGTTGTAACTTTAAACAGCAAAAACTATGTATGATCACTAATTACTTATTTGCACTTGTATAGTAGAGAGACGAGAAAAATAACTACTGGTCTCGATCAGTTCTGGAACACTACTGAAATAATTTCAGGTTTCAGAAGTGATTGCGATTATCGATCTACATTTTACTTTGAATATTGAAACGGTAAAATCGTATGATCATAACTATTTATAATACACTAACAAAAAAAATGTTGCGATGGAATTATGCGGCATTGTTGCTAATAATTAACTCTCCACTAACAGATTAATTTAGTCTCCGCTAACATCTAACTTTAACCCAGGGGTAAATTAAGTTGTCTTTTACTAACTATACTAATTTTTAAGTAGTTATACTAATTTCTAAAAATAAAAAAAAATGAATCATTACAACTCTTGATACCGTTATGGATTACTTTCTGCCCAAATGCGACAATTTCGCTTGTTTACGAAGCCATTCAACCAAAAATGTGGTGTTGGTGTCGTACGGTGCCCGATCGGTGACCGAACCAATTTGTTCGAATTTTGTGATAATTCGTTAAATTGATCGCTCGATTGCTCAATCATTCCTGCCTATATATTTCACAGCTCGCGAAAAGTTTTATAATAAATTTTAACAATTTCAACATATTGTTGAATGGTGTACCGCTCCATGGTAAAATGGAGACTATGACAGAATACGACGGTGGATAGATCCACATGATTGCGCACTTTTTAGTTGCCTACAAAACGCGACTAACTTGACAACTGGATCAATCTGGACGCACCTGATAGTCTGAAAACAGTTGACGGAAATAATCCGATATGAATGACAAAGACTTCAAAATGGAGTTGCAACAACAACCACCGGGAACCGGCTAATTGGTGCATTTATAAAAGGGCGTCAGGCTGTTGTGACACTTATATCTGGAAACTTATAAAAACGTTACAGTCTTTGAAAAAATAATTATAATGTTCCCATAGCAATTAGGTTTCAATATATGCCGACATTACGAAAGAGGGGGAAGAAATAAAATCCCTCTTTGGATGCGTTAGTGTCCTATATTATATTTTACCTTGATCTGAAAATTTCTTTTGGTAAATCAAATTAATTACATTCATTCGATATGAAATTGCATGAAGTGCATTTGCAAATAAATTGATCCCTCTTTTAGTCTTTGGCTGGTTGTTTATTGGTCTTGCAAAAAGTACGCTACTCAACCTCAAGAACCTTAACACGCACACACACATGGCCACTCATCAACTCACTCACTCACTCTGGCTCATGTCACGCATGAATGACAAAATTGAAGAGTACACTTCCGGGTTACACAATGACAACCGAATGACGTTTCCACCGATAAGCAATTCGCAAAAACACAACAACATACAAAATGACATACAGCATCATCAGCACACAGCAGCACAGGACTCATGCTCAGGCGCTCAACTCTCAATAAAAAAGGAAGCCCTTGATGCAAAAAAATAAAAAAGAAATTGAATAAAAAAAAAACACATATCGAAATGATAGCGAGGATTAAACGATTTTTAATGAACAACAGTTGTAGAAAAAAAAACAAAAAAAAAAACAAAAATGGAAGCAGCGAAAGGAAAAGGGAGCTCAAGTATAATACATTGTAAGCAGAGCATATAAAACACGCAGGACAGATCACAGACGCACGCAGCAGTTGCAGCATCAGCTGCAATTTTCAAAAACAAATGAATATAAAAAATTGCATGATTGAAAATTGCACTTGAGGCAGCAATAGCAGCAGCAGTAGCAGCAGTTGATATGCCAACAATTGAAGTACGAGTAGCAGTTTGATGTGGTGGCAGTAGGAAGGATATGATGCAACAAATTGATGTGCTATCGATGAAATAGTGAGAGACAGAAAGTAGAAGTTTGCAACAGCAGTAAAAGTGGAAAAGAAATACAGCAAAAGAAGAGAAACCAAAAAAACGACTCGCACTTCAACTGAATCGTAGGCTGGAATGATGCCTAACGATTGGCATTGAAAGCAAAGAAACTCTGATACATATCATTCTGCACATAATGTGCGAGTGGAAAAATTTTGTTTGAGTCAAATAGCAGCGTGCTTAGCACATTTACAGGTAATCCAAACCACAAGCCGATACTAGGGGAGTACGGGGAGGAAGGTTTTGAAGTTGAAGCCCCCATTTAGTTTTGATCGTTGGTCATGAACCAAAAACAAATTTTAAAGGGACTAAAATTATAAAACCTCCCCCCATTGAAAATCACTGCAACCGCTAGCTAGTTTATGTAAACTTTTCATTATGGAAAATCGGACATTGAAAATAGGCTCAAGAAATCCAACATAGTTGCAAAATATATATTTAAAAAGGAATGCTCTGAAAAAGTGGAGACTTCGTACGCAGAAATCCTTGAATGACAGAAGAACTATCTTGTCTCGTATGTTTGTCTGTGACATCATCATTGGTTTTGTTGATTGTCTACTAGATATTTGTGTCATTTTGCCTTATTTTATGTTGAGTTGCGAAAATTAAATTATGCCTTATTGGCTTCTCTTTCCAGAGCCTTAACTGTGTTCAATATTATTCCTAATTCCCTGGTTTTAGATTAATCAATTACTAAAGTTTCATCTAAAAACTTACACAATGAATTTTATTCTTAAGCTTGTTTTAAATCTATTTTTATTTTTAATCAATTCTAAGTTACAATTGTTTTCGTCTGGAAGGAATTATTATAATTTCCATTGACTTAAAGAAATACATAAATAAATTATCAAGTAAGTTCTAATGTATGCATCACTAGTGCAGAGGCTGCCTTCAAAAACTAAACCGAGTTTCGCAAAACCCAAATTCCGTACAATTTTCAAAATCTTGCTACTTGGCTTTCTTATATTTAATGGAAGTAGATATAAAATATCGTATATGTGTGTAGTCAGTTTGTTGGCAGCCGGTTCTGGGATTATTTGGGAGTTTTAAAGTTTGTAAAAACTCAATTTAAAAAAAAAAAAACATTAAAAATATATAAATATAGACAAGTATTAAAGGGTAATGCTACACTAAGAAAAATAAGCTGTAAATCTAATAATTTTATATGTACTTTCAACAACTTTTATCGGGCAAATCGTACCCAACAACCGGGGCCGCATAGTGTAACGATCACGTATAAGCTGCGACCAAAAATAGTAAACATAGTTTAATATTAATAATATTAAGACAGTCTTATTAAAGAAAAGTCGTATGCCAAAAATGGTATCAATTGGGCTACTACCACGCCCACCTCCCATATAAATCAAACACTTAAATTGCAATAACTTTTTTAATATCAGTTGCATAACGACGGAATTTGGTGTGAAGATCTATAAGAACTTCTTTGTTCAACGCAGAAGAAATGGGTGTGCTGCCACGCCTACTTAAGAAAATTGCTCAAATGTCAGAAATAGAAGCTTCATAAGAATGAAACTGAACATGTTAATTTATAAAGCAGTTTTCCTATCCTTCAATATAAAGCTGCCACATGCCACTTAAAAAACTCCCAAAATTCGGAGTATGGAACTTAGATGTAGGATTCATGTGTTTACAAAAAGTGTGCTCCTTTTTCTTCTAAACAACTTTTCTATAGACACCAAAAACGATAAAACATAAATTAATAATGTCCTGGTACAGTCTTAATAAAGTCATTTTCATGACTTCATACACCGTTATATCAAAAACCTGAATCGATGGAGCAAAATGGTCTTCAGATTAGAGACCAACGGCCCCAAATTACTCTAGATTACATCACATCACCAGTCCGATGGAAGAAACTCAGTTTTGTGGCACAGTGCTATTAAGTAAGTGCAGAACATTTTTTCGCTTAGTCCCATAGTCAATACTTGATACTTCTCTCCAGACAAAATTTTATCTAAAAAGTAATCTTGTATTTTTTATCTTGGTGATTTTTTCTGATAACATGAGGGGAGAAACCGTCAGATCACGATTTGATGCTTCAGGGGAAGTTTTTCTTGTAAAATTTAATCAGAGTTTTCTTATATCTTTGTGGCGCTATTCTAAGGCTTCCTCAGATAGGGCTCCAATTGGCAAACTGAAGTACTCGACTATGTCGGTGTCACGAACAAGGACCTTGTGGACTGTTATTGGCTTATTATTGGTTTAATTTTAATTATTGGCTTTAGGGAAAAATGTAAAAAACTTGAAAAATCGCAGCTCTCCGCAGACAATCTTTCTTGAAGTATGAAATCATACTTGCGACGTTATTATATGCTAAAATTGGAAATATATTTTGATACATATTTTTTTAAATCTCTTTTAAAGTCATTGAAATCACAATTTTTTGCTGTGAAAAATTACTTTTTTTCAAATAACGGTACAAATCACATGCTTACACATAGAGCCAAAAAAATAGTGTTACCACATTGTGCAGATTTTATATTTTTTCCACATATGCATTTTGCCTACATTTATTTGTCAATAACTGAAGTAACTTTTCGAAGTTATCAAATAACACTACTTTACAAATTTACAAAAACTTTCACCACAACGAATGACGATAACATTTTCTATAGTAATTCCGTATTCCGTAGAATCCGAATATCTTAATGGCTTTTTGCGATTGGCTGCAATTTTCCATGTAAATGGCAAAATTCAAAAAAGTGCACTGTTGAGAGCACATACTTCACATAAATGCCTGTCAAAACTTTAATTTGCAGCCAATGAATTTTAAATTTTTGTATATTTTAAATGAGTGTTAGACAAAAATTACAATTGTAATTACTGTTTTCCGTTTTTTTCCAACGATTCTCAACTTTGAAACCCTATATCTCAAAATTATTATATGGGTGACAAAAAGTTAGCCTTTTTATCCTATTGAAAATTTTATATGAAAGATTTTAAGCATATATATGTCTATGGAAAAGAAATAATTTACGATACTATAGAATTTTTTTAACATCAATGCAAAAACTATTTTTTCTTTTAGAAAAGTTTTATTTTAATCAAATAAAAAAACACAGTACAACAAAAGATTATTTCTTTGTTTTATAGTAATTTAGAGCCGCTGATCACGACTGCATAGTCAGTTTTCTCGCACCAAACCTAGGTCTCCCACAATATGAACCTGAAGTCGGAAAATGGAGTCTTCAGGGGCTATTAAGAAATTTCTTTATTTCAACAGATACGAATTTGATGTCTGAAGAAAAGTTATTAAGCACAAAGAGATAAACAATTTTTATGTATATACTTTTCCTCCATCTTCTACCATTCCTCTTGAAAATTGGGTTTTAAAGCCCGTTTT
Organism: Toxonevra muliebris; assembly: GCA_963691655.1. Lineage (NCBI taxonomy): Eukaryota > Metazoa > Arthropoda > Insecta > Diptera > Pallopteridae > Toxonevra > Toxonevra muliebris. The sequence goes on from OY829329.1 coordinate 28,534,879, forward strand.
TCGATAGATGTTAAGAAAATTCTATAGTATCGTGAATTATTTCTTTTCCATGAACATATAGAGAATTTTATCGTCATTGGTTGTGGTGAAAGTTTTTGTAAATTTGTAGAGTAGTGTTATTTGATAACTTCGAAAAGTCTGGTATGCCGCCGAAATTCTGCAACCTTCAGTGTCCCCAATTATATTGTATTGGAAAATATCTTTTCAAAGGTAGATTTCTGTGTTTCTATGGGTTTGGCCAGCAAAAAGAGGTTATTGCAATAAGCAACAAATTTATGCTTTCAAACAATTTGATTTATGTGGTTTTACCAGTCAGATTTTCTATATACTTTACACAGATTTTTTTTAATATTTTATTTTGGAAGAAATGTGTACAAAAAAAACTGTAATTTTCGTACTAAATGTTGATGGATAACTCTATAAATTTCGACTTGCCACGGAAATAACTAACAATTTTATTAACAAAACTATTAACTATTAACATGTATATTTAAATGATTTCCTTTTATTACATTGCCCTTTTCGAAGCTATATAGCATAGGAAAGCTGAAACCCAGGAAAGCGTTTAACACTAATCATCATCAGCGTCTACACAAACATCTTATCCCTTGTCTCTTTTATGTAGCACGGCGTTATCTTCGTTATCCTCGACATTATGGCGACATGCCGCTCGCCATTAAAAATTCATGATCTCAAGTGGCGGCAGCGTCGACTGTGGTGACGGCACAGCGCAATTTTCAGCATATTTTGTAAGCGCGTAAATTATAATTGCTACTTCTCCCTGGCTTCTTTTTGTTGTTTCTATTTTTGGTTTTGTTATTTTTTTTTGTACCATATTTCAAATCTATTTTCTGTTTTATATTTCATTGCTTTTGGAGTTTTATTATTATTATTTTTACTGTGTAGAGCGATGAGAGAAATTGTTGCCTCGTTTACCGCAAAGCTATAATGGCGTTTATGTAAGTAACCCATACATATACACACTAACACATATACGCATAAGCATGCACACATTAAAATACCCACTTATGAGTATGTATGACAGTAGCGCGCTCTGCATTTTACATTTTCTCAAGTACTGGCGAGCTGCTGAAAAGCAGCAAGTAACTATTCAGCTCCTGCTAACCCTAGTGGAGTGGTTTTTCCTGGAAAAACTTTTTGAAAATTGGAATTTATGTGTAATGTTAACATTTTTCTGAAGTAGCCTTAAAAATTCCGGTTGGTGCCGTTTTACAAAAGATTTGCTGTAAATACCTACCTACATAAATAAATGCTGCGTATATGCAAATATTAAAGTGTTTCGAGCCCAATACAAAAAAAAAAAAGGATTACTCTTGGTGTATTTTATGATGTTTTCCAAAATATTTCAGTTATGAAAGAACCTCTAAAAACAGACTTTTATTTTATTATTACTTTATGCCAAATAAAAGCTCACAATTAATATATGTAAATTCTGCATGAGAATTTTCTTTAAATTTTTTAATTAAATTTAATCAAAATTTTTTAAAATTACGGATTTACTATGCATAAAGCTCCATAAAAATAGCATGAAAATTATCATTAATTTATTATTTTTAAGCGATTATCTCGAGCGATTATCTTCTGCTAACAAGAATTCAAAAACAAATTTATGCAAAAACCATGCGTTTTTTATATTTATTATTTGTGACAACTGGACAAAAGAAGCCAACAGAAAGAGGTTTTCACAATGAATCAGCTTACGTTAATGTTAATCGCTAGAACTCATCATCAAATAAACCAAGGTTCATTTTTAGAGGAGTCGAACAACTTTTTTTTCGTGAGGCACCTTAGTGTATATATGTATTAAGTGGAATGTAAAACCAAACAAAAGTAAAAGGGTAAAAGTTAATCTTCGCATATCCTACGAAGGAGGTTTAGGATTTTTTTTTTTTTTTTGCAAACATTTTTAAGTCGAAATTTACCAAAGTCGCTGAGTTACTTACTGATGACTGTAACAACGCATATGAGTTTGAATAAGTATGTACATATACAGAGTGGAGCTAAAAGAGAATAAAAATCTTGTAAATGATGATGAAATTAGCTAAACAATTCTTTTCGTGAATTAAAGTTTGCCAAAGCTAAACATTTTTCACGAGAATTTTAGTAAGTTCAGCGTGATGGAATCACGTAACAATCAAGTTCTGCAGCCATTCCCTTTGAATACTATAAGGTACTCGCACTAGCGAATCCAAACATTTCTGAAGGGAGGGAGGCGGGTTTAATTTTTTGTTCCTTAAACTTGTTTTTTGATTTAAAACCAACGATGAAAATGTATGAGATTTTCATCGGTAAGGGAAGTAAGCGGGGTTTATATTAAAAAGAAAACCTCTAAGATACTCTACTGGGTACTCGTATTGATTATCTTCTTGTTTTCGATATTTATTTTATAAGTAATCCCTTTAAATTTCAATAATATAGTCTTTCCAACAAGAGCTAGTTTGACTTAATTGTAAGAAAAAGTTTAAGTATCAAGTTGGACTTTATTTTCAACAATTCAACATTTGATTGCGAATGGCGCTGTATAACTTTTCAAACAATCGCAATTACAATTGCGTTGTATAGCAATTTTTCCAATCCAGCTCCGTGTGTGCAAAACGTCTTTAAGCTATCATTATTTGCCCACATCCAAGGGAATCCGAAATGACCTAGGGAGGCGCTGCAAACACCTTAAGAAGTTGATGGTATTCGTAAAGAAATGGAAGACACCAAAATGTTTACAACTTATGAAATCATATGCTTCTAGAGCAACATCAAAGCAGTAGGATTCGGTGATAGCATGTGTCAGAGCTGTAAAAGATTGCAGTCTTTTTAAGTTTGAAGTCAACTGACTTCTAAAAAAAATGATTGCAATAATCCAGTCTTTTTGTGAATGTGGAATTAAGCCTTTGAAGTCACAAGTCATTTTGAAGTCAATGACTTATCCTTCATTTTTGAAGTCATTTTTTTGAAGTCATGAATGATCTGTCTCTTATTTGCAGTCCTAATCTTAACAAAGTATTAATTGACTTGAAGTCATTCATTTTGAAGTCATTTAAAATGAATTTAAGTCATTTGAAGTCAATTGAAGTCATTTGAAGTCAATTGACTTCAATTTATTTCAATGAAGTCAATTGACTTAACCGAAATAAATTGAATTCATGGAAATAACTAGGAAGTCATTTAAGTTATTTTTTCAGAATTCTAACATATTTTCATGTTCACACTTGTTACGAATTATTCCGCCCAAACCCAATACGCTATATAACAAAGTGTAGTGCACGTGAAAATAACATTTGTAAACTAGTGTAATCAATCTGCAATGTTATTTTTGTTTTTACATTGTGCCGTTAAAATTTAATAAATACATTACACTGTCGTCGGCAATTGAGGTTTGGAATTGAGATGGGCACATGACGTGATTTTCGTGAGAGCTGATATGTATTATATGCTTTTCACAACTGTCTTATTGTCGTTAAAATCATGAAGAGCTTTTTTGTTTAATTAAATAATTATATTAGTTATAAATACTGTATATTTTTTATCATTCAATAACAGACTTCACTCAGTGAAGGTGAAGTCTCAAATGACTGCAAGACTTCAAACCAATTTAAAGTCATGACTGTGACTTCAAACCAATTTGAAGCCATGACTGTGACTTCGAGCTAATTTAAAGTCATGACTGCGACTTCAAGTATAATGTGAAGTCATGTGAGTGACTGTGACTTATTTGCACTGAAGTCTCAAATTGATTGCTATAATCAATGAGCAGTCATTGACTTCAAAAAGACTGGTGACTTAATTTTTTAAAGTCATAAGTCTCAAATGAAATCAAAGACTGTAATCAGAAAACGTAATTCATTTCCAGTGACTTCAATGAATGCAGTTCGAAATGACTGCAATCTTTTACAGCTCTGGCATGTGTTTTTGAAGCCAATTCTACCATTACACTTGAAGCAGCCAAACAAAAACATTAATATTTCCCTTAATACAATACAAAGTCGTTTAAATCAATTTCAAATTGATTTCTGAGCTACCATAACCAAACCCTTACTGACGGCGAAACAAACAAAAAATGTCAGGTGTGGACTATCAAACATATGGATAATGATTGGATCGATGTGGCCTTTACAAACGAATCTTTTTTTTTGACGGTAGGTATCATAAAACGTGTGTTGTCCTTTAAGGGCAGTAAGATGGTTCTAAGATAAGTTAAGCATCTAAGAAAAGCTCATGTTTGGGGATGCTTTTCAAAGCAGAGTTTTGACTGGGTAATCACGTTTACATAGACTGCTAATAACTGGTTTGGGAAAGGAATTCGAAATTGAGTGCATTAAGAGCATTAACATCAAAGTCACTTTTTCAGTAAGTGAAAAGATGAAAAAAGGACAATAATTTTGGAATGCGCCTCTCAATCTCCAGATGCTAACCACATTGAAAATTTTTGAGCAACTATTAAGCTTAAGATAAGCCTTAAAAAATGCAAAGAGCATTGCTCAATTAAAATGACAGCTTAAGTCGAAATGGCGGAGTTTACCGCAATCGTATGCCGAAAAGCTAGAAATAATATGACCTCGTGTTACTACGAAATTACTCAAAATTGTGGTAACTGGATACTATATTGATATGTCAGCGCATTGGACGAAAAAATGTTTAAAAATAATGTGTGATTTTTTTTTTTGGTTGGGGTATTTTTTGAAGGACTTAGGCCGTACACGCTCTTATTGAGAAGACTATAATTGTTTGCTTGCACTCACCGCTTAGCTAGTTTTAATATTGTGTATTATTCCTAGCAAATAAATAAATAAATAAATAAAAATTGTCTTTAATTTTATTTCCCCAAATCTAAGCCGAGATATCAAAGAAATGAAAACACTTTCCAAACTCAATTTCGGAATGGTTTCAAGAAAGGAAGTTGGAAGAGTCTCCTTCTCCGTTTCCAGCTCTTACGTGGGATACCGAATATAGACGCGTCCTCTCCTATTGTTCAGTGTGTGTTACAGCCAGCCTGGCAGGACGCGTGTTGTCGAGTAGGTGCCTGATTACTTTGTGGGCATATTGTGGCCATGTTTTCTGGCTGTAGCGGAGGTGGAAACTTTTCTCCATCTGCCACCTGCAAGGGTAGGAAATTAAATTGATACTGATTGCACCTATAATGCTCACCTCCTCGTTCATTGGCCCTTTAAAAGATTTCAATGACTTAGAGCCCAGCCAATGGCTTATCTTAGACTTTTCTTGAAGTTTGAACAATGTTTTGAAGAATCTGTGGGTTGATTACTAGAAATTCGGTCTAGAAAATATTGAATTTGCCTTTAAGTCCCAAGTTCATATTAAGAGGATCAACAGGTAAAACTAATGCTTTAAATTTTATTGCAATTCCTTGATGTCAAAGTTAGTAAACAACAATTCATGATTGCAGTTAAGTATTGAATAGCATATTTCACTCTAGAATAACAAATGCAATTCAAAGTTTTTTTTGGAGTCACCGATTCATTTAGAAAAGCCTTTTTTGGAGCCAAGGAAATGCAATATTTGAATAGCCCTATTCAGATCTCTTAAACTGTTATCGTTTCTGAAACTTTCCCATCCAAACTGGAAATAAGCGTTTGTGTTCAGTGTACAATTGAAGGCCAGAGAGAAGTGACCTGTGTATAAGTTCCACCAGCTGCCTACAGCTCTTTCTGTGAACTAATAACAGAAAGTCTGTTTGATGCTTCGAGATAACAGGTAACATGGTCTTTGCCTGTCTAAAGCCTGAGGGCATTTACGATTGCAGGTCGAATCGACCTACTCATTAATGGTGGTATTGATGGCTGTAGACGACAAAGAGAGTACAAGTTCTGGGCCCAGAAAATCAGTTCCCGAAACTTTTCTGGCCAGAAGATCAGCAGATTCAATTCTTGAAATTCCTGAGTGCCCAGGAACCCATATAAATAGCCGCCTATTGTATTTTCCAACACAATCAAGCCTGGATTTACAATGCATAACCAGTTTAGAAGTGGTTAGAGAATTAAGCAAGGGCTTAAGCTCAGCCTGACTATCACCAAATACGCAGATGCTCCTTTCTCTCCAACCATTATCAATGACATGGTTCATTGCCTTGATGATTGCAAAAATTTCTGCTTGAAAAACAGAAGTGAAGGTGCACTCCATCAATTTCAATGAAGACCCCAGAACCTGAACCAAATTCTGTTTTGGAGCCGTCAGTGAAAATGCGCTTACAATCAATTCCCGACTCAGGTCCCAGCAAAAACCAAGTTTGGGCCTCTGGAATTTGTATTGTATAGCGCTGTTTTAAAACTGGAATTGTTGGCATTGTAGCCTGTGTGTCGATGCCCGACTCATTTAGGGAAACAAGTATAGAGTTAACCAGTAGACACCCAGAAGTGGAGAGAGTACGCCCCTTGGGAACATCTTCTATACACGCCGCAAGTCACGGATGGACCACAATCAGCTTGAACCATCATAAGTTTATGTGGCAGCATTGTGTGTATCCAGTTTACATGAACCGGATCCACTCATGCTGACCTGCTGCATTGCACATGCCGTCAAAAGTCGCGTTGTCAAAAGCTCCCCCAATATCAACAAAAATACCAATAGTGTATTCTTTCCTGTTGAGGGCCCGCTCAATCTGACCTACCAGATTTTGCAGGGCCGTCTCAAAAGATTTTTCACATTGGTAAGCATGCTGAAATGAAGAAAGAGGATGTAACAATAACAACTCAGTACGGATGCGGTGTTTAACACAGCGCTCAAGACATTTTAGTAAGAAAGACATCATACTGATTGGTCTACAGCTTTTGGGATCGGTATAGTTGTCCCCTTAAATTTTTGGAATGAAAACAACTTTTAACAACCTACATTGTTAAGGAATGTGAGCAAGAGCCAAACTTGAGATGAAGATCTTCTTCAAAACCGGTAGCAATTGCACCATACCCTCTTTCAGAGCAACTGGTAGTATAACATATATACCCGGCGATTTGAAGCTGTCAAAGGAAGTAATAGCAAACCTATTTGCTTTTTCATTCGCCACTGTCCTGGCAACCCACCAGTTACGCTGCGAAACTGTTGAACTAACCTTCTCCGCTTCCGGGAAAAGTGGGATGTAGAGCAACAGAGACCTGATTGCCCGGAAAGTGAGATTCCAGCATTAAGCTGAACATCTCACTTTTTGTTTCTGTCAAAGTGCCATCAAATTTTTTGAGTGAACTCAGTCATTGGGTTTGATCCTTTTTGAGGATTTTCGCCAACCTAGCTGTTTCACACATGATTTCAATACCGCTGCTAAAATTTCTAAAGGAAATTCTGCTTCCTTCGGCTATTGACGATATAGAGTTCATCAAGATTAGTCTCGAAAGCTCTGTTGATAAGTTTTCTCGACTCAACCTGCAGGGTTACTCCACCACGGAACAGGAACCTTACCCAGAGGCTGGCGAGGGGGACAGGTACGTTGTGTCGATGAGTCGGTCGCCATTCTGCTTACTTAGAAAAACGAGTCTGCAAAGTTTTTTTTCAATTACATTACATTTCTATGTAAGTTAGACCAGTCCGTATTTAATATGGTGTCTTTTATCTATTTGGGCTTTTTGGTCGTTGAGTTTTTTAAACAATTAAAGAAAGACTTTAATTTTCATTTCTACCTACGCGTTTCGGTTTTTTAAGACCATTATAATAAACAGACTCCCTGAGGGTGGTCTTAAAAAGACCGAAGCGCATAGGAGGAAATGAAAATTTAAATTTTTCTTTAACTGTTTTAAAAATCAACAATCAAAAAGCCTGAATAGATCAAAGATACCATAATCATTCCTTTTCTTCTTCTCTTTTTAATAAAACTGGTAATATATACCGATTTTTTTTAATTTTGGCGGTATCGCTGAAGACGAGCTTTGAATTTGCAATTCATTTTTATCCTTGTTTTTTATTATTTTTAAATTAAATTGAAACAGAAGTGTAGTCAGTTTGCTTAAGAGGGAGAGTTGCGAGGTTGTAAAAAATTTCAAATAAATATTTTTAATTTTAAAAGCTTTTCTTATTTTTCACAGCACAGCTGATCGCTTTCTAACAATTTCCACCAATTTAGTATTGGAAACATTTCGCACAGCCTTGTGAGCTTCTAAATCAGTTCTGGAATATTTAGCCATTTGCTAAAATTAGGCACATTTCGCACAGGCCCTAATTCTAAAAATAAATCCAAATCTATGCAGTATTCTTTCAAATGCATACTAGATAAACATAAAGAAAAAACTGTTGTCAATCCTTTTAATTTAATCTAAACTTTAGCCTTCGAACATTTTTCATGCGTAACCTAAAACTTCATAATTACATTAACGCTTTATCAACAGGCGGCGATGCCGGCGATAGCACTAAAGCGGCAGCGCTGCAGCGGTGGCGGCAGTCATAACATTTTCTTGATCTGCTAACATGTTTCATTTACCACAATGTTCCTATGGTAAAAGAAAATTCTTTAACATACACGTACTTGAAAAATGTAAAGAGGGAACGAAACATCAATGTTATAAAGCAACAACAAAAAATCAAGAGTGAAAGAGTCTTGTGTTTTCTCTTTTGTTTTTGTATGGATGGTAAGTATGAAGTTTATGTGGAGCTAACAAAGGTAACGTGTGTGTGTTTCTATGTAAAATGGAAGAAGTAAAGGTGAAGTAAGTGAGTGAGTTGAGTTAAAGTTCGAAGTACAACAAATATGTATGGATTTTTGTTGTTTTATATATTGTTTTTTTTTTTTTTGCACGGGCTGAAAATAACCACGAAGAGTTGCACGACGCAAATGAAGAAAAGTGGTACCCAGAAAGTAACAATAACAACAACAACAATGAGACGACGACGAAAAAAGTTACAAAATGTAATCAATAATTTTAAATATTTAATGGACAGGTGAAAAACGGGCAACGACGCAACGGTGATATTAGTTGCTGGTAGTAACTGAGTTAGTACATGAGAGTAAGACAGAGTGAAAGATAAAGAGAGTAAAAATTACTGAAATTTTACAGTGTATAGTAAACTAAATTAAATAAAATATTAACTAACAAATAATAAATCTAAATAGAACTTATGAAAAAGTGAGGAAAATGGGGATAATTGTTTTTGTCTCGTATTTTCTTTTCTTAAGAAATTGCATTAATTTGAATGAAGTACCTACTTAAAGCATAACTATTTCATTTAACAGAATTTTCCAGGAAAATTTTGTACATATACTATCATATTTGTGGACTTGGTTTTGTTTTTTTGCCAATTATTTATTATAGTGTAGTAATGCCTACGCCATAACAAGTGTGCGAAAGAGCAAAGAAACTTCAGTCGTACAAGGATTATTTCCACAAAAAAAAGCTCAGTCGACTATTGTGCATGTGCGGGTGGCCACCTCTGCTGTAGTGCAAAGGTATATGCAACACAGTAATAACAATTTATACCGTAAATTAGTTGGCGCGCTGGTGTACTCTTCAAGTTGCCATACCGCATATGCTCTCTTCATCTCTCTCTCTCTCTCTTTCACATCAAAAACTCTTATACTGCATACAAAAAAATTTAGATACACTCTCTTCTGCTACAGTCTGCAAAGAAATAGTAGTTTTTCGTTAAGTTTTTCTCACACGCTCATTGTCTTTAACTCTCAGTCATCACACTCTCGCTCTCTCTCTCGTTCAAACATTGAATTGCAAAAATTGTATGAGTGTGTGTGCTTTAGCATAATTTTTGCCTATGCTCCAAAAAGTAATCAATTTCAATTACAAGAAAATTATGTGTATTGCGAAAACCCAAAAGGAAAGCAAAATGCTCTCTTTCACATATCAAAATCCTCTCTCTTTTATGCTCATTTGCACACGGTGTTGTACTCATCGCAGTCATGCAAAAAAAAAAAAAAAACAAAAACGAAAAAGCACAACAAAACATTAAGGAAAAAATGGTAAATTTCACGAAAATGTAACTCCACTTTGGCACACGAACAACGTGTGTGCGTGTGTATAAACGACAGTCGAGTACTCCCTATTGCCAGATCTCCTCTCCTCCTTCCTCTCTCGCCCCAACAAACAAAACATATAGCAACAACCCAAAACAAATATTTGCGCTCGCCGCTACCGTTCGTTACTTCGTACGTTCGTTAGTTTCGTTGCTTTGCTCGTTTTGCGCTCCAAGGAAACGGAAATTGCACACACACCAAAAAACCAGTCGAAGCGAAACTCTTGACAAAGTGTAACGTGTCGCGTAACGCGTGTTGTCGTGAAATATTTGTTAGCTATTAAATTTGAGAAGTTGTAGCGAAAAAAAAAACAAATAAATAAATCAAAACTTTAATAATGACGAAAGTTATGTGAAAAGAAAAAAAAGTGTAAAAATGTAGCTGCAACATTTGTGCAACAAAGAAATACGCATGCAACAAAATAGCAAAAAGTTAAAGGTAAAAATTTTCATTCAAAGCTTTAAAGTTCAATGGAATGTGTGGCTAATGTGTGATTGCGTCTATGCGTCTGTGTTTGTGTGCGTATGCATTGATGCCGTCATATTACTTCCGATGCCGCCTGCTGCCACTGCTGCGTATGTCATTTATTCGCATTGACATTGTGCAGTTTCTTTTTTGCTGTTTTCCCATTTTTGGCAATTTGCCGCTTTGTGTTTTTCTTCTTTTTTTTCTATTTTCTTTGCATATGTTAGTTGTTGTGGTTTTTTTGTTGTCATCGCCGCTGTTGCGCTTCTAAAAATTTCTGTTATCTCCACACCCCTCTCTCTCTCACTCTTTCTCTCTTTCCACGCTCTTCATCATAAACAAGCATACTCTACTCACTCTGCGCTCTCCGCATTTTCCGCAATATTCGTGTGTGTGTGCGTATGTGGGTGTATAGCGATGCATTCTCTCACTCTCTCTCACCACATGCTCTTTCATTTTCTTGGTTTGTTTTCGCTTGTAAGTTTGTGTGTGTGTATGTGTGGGGTTTTTTGTTGTTATTCTTTAACTGTTTTGATTGTCAACATGTTTTGACAAACGAATTCCGTTGCTTTTTTTTGTTATGCGTTCGCCGGTTTGTTGCTTAGCGTTGTCACACTATGCATAGTAGTGCATAGTTGTTGTTTTAAAATTGTTTCTTGTGGTTGTTGGTATTTTCTTTTCCTGCGGAAGTTCTTTGGAGTTTATTTTTTTTTAATTAAAAATTTAGCATAATTTTTGCAGTTTTTATATTGAAAACTGATAGTTGACTAATTTTAAGGGGGACTGAACTCAAAGTTGTATATGTTAATACTGAGTTGCCATATTTTCTGGATTTAGAAGAGGGAAGAAAGGAATTAGTTTACAAACTAATGTTATTTCCGGAAACAGGTTAAAAAAAAAATTATTACTTCAGCCAGTGGTAAATCTAAGAGGGGAAGGAGATAGAGGTTCCAGTAGCAGGGACCGAAAAAATAATTATTTTAAAATATTTAAATGAAAAAATTAATATGTTTCAAAATATCGGAGAACAATGTCGAGCACACCAAAATGTTAATGATTGCATGCTCTGTTGGAATCAGAAGAAATTTTTTTTTTTGAGTATTCCCACTAAAAATTAAAAATAATTTTTAACTGTTGATTTTTATTTTTTGCTCAGAAATAACAATTATTTTCTGATTTTTTTTTTTATGTTCAGGAAAAAAAAATCATTGTTTGATTTTTATATTTTTGATTGAAAGAAAAAAATCAAATTGTTGAGCAAAAAATAAAAAATCGAAAAATAATTTTTATTGATTATCGAATAAATAAAATTCAAGTAATAAGCATTAAATTTTGTTTTTTTTTCATACTGTTTATAATGATTACGGTCCCTGCCCTGTAGACCTATGGTTACCAGCCGTACTCTTTTCAAGAGAACCATTTCTCTCTTTGCACTCTTCGCTTTTGCACTCTATGTTTTTCCTTTTGGTGCCACATGCCAAAATATTCAAAATTTCTTGTTCAATTTTCAAGATTTTTGCATATAAGATTGAATTCAGGTAGACTTAGGGTCAGTTTCTCAGTGATGATTTGATGTTCCACTAATCTTCAAAAGGAAGAAAATCTTAGTTCTCTAAATCTGGCAGCAGAACTCTGCTATCACGTGAGTATCATGTAAAGTTCTAATTTTGAAAAGTGCGAAAACCTCCATTTTTCCCTTTCTCCATAGTATACAAAATCTAAAGAAAATTTTCAGTTAGGTCCTCCTTTAACCATTTAAGGACGAGCGGAAACCAAAGTAGATAGTTCAAGAAAATAACTTGAGAAAAAATTGTTTTTAAACCTGACTCAGGAACGGCTCATGGGCTATATGGCAACGCTGGTCATTACTGGGTTAACTGCTAACTAGTATTAAGGGAACAGATTTTTAATTATGTTTGATTTTTAAACTGTATTTTCTAAATACCTAAAGCCAGTGGAAATCGAAATACCCTTTCAATCCAAAGACATAACGCTTACTTTCCTTAAGTTTCTGAGACTCTTGACTCTTGGCTCTTCAACCAACGTAGATGTTATTTCCCGCTATATTTATGGGGCGAGAAATAACATCTACGTATGGCAATTGTATAGTATATATTGAAGCGTTTTCACTGGAAAATTTTGTCGGCCATTACAGATAAAAAGAAACCACATAATCGATTGGTTTTAGATTAATGCATCTTAGTGCATCGATCTTCTCTAGTACGAAACCAATTGAATATTGGTTCTCTATCTGACAATTAAGTAGTCTGATGGAGTTGAAGTTGCCTTCACGAAAACTATCATGAAGTTCTTTGGAAGCACTTGGGCTTTCACTTGACAGGCGATTTTCTGGTTTTAACTAATACGCTTAGATAAAACTCAACAAGCCACAAACGTTTGCCAACCTTTACCATTGAGGAGATCATTATAATGAGCCAAAACTACCTAATAAAATATAACAAAAGTAAAAACATATCTTCAGAAAGAAAGTCTTCTTATTTTTAGAAAGAAAACGAATAAGAAATCTTCGAAATTTTATAAGATTATCTTCTTGAATGAATTAGAAAGAATATCTTGTTATTTTTATAAGGCAGTCGCCTTGAATTAATTAAAAATAATATCTTATTATATCTCATATACTGCCTTGAATTTTTTGGAATCATGGGTGTTAAGTGTTTTTTTTTTTTTCAAATAAAGCAAGCAAATTGGGACATGAAAAAAAATTTAAAACGAAATTAATTAAGTTTATCACTGAAGAAAAGTCTTCAGATTTTAACTAAACAAAAAATATTGTTTTAAAAATGCCCATACTTGCTTGCTTTGAAAGTTTAATAATACAGTCAACGCACTTTATATATGAAGTACATTTCCATTGGAGGCCATCGCAACATAAAATAAATAATAAAGAAATAGATCAAAAATCGGATCCAACGACGATAATTCGTGGCTGTAGTTTCTCCTTTCTTTCTGCAAAGTGATTCATTATCTCCATTATTGTGGGCTGAATTTCGTTGCGTGTTGCAACGAGTGTAACAAAATCTCTATGGAAATTTCTTCGTTTTTGCCTTCTGTCATACTCCTTTGTCTGGAAACTGTTCATAGAGACGATCTTTTACATTTTAAAGAAAGGAGAGGAGGAAAAGTAATACTCTGGCATGTTCTGCACTCTCCAAGCTCTAAGCCAGTAGAGCTGTAAAAAAATGTAGTAATTTTGAGCTGCAGTTTTTGAATGAATTCAATTTTCTGACCTTCAGCCTTTCATTCTATTTTAGACTTTTGATTTAAAAATGAAGTCACGAACTCTTAACTAGATACGACTTCACTATAAATAAGTAAAAATATTGCCATACTCCAAACTAAATTGCTTATTTATGACTTCATATGAATTATTTTACAATTGAATGGCCAATCATTGACTTCAAAATGTCTTATGACTTCATAATTTTAAATCTTCACTGACAAAAAGAATTTTTAAGCGAACTTAACAGACTTAAAACTTGAAATGACTGAATTTTTTACAGCTCTGTAAACCAGGTCTAGTTTATTCACTAGAAATTTAAGTTCTTTTTCATTCCTTCCTTTGATATGTCAACGTTTGCAATCACTGCCTATGAGTCTGCCTGTCATAGTCAGAGTGAATTTTTACTAAACAAGAATGAAAACTCTAAAATGAGTTCATTTCATGAAATTTATTATAAATTTATAGCTTTTAAATTTATTCGCTTTGGTTTTTTTTTTTTTTTTTGATATACCTAAAATTTCAAAATATTATTCTCATCATCATTCTCATTCCCTTTACCATCGGCGCACTTATTTGCTTCGGTAAATACCCTTTTAAACCAGCTTAGCTGTTTGGATTGTTCATAGCCAGATGTAATATCCCGGGTGTAATATCCCGACTAGTTTTTTCTTCAACGAACAACGTCAGAAGAAAGATGAAAGGAGTTGGGTGCAGACTTGACCATACAAGCAAGTTTCTTCCTTCTCTTGTCCATGAAGATATTTCAGCAAGAATACCAATAATATAAACTAAAAAAAAAATTATACTTAACCCTATTCATCCCACATTATTTTATAAAGTAAAATCCCACGTAGTGACTTAGAGTCACTATATTGAATTACCTCAGCTATTTGCATTTCATTTAACTTTTTTTCGGAAATTTTTCAAAATGTGATTGATAAACAAGATTATTATAATTCGGAAAAATATATAATCTGTATTTATTTTGAAAGCAAATAGGGGAGCGAAAACTTATTTTTGCAGTTTTTACAGAATTGCTTTGAAACTCTTCTTTTCTCGCATATGCAACGGTGGCACCTACCACGCATCTTCGCTGGTAGACGGCCATTCTCTGCAGTAGTTGCTATTGAAGTTTCTATAGCTACATTTATATTCATTAGGACGAGATAAGAAAATTCCTACGTTTAATATTAACCATAAGAAGGTCCTGTGCCAATTCTTTATTATTTTGTTCCTTTCACCAGGCCATCTCGGTGGCTTGGTGAATGAGTGCTAGACATTCCCAGATGGGAAGTAAATGTTTGTAAGGATTGTTCTAATAAAATGAGGCACTTCAGTGACTTAGTGCTTAAAAATGGTTAAAAAAAATGCTAAATGTTTGGTGAACTAAATAAATTTTGATGTATGTATCTTTGAAATTATAAAATTTAGCATGTTTTTCGTTTTACAGAAAAAGGTTCCTCGCCTTACTTGGTTACATATTGATTTATATATCTGTGTCTTGTTCTTAGTTTCTCCATCATTGTTGCCTGAAGTATAATAGCTTTATTTTTCTTTGGTACATAGCTTATTAATTAAATGGAAAAATGCTGTCCTTTACTTCTCTATTCTTGTTAGGATGAAAATTAATTCAAATGTCCCTTTTATTTTTCGCTTCGTACTAGCACAAGTTAATTGTTTTGACAACTGGCTTTACGAGAGTTCTAAACTTGTAAAGTATTTTTCGAAAGTCGTTCATATGGCTCACAACGCTGTTCTACTACACGATGTGCCAAGTTTTAACTCTAAGCTCTGCCTTCTTTCCTTAGGTATATCGCAAGTCCACTAAATCTTCATACCATATTTGTGTAGCCGTCTGCATTTATCAAGTTCCAAAGATTTATAATCGAAGTAAATTTATAATGTAATCTAAATACTAACGGTGGTCCTGTCATCAAATGGCAAATAACGCGATAAGTCGGTAAATCTGTATTTTGACATACAAATAAGGAGCAGCAAATTGCCGTATAAAGGATATATAAAACTCTTTATAAACGACAATGTCATGTTTTCTTGCATCTGCTTCTATCAATAAACTCACACACATCGTACCCTACTATTATTCCGGGTGTGTTTTGTGGTACACTACGTATTCCAATATACATATGTATAGAGTGACCCATAGTCACTACGTGGGACTTTATGCAGTTTTTTGTTTATTTAATGATTTTTGACTAATAAAGAAAAACAAAATAAAACAAAAAATCCATTTTTATGAAGATAACTGGTAGATGAAGGAACACATTGGGCAGTTCCCGTGAAATAATAAGAAATCGGAAAAATATAACGATTTTATTTTCAATAGTGACTTAAAGTCACTGCGTGGGATGAATAGCGTTAAACCGCTCAAAAAGTTACGAGAAAAATCATCACTAATAGTACCGTAAAATACTGCTCCGCTGGTCATATGATGAAATGTGATGTGCAGCAAATTTCAGAAAATTTTCGTTATTCATGAATCAATTAATTTTTTTATTTATTTTCTTTCCCTTCCTTCCTCTGATAGATGGCATGCTTTATAATTAGTAAGACCTTAACGCCCACAATTATTCTTCCAAACCTTCTGTATTTTATATACTAAACCATTAAGTTAAACTGAACTGAAACCATATCAAACCAGTTGGCTAACTAAACTCCAGACTAATTTAATCGCTGTTTATATGCTCAACTCAATTTCCAGAAAGAAAAACCTAAAGTTTTTATGGTAAACTTTTATTTTTCTTAACTTTTCATTACAGATTGCTGCATTTCTTTTTTCAAGTAACACAAACCTACGAAATCGTGCCGAGAGGAAAGACGTAAAAAAGCTATTCAGGCTATTATCATTTTAAAAAGTGTTGTTGTTATACTGCTAAAAATAAAGTGTAAACTTAATAAAAGTTATGAAAAAATATGAATGGGGAAAAAATAATTGTAACAAGTAGAAAAAATTAGCATAACCCACAAATGAAACGAAAATTACAAAACCAAGAAAACCGTGAAAATGATCCAAAAAAATTAAAGGAACAACAACACCATGAGTAATTAAATAAAGAAAAAGTTAATGTTAATAATGTTAATTTAACAACAAGCAGCAGCAAAGAAAAGAGTAAATTAAATAGAAATCGCAAAAAAGTAAAAAAACAGAAATGAAGTAAAAAAAAACACACAGTAGTACGAATAAAAAAATTAACTTTATCCATAAAGTAAAAAGAGAAAATTCTGAGCGAAAAAGAAAGAAAAAAGTTTACAGAAACAAAAAGAAAAACAAACAAAAGCAAAATAAAATCAATTCCATAAGAAAAACAGAAATTCCTGAAGTTAAACAGCAATAGCAGCAAGCAGAAAAATGCCAGCAACAAATACATATTCGAGAATATATGAGTTCTTGCTCTATATACTTGGTTAAAAGCGGGATACACACTCAATAGCAAGGACAGTATCCTTTTTAGCCATTTTACCTCTCGTATATACCAAAATCATTACCGAAACAAATGTTGGTTGGTTGGTAGCAAAGTGAAAAAGGCTGGCAACTTTATCGATTTTTAGTAAAAACAACAAACAAGAACAAAAACGATAAGCAGAACAACAAAAGGCAGTGCCCAACATGTAAGTGAAGAAGAATAACAAACAAAAAAATATATACAAATAAAATGAACCAAAAACAAAACAATAACAAAAATCTAAAGCAGAAAAAGTTTGATATGCTCATTATTATTAAGTTTCCTAAAACAATAACCGAAGAATAACCAAAGAAAATGCTAACAACAATAAAAATATAAACGTCGAAGCAGAAACTTATTTGGTATATGCGTATATGCATTTTCCGGCGTTTCTTCCTATCGAATCCTTTATTTTTGCACACATGGAGAAATAGGAACTAAAGCAAAACCTCTTTCTTTTTCTTTCTCTCTTTATCTCTCTCTCTCTCTCTCTCTCTCTGTGTCTCCTTTTCTCTTTCAATTTCTCGACGTCGCCTTAAAAGTTTTTCCTTCTTGTTTACTTGAGGATTTTCATTTAATTTCCCATACACGCATGTGTTTAATGTGTTTTTAATTTACTTTTTCGGTTGCCTCACACAAATCGCTTACGAAAAGTGTTATTGTTACATTGAGCAGATAAGGAGGGAGAAAGAAGAGACTGAAAGAGAAAGAAAAGCAAGGAAGCAGTGAGCTGGGTGCTGCTGCTTCGACTTATTATACCCAAAGTTTATCTAAATTTAATTCTTCCCCCTTCTCCTCTTCACCTTAATACGCTCTCGCGCTTCCTACTTTTCGGCTGAAACGGAATAACATACATTCTCGTTTATGCTCATATAAGGATAGATAAGTTAACAGAAGCTAATGTCAATTTAATTATGTGACTAACTAAATGAGAAAGTATGAGAAGTTTTTGTTGCTGTTCGTCTTCGTCTTCGTGTTGCACAAATAAATAAATATTTAGGTTAGGTCAGAGAAGGCAGCGGCTTAATTGAGTTTTTATTGATTCCATGAACATTTTATATTCAATGAATTTATCAGTTTGCTGCAGATTTCATAAAGTGAAAGTATTTGCTCGCAAATAGGTTGGATTGGATTATAACAGTAGGCTCTAAAGCTAAACTTACTTGAGCTTGTTAGTTTAATGGTATCTACTTTTGTAGTACCAATATTTTGGGCCAAGCCGCTTCTCGTTTTTATAAATATTTTAACTAACTCGAAACCATTGATGAAGTTCATGGGTATATTTTTTTTTAACCACGTTTCTGTGAGATCTGAATGTGATTTTATTTAGAAAATTCGGTGTATTTTCTGAAATGCATTGACCGAATTAGAACTTCCTTCTTTTAACTAAAGCTGGGCTTGTACATAGGAACAAGTGGAGCGTTCCCATAAACTAAACAACGCCTAAACAGATTTACCTTGAAACCCAGACATAGCAATAAACAGCCTCCAAGGCTCCCATAGGTTGAACTTTTTTAAAAAAAATAATTTGCTATAGGTATATATAAAAATGTAGAGTCCTGTGTGTATGTAAGCGTCCAGAATATATTCCCTTGGGCGGGAGGATGACACATAACTATTCATACTGGTTTTTAGGAAAGTGAGCGTGGCACCTCCCATACAATCCTTATAGTTTTTTGGGTATATCTCAAGAACCATTTATAGCACAGTACAGAAATTTGGTACAATAAAGAGAATTGACAATGCCATGCTACAACAAAAATATGGGTGGGATTGACAAAGAGGGTGTGGGACCTTCCATATAACGTGAAGGTACGGTAATAAAATTTAAATGTTTTCAGTTTGTTGGATTAGTGAGGGTGGCACCATGCTCTTTTTTTATTTTCTGCTATTATTTCTACTACTAATTCCACTACTATTTCTAGTACTATTATCTACTACGTTGAAACTTCTTTCTTTCTACAATTGTTCTTATTTCTATTCTACTACTTTTTCAACCAATATTTTCTAGTACTATTTTACTCCTTTTTTCTACTACTTTTTTAAAACATTTTTTCTACAATTTTTTCTTATTTTCTACTACTACTTTCTATTATTTTTTACTGCTTTTTGTATAGTTTTTTCTACTACTATTTTTGACTATTATTTCTACCACTCTTTATACTCCATTTTTACTATTTTTGTACTACTATGTTTAACTATTTTTCTACTACTTTTTCTGCTACCTTTTTACTATTTCTTTACAAAAATTTACAGTACTATTTTCTTTTCTTTTTCCTAATACCTTTTTTAGTACTATTTCTACTACTATTTTCATCTACTTTTTGCTGCTATTTTCTACTATTTTTTCCACTAATTTTTCTACTATTATTTCTACTACTGTATGAAATATCTCAAGAACCTGCCTAGCTATGTCATAATCCGATAGGTGGCGCTGTAACAAATTCTATAATTCTAATTCTATTTTTGTAATAAATAGTTTTTGGCATTAGATATAACTTCTAGAACGGTCTTTGATATTCTCCTACTAATACTTTTAAAAATGCCAATTATAATTAAAATCTAGAATTTTAACGAAATTCAATGTACGTCCTTTAAGCTTGAATTGTCATTACCAATGTTCAATTTTAAAAATTTAATTTTTCTTCATTCAAATAAACTTAAATTTTCCCGCTTCTCCGGGAAAGGGCAGAACAAAGTCTGCCGGGTCAGCTAGTCTGCTATAAACTAACAGAGTATTTACCCAATCACTACACTGTCCAAAAAAATAACTACTTATTAAATTCATCCGTGATATTTTTATTAATTTTAGTGCACTATTTTCAAAACTGAAGGTCGTTTTGCTCAAGTCTAGGAGTTATAGGTCAAAGTATAAAAACTCCCGTCTTGGTCAATTCTCATAACTTTCTTATATTCCTATCAATATGAAATGAATGAGACTTACAAGAAAGTGTACAAGTACACGTCTTGGTAGGCAATGGTAAAACCACCAAGTGGTAGCAAACTGCTACACCGCTACTCGAAACAATAGCAGATGAAAACCTAACAAGTTGAGTTATTGTTTATTACAGTCATTCCATATTACGTCAGTCCAATTTCGGACTGACCATTTCTGATTTGCCTCACACTGTGTACATGACTTTATTTGATGCTAAAACAAACAAAGACCAACCAACAAAGCTACAACAAAATTCCTGTAGCAAACTGCTACACCGCTACTCCAAACAATAGCAGATGAAAACCTAACAAGTTGAGTTATTGTTTATTACAGTCATTCCATATTACGTCAGTCCAATTTCGGACTGACCATTTCTGATTTGCCTCACACTGTGTACATGACTTTATTTGATGCTAAAACAAACAAAGACCAACCAACAAAGCTACAACAAAATTCCTGTACGGTTTCTATCGGAGTTGCTAAAGCAAGCAAAATCGCTGAAAACTAGTATATAGATTTATGGAATTTACAGCCAAATAACTCAGTCAGTATACGAACGATATGCATGTATGGTGTACCGTGCATATAGATTATTGGTTCAAGTTCACTCAAAATAGTACAGTTGTATATTCTGCTACCAGTACTGCCCAGGATTTCAAGCTTGAATCCATACTCGATTAACCTAAGCCAATCCACCTGCAGATTTGTGTCCAGGATAGTCTACTAGTATTTTAAGCCGTTAGTTAGTCTATTCGTGTCGACGTAAAACGTTGAGGTTTGAGCCCATATTCATACTCAGAGAATCTTTGTTAGCTTGATGCATTTAGCCAGATGATGTCTAGTCGTTGTCTAGTTGAGGACAATTCAAAAATGAAAATAGAAAATAAAAAAGTTTTATACATAGCACCATCTCTTGATTGGTAATGGCAAATCTCCAAGAACAAAAATTTACTATGCCCAAGAAAAGCTTTTTACTTCTCCGCTCAGATTCGGCATAATACTGTAGGTGCCTTCCAGTCGTTTACAAATATAACTCGCGCAAGATGAATGAATACGAAAAGCTCTGTCTAGGCCTCTATGGGCATAAAAGAAGAAGCAAATATCTAAACCGATACTCAGTGGACTTAAAATATTTCGCAGCCAGAGCAGTATAAACAAACCGTCGGCTGAGAATTGATTTGGCGTATGTGTATAAGTATTCCTATGCCTATACGCAAAATTAACTCTCAGGCGACGAAACCCTCAAGGCCTGAGTCGTTATTCGTTCTTAGAGAACCTAAGTTAGCAAATTCCAAGATATTTATTAGCAGACCGCTACAAGGCCAACTTCGTGGGTCGATATTTAAGTACATATTTTTAAACTATTTAAGGGCCTGAGCCAATTACGCTAGCATACATTATTAGCCATTACAGTACATTATCTTTATCTTCCTCTCTCGCTTTCTCTTTCTCTCTGCAATGGATACTTTACATATTTCAACAGACACTCAACAACAAAATCCCTATTAGGCAGACACTTACTTTTTTTCAATCAATTGAAAAGTGTTTACCTAATTGGTAAATTACCACACGCCCAAAACTACAAAACCATTGAATTAACAAATAATAATCACCCCCATCCACTTTAACAAATTATAAGTATTATTAAAAATCGAAGTTTTTTTTTAAATTTTTAATGGTATTTTAATACAATTAAAATGCTATAAAAAGAAATTAAAAAAGAAAAGAAAAATTTTAAAAATCCACTTTAAAATCTAACATGCTTACAAACTCTACTTATTACGGATTAACCCCTCAGCACAGCGCACAAGAGCAACAATCCTAGCTCACGAGGGTATACATACATATATACACATACATACATACAAATGTATGTATTTTAAAGAAGTAGTGCGCAAAGTAGTGCGCAAAGTAGTAGAAGTTACAAAAATAAGAAGATATAAAATTGAAAATAAAAATTAGAGCAATCGTCAAATCATTTAGATAACATCCGTGTGTGTGTGTGTGTGTTTATACAGAATAGCGGCAATAAATTCTAGAAGAAATACTAAAAATATTTGTTAGAGACGGAAGGGTGAAAGGGTAAGCGGAAACGCCACAAGGGCAAACAGTAGAAATTTGAAAGTTGGTGGAAGAAGAGAAGAAAAAACATAATGACCTGCATTTTTCTGTTGACATTTTATTCTACTGGCAGTCAGCTTTTCCTTCTACATATTTTGCACTTATATTTTCAGCTCGCTTATTTTCTTCACTTCCTGTCCTCACCTCTCTCTCTCTCTCTTTCTATGGTGACAAACAGAAGGAATTGTCATTTCAATGTGTCCTTGCGTGTTAAAATCGTATTTTATTAAAGGCGACATTTGGTGCGCTCAAATGTTAAATTTACAAATACTTTTTTATATAAAAACAAAAATTCACAGAAGAAAAATTGGATTTTATTGAAATCGATTTGCTATAAAATTGAGAAAATTCCATTTTTCTTTCTACAATGTTTGGTTTTTTGTTGCGATACAACAATATTTTTTATTTGTAACACACGAACGTGACCCGCTTAACACATTGATGCGTGTACGTGGCATCAAAAATTGCTTCTCCAAATATTGGACAAATATGAAGATTGTGAAAAATGACGGAGCGGAGCGGAATGAGCGGAGGAGAGCGTGGTCATTATATATTAAAGTTTTTTCTGATTTAAGAGGGCCGGGTATAAAAAAGTTTCCTCAGGTGCCAAAACGCCCACAAAAAAATGTTGGGTGTTATGACCGCCCCAGGAATGGCCATAACGCCCAAAATCATTTTAGGCGCTATGACCGCCCCGAAAACGGGCATAACACCCAATGGGCGTTATGACCGTTTTTGTGATTCTTTCTTAAAATTTCAAAAGTAAAACGAAACCAAATTTTCATGTATAAGGAAATTCAGCTTTATTTCAGACATTTTCACAAATTTGCTTTCTTAAATAAAAAACTCTTCCGTTTTTCTCGACATTAGTATGAAAGCGAATGGGTAAACCTATCAAAAAAACAAAAGGAAAGATATGGTCATATAGTAAATAGGAATGGCATGGAAAGAAGCACCTCATCCGAAATATTTTTACAAAAATAAACCAAGAAAAATCGCGCGATTTTTTTAAAATATTTTCATTTTTCTTTATTTTTGTAAAAATTTGTAGACTGCGGCGCTTCTTTCAATCTTACATTTCAATTAGTCTGAATCAATAACTACATATGATATATCTTATAATAATAAATATTTTTTTTGCGTGCAAAATATTATTGTTACTTATTGTCTATTCTGTCCAAAGTAAGCAATTGCTTATACACACAAAATGGTAGCGTCAATTAAATAATGACGATTATCAGCTTCAATATATCCGCAATTGCCACTGAAAATAGAAGCGTATATACGACTGACATGATGCTTAGCAAAATTTAGCGGCACATTCTAAACGTAATGCTGATTTCTTAAAGT
The DNA here is from genome assembly GCA_963691655.1 of Toxonevra muliebris. Classification (NCBI taxonomy): domain Eukaryota; kingdom Metazoa; phylum Arthropoda; class Insecta; order Diptera; family Pallopteridae; genus Toxonevra; species Toxonevra muliebris. The sequence goes on from OY829329.1 coordinate 28,558,428, forward strand.
AACTGATTTTTAATCAAAACACGATTTTCATTATTGAAAACCAAATATAACAAGAAATAATTGTTGGGCCTTATGGCCGCTTCTAAGGCGGTCATAAAGCCTAAAAAGAATTAGGCGTTGCGGCCGCTTCTACATTGGGCGTTATGACCGTTTTCGGGGCGGTCATAGCGCCTAAAATGATTTTGGGCGTTATGGCCATTCCTATGGTGGTCATAACACCCAACATTTTTTTTTTTTGGGCGTTTTGTCCGGGCACCGTTTTCTCAGCACCTAAATATATTTCATATAAAATTTGAAGCCATTCGGACCTGCGGAAATGAAATTTTGAAAAAAGTTCAAGTTTTACTGATATTGATATTCCGGCAACCAAAGAGATTTGAGAATTTTCAGTAAAGGCCCAATTGTTTGATTAAATATTTTATTTTTTTTTATATTTAGATGAAAAAAAATGTTGAATGACCGGCTCTCTTAAATCAAAGAATCTGTAACTTTTTGAGCTCCTCTAGTATATATACAATAAAGAGTCTCTTGAAAGAGGGCTAGAGAATTTTAGTATAGCCTTAAAAGATTCCAGTTCATAAAAATTTGTTGGAACCAGGTTGCTTTAATTAGTACATATGTATGTATCCCTTAAGAATTTAACGATTGCTACAGTAGTGGTCCAGTGGTACCAGAATTGCCAATTCCAAATTGGAATGGTAAAGCAAATTTACTTTGGTTTGGCTTCCAACCTTAACCCAGTACCAGAAATGCACTGTGCATTGGTCTTAGTTAGACGACCAACCATTTGTTTCGGCATTGAGGATATATTATTCATCAATTTCGTGTCAATGGGTCGTGGGTCGTACTGACTGTCAATACGACCGTCTACTTTTAAATGTTTTAAGCTATTCCCATTTAAGCTATTCCCAAAATAGAGCACCTTGAATATCAGGTTTCAAAAACCTAATCTACCCTTACCACCAACTTACCGCTTTTCACGACATATTTTCATCTAATTACACGGAGCAACAAAAATTAGTTTTTGTCGTCCAAGAAGTGTTTTGACTAATTTTGGCATACAACTCTTCGAAAACGTCTGTTCTATAGGGTTATGCTTTATGAAAAACAAGAAAATGAGTGAAAACGAGGCAATGCTATAAAAGTAAAAAGTTTTCAGAATGGAACTTCAGATTCGTGAGTAACCCAATTCTCTTAATATTCGCAAACTCAGTTGAAATATACTCAAATATGGGTGGTCATAAAAATCACAACACACACTAAAGAAAATCGTTTATAATGGGAATTAAAGATGATTTTGTTTTAATAAAGGTATTTATTCTCATTTTTCGGAGCAAAATGAACAAATGAACAAACTAATTTCATTACTTTGTAATTAAAACACAATTTTTTAAGAAAGTTTACGTTTTTGAGAGCATTAATAAAAAGTAAAAATAAAAGTATTTGATATTTTTTTAAGGTTAAAAAACTAGGATTAATTTTTTTCATGTTAGAATTACAAACAAAATTGTTTAGTATGATATTGTTCTCCTCTTAACGTTTATTATGGCCATTATCCTGGATGGCACGAAGTCGACAATCAGTTTAAGGATATCATTTGTTATTTGTTTAGTGCCAAATTTTGTCCAGAACTCCAACAAGGGATTTTTTTATTTTTTCGAGTAACTTTCCGTTTCATAATATGCCTGATCATTCCAGTCGATAAGTTCTAATATCATCGGAAACATTGAGAATCAATAATCAAATTTTTTATTATTTCTAAAGTGATCAAACATTAAACAGAAGCCGTTCATTAATATGCTAAAGTGCCCCTCAATGTTTTACAAGAATTGCACCCTAAAATTTCACCCATACTTTTGAGCATTCATGGTCCCTTCAATACCGATTCCAGATATAGTAGGGGAAACACATCCAAACCATCTGATTTTACGGAAACTTTATTATTTTCGCTACACAGTTAACCTTGTACTGTATCTCTCCCGATCTGAGCGTCGCATATACCGAAGATTATCTGCTCATAGTAAATAAAGTTTGATTTGTCCGATCAGACCGAACTCTCCTTGCCTTCTTCGTAAGGTCTCGACTCATATATTCATGTGGTAATAGCTCTTGAGCCCATCCCTTATCCTTCGGGTTATACCATTTGCTCTTGTATTTGTCTACCATGGTCTTCTTGATCCTTTTGTCCTTCCAAGCGGATTCAAATTGCCTTTTTTCTTGATCAATCTACCTTGACCGCTAAGAACAAAAATTTTTACCTTTTGGTGGCCCAACAATTGTATATACTTTGCAGTTGTTTTTGGCTCTTCTACAAAAATTCTTCTTTTCACAAGAAAAGAAATGGTGCACTCATATACATTCTTATAGCATAAAGAAGTGAATCTCTTTTACAACGGAAGTGAAATTTGGTGTAAGTTAGGGAGTTTTACCGAATATGCAGCAGTTTTGCATGTAGTGGGGTTTCTATGGTCGCCAGTGTATATATATGTATTGAGATTGCGTGAGTGTGTTCACAGTTTGTTCTGTACTGGATTGAGAGTGGGAGAGAGAATGGAGAGTGTTCGTTAGTTAACTTTTAGTGCGTGCTTAATTTAATTCGTAAATTTAAAAAGCAAAGATAAGATTTAGATTAGTAAAATAATAAAAAATTGAATTCAATTAAAAAATAATAAAATAATAGCAATCTAAAATTTCAGCGCAGTTTCTCACGCTTTAAACACATTTTTACCTACAGCAATAAGGTCTATATTGAATACAAAATACACTGCGATATTTTCAAAATTTATGCAAAACCCATTTATTTTTATTTTCCAGAATGTTTTTTTTTTTATTGATTTTACTTTTTTTTATGCAATGCATTTCTAGCTGAAAGTAATTCACAGCTTGACGCATACTTTCGTGAATGGGTTTGTAAATTTTTCATTTATATTTTACTTTTTTAATGAATTTTTAGTCATGGTCATTTAGTTTTGCATTTAAATTTTTGAATATTTTGAGTGTTTTTTTTTTTTTTGTTGATTTTGTTTAACAAATGAAAAATATTTAGTTATTTACCTAAAACAAAAAGGGTTTTTTAAGTGTACACTTAAAAGTCAATGTCATTTTGTTTTGTTTAGTTTTTTTTATTTTTTTTTTATTTTTGGTGAATTTCTGTTATGCCAGAAATTTGCTTTGGAAATATTCAATCAAATGTGAACATTGCGCATTAAACTGGAAAAAGAAAAACACTGAATCAAATAGAGTGGAATTTCTTTTGACTTGAATCAAAGGTTTTTAGCTTTCAAAGATTTGTAACTAAATAACGGTGTTTTACACGAATACTTTTGATTGCAGAGGTGTTTAAGTGGAAATTAAGGATTCGATGATAGTTTTTAGGAAAACCTAATTACGAATTAACTTTTCCATGAGAGGACTAACTTAAAATATCCAATGGAAAATAAGGAGAACAACTCAATTAAAATTTCCGTAGAGATAGGACTCTTAAATTGCTGAACAAAATATTTAAGTGATGCTGAAAATGTTTCAAAACACCTGATCGTGCTCTGAGAGAAAACAGTTTACGCTATGCGTATTCAATTGACCAATCAGAGTTGTTGGTTTCTATTTAGTAAAGTCTCTTCAATGGCGATTTTAATCGTTTTGTTAAAAAAAATTTCTCAAAAATATTCAACAAAAGACGCGGGCGATGAAAATGCGATACTATTTCAAAAGTGTAGATATTTAAAGCCATGCGCTGAAAGTATAAATTCTACGCTATACACTTTCAATTGATTGATCACAGTCGCTGGTTTACATTGAGTGAGAGTGAAATTTGTGTGCTTCTCGAGACAACCTAACAGAAAATCAACGGAATTTCTGTGAATAAAGGAGCTGAGATTACTGGTGAGTTTCATCACAGAGCACAACACATGTGGTCGGCATATGACTAACATGGGCCTCATCACCGATCTAACCTGCCAATCGTGTCTTGAGGACAACGATACTACGGAGCATTATCGTTGTAGCAGCTTGACGTTCGCGAGAATCAGATTAAGGCTGTTGGGTACTTATGTCTTGAGTATGAATCTATACTCTCCCTCTTCCTGAGCTTCTAAGGTTCATCAGTGCAAAAACGAAGTTTAAAATTGAGAGACCTTTCTTCTACCCTTTATCCTTTCACATATCTTCCCTGTCTTTCTACTTTCTTCTATTGGCTCTATCTCGGGTATAGTACAATGGTCTTTGTGACTGAGTGCTTGGGTTTAGTCCAGCTCACCATCAACTCTAATTCTAAATTTTTTCTATTAGAGAAAGCAAAAGTTTAATGAAAAGTGTGAACGCTTTTCAGGAAGCGAAGTAAGTAGATTATCTGAATCAGTCGAGTTTTTTTGGTCATGGAAGACAAAGTCGTAAGAATCAGAGTTCGGCATTCGCATTGAATTTTTTTCTCGTTATCATAGTCCTTACAGTATATTTCTGTATGGAAAACGTAGTCTTTCTTCTTATAGGACAATGGAATGCAGTCATCATTGTACTAATAAAGTGTCTGTTAGCTAGTAGCAGATCTTTCGTTTGTCTACTATCTAGTTTGGGCCTAATAACTCTTGCTCAGAATAAAATTTAGCAAGCCATTTTTGAAAAACCATTAAAATCATTTCCTTATCAAAAATTATGAGTAGGCGGGCTTCAGCCGCCATTGCACTTTGCTATAGAAATTCCTATGCTCTCTTTCTCTAGAACGATTTGAAATAGTATGCTTTTTCTAGCTATCTCATCTGCAGTTTCGTTCTTCTGTAGCCCTCAATGCCTTGACAATCAAACTAAGTGGAAATCAAACTAAATAGTAGGACATCTCGTTAAAATACGCACAATAGTTAAGGGCTACTTCGAAAACTGAACCAAAGGATTTTAAGCAGAGATACATGTATCTGTTTTAGATATTACCTTATAACATGGTCAGGACATGACTTCTGAAACTAAATGATACCAAGCTATTTGCAGAGAACTCCAGTCATGCCCTGACATAAAATGTTGATTTGCATACAGTGAGAGTGAATATAGGCGGAAAATCTAATGATCGAAATTCGGTTAAACTCTGGGGATAAAAATGAGATTGATATTTTGAGCGCGCACATTTACCTTTACAACAACAAAAAATGCAATTGCAAGGTTTGTGTTGAACCAAAAGAAAAATAAAATACTTTGTTCGTATAGCGATAGCGCTTATTCTACACTTCCCGCGTGTTCGATTGCTAACGAATATTTGAATGTTAAAATGGAACAAGCGAATCTACTGTTATTGTTGTTGTGTTGTACTCATGCGACTACTTACCTGTTTCTACCTACGTTAATGTCAACATTGAATTATGCTTCACTAGTTTACCTTTCCAACGATGTAAGTTTCATGCGAATACCATCTTGATCAAAAAGTTCCCGGAATAACCACCGTGTGGCGCTCCCATCGTTCCGATTTGAGCTCTAAATCTTAGCGTCATAGCTTGACATGTGCAAAAGTTACGTAGCTAAGAGTACACGTTGACATTAATATTGGTAAAAAGGGAAATAAAGTTCTTTCTTAGCGTTTTACTATTTAACATTCAACAAACATGTGGATAGAACGACCCTCTTCCTATTAATAACGTAGAATTATTATCATTGTTCCGGAACTGGAATCATGGTCATTGATTTTCATGGGGTGAGTAGAATTCTCTCAAAATACCCAATTGCAATTGAAATATCAATTCTGATCAATTGAACTATTCATACTAGACATCTAATCAAAACTTAGATGTTCAGATTTTAAAGTGTCTTATGCCTGGTTTTCACTATGTCAAATCAGTCGAATTAGCCAACATGTTGGCAAATTTTTATATAGGAAATTCTCTTTCTCTCTTTTTGACAGGGAATATGACATAGTGAAAACCATGCATTAGCTCAGTTTTGCATTCGAGTTAAATTTTATAAACAGTTTACTTAAACCTAGAATAAATTTCTTTACCAGTATGTCTCTGATATGTAACTACAAATATTTGCTGCTGAATTTCTTATTTTCAAAAGCAGATTTCATATTTCATGGTAACGATGTAACTAAAATTTGTAAAAGACTTATCAATTTGTTTCATCTCAAAATTTATATATTTGTTTGTTTCATTGCTGTAACCCAAAAACTATTGGCTTTCTTTATTTTGTTCTTCTTTAGTCCCTCTCTCTTACTTTCGAGAAACGACAAACAACACTAATTGTTATTTTATTGGTAATTCAATACTCCATATATCCCACTACCACTTACTAAATACCATTACTACTATATAGTAGAGCAACAACAACTCGAATTGCTCTTGGCACGTTTCCCATATTTCTTACACTAACTTTTTCTTTTTAATAGTATGTATTTCTCCCTACTCTATATTTATGTTCCGTACTTCCTTGATAAACACTCCCTTTTCCTTTTTAGTTGCTGCTTCTTCTTCTCCTTCCTCTTCATCTACTTCTTTATAGTGTTTACATCTTGTCTTTTATCGTCTTTGGTTACCCAAAACAACAACGAAAGTGTATTTTGTTTCAATTTTGTCCTCATACTCATTTAAGGCATCTGATGACTCCGAGAATGTGAGCTGCGAAGAGAGCAAGATATGTGATGCAAAAGTAAACGGTTAATAGTAGATATCTCTGCTTTGCATTGTTTGTGTGTTTGCTAAACCATTTTTCTTAGAATATGTGAATGTATCTTCTTCCTTTTTTTATTTATCTTGTGGGTTCTACTCATTTAGTTTGCTATCTCTCAATAGGGGTGTTTCCTCCTGTTTGCCGTATGCATGCAGGAGTATCTCCTTCAATAGTTTATGTTACAATTGTAGCTTAAATTTTAGTTTTCTTGATTTTTTGTTATTTTTAGCATTTACTTATTTTTATTACTTTTTCTTTGACTTTGTATGCGATGTGAGGTTATGTTGCTGGTGTTTACAACATTCTACAGAAATCCTCTATACTCACATTCAAAATTTAATGTGCTGTAAAGTTATTTTTGGGGGTTGACACTTGTTGGAAATGATTTTTCAACGAAAGAATTCTTGTAGATACAGATGCGTCAAGTGTGTACTTGGAATTTGCTGACTATGCGTAAAGGGTGACAATCTTTTCTGTATATTTTTAAAGTTGAGGAACTTGAAATTTATTTATCAGTCGATTCAATCTTTTGAAGAACTTGAATTTCATACGCAAAGTAAACTTGAATAAATTCTAGAGCTTAACAAATTTTCAGTTTCTAAAAATCATAACCTGATGGAGGAGAAGACAGGGCCGCCACTAACACAATAGATACGCAGTCCCATTTTCCTTCCACCCCATAGTATGTATAGAAACTTGTCGGCAAACCGAACAAAGATCCATTACTATCTTTCGCCATCAAAATTGCATACTATTAATTTGAATCCAGTAAGTGGTATTCTTACAATCAGTTTTTAGCTTCAAAGGCAGGCACGCCCATTCTTCTCTCGTTTATGTAGTCAAACTAAATTATTGCTTTCTTTCGCACAATATATCCAATTCCAGGAAAGAGTTTCTTGACAAAAGAAAACTTGGCCAACCTTGATCTAACTAGGCTAAGTAACCCCTCAAAATTTTCTACCCTTACAACTATGAACGAATTTGAAGCCTAACTACACTGGCGGTCACAAAAACCGCACCACCCACTAATTTCAAGAAAATCGTTTAAAATGGGACCTAAACCTGATTTTGTTTTAGCGAATGTAATTTTTTTTATTTTCGGGAACAATGTGAACAAAATTGCAAAAGAATCATCCTACATACACACAAATTTTATTACTTTTTAATTAAAAAAAAATATGGAAGAAATATCACGTTTTTGGGGGTACTAATTAAAAGTATTTAAAAATAAAAATATTTGTTATTTTTTGATGATACAAACTATGATTAATTTACTACATGTTAGAGTCACAAGCAAAATTGTTTAGTTTAATGGTGCCCCTCTCTTAGCCTTTCTTATGGTCGTTATCTCGAATGGCATAGAGTCGACAAGCACTTGAAGGATATTATTCGTTATTTTGTTAATACCAAACTTTTGTCAGAACTCCAACAAGGGGTTTTTTATTCTTTGGCATGTTTTGATCAACTTTCCGTTTCATTATATGACAGAGGTGCTCTATCGGACTTAAACCGCGCGAGCTACCTGATCATTCCCTCCAGTAAATTCTACCATCATCGAAAACATTTTGAATCTGCACACAAATGAGAATCAATAATCTAACTTTTTTACTATTTCTAAAGTTATCAAACATTAGCCATTAATTACTCACTAAAACTTGCCAATTTGGCATGATGATACTTATACCACAGAAGTCGTCCGGAAAAATAACGTCATTAATGAGCGAAAGCGCACCACAATTGGCTTTCACCAATTGCTCCATAAAATTTTAGCCATATTTTTGGGTGTTCACAGCCCCTTCAATATAGCATAAGGGACCCCGGATATAGTAGAAAAAATCAAGTCAAGCCATATAACTTTGTGGGAATTTGACTATTTTCGCTACACGGTTATCCTTGTATTGCTCTATATCTGAGCGACGCACGTATCGAAAATTAAATGCTCATAAAAAATTTAGATTAATTTGCCCGATCTTATAACTTTTCCCGAGTCTGCCAGAGTTCAATTGCTGTAGTTTCGAGTCCATGCCAGGCAATTTGTTCCCATCCATTTCGTCAACAACGACTTTTTGGCTGAACGTCTCCCATACAGACCGAACTTTTGTTTCTTTCTGCATAAGGTTTTGAAACTTATATTCACGTTATAATAGCTCTTTTGCTCAGTCCTTATTGTGACTGCACTTTTGAATCGATAATTTATGGTTCTCTTTCAGGTTATGCCATTTTCTCTCGTATTTGTCTTCCATAGTCTTCTTGATCTTTTTATCTGTTCAAGCGGGTACAAATTGCCTTTTTTCTGGATCAGTCCAACAGCAGTCGAATGTGGGCATCTGATTTCTTCAGGTATTTAACTTTATGACACTCCTTGTTACCTAAGAACAAAAATTTCGACGTTTTGGTGGCGCGACAATTGCTTATACTTTGCAGTTATTTTTGCCATTTTTTCAAAAATTCTTCTTTTCGCCAAACAAGCGCAATAAAAAATGGTTCATCCCGCTTAAATACATTCTCAAAACATAAACAAGGGAATCTCTTTTACAAAGGAAGGGAAATTTGGATTCAGTTAGGAAATATTCTCAAAATTGCAGCAGTTTTGCAAGTGGTGCGGTTTTTGGGACCGCCAGTATATGTTAGGAGAATGCCCTTCTTTGAAACGGGGTAGAATGGACTTTTGAACCTATGTGGTCCTCGCTTATTGAAAGAAAATGCAATGATGTTATGACAGTCCCCAGTTCTACCTTTGATAACAGTGATTACTTATGCAAAAAATTAATATATGTATTTTTGACGAATTTTTAAAATTGCTGGTCAATAAATTAAAATTATTAGAAGTAAATTAAAAATTATTTCTTCATTTAATTAGAATCCGTAAACTATTCGCTGTCGTCTTATAGTTGCATCTGACGTAGGTGTTTGTTGGCCACCATTATGCCCTTGTTCTCGTTTCCCAATTGAAATATTGGGAATATTCTTACATTAGATTAATTATTTTAAAAAAACTTTATGTATTTACTTACATGATTAAATTTGTTTCAACGTCAGGTGATATAGAAAATTTGACAGATGTTTTATTTTATAAAAATATTGTCTCTTTTATTATTAAAAAATAACCCTAAACTAATGCAGTGTTTCTATTATTTTGATATTTTGTGTGCAAATAGAGTGACTGTTAAACTTTAAATACTTTAAATAAAATCATGTAGGGGCTATCAAACCCCCTGTGAAGCGTCGAGATAGCAAGCCGCACGTACAGTGAGATAGAGAGAAGCTGAAATTTCATTTGTATAATTACATTCATTTACATAGAAAAAGCGCTCAATCAAAAAAAAAAATTCCAATTACAACCCAATAGCAGAACTGAGAAGACCTTGAATTACACTGCATCGTTTCTAAATTTTTGGCTAACTCTATTGAAACGCATTGCACTTCATTAGACACTAACTACTTAGTCACGGTAATCTTTCTTTACTAGATAAAAATTTATAAAAAAAAGAAATATCATAAATCAAATTGCAAAATAAAGCAAATTAAATTTTATGACACAAATGCATATGTAAATACATTAATATATTTACAAGCATTAAAAATATGTATATGCATATATAATCTACTTAATTTGTCTCTTGTGGGCGTTGTCAAAGTCACAAATATCTATCAAATTGTTGGTGCCCCTGAAAAAATACAAAACTAAACTAAAAGAAAAGAAAAAAAATATAAACTAAATTCACACATTTACAAAATAAATATTAACAAAAAACATAATTTAAATTCAAACAAAATATATTCAACACCGCCGCCGCTGCTCCTGCTGCTACATCATTATGTCCACACTATACACAACAGAAACAATAAAAATACACGCAGCATTACAACAACAACAACCATGTCAACGATGTCAACGCTAGCAACAACTGACACCTGCATAAATGCAACATTTATTATCACTACTAAATAAATAACAAAATGAAAAACAACAACAGCAACAACAGTAACGTTGTGCTCACTCACCAGGGTTGCCACGGTCTAAAAAATTTTTTTAAAAAAATTCTTTTAAAAATGTTAACAATTTGACAAAAAAGTAAACAAACAAATATAGTAGTAATAAGGGAATGCTTTTAAAGGGATGATTTAAAAAAAAAAAAATTTGACCCGTGGTTTAATACCATGCGGAGCCAACAAAATTTTTTTTTTATCCAGTTAAATATTTTTTTTTAAACTTTCTTGGCTCCACATGGAAGCGTAATGTAATTACAACAACAAACGATTCCATTATTTACTAATGTATTGTTAATGGCTTGGTTCTAATGCAAAAATTCTGTATTTGCAATATTCTGGTAAATACCTAGTAGGTCATTCTAATGTTCTAGGAACCTTCATACTTTTTAACAAGACACATTTTCTCCAAAAACAGTATAATAGTTTTCTCAAAGGTGTTTTTTTATCTGCCATTTATGGAAAAATGGAGTTTAAAATCCCATTTTCAAGAGGAAGGAAAAGAGTTGAAGGGAAAGTGTATATTGTTTATCTCCTTGTGATTAACAACTTTACATCAGACATAAAATTCGTATCTGCGAAAATAAACAAATTTCTTAATAGCCCCTAAAGATCCCATTTTTCCGACTTCAGGTCATTGTGGGAGAACTAGATGTGACTACTTACGCAGTCGGGATCAGCAACCCCAAATTACTATAAAACCGTTGGAAAATCTCTCGAAAATTTGGTTGAAAATTTGTGGCCCTATGTAATTTTGGTACTACTTACATTTTTCATTCGATAACTTGCAGGAATGACACCAAGTATGCATGAACATAATTAGTTCTTATTCTTATCGAATGAAAAAAACGAAATAAAGGGAGTAATAAAAAAATTATGCCAATATATCAAAATTTTCTTGCAAATTTTAGTTCAAATTAAATTAAAAAAAAATTAACAAAATGAGAAAAAAGTAACGTGTGCTCACGCTTAAAAAAAGTAAGCAAATTTGCTTACAAATAAGCAAAACGGCAACCCTGCTCACTACTTATACTCGTTCTCTTAAAAGAGCGCCTCAAAAAAAGGCAACAAAAAATGCATAAACGATAAACGAAAATTCCAAAAAGCAACAACAACAAACAATGTACACGACGACAACGCAACGATGCAATAAATTACAATAACAAGAAGAGTGACAAAGAAAATAAAAACAAAATGAATCGTATTGAACCGAAACTGAAATGAAACGAATTTTTATATTGCAGCAGCATCAACAGAACCAAGGAGCATTTAATGCACATTGTGGTGTTGGTGCTGAGTGCGCCTCGCTTTGTACTCATATCTGATTACATGCACACGCGGAGGAGAGCTGGACGGACGGGCGAACAATACAGTGGACGATGGATGCATGGACAGACAATCAGCTGAAGCGGCGGAGGAACGGACAGACAAACAGATTAATGAATAATATGCAACCCAATGACAATTGATGATGGGAAGACTGCAATTGCTTTTTGTTGTTTTTTAGGATACAGACACGCAATAACAAAAAAAAAAAAAAAGACAAAAATAAGTAGAAAGTATTTAAAAGCATACACACTCTCTCTAAAATAAAATACATGGAATTTTACTATTTTCTTAAAATATTTCTGGGATACCTAGCTGTTATTCCAAAGTTATTTAGAAGAAAGCTATTGATGACCAAACGGTTTGAGCAAGAATCAAGAGACATACGCTTGCTTCGTGGTGGACCGGTTTTTATTACCGGAGGAATTCCATATTGTGTGGCCAGTGGGAGAGCTTGCAGAACTATGTCATTTTGACTGAACACGGTCACTGAGGAGTTCAAAAATCAATCGGACTAACAATAAATTATCCAATGCAGATCTGATTTTCATTGGGTCTTTTTTGATAAAGGAGGCAGCACCTGAATAGGTTCCTGGTAATGAGGTTACCATGTTGCAGATCCTAAACCATTTATTGATGTGAAAACAGTCGTTCCTATCATGGAGATCAGACAGTGGCCGCGAAGCGGTATACGCCTAGGTCGTCACTCCCATAGGCCGGTTACACCTTAATTCCAAAAAGTCGAATTATTTTGTTTTTAAACAAGATATTGGTAACTCTCTAGCAGATCTTAAAGTGGATAAGTGAACACTCGGTAGTCAGAGAAAATTGCTCGTAACCGTAGCTCAATCCTTTATTTTTATTTTTTTTGAGGCTAAAAAGACTATTCTAGCTGCAAGGACATGAAGTATTAAAAAGGAGTACAAATTGCAAAGACTCTGGATTAATAGAGAGCAGTCATTTGCTTTTTTTTTGAAGAGCTCAATGGTTTATCCGTGGATATCTTAAGCACACCTATCCATCTGTTGTGTGGCGGACGCACTCTCACTCTCTCTCTCGATTCCATAAAGTATAAGCCTGTCAGATATCAGAGAGCGGCAGCTATTTTTTATACGGGCACATTTTCTACTATAGAAGGTTCTATTATTAAACGCGGATCCACCGACCGAGTCTCGCGCTCCCTTTTTTTTGTTTTATATGAGTTTTGACATTTTCAATTTAATAGAGCGAAAAACTTCGTATAAAAAAACAAAAGAGAGTGCGGCACTCGGCCAGTGAATCCGCTTTAAGTCCTTAACTGCAAAGAAATGTCTCAAATGCCAATTGTAGTCTTTTAAAATCGTTCACTGCTAGCAAAGGCCCTAAAGTCCAACTGCAGTCTAAACTAATAAGTAATTGGTGCTTACACTAGCGGATGCAGAGATTTCCTAAGGTGGAGTTTAATTTAATCGTCCTCTACATGTTTTTTTTTCATTCATAGCCAAAGATTGGGCTTAGCTTCAAAACGCCGCTTAGTTCCACTAGTGAATCCTCACAGTACAGTGATACCAAATTATAAACACCGCTATATCAAATATAATTAGGAGGTTGACCTCATGTTTCTTTGAGATAAGTATATTTACTCGGCTTATGCTAACTTTTTAACTGCCCGTACTCTGCGTTTACCACTGAAGAAAGTACCGTTACACTTTCCATACGATTTGAAAACTTTAGACCATATTAATATCTCGGTGGCAATAGTGCAAAATTAAAAATGCAGAATGAGTAGGAAATCTGAAATCTTGATTACAAATAGGTGCTATTCTCTCTCTTCTTAAGGGGGAGAGGCACAATTTCCAGAAAAATCGTCCTATTATAAGGGCTTAATATGGGTGGACCTTCCTTCCGAAAATTGAGGCTCTCAAGAAGTCTTCAAAATAAATTTAATTTAAGTTACTCAGGGGAGGAAAGTAGAGAATACTAAGTTCAAAAGAACTAGAAAAAACTAGAAGCATTTAAATCACTTTCTCAACTGCTAGTTAGAGCCTAACTACAATATTAGTTGCCTGGTGTATTTTCTGCTAAGAACTGCATGGACTTTCATAAATTTCCTTAAATTTCAGCTTAGATATGTATCTCAAAAAATTTACTTAAATAAAATACGCTGACTTTCGCTCACCATTTCACTTCCAACATCGTCACACACCCGAAAAATAACGATTGATGCCAAAAATAGTTTAGTTATTTTGGGTGCTGCGCTTATGGAACTCGCTCTTGCACTCCCAATTTCAATTCACCACCGCTGTTGCAAGTTGCAGTCAAAATTCAACAGTAAACGCTAAACGACAAACCCACCGAAAACAACAACTTAAGACGATGACTATCGATAAAAGTGATAGACGGACAAACACACGAGCGTAGCGGGTCCACTTGAGTATGTCAATAAATCACCATTTGTCGTCTGCTTAGTGAATACATGTGTGAATGTGTGTATCATGTAGTCCATGCACATTGTTTTTCAAATGAAATCGAAAAAGGAAATTGCCTTTTTCTTATGTTTGCACGTTTCATAAGATACCGTGCCATGCCATTCATCTTTTCGTACATCCCCGTCCTCGTCCCCATCACAATGCATTGCACCCATAGTTGTTGGTGTTGCAATTTCATTATTTCATTACTCTTTCTCTTATTCTTCCTCTTGCTCTTCTCAATGCTGTTGCTGCGGATACCTGTTGAGGCGCCAGCATCAATTTTAGTAGCATTGTTGTTGTGGTTGTTATTATTATTTCTTTTCATTCAAGGATGAGAGTTTTGAGGGCATCTCAATGATCATTTGAATTGATTAGATTACTCTCGTGTATGCATGTTTGTTGTTGTAAGTGTGACTACAAAAGCGAGAGTTATGCAAGAGCGAGAGTTAACTCGAGGAGTAGTAAATTCAGATACAGAGAGAAAACGCGAGCCACAAAGAGGTCAAGCAAATTGTTTACAGTATCATAAATTTTTTCGCAAATAATGGGAAAAACTGAAGCACAAATAGGTTTTAAAGTTTTTTGTGGCATGTAGACACATAAATCATTTTGATAAATTAAAATTGTTTGGCTCTGCTATTGTGGCCAACAACTACACCGAACTATGTGTGTGTGTGTATGTAGTTACACAAGTGAATTTTTAAGGATTTATGCAGCAGGTTTTTGATAGTTTTCAGTCTTTGTTTTTTTTTTTTGGTTGTTTCGTTTTTGTTGTTGTGTTGTAGTAATTTCAGATAATCAAAAACATATAAATTTTGAATATTTTGTTACTTTTTGTCTTCGTTGGTATTTTGGGGTAGTACAAATATTTTTTTATAGGTAGAAAGAACATACTTGGAAAACACAAGTCGTAGAGTTTATGGGTCTTCTTTTCTGACATAGACTCTTTAATAAGATTGGGAATAGAATTACTAAGAATTCGACAGACCATGTTTATTTCATATTTTTGACAATTTATTTGATATTTTTGGGGCCACTGAATTCGAATCCGAGCTATTCATAACCTAAAAAATAGGCCTATAAAGCCAATAATACCTTGAACTTTTAATCTCTTGATGCTTCAACACAAAAAATATCATAACCATTTACACGCCATAACGCTATAAGAAAGAAACTTGCACGCCTTTAAACTCCGAAACTTTGTATGTACGAGCCATATGTTCATTTTAACCACCATTGCCACCATTTGATGCCATGACAGCTAGAGCAGCGTTATCCAAGGTCTCTGCGTGGTCACTGAATGACTCCGTTGCCCACCGTCAACCACGTGAAGGTGCCCTAGATTTCAAACACACGACAAGTACGTACCGAAATAACGTACGAATTTCGGATACGAGAAGTTACACACTTTCAGTGAACTCCGTTCTACACCGAAACTCATTTAATTCGAATTCCTAGGATCAAAGTTTCTATCTTATGGCGTTATTTCTTTGGACACAAAGAATAACAGCTAAACTCAAAAGTCGAATAAAAATATTTTGAGTATTTTTCATTATAAATCCCAAAATGTTGGAAGTTTTTGTAAAATTTTTGCAATTTAGCAGTTTCCATAGTTTTTTTATAATTTAACCTCCAATAATTACACAGTCCAACAGCATTTTGGCAACAGAATAGCTATATATATATATGACATTTATGTCTTCGGTGACCCCTAGTCAAATTTTCTGGCAAATATTTTTGTGGAATATTTTAATCCTTAAATGTTTCTTTTGAAAGGACATTTCAGGTTTTCATAAAAAAGGGGTCAAATTGTCCCATAAAATAAAAATGACCCTTGTAAAATTCTACCATACAATTTTGCCAATAAGATTTTCCTCAGGCATCAATTTGTAACAATTTTTGCACTTAGTATTCACCTCCCTTCGACCAAAATAAGAAAACTTTGGCCCACTGTTAAAAAAAAAAACTGAAACGTGCTGGACTATAAGTTTGCTTTACAAAAATGGTCTATAAAACATTCCCTTTCAGGATTATAGGGAGGCTATTCTGTTGCAGCCAAAAAGTCTTAATTTGTTGGACTGTGTTATTTAAGAACTTCTAATATTTTGGGTTTTATAATGAAAAATACGCAACAGGTTTTTATTCGACTTTCAAGTTTAGCTGTTACTCCTTGTGGCCACAGATTTTGTGAAGGGGTTTAAGGAGTTATGGGGTTTAAGGATTAAATGGTTATGAAATTTTTTTTGTTGGGCCTTTTTTTGAGATTATGAATAACCCTGACATGATGGGATTAAACGAACGATCGGATTCAGATTTAGCGACTCCAAAAACATCAAATAAACGTAGTCTGGTCAGAAGAAGCATTTCTTCGCTTTGTTATGTGGAGCTGTGTAATAAGGCGTCGTACGCGATACTTTTGCATTTACGCTTCCTTTGCGTTTAAGTCCTCTTCCAAAACTTGACAAAGAGAAAGTAAAACTAGAAGTAGATACAGTTAAACTTTTCCTGATTGAAGTGAATTTTTCCTGGTTAAAGACAAACTGGCATAGATAAAGACAACCTGCCATAGATAAAATAAAACTAAACATGAAAAAAATAAAACCTAAAAAGGATAAAGTAAAACCAAATACAAATAAAATAAAACCCGACATTGTGTAAAGAAATCCTGGTATTGATAAAGAAAGCCTAGATTGGACAAAATAAAATCTGGCATCGATAAGAACATCATTTAGATGAAATATTGCCTGACATGGGTAAAGTCAAACCGGGCAAACGTTAAGAAGTCTATGACCTGAAAAATGAAAACTTTGGCATAGATAAAGTAAGACTCGATGAAAATAAAGAATTAAGGAAATCATAGATTCTACTAAAGAAAACATAGAATAAAACATGACACGATTTAAGTAAAACTATAAATGGATAAAGTAGAACCAGATGCAAACGAAGGAAAACCTGCCCTGGGTAAAATAAAATTTAGCCTGAGTAAAGTTGAACTTGACTTGGATAAACTATAACCTGTTATTGAGAAAGTGAAACCTGGTTTGAATAAAGTGAATTCCGGCCTGGAGAAAGTAAAACTGAGCATGTCTAAAAGAAAACCAGACTCCATGCAAAAAAAAAAAAACAATCATAACCAGCCCTGGGTAAAAGACTTCCTAATTTGCATATAGTAAAACTTATAATTATTTTGAAATATAAAAATATTTTCTCATATATTTCTTTTAACTTACAAAAATTCCATAGCCTACAAATATTCATAAGCTTGCATTTTCAGTTTTTATTTAAATAAAAAAATATATATATTAGCTACGCTTTTTCACATATGTTAAACTGGTTTCAAAAATCAATATTTTAAAGCGCATGTTAAAAAAAAATTATACGCTTTAAATTTAATTTAAATTTTTTGATTTTTTTTTTTATTATTTTTTTTTTCGCTTAAATGAAATCAACAATTTAAATATTGGAAATAAATTAGAAAATGAAAATAAAACAAAAACACCACTTTAACTATTACTAAATTGTCATAAACAATGCCATCTACACAAGAAAACAAAAAACTGACACACATTCATACATAAAAATTATGTCGATACAAAAATTAATTAGTTAATTAATTACCTTCATTTCAACAACAGCAACAAAATACTATAAAGCATAAAGGCGTAGAGAAATAAAATCATTTTAGATCAAGTTTGATTTCGTAAATGTGGAAATTAAACAAAACAATAAAAAAAAGCATCAATTTTTCTTCTTCTTTTTCTTCTTCTTTTACTCTTCTCAACTCCAAAGATCAAAGATAAGTTATGATTTAATTAAAAAAGTCAATAAAAATTTAATTAAAGTGGAACGACAACAATAACAAAATAACAATGAAAAAAAAAAAAATTTTTAAAAATCTCACACACACATACACAAAATTATAGCAACAAGTGTAGAACCGTATGATGTGCACTGTGAGAAAATATAGTTGACAAAGTAACTGAACAGCTGTAATGAAATTTTTTGCTTTCACCCCTAGAACTATGCTTGTACTTTTTTAACTTACGTTAAATGGCACTCAAGTTGCTGGCATACTCTGAATTCAGATTCAGAGCCTTTACCTCATACCTGACGTTATCTTCATAATGCAATTGATTGTTCCAAATTATACCTCCATTAGGACGCACTTTACACACTCGCTCTCTGCAAGAAACCAGAAGATGAGATCCTCTACTTTTCATATTTTTTATAAAGTGAATTTTACAAAACAAACAAATTTCTGGTAAAGCAGACATTTGTGCAGGATTTTAGTCTAAAATCCTTTATTTATTGAGTAAATGAATGACTAGTGAATGAATATGAAAGTGAAGGCAAAAAAGTGCTTCTGGGGAACTATAATAAGAGAAGGTATGTATTCTGTATCGGTCTTCACAAAAGTAGTTTGCGTATTCTGACTGGACACTGGACTCCTCTGAAAGATTTGTATTGCGCCAAGCTCAATATGTTGGTTCTGCAATGAGGAAGAGGTACACAGTACTGAATTAGCATCCATGGATCCGGCAGCAGCATTCAAATCCTTAAGGGAGACGAGGCTGGATGAGGTACTCTAGGCAGATTAGATTACACAAGAAGAAGGACGTACCTGCAATAGACCCTACAGGTTACAATACAATCAACAATAAAATGTCTCGATTTCAACGTCTAATGTAGTTCACAGTCTAGTCTACATTTCATTTTAGGCTTTAATTTTATCTTCAGTCAAGCTTTTAACTCAGGAGGGAAGGGGCCTTTTTTCACTCACTTACGAGCTATAAAGGGTTACACGATTTACCGTTAATTGCCATACAAGGGCCCACACTTCAAAGCTTGGGTTTAAAGCTGAAAATAGCCTCCTCCTCTCCATTACATTTTTTTATTTGAATCGGCCTTCCCTATCACCTCATTCCATGTTGAACATCGGAACCAAATCACTTTGTATATTACCTTTTTCACAGTGTATATAACTACATCCATATTGAGACTTGACTGCCCCATCCCTTAAACTGCTTCCATGACACAGACACACAGACCTTACTGCTGCAATACTTAGGTCAGTTACACAAGCATTGGTTCATTTTAAACTTTAGTTTCTGTTGCTTCTGCTTCATTCATTTCTGTATTATTTTTATATGCTCCATAAAAATAAAAATATTCTGTTCCTCATCTTCTGCTGCTGCTCAAGAGCATCTTTTTAAATTAATCTTCATTAGAGTCAGAGTTAAAATGCGTGTACGATATGTGTGCGAACTGTTGAAAGGGCAGAGTTAGGTGTAGAAAGACAGAGAGGAATAGTGAAGGTAGGACAAGTGAGAAGAGCGGCATATTCTCATGGCATGATATGACTTGGCTTTGTGAGGTTGTTGTTGCTATTTCTTTTATTATTTTTAGTTTATAGGGTACCCTATAATTTGCCCTAATGACAGTAAGGTTGCCATTGATTATAAGTTGTTGTTTTTTTATTTTCACATTGTACGCGCTTTATGGCGTTGACTTTGACTGCGTCCGCTTGAAAATGAAGTTATATGAGAAATTGATTTCCCAGCGATGATTACAGCCCACGAAAAAGTAGCAGGAGAAGAAGCAACGCTATTGTGTAATTTTCTGTTGAAAAATAACAAACGAATTAAAAATATATAAAAGTAATTAATGAATATTTTTCTTTATATATTTTTTAACAAAGTTTTAATGATTCGTTGTTTTTTTTGTAAGTAAATATATTTTCATTTTCTTCTTGACTTTCCAACAAAAGGGCACGCTAATTAGCTTGACTTGGCTTAAATCTGTTGTGAATTATAGGTAAACGTAGGTGGTTTGTTAAGGGAAATTTTTATTTCAATTCTTAAATTAATTATACTTCATTAAATTCTGTCTGTCTGTTTGCATGTGTATTTTTCATTTTACAAAATCCACATCATATTGCAGCACCAACACAATCAAAACACACAAAAATTGGGTCAAACATTTTACTACAAAATTTTTGGCTACACACACATAAATCATAGCATATTTTTAGGCATATTCGCATAATAATAAGTGTCTGCTGGTCTATGAAAATTTATGTGTTTTCATAAATTTATTTTGAAACTTTGTCTAACGTTTTGCTTCTATTTAAATTGAATTCATTTTTGTTGGCTTCGTTCAGCTGCTGCTGTCAGTTGTCAGTTGTGTCAGTATCACATAGCGCTTTCACGCTTACGCGCCAAAAAGTATGCACTAGGCAATTAAATTTATGCATGTCACACTAAAAACCAAAGCGAGAAATGGACATGCGGTGTTATTTCCGTGTGCACGTGCTTAAAGCACATACTATCGAAGTGAGAAAGAAGGAAATAGGGAGAAGAGAGAGTTTTTCAATGACTACTCATTATTTGCATTTATTATGTGTTGCATATTTTTATGCCGCATGTATGCATACATAATTTATGAATTATGTGCCAAAAATTTCTGGTTGTTTGTTGTAATGTAACAAGTGCAAAAAGTAAAGTTTCTTGCTTTTAAAAATGTAAACTTTTTTGTTTATGAAATGCCAAAAAAAATTTTTTTTAAATAAATAAGCTATACTCAGGACCGTCGAGAGAAAATTTTGGCCCGGTGGTGATAACCTCTGCCCCTCCGCAAACCGCCCCCCCTCCGCCCCCCTCCGCCCTTATCTCTTCTCACTAAAAATGATACAATAAATATCTTCGTACTGCTCACTAAGGAATGTGTTTCAGAATTCGAAATATATAAAAATACAAAGACAAATATCAAAAAACAAAATTTATTCTGTACTTTAAGTATGAATATCCATTTTACTTTAATTACATTGAAAGTTTTTCTTATCAACTCTCATAATGCGCATAATTCATAAGTACGCCTTTCTTGCTTTGGCTGATGCGACGGAATTGATGATCTTTTCAAAATTTAATTTTCTTGCTAATTTCGCTTCCAGGCGTAGAGTGGGTAATCTTGACACTTTAGTTTGAGTTGAGCAGAATCGATGGAAGTTTTTATTCTTTTTTAATATGGAACCCTTGGCCCGTCTGCAAAATATTTTCACGATTGATAGATGATAAACTCGATAAATAATTTTCATGGTTTGTAATTCAATTTTCAGACGCATTGAAGCTTATTCAAGTTTTTCTGGATTTTAGGATTTGGATTGAAATCCGGGCCCCCTCAAAAACTCCGGGCGCGGTGGGAATCCCACCCGACCCACCCCCTCTCGTCATGCCTGGCTATACTGAGTAGCAAAAATATTCTACAGCTTATTTCTAAGCATATAAAACAGAAAATATGTATGGGTTAGGTGGAAAAACGAGAACTTAAGGACTACGTACTGTGGGCGGGAAAAGAATATTTACATAAAGGAAAGAAGTATTTTAAACTTAAGAGAGACTTTTATAAGAGTAATGACTGAACAAATTCAAAGGTTTTTTTGTAGTGAGAAATATAATGGTTGGGGAGAGTTGTAACCAAAACCCACCGCTCCTCCTCTCCCATAGGTTCTACAGTGGTTGCTAGTTTCCAATGCGTCTGATGTGAGATTAAGAACAGTCAACATTCTGTCTTTTGTCAAATTTTGACATACATTTTTTTTTTTTAATTTAACTACTCCCCTATATCTTCATAATTGTGAAAGATATCAGCAGATCAGAATGATAGGTGAATTCTATTTTTCTTCTTCTTAAATCTTTTCCTTTCTCTTCACGTTAAAAATTATGATCTCTGGCAAAATTTTACAAATTTGTGGATACAAATGTGTGAATATTTTACTGCCAATTGCTGTAAAAGCTATCGAAGTCGTTGCTGTGCTCTAGGAAGACAATATGATTTTTTTTTTATAAATTTTTATAGCTGTAGTCATTTTAACTCTTTTGGTTTGTTGTCCATTTGAAAAGCGTTTGGCCCCACTGTGCCGGGTTATCTATAGCGAATATTTTTATGTATAGTATTAGTTACGAAATAAATCTCTTTCACATTACTTTCATGTATTTTTCAATTAACTTAATTGCATTTAAATCACACACTCAAACTCACGCATGAATGAATAGTAAAAAATAAATAAATAGTTATAAAAAAAAAAAAACAAAAATTTATTTAAAATTGTCTAAATTGAATTGAATTAATTCATAAGTAAATCTTTTGGTGCTAAAGATGCTCGCCCAAATGCTAACTACATAAAAGACTTTCACACAATTTACATACATACAAATGTACATTAAATTAATAAATATGTGTGCAGCTATGCGTATAAAAAATTTGTATACATAGTCAAAAGAGTAGAAGTGACTGTGTCTTATTTAGAAAATTAACTCGTTGCTGAGTTTGCCTCCTTGTTTGTTTATTGAATTAATGGAGCGGAATTGTAGCTTTGAAGTTTTTTTTTAATTTTTTTTTTTTTTGGAGATATTTTATTTAAATAAATACAAAAAAAATTTAAATTTATGTAATTTAATGTATAAACTTTAAATAAAATATTGTAAAAAATTTATATTTTGAATTTGTTTTTCTCACTCTGTCCCTCGCTTTGTGTCTCTTTCTTCTTTGGCGCCTTTGGCACTCCTGGTCTCTCGAAAATAAAAACAAGAAAATTATTTTGTTTATCTTTTCAAAATCAAAAATATTGATAGACACAATAAACAGTATGCTACATACACTCATCTACCGCACTCTCGCTCATCTTCTATTGACTGACTCCTTTACCCCACCCACTATTAGGTCAAGTATATCTGCTAGCTCGACTACTATATTTTATATATATATATCTTTGTGTAGTTATAGTATGTATGTGCTAAGCTCTTGACTAGAAATGTTAGTCTATCCAATATTTTGTTTTTGCATTTTTGTTGTCTTTGTTATTGTTGTCGTTTTTGTTGTTATAATACCAGCCAGACAGACTTACATATAAACAAAAATATCAGCAGCACAAACAGCAACAGCAGAATAAAAAAGGACAGTTGTTCTCAGCTGTAGTTTAGATACAGATATGAAAGAATATCAGTGTTGGGTATCGGTAATAGGCAATATGTAGACAATATAAATCATTAAAGGAAACAAGTAAAAAAAAAATCACACTATCATTTCCTCTTCATTTTCTTTTTTGTTTGGAGATTTTTATTTAGTGAAATATATGAGTTTCCGGCAGCAAAATATTTTGAAATTGAACTTGAATAAAGTCTACGTAGACAATTCTAATCGATTACAAGAATTTTTATTTGATTTAGGTGTATATTTTGATGTCAAAAATGTGTGAAATAATTAAATGTAGAGAATGTAAACAAAGATTAATTGTATTTGTCTAAGAAAAATTTAAAAGAATTTCTTAGAACATCTTTAAGCTAAAATTATATAATATCTACTATTTAATGTAGATAATTGTGAATGAAAATAATTTACTATTGGATCTAAGTTAATTGATGTAGAAAAATATAAATTCAGATTGATCAATTTTAGGCTCGCAACATTTTTGAAATCTACCTTTGAATGTAGAGAAAGTAGACAACCATATACACTTTTTTTTTAATTTAAGGAAAATGTGAAAACTATTCGGATACAACAGTCAGCAAAATGTTTTAGTATTCAATTCTGTGTATATGAAATTTAATTGAATTGTGTTCATATTTTGACGTAAAAAAATGTAAGGAATTTCAAGAATATTAGGGCTAATCAATTTTAGTTATTGAAATGTTTTGTAGCTAAAATATATGGTCAAGTCTACATTTAAACGTAAACAATGTAAATGAGACATGGACGATATCAGAAAAATCTGACAACTTCTAGCATTCATCAGTTTTTAGCAGTAAATGTTCTGAGACACATTTATACTAAGTTTGCTTTTAAACGTAGACAATGTCAACGAAAATTTTATATTTGATTTTGGTTCAAATTTTGATGTTAAAAATGGAAAAAATTGAAAAAGTGGAAAGAATAACAAAAAAAAAAAAAAAAAAGGAAAAATTTAAGAATATTCCGATTGATAAGTTTTAGGCAGTAAAATAATATTCTTGAACTCCAATTCTACAAAGTGAACATTTAAATGTAAACAATGTAAACAACCATATACATGTACATTAAAGTGCCTCGAGTGCCATACAAAAAAACGGTCATATTGAACACCTCTGAAAATGAACCTCGGTTAATTTTATGATAATTCCCAAAATATTTCAGTTCTAGTGATTACCGTTCATAAGCTGGACCATTTTGAAAAAGCCTCTAAAAATCGACTTTTGCACCGGAAATGCAAGGCAACAGGAATTTTTTTTTTCATAGCTAATATTTTCCTATTTAAACTGAATTTATTTCTCAAGTTTATGTAGATTATATTGCACAAACACTGGTATACATACTAAACTACACTTGTTTGTGAGATACAAGTACATGCCTGACAGATATCCTACAGACATGTAAATTTTGTCGGCTTTTTGTCGACAACAAAATGCAAAGGAATTAAGTTGAATTTAGTTTAGATTTGCAATTTTACATATTTGAGTTTAAATTTCATTCAATATTTTCTTGATTGAAAATGTTTTAGTTCGTAAATAGAATAAGAAGTTTAAAAATAATTTCAAAAAATGTTAAGCTTCACACTTATGCTGCAAGTTTCTCGATTTATAGAGCCTAACTGTTTTTTGTATTATGATTCAAAATAAAGTGGAAAGATTTTCAACCAAGCTTGTATTATAATCATAGTCCGATTCATATTTTTGTCTTTTTACTTTGCGCCTCATGCTAACGCTCTATTTGTATAAAAGAGCTGTCTTTAAAACTAACTGGAATCAGGCACAATTAATGCATAAAGTCACATCTTGGCATACTTTTTTGCTTAAGATAATCAAACCAACGGTTGCATGTTTGTGGTCACTTAATACGCGAAACTTCTCTATATGTTCCAGAAATGGGCGCGTGAGTACTTTTTGACTCACGCTCACGCATGCTCATGGCTCTGAAAATACCACTCACGCATGTTTACGTACGCTGGTATATTTAAAAAAAAAAAAATCACGCATGTTCACGCATACAGTCTTTTTATTGTTATATTTATGTAAATAAAAAATAAAAAGGTTATAGCTGTGTTTCTTTTGTCGCGCATAACCACTTTAAATAATTTTCGTTGCATGGAGAATTTATCCTAAATACACTAAGATTACGGCAATATCTATACCTGTGAAGAAAAACCGGAATGAAAAAAGTTTAACCAAGCCATAATTATTAATTTTAATAATAAACGGTGTATTTATTTATATTAAGTGCTACCATTAAACTTATTGTGATTGTGGAAGTACGCAAATAAAAAGAAAAATTATATCAAGGAAAGTAGCCACCTCTATAGGGTGTATCCAAAGATGCCTGGGTGTCAAGTTTGTGGGGGCAGAGAGCAATTAAATGAGTGTTCAGTGTCGTGCGGGGCTTGACCTTAATTGGGGCATATATCCTAAACAGTCAAATCGATTCTTGATAAGTAAGAATTGTGGAACTGTATCCCGACCTGAGTTGCGCCAGAGTGCACCCAGTTTTCAAGTCGTCCCGGATTTTCCGGGGTCGGAGTGGAAGGAAGGTGAGCCCATAGTTCGTCGTTGTAGCAGACCAGCCAAAATTGCTTCGCCAACTGCTTATTATGGCTTTTGACCCTCAGCATGCTGGTTTCCTCATGCAGATGATCTTCGTCAGTCATCAAGTCTGCGCAATTGAGAGTTGCAGATAGAAGGTGTCCATAAGGTGCCAAAAAATAAGGAGGAATTTGTATAAGCAACAGAGAAGCGTGGCTCATGCATGCTCACGTGGAAATTATGCCACGTACGTGCGTGTTCACTCGTGTAACGTAAAATTCATGCCATGCGCCCATCTCTAATATATTCCAACCAAGCCAAATTTCAGAAATAATATTTCCTGCTAGCTCACGCTTGTTTTGCTTGTTAATTGAAGTAAATAAGCGAACGTGCTACACCTTCGACCACATCGTCGCTTTCCAGTAAGTGAGATCGTGGTCAAAGGCTTGTCTGGTTTAGTGTAAAAAATAAAGATTGATAATTGCTTGTCGTCTACAGCCATCAAGACTACCATTAATGAGTGAGTCGATTCGACCCGCAATCGAAAATAGGACAAACTGAGGGGCTTTAGACCATGTTACGTGTTATCTCGAAGCGTCTAACAGACTTTCTTTTGTGTCTTAACAGAAAGAGCTGTAGGCAGCTGGTGGGATTATATACAGGCCACTTCTCTTGGGCCAAACATGATTGGCCTGTGAGCTAGTGCCTTCTGTGCTTCCTGTGGTTTGGAGGAAGAATGTGAAGAGACGGCAGACCACTTTCTTTGTGCCTGCCTTGCTTTCTGGCAGATCAGAGTAAGCATATTTGGAACTGGAGTGTTGGGAGACGAACACCTGAGCTCTTTAACACAGCACAATCTGCTAAGATATATTAATAAATCTTGTAGATTTAAAAAGGAACACAGATTCTTTTGCTGTTCCAAAAAAAAAAAAAAAGGCAATTTAAAAATATTTTAAAGTGAGACATCTGGCTTTGTCCTGCATTACTATGTGCATCAAAATTGGTCTCGAGTTATGTTTTGGCTACACGAAAACAGTTTTCCAAATGAACATTAGTAATTCGTGTTCTCACTTGTGTGTTTGATGTGCTTCATGCGACTAAAAAGATGTAAGCACGCATAAGTGTTTCCAAATAGCAAAACCATCGACAGAACAATTTTTTAAAACGTGGGATATTTATCCTTGTCCAAATGCGTTTTATAGAACTCTTCCAAACCAAGCATGACGTAAGTGCATTTTAAGCAAATAACAAAAAATGATGCGAAGGTGGCAGTAGTAAACGGTAAACCAAAAGTTGAAGTCTTATATTGAATTTTATCACCACCTAGCATCGGCCAAAAAACTAAGTAACCTTGAGTGCCAAATAGCGGAATATTTAAAATAGCTAAAATCTCTCAATTTTTCCGAAAATGCGTGATATTTAAAATTGAATGAATTATTTAAAAAATTCGAGATATTTCAAATTTCTCGTGCTGGCCACTCCTGACCTAGACGTTTCCAATCACTCAAGGTATTTCTCAAACAATGCATGTGAGTAGGCTTTTACTATCCAATCGATTCAAATATTTCAAATCTTTTGTTTTGGTACTCCAACTGAATGCATTTTTCAAATACCACTTCGGATAAAATGGAAGTCAGAAAAGCAAACACCTAAATTTTAAATTAAAAATGCAGTCTTAGTCAGAACTATAGAAAGAGAAACATAATATATCTCATTTAATCTCATCGCTAATTTAATTCTGTACTGAAGAAACCATTCCAATATACGTAAACCTTTCGTATGAAAGATACAAAGGACATGTCTGAATAATAATCGACAAAGGATAGCTAAACGATCTTAAAAAGTCAAAACTAGAAATCTGATTTTATCACTCACGCCAATTGAAAGCTAGACAGATGTGGTACTCTGTTACAATCACGCAGTGTGTGTAGTGTAGTGTCCATTGCTTTTTTATATACCTCTTCATAGTGTCGTGAAAAACATACTGCTTTATAGTGTACTGTCCTGTCAAGATAATGCTAACTCACGCACATTTACTATTTATATTTTGAAAGAGAATTACAAATTATCGTTAAAGGAAAGGAGAATTTCATATTTCAACGTAGCCGGTTTTAAAATTTGTAAGTTTTTTTTGAAAGAAGTTTGTTTAGTTTATAGGTAAGGGAAGTAAGAAAATATAACTTTTTTCCTCTCTCTGTTTGCTCTTTTCGCCTATAAACAAGAGAATTTCTTTCAAGAACTAGCAAATGTGATAGTGGACATAAAATAATAAGAATTAAACATTTGACAAAACATGGCCCGAAAAAAAAATCTCTCAGAATTAATGGAAAACACGCAGGAATGTTTAAGAATTGCTTGCTCTCAATGCTTACGAACGATTGCTACCCCATAACCCCATAACGATTGTCGTTCCTTTCAAGTAAGCTTAAGTTCAAGAACGATTGGTGTTTACGTTTTTATGCAAATCCACTCTCAAGCATAATTTTGCATTTTTACTCAAGCTCACGTTCGAGGCATATCGAGTCACGCAGCGTAGCATTGCATCTAAACTGACATTGTTTATTTATCAGTCAATGTAGTTTCAGTTTCCTACTGGCCACTTTCTCACGTTCAACATTGCCAAAAGAAAAAAAAGAGTAGTGCAAAGCATTTATGCTCTCTTGTGTTGTAGCATTTGAGAGATTTATTCACAGATTTTAAGCATATTTTAAGTTGTATTCTTCTGGAAGGATACCCCGCAAAAAGTACAATGTTGCAGGCTAAACTCTGTCTGTCTGTGTAAATGTAATGCTTTTACAATGCACTATTCACCTGTGGTTCTATGCTGTATACCTTTATACGTGTGTATGTGTTTTTGCAAGTTTTGAATTTCAGACATTTTCTCTATGGTATGGTATTTTGCTTTTTGCAGCTTTCTTACCTCCAGCTATATAAAGAATAAAAAACAATAGCAACGCTGGTAGCATTTCCAAACAAAACACACACATAGCCATAGTCCTAGACACACACACATACAAACATATGAACCTGCAAGTTTCTGCACATATTTTCCATTCTTTATTTTTTTAATTTTAACATTTGCAAGTATAAGGAATTTTTTTCGTTAGTAGTTGCTAATACACTTAGCAAAAAAAAAAATTATAAATTGGTCAACAGCACTAGTGGATCTAAAGGTTGTAAGAAGGTATTATTTTATGTACTTTCATTTTGTGGGGAGTAGGAAGTTTATTCCCAGTTAGATTTACTAATAATCCAAATTGGAGTTTAACAGTATTTCTATTAATTTTTAAAGTGTTTCTCCTAAATTTAATAGTATTTCTATTAATGTTAACAGCATTTAATTTTTGAAGAATTTTCATAACAAAATCTATAGAATTTGGTTGAGAATGCTATTAAATTCATGTTTTTTTTTCAAGTGTAACAGCAAAATGGCGTTTTTGATTACTACTCACACACACTTCCTCTTTCTCTCTCTATCTTTCGCTTTTTCTCTCTTTATTCGTTTTACTCCTACTTGCTCTTCAATGTTGTTGTTGTTGCTTTATTTTACTTTTATCCTTCTGCCATTCAATCTAACACAGCAGCAGCAGGAAGTTTGAAATTTGGCATGTTCCTGTGCTCTTCTACTTGCTGCAAAAAAATAACTACTGCCAGGAGCGAGGGAGTGAGGGAAGAAAGAAGGAAGAGTTTGGTGCTAGGCGGTGACTGTATTGGAATTTATGGTAGTCGGATTGTGAGTTTTTACTACCATTTTTCCTACTATTTTCGTTCATTTGTACATTTTTTTTGCTCATGCCTCTTGCTGTTGCCTGCTGCTGCTAGCTTCTAACTGCTGCCCATAGCAGCATTTGCAAGACAAGATTTACAAATTGATGGATTGCCAGTGCTAAAGAACAAAGATGGATGCCTAAAAATACAATGTAGCAGTAGCAAAAGTTTTTTTTTTTTGGTAATGACATGAATGACATATGCGTAAAAGGTGACACAGCAGTAGGAAAAAAGGAAAAAAAACTTTAACTAGTTCATAGTAGATTTTCATGCTCTTACAAATTTGCAAAAAATAAAAGTAGCAAGATAGAAAATTTACGTTTATTTTCTTGTTTCTCAAACAAAAAACTCAAAAATTGATTTTATTTAGTTATTTATTTTTAGCTTTTTAAATTATTTCTGCTAGTAGATTTTCTTGCTTTTCGAAAAATACTCGAAAATCATATAAATTTACACAATCTTTCTTTACACTCTTCCACTTCTATTTCATTAATTTTACTGCAAAAGTAAAAAGGAAAGCAAAAGAAAAATTGGAAAAATGAAAAATGATTTTCTTAATTATAAAGTGCCGAAAAATGACAACATGCAATTGTTGCGTCCCTACCACAAAAACCCAAAACAAAAAAGACAAAGTAAATATTTCGTAATGTTGACGCGTCAACATTTTTATTTCAACAAATTTTTTTACAACAACAATAATAATATTAGTACAAAAAAAAAAAAACGAAACAAAATAATTACAATTCCTCCACACACATAAAAACAAAATAAAAGAGTAATAAAAAATATTATTAATGATTCGAGTGCGTTTTTTTTTTTTGCCTACTCCAATTTTTGTTAATTTATTCCTTTTGGCCAACTAAAAGTTTACCCTAACCTATGCTCTTACTCTTTTTCAATGGCTTCCTCTCCTTCTTTGCTTTGCTCTCACCTTCATTGTGTCGCGTCGCGCTCTTTCAAAGACTATACTGTCGTTCTTTATCTCACACTGCCTTCTAGACTAAATACATTGAACATGACGACGACACGACAACAAAATATTATGTCGTTAGCGACTTGATAACCATGTCAATGTGGCAGCGATACGCTGCCTTCCATTTGATTTTAGAAACATAAAAATGGTTAATTTTTTAACTCTTTGCGAACCAGTACCACTAGTCTATTGATTTTTCCAGCTTCATTTTAGAGTAAATTTGATTACTTATTACTTATGAAAAAAGAAATGGTGCGTAAAGAAGAGAAAGTAATTTGGTTTTACATAGAAAGTAGACGGGAAACTTTTGACCAGTCCGATGATTTTTTACTTACTTCCAACGTGCACATTTTACGCGCTGGTATAAAGTTTTTTTTGACAGTTCTATTATCTAAATAAACAAATAATTTTAAATGGATTTTTGTTTATTTTTTTACCTTTTCTAGTAGTGCTCCATAAGAGAAAACATCCTAAAATTATTGCCAAAAACTGAAACAATGTAAATATTTGCTAGGTGGTATATTTGATTTACATTTTTACTGTCACAATTGACAGCCTTCGTGCCGAGGTGTCGTCAATTCGTTCGTCTACAAGCTTTACCAAATGCAGTTTTGTCGCGTTCAATGTGTTTAGGGTATTAATTTCCTCCCTTTCCTTCCGGTTTACTGTCTCTACTTTCTGTTAAAAGTCTTGTAGTCCTTTTCCTCAGTGCTTTGTTTCTTGGCTTATTTCCAACCAGTGTTGATACTTTAGGTACAATTGTACCATTTCCATTTTTTTATCTTCAAAGGACTTTAGGTACTTCTGAAGCAATTTAGGTACAATTTCATTTAGATTTTCACATTAGAGGGGAAGAATTTTAAAATTTAGGAATTTAAGCATGAAGTGAACCAAATATACTTATAAGAAATATTAAAATGCGGTGGAGGATCCAAGGAGTAGGGTAAGGGAGTCCTTTTCTTTCAAAAGAAATTGCTAAAACATTAAAAATTTTCCTAAATAACTAATGCTCACTATTTTTAGTTTTATATGATTGAATATTAATTTAGTGATTTCGAAAAAATAGGGTCTAAAGTTATTCAGTTCTAAAAAGAATTCGTAAAAAGGATACATAAAGCTTTCACCTTATTCTAAATAATGTGAGACAAATTTTAAAATGTTCACATTTTTCTACATAAACCATAATAACTCGGAAACTGTATGAAACGCAGGCAGAACTTTCTATGATTTAAACTGCATATCTATTATGAGGTAAGAGGAGTAAACATTTTTTTAATAAAATCACTTGAAAAATGTGGTTAAAATCAAAAACTTAAAACTGAAAGCGAAAAATCTATCTTCATTTGTTGAATATACAAGAAAGTAGTTTCTGACGGACGTTTAGGGTTCTTAAATTTGTATTTGTTGTCAAATTTTTCGGTATTTCCATAGGAAGATAACCAGTTTTTATTTTTGGAATCTGCTCTTAAACAAATTTTTCAAATATATGATCAAATTATACAAATGATTTAATGATGAAATGAAAAGAAGTAACTCCAAGTTCTCTAGAGTAGCCATTTATCTCAGGGTTTCTATTTTTAAAGTGATTGTAAGGACTTTAAATTTGTGTACTTCCCAAAAATTATTTTCCTATGAATTTTCTTTATCCTGTATCCGAATCTAGCAGAAACTTTAAAAAAAAAAGCTCATAGCTAGAAAAACGATTTGAGAAAAAACATTGCTTTCGATTTCATAGGCCAAAACCTAATATTTTGCAAATCCTCCATCAGACAGATATATTTCCGATATGAGTTGACAACTTGCATTATAAACTGAGCTTTTCCTTCATCACGTGTTAAAGTACAGTTAAAGTCTTAACTCCAAGCTGTCGTTAACGACAAATTTTGAAAGAATTCCAAAGCAGTTTGATATTCCTTATACTCTTCCATACGGATAAGTTGAGCTCGAAAAAGTCACTATAAAGTTCGAAATTGTAGAGCTTTCGTCGTTTTGTACGAAAAAAAATCAGATAAGTCGCATTTCAGCAAATGTTGTACATTTGGATACGTGCGGTATATAACAAAAGCTGCAGCGGGATCGTTCGCTTTCAAACGATTCACAATTTTTCGCTTGATTTCGAGTGAAATGCCAGCCCCACTGTTTCAGAAAATTCGAAAGCGGCATGCAAAAATTCCAGTCCTGATTGGGGCATTCAATAGAATTCGTTCATAAGCTCTCTAGAAGTCAAATAAAATTAGGCACGAAACTGGAAAATTTTCACACAATAAATTGCCGTTGACATAAATGTAGCGTGAGATGTTGCATCATATGTGCGAAAAACACTGCCGTCATCACCCAGGGATATGATCGAGAGCTGCAAGAGTTCCTTATAATCGCCGCGTATTTGAGTATGTTTTAGCTGGTTTTGGCAAAGCTGCTTGACAATTGGATTACCTTTGTTAAACTTTAACCAATTTTTAGGTCCATCAATTATTCTAACTTCGACTTCAAATTTTTCAGTTGGTTTTTTTAGGTGAAAAATAATTTTCCAGCCCGGCGGTGATTGATACCGAGCGATGTTACAAAAAGTTCCCGGAATAACCACCGTGTGGCGCTCCCATTGTTCCGATTTTAGTTCTGTTTTTTTTTGTTGTTATTATTCCCTCTATATAGCTTGACATTTGCAAAAGTTACGTAGCCTAGAGTACATCTATCTCTATGTGTGTTGGCGATCTTTTATAATTTTATTAAATTGTATTGTATTAAATTTTGCGTTAAAAACGGATTTAATGGTGATAAAGTAAAAGAAATTTTGGTCAATAACCGCAAATTAACCATCAGAAAGTATTATTTGGGCGCTATGAGGCGTTTGCGTGAAGCAATTCGCCGAAGAGACCAGAATTGTGGACAGAAAACTCATGGATTTTGCACCATAATAACGCACAGTCGCGAAAGTCGCACAGTGCCATCATTATTCGTAACTTTTTGAAGAAAAATGCAACAAATGCCATCCAACAGCCACCGAATTCACCTGATTTGGCTCTCTGTGACTTCTTTCTGTTCAATCGAGTTAAAAAACCATTACGGGGAACGCGTTTCAGCAGCCGAGAAGAAGTAATGGAAAAATCGCAGGAAGCACTGATGGACATACCGAAAACCGAATATAAACAATGTTTCGAGGATTGGATCAAGCGCTGGCATAAGTGTGTTGCAGTCGATGGGGATTACTTTGAAGGGGACAATACAGATTTAGATGAATAAACTTGTGGCTTTAATTTTCTGAATAAATTCTGGGAATTTTTTGATCAAGGTGGTATATTGTTACGACAAAGCTCATCATTCCTCTGTTAAGTACAATCGGACTAAAAAAGATACAATTTTCACACAATTTCGGTACTTTCAAAAAATTTCAAATATCAACACTGTTTTCAACTGTAAGTTAAATAATTCATAATAAATGTAACTGTTCAACTCCTTTCTTTCCCTCTGTCTCTCTCTCTTCTCTTGCGCTTTTTGCTAGTTAAGTTAAGCAGGCAAATTCATAATAATAATAAATACTTATGATGATGATGATGGCTACTCGCGCCAACATGTCATAACGATTATTTGCGCCATTTTATTTTTTGTATTGCGTTACTGACTTTATAATAAATTATGTTGCAATCTCATACTACCAACCCTAACTAAGTACTTATATTAAAGTTAGCAATTTTATATTTAATTTCGAAATGCAAATAAAATTTGTTTTTTATTTTATTTCTTTCTTTCTGTTTTATATTTTTTACTATTGTGAATTTGTTTGCTGGCGTATCTACGCAATTTATTTGATTTTGGTTTTTGTTTTCATTGAGGTTATGTTGACATTAGTGCCTAAGTAAATTTAAGCTTTTTACTATGGCGTTGTAATCAATAATGTGCTTTTTTCGTTGTTGTTGTTGTTTGTTTTGCGGTTTTTTCACTTTTCATTGAATTAATCATTCAGCTAGTTAAGTTGATTAGTTGACATTCTAATTTACCATACATTTTTTTATTAAATTCGTAATTTTCACAAGGATAGCGTACGAAAGCCTTCTGACTAGATAGTATATACCGTTAGATGTTTTATGAGATTGAGAATAGATAATTTTGTTGTTGTTATTTCTAGCTAATCTTTCTTTCTTTTTTTCCTCAAAGAACCTTTAGAATAACACATACCACAGAATCAGATACAATTGTTGATCTCTGGTTCTCTTCAAGTAAAAAAAAAATATTCTTTAGCTCTACCGAATCCAAAGTTTACGGAGAGGGACGGTATTAGTTTCGTCGTTCCGTCATAAAGGCTTTTGATTCCTCATAGAAGGTCAGAATAACTAAAATTTAAAATTTTAATTAAATTTTAAAATTTATCAGGTTTTATCCTCAAGGCTCACCTTCCCCTTGATAGACATTTATCTCATTTTTGAGGAATGACAAATCACGGAATCACCTTTGACTATAAAAACTTCTAAACCATATTCTTTCAGCGAAAAGATTACATAGTTTGCTGGGGCAACATTTCTTGTGAGCTATTAAGCCTCAAAAAGCATTTCCATCGTCCGCGGTCTTTTGCAATGGTTAATATTTATCGAATGACTGCCCTGTTAACTACATTTCCTTTTCAATAGTTCGTTTTCTATCTCTAGTATTTCGTATCCACTTTCTGTTATTTATTTCTTGGCAAATTTAATTACTCAAATATACGAGTTTATCAACCTCTTTCTATGTTCGTGTCACAAATCTTAATGAAGCATCCAGCGTTAAAAGGTCGAGCATGCTCTTTTTTTCATCTAGTCCAGTGTACAACAAGACAGCAGACAACATCACCCAAAAAAATTTAAATAGAATCGGGAACTCTTGGCAACTTTGACGCACGCCGTGCAGGGTACTACATCTGAAGCCATCGTGTTGGACTGTGATGAGGTGAATCAGTTTAGGTGAGTCGATGAAGTCGAGTGTTGTTTTCATTCACTCAGCTCTTTAAAGATTATGAGAAAGGTGACCTTAGACAGAGTGGACACTGCCATAATACTCCTAAAGTTTGTGCAAAAGAGCCTCCTAACGTGTTTTTTTACCAAAGTACCAAGAACACAGTCTTCAGGGAGGCTATTTTTGTGCGTTGGCAGATGGAAACTTTCATATATATAGCCGGACTCCTCTTCTATCAGCCGGAGAGACTACCACTTGGTAGTACAACGTCAGAAGTTGTAATTGCGTACCATCGTGTTGTGAACACGTCTTCTCTACCGAGCCGCACATCTTTGTTGTCAAATATTCTTTCCAGCCCCTCCCTGTTCTTAAAAAAACATTGTCAGTTATGGGGTTCTCGCGTTTGTTTCTTTACATACTTTACATTCGAATCTGTGATCACTGAGCATGGCATACAAGCGCTGGCTAAATTTGCTAAAGCCCTAACACGCATTTTTCAAATTTTACAGGAGAAATAAACAACTTTTTGATATTTGGAGTACTATTTCAAGAATTTGTAATAAATTAAAAAAAAGGGTCACAAGTTTTCGGTGTAGGTCTCTAAAATTTTCGGTAAAGATTAAAGTGGGCACGCTTTATCATAATCCACCAAAAACTCGATATTGACAGCTACTCAACCTTAGCAGAAACTCCATCAGCATTACGACTTCGGGACACTGCATAATGGGGAGACATGCTGCAAGACTAGGACTGCCTTTCAATGACTTCTGTCAGGGCTGCGGCTCTGAGAAAGAAGAAGAAACTGTCCTCCATTTCATGTGCGAGTGCCCATCCCTGGCCAGGAGGAGACTGAAACTCCTGGGCTCACCTTTCTTTACTAGTCTGCCCGAGCTATCATCCATAAATACTAAGGACATAGCCAGATTCATTATGGAATCCTCATGGTTCTCCACTCCGTAAATGGGGGAGTCGCGCGGCACTGTGGTATCATAATGAGCCTAATTATGTGCTTAAGTGTGCTTTTAAGTAGAAGGCTGCCACTCCAACCTAACCTAACCTACCCCCCTTCCACATTCAGATATTGGACATTAGGTTAAATAGACAGCCAACCTTTTCTGCTTGCTTCCATCTTCGCTGTCATTCCATAATGGTACCTAAGCCACCTCTATTCCCTCTTCGTTCTTGCAATAATGGAAATTGTGTCATCCAACATCGTGCTACGAGCGCTGGCTATCCTCAGAGCACTGATCCTGTAAGTCGTGTATACCCAGATGAACACTTGAATACTGCGGTCACGACCACTGAACTGGTAACCATTGAAAGCAGCTGACGCTGACATTACCAATACTGCATGTTATCGCGTCGTTTATTCTAACTACTTTATCACTTGTGGCCTCTAAATTCAAATTCAACGTCATCCGTGAGTCGATGAGGGTGCGATATGATATAATGATCACCAACGGTGATGACCAGCTTTTGGTGCATTTTCCTACTTCTTAATAGTACGAAGTCGGTTGTTGTGGGCTGCCAGTTAAAATTTTTAATTATTTAGTAATCTCCTAAACCTAGCAATTGGTTCATTGCTTGAAGCCTATAGTTGGTTGGTCAGGGTGCTGACCGAGTGCTAAAAATATTGAAGACTCGATCCAATTAGCACGTTAGTGCAATTTTGATACCATAAAACCCTGGTACATCGGATGTTTAAGTTTCGGGTGAGGATTAGCCACCGGGGTTAGATCCATTTTGTCTGATTTTGGAATATGACTAGTTTATTAAAGTCTACTGTGGAAAAATGTTTCAGGTCATCGAAAAACCAGCACACAGAGTCTGGTTTTTGCAAGCGCAGGACACTTACAGAGTAGGCGTTCAACGATCTCTTTCTCACTGAAGCTTGAAGCCAATATTAAGCTTATTTTTGTTTTGGCGATTATAACCATAGTGTTGTCAGCGGCAAAATCCGCGACCGTAGTGTTTTCAGGAAGATCTACTTTGAGAATTCTTTTGCCGAGTATAGTGCCCTGTAGTACGCCCCCTGTGCCTTGTAATTAAGGTAGCGAGATATTTGAGTCGCGAAATCAGTACATTAGACGTTGTGAATCAGTGAATATCAGTACAAATCGGTACAGTTTTTATGCTTTTATTATCTAGTAATTTCAATGTAATATAGTGATATAAACGTCCTGAAACTTTTTCTCCGATTTTTTCGTCAACAGACAATGTTGATTACGTATATATCAGTTTCCATAGTTAAAGAATTGTGAGAGCTAATGACAATAATCAAATGCAATTAATGACAAATTCGAGAGTTGGACTGTCTGCAAAAACGATTTTAATCCTCTAGTTCCCAAGCCCGCTTCTACACGGCCATCACTAAAACGGATGGGATGCCACCATTACTGTTTTCTGTTCTGTTGCTATATTTTATCATATCGTTTTGGGAATGTTCCAAGCTTTTAAAAAAATGCACCAGTTATGAGCTATGATGCGTATGACAGAAGTTAGCGACAGTCAAAATCAAAAATTTGTGAAAAATAGGAAAATTAATTATTTAGATTGTATTTGAAATAAAAGTGAAAAAAATAAATAAAATACTTCACGTCATAGTATCCAGATAAAAAAACTAGAACTAAACTAAAAAAACTATCAATAGATAGCTGAGAATTTGAACTTTTATATATAATATTTAATTACTTAAAACAAATTGATAAAAAGCTCATTCAAGAACAAATAATTTTAGGCGCTCACACATTCTCACTTCATAAAACCACGATCATTAGTTTTTTTTTGGGGTTTTTAAATCAGTTTATGATTTTTACGTCAGTATTAAACAATTCCTATTTTTTTTTATCAATCAAAAATTTAGGAACTAAAGGTTTAAGACCGTTAAGCTTAAGAATTTAAAAAAATCAGTACATTTTCGTACTGATTTCGAGATTTCAAAAAATCAATATTTTAAAAAATAATCAGGACATGTACAGACAAATCAGTACGTCTGGCTATCCTACTCATAATAGTTTACGGGTCCGAATATTTATAGTAGATACCTTAGTACCTCGAATCTTTGCAAGCACTCATAATCTGGGATCTGCTTGCAGAGTTAAAAGGGTTTTTATGTCCAGATTCACGACTGCACCTTACTTGTTTTTGCCAAATCTCAACTGTTTACCATTAGTGGCTTCATAAGCAATGCTCATTAGCATATAGATAGTGTGGGCAGTGGAACACGGAGCAGCTTTCCACTTCCCATATCTGGGGTAGTATTGGGTGCAGAAACTGGCCATGCGATCTAAGCATGTAATAGTTCAGATTGCGAAGAATTATTGACAATTAATTATTTATGAATATATTTATTTATTTTATATTTGCTGAGTGTTTTAAGCTGAGTTGGTACTTTCTCACACCATTGTTTTTGCTACTGCTTTTCTTTTTTTTTTTTTGTCTTCAATTTCCTAAACTTCTTTACTTCCTTTCACTCTGTTAAATAGATCAACATGGTGCTAACCCATTCGTCTTTCTTTCCCTCTCTTCATCTCTCTCCTTATCTCTCATAGTATCGAATGACTCTCATATGTGCGTATGCCATAAATTGCAATTTAATTTGAAATTAGATAATGAAGGGAATATCAAATACTAAATTCACACACGCACACACACATATACATACATATACAAATGTTTGTAATTTCAGAAATATTACAGTAGTTATTTATGTTGCTATGAAAATGAGAGATAATTTATATTAAATCTTTAATAACCGGAAATTTGCGTATGTTTGTTTGAATGTAGTACAGACTAAAACTATCATCATCATCAGTAACAGCAGAATACAAACATTTGAACACATTTTCGAAAATATTTCAAATACTTCAATCACAAATGAACACTAGAGAGCGCTGCCTAACTACTAACGGCATGCAATCACAATCACTTCGTATAAGCGAGTATAACCTGGAGAGGAAATGGGAAGTAGAATGAGTTTAGAGGAAAGGATACACCTGACAATATTAATGAAACTCAAATATCCTGTATTTGTTACATAACGATTTAACTACATATGCATTAAAGTACTTTTTTAATATTTTACGACTAGATATTGTAGCTGGATATGTAGTAGAAGTATGTGGATAGTTGTTAAGGTACAATATCTAAGTACAAATAGAGAAATAGGTAGATATGTTTATGCTTAGAGTGTATTTGTGTTTGTGCAGCATGAAATATTTCTGATTTCTGAATGTGCCCCAATGGAATCAAACAGAGTCGGAGTCGGAGTCGAAGTCTGTTCTTTGCTGTTCTATTTTGTTCTGTCTATCTGCTGCTGCTGCTGCTGTTGCTGTTTCTCTAATAATACAGAACTTGTACAGTTTTATGATATAACTCATGCTACACATACATGCATACTAAGTACAATTTCTACTATGTAGCAAGCTATGTACATATATATCTACCTGCCTGCATACATATACTAAATATTGTAAATACAACAATGCAATGCACAATGTTGTATTTTAAAGTCCCGTGAGAAATTTGCAGCAATATTTGTAAGTCGACATGGTTCTGCAGTTGTTGTTACTGAGTATATGTAACTATGTATGTACATGAGAGTACATTTGGATACTAAATTTGTTTCTGTTTTTTTTTTCTCTCTCTTTCGTTTCATTCATTTTTATTTCACTTTCGTATTCTATTCACTTTTTTTGTTTTTGTATGTAGCAAAAGCGAGCGCGGGTTGTAGAGAAGAGGGAATTGTAGAAAAATAATCTACAACTGCAGATGAAATATTTATTTGCAATTCCCTAAACTAAAAAAATATAGCATGAGTGTAGAGGCACCAGCAGGAGAAGAACCAACAGCAGCAGGAATAGCAAGTAAGAACTACAAAACTAGGGTTACCAACCGTACCTACTTTTTTATTAAGAGATATTTTAATTTAAGAGATATTTCTATATCCTTTGCTCAATGCAATAAAATTTGGAAGTCTTCATATTCACCAGAAAAAAACTATGCCCGGTTTTATTCGTGTGGGTCGATGAGTTCTCTGTGGAATCCAATCTCAAAGCGATTGTTGAGATTATTTTGGTAAACTGGGCTCTGGAAACTGAACTACATCCCATATGGTAAGATTGGCTATGTATAGATTGAAACTCTTTATCGATTTTATAGGCAAGGCAGAATATGCAAACTTTATTTGAAGATATTGTATCAAATTTATAATTAAAACTACTACTTTAGTGTCCTTGCCTGGCATCCAACACACAATGGTCGAACTTGTATGGAGTCAGCGGCCAAAAATACTTCCAGTTAAGATAGAAAAGTGAAGCTTTGGCTACGGCTGTAAAACAATCTGAAAATTATTATATGATAAAATGGGCGGGGTTTAACACCTACACACCCACCCCCCAATTATTTATAAGCTATTCTTAAAGAGTACCGTTATAATAAAACGAAAATTATTATACTTTTGAAAAGCTTATTCCTATAGGGTACCAAACTTTTAACAACAATCAATTTGGAGCTGCGAAAATATTTGTTCTTCCGAAGTTAAAAATATTAAACAAAAAAAACCTCGAGCCAGTATAAAAGGTTGTAAAAAAAGTAGTAGTAAAAAAGGTAGTAAAAAAAGTATTAGAAAGTCATTGTTCAAAGTTTTAGTACTGGACTGTATATATATGGTTCCAGAGATATACCGTACTTGTACTTGACATTAAGAACGCACACCAAATTATAACCTCGGCCTTGATAAATAATACTTGCATACCAAATCTTTGTACCTAACTACAAATGCTTCCTGAAATATCTCATAGTAAATATTTTGGTTATGTGGGAGGTGCCCTCTTTCTAATCCCACTCAAATCTTTTCTATAGTATGTCATTATCAAACAACGTCGTTGTACGAAACTTCAGTACTATATCTTGTATGGTTTCAGAGATATACTTAAATTAGGATATAATTTGTATGGGAGGTACCACGCCAACTTTTCCAAGCCCACTTTAGTTTTTTCCACAAAATGCCCTAAACAAATATAATTTTAGTACCAAATCTTGGTATTATACTAAACACAGTTCCTAAGATGAAAATTCAGGTTTGAATGGGAGGTACCACGGCCACTTCCCCAATCCTCGTTATGAATTTTGACGTGCACTTCAGGCTTCACAACAAATGCATTGTGTAAGTTTCAGTTCAATTGGAGTTTATTGCCGTCGTAAAGATTATATTTATGCTCAAATTTTGCCCACTTAGCATGTTCTAAATCAGCGGTTCTCAACTGTTTTCACCTTACGCCCCTCTTTTTGAATTCGTGCAAAGCCGCGTTCTAAATGATCCACTGTGGCGTATGATGCGCTGGTTCAATGCTAGAAATAGAAAATAAATATTTGTATACACGCCACCACCAAAGCCTTACATTTAGTCATTCGGATTTGGCTCAAAACTGTAAATCTCTTCCAATCATTCTCAAATAAAAATCACACAACATGAATGGATGCGAAAAGCTCGGTCTAGGCCTTTCACAAGCTGTTGTGAAATAAAAGAAGCTCTTTGGGGATCTTATGATACTTCTCCAATGATGAATAGCGAGAGGATAAATTATTTAGAGTATTTTATTAATAAAAAGTGTCACTTGTCCGAGGAGGATAAACTATTTCTTGTACTTTTTACATCTACAAAATATGGTAAGCCTACAAAAAACTAGCAAGCAAAATAGCAAGAAAGCAACAGCAGCAGTAATAGCATGAAACTAAATTTCCAACTAAAAAACACCTGCTACAGTCAATGTACTCAAGTAGTTGGGGGGTACAGCAAGACACCACCCATGCTAAAACTTTAGAAATTCACATATAACTTATTCTCAACAGACGTGGGTTTTGAATACCTTCCTTCCTTCCTTCATTCATATCTATACACACAAAAAAACACACACACACACAAACTCAGCTGTGAATATACTCGTTCAACGAGCAAACAATTGCAGCTTGCCAGTGATTGTTAGCTTATACTCATAGTTTTCGTTTAGCCAAAAGTTGAAAAATTGAATGAATCTGAGTGTAGTTTGTATGTGTGTATGTAAGACTGTTGCTGATTGTAGTTACACTTTTCTCATACTATGTGCTATACTCCAACGTAAATAGTTTGAGATTTTTCTTTTCTTTTTGTTGGCTTCGTTCAGGTTCATGTGTTTGGGTTTTTTGTTTTTCATTTGTTTTTAGCTGCTACAGTTCTCCTCTCCAAGTATCTAAGTCTCATTAATTTGTAGGCGTTTTTGATGCAAAAAAAAAAAAATATCAAACAAAAACATACAAAAAGTTTTAGACACAAACTTTATGTGCTGTAATGTTGGTTAAAGAGATTGGCATGAATATGTACCACAAATTGCACAAAATCAAGTGAGTTTGCAAAGATATTGCAGAAAAATCTTTTGCAAAAGTTTACAAAATGTTTGTTGAGAGATAAGTTTCAGAAT
Source organism: Toxonevra muliebris (assembly GCA_963691655.1). Lineage (NCBI taxonomy): Eukaryota > Metazoa > Arthropoda > Insecta > Diptera > Pallopteridae > Toxonevra > Toxonevra muliebris. Next base: position 28,601,506 of record OY829329.1, read on the forward strand.
TGATTGAGTAGTTTAAGGAAATACATTCCTCGTTTTGTGGTGTCTTCTAAATACTTGGACTAATATTTGATACTAGCAAAAGAAATGAAGAGAGGATGGAATTGAATAATATCAAACCAAAGGGAAAGAGGAAGGCGAGTCGATCGAGCGCCTACGGGGGGTCATGGGTCGGCCTGAATAGTATGCAATGTTTTTATTCTTAAATAAAAATGAGAGAAAAGAATGGAAGAAGAAGAAAGAAGAAAAAAGAAATAAGAGAGAAAGAAAGAAGAAAGAAAGAAGAAAGAAAGAAGAAAGAAAGAAGAAAGAAAGAAGAAAGAAAGAAGAAAGAAAGAAGAAAGAAAGAAGAAAGAAAGAAGAAAGAAAGAAGAAAGAAAGAAGAAAGAAAGAAGAAAGAAAGAAGAAAGAAAAAAGAAAGAAAGAAGAAGAAAGAAGAAAGAAAGAAGAAAGAAAGAAGAAAGAAAGAAGAAAGAAAGAAGAAAGAAAGAAGAAAGAAAGAAGAAAGAAAGAAGAAAGAAAGAAGAAAGAAAGAAGAAAGAAAGAAGAAAGAAAGAAGAAAGAAAGAAGAAAGAAAGAAGAAAGAAAGAAGAAAGAAAGAAGAAAGAAAGAAGAAAGAAAGAAGAAAGAAAGAAGAAAGAAAGAAGAAAGAAAGAAGAAAGAAAGAAGAAAGAAAGAAGAAAGAAAGAAGAAAGAAAGAAGAAAGAAAGAAGAAAGAAAGAAGAAAGAAAGAAGAAAGAAAGAAAGAAAGAAGAAAGAAAGAAGAAAGAAAGAAGAAAGAAAGAAGAAAGAAACAAAGAAAGAAACAAAGAAAGAAACAAAGAAAGAAACAAAGAAAGAAACAAAGAAAGAAACAAAGAAAGAAACAAAGAAAGAAACAAAGAAAGAAACAAAGAAAGAAACAAAGAAAGAAACAAAGAAAGAAACAAAGAAAGAAAGAAGAAAGAAGAAAGAAGAAAGAAGAAAGAAGAAAGAAGAAAGAAGAAAGAAGAAAGAAGAAAGAAGAAAGAAGAAAGAAGAAAGAAGAAAGAAGAAAGAAGAAAGAAGAAAGAAGAAAGAAGAAAGAAGAAAGAAGAAAGAAGAAAGAAGAAAGAAGAAAGAAGAAAGAAGAAAGAAGAAAGAAGAAAGAAGAAAGAAGAAAGAAGAAAGAAGAAAGAAGAAAGAAGAAAGAAGAAAGAAGAAAGAAGAAAGAAGAAAGAAGAAAGAAGAAAGAAGAAAGAAGAAAGAAGAAAGAAGAAAGAAGAAAGAAGAAAGAAGAAAGAAGAAAGAAGAAAGAAGAAAGAAGAAAGAAGAAAGAAGAAAGAAGAAAGAAGAAAGAAGAAAGAAGAAAGAAGAAAGAAGAAAGAAGAAAGAAGAAAGAAGAAAGAAGAAAGAAGAAAGAAGAAAGAAGAAAGAAGAAAGAAGAAAGAAGAAAGAAGAAAGAAGAAAGAAGAAAGAAGAAAGAAGAAAGAAGAAAGAAGAAAGAAGAAAGAAGAAAGAAGAAAGAAGAAAGAAGAAAGAAGAAAGAAGAAAGAAGAAAGAAGAAAGAAGAAAGAAAAAACAGAATAAAATGAAAAAATTTCGATAAAGGTAGAAAAATAAAAACTGAAGAAGACGGCGACAAATTTTTATTGATTTTTGGATGTAAAAGATCTAATGATAAACTCCACTCTATACCATTCTCTCGCTCTCGCATGCCTAATTTCAATCAAAGTTGCTTAGTATCTTCCCTTTTTCTATCCTTTTCTCTCTCTCTTTCCACCTCCCTCCCTCATTGTCTCAATCTCTATTACAAATAACTCCCATGTAGAGTTGTTTCGGTGATATCGGATTTGAATTGGAATTTCTTTGACATACAAACAAAAAGATTTGGAGTAATAAAACCAAAACTTCACAAAAATTTCATATTTCCTAAGATTCAATCTGCAAGTGAAGTAAATGAGTGTTAAAAGCTTGAAAAGTCTCGCAAAATACGTAAACACATTTCAATGTAAAAGCATCAAATGAGAAATGAAAAGTTTTTGTACAACTACAGCCAGTACTGTGAATTCATATAGTGAAAATATATGACTGTATGAATGAGTGTGTGTGTGTGTTGGGGAAGGTAATAAAATAATAAAGCAAAAATGTTGAAAATGTCCTTTGGAAAAAACATATGTACTATATACAGTAAAATATCAAAAACAAGCCTGCATTTCTTTAACCGCAAATCCCATAAAAGTCTTTCATCATAACCACACACAAACAAACACACACAGAAAGAAAAAACTTTTTTCATACACCTGTGTATCATCACAGACACACCCGCACATACAAACACAAAAACCAACAACAGCAAAATGGAATAGAATATTACAGAGAAAATGAAAATAATATTTTTCTGGGAAAACAACTAATATATGAAAAGTGAAAAACACGACTGAACTTTTCTTTTTTTTTCCTAGAAAAAGCATCAGGTGATGCATATTTTGTAGTTGTAAATATGAAAACATATATGTGGATCTACATATGTATGTATGTGTGAGTGTTTGCATATTTTATAACAACAAATCCATTTGTAAAATTACATAGAGAAAGCATTCAGCAACAGCTTTTTTGTATTTTAGTCTGTGTGTTCACAGTTTTTTTTTACACAAATGTTTTTATAACTCACAGTTAAATGTTTTTTCTTGTGGCTGTGTCCTGTGCGCTTTTCGAATGTGTTAAAACTATCCCTTTATTTCTCTGTCTGTCTGTCAGTTGGTTTCTCTCTCTTTTTCTTTCTATGCTGAAATTTATGTATTAACTGTATTAGAATTATTCATCATAAACAAAAATAATAGAGGCACACATTAAAGTTTAAAATATGAAAATATGGCGACCGCATTAAGCACCAGTTGCAGATTTATTTGCTTTCCTATAAGAAAATATATAAAACTCAGCTCAGTTTAGATTTACTTCGGTGTAAACAAGTTTAAAGCTACAATTGTTTATAGCTCATGTTATATCAAGAAAATATATAAATATCAGGGCCTCAAAGAGAAAATGTGCCTAATTTTAATGTTTATTTTTTTCAAAATTTTATTACGAAATATTTCTGCTGGTCTGATATCTTGTAATCCAAGTTCTAAATGCTTCTTTAATAAAAGATTTTTATAATAAATTTTATTTATTTTCTGCAAATCTTATTTGTTCTCAAATCATGTAATTTTTTCTCTCGACTCCGTAGACGCGAAAACCAAATTTTCCCATTTTTCCGCAAATTTACAAAAAATACACCTATGCGTTCTTTTACGGAAGTCTCCTGATCACTATTTCCCGTAGTAGTAGAAAATGGTATTATTTTGCTATTGTGAATGTGGTTATCCGTAAAAAAGAAGAGGAAGAATGAAAACACGATAACCCCATCTCTACAGCCGCGAAAGTTGCTTGGACTCACCAAGAGGACAACAGCTCTTTTTAACCCTAAACGGTCCAATTGTTTGGTAAATACTGGGCATCCCTACGTCTTAAATAATAAATCTGCGGCATCTTGGCGCTTGCTGCCTATAACTTAATACGTTTGTTTTCCCTTAAGTCTGCCACTTTCTTGGCTCTGTCTCCAATACTTGTTGTAGTTGTTTCGTCCTTATCTCCTCGGACTGCCATATTTGTCCCAAAGTTCGCATAGTACGGAGAAGCCCCAAAACCTAATGTTATGCTGTGCTTATCCAACACACTGCCATCTATAGCTGGGTATCCCAAGCCTTAGATTTCCCGATACATATGCCCCTAACGGTGATAATGAGCCGTGAGAAAAAACACGCTGTCTTCCAATCTTCTAAGAGGCTCTTGGCTGTTGCCGACTGCTACGGAAAAAGAGCGTAAAATTAGTGAAGAAGTCGACTACAGTGGTATATAAAAATACCCCTGTTCGACCGCACTGAGGGCCCTACCAGATCTACACAGATCATTTAAAAAGGTTCTAAGACCTTAGTCCTACCCACCATCAGGTTTGACACTCTGACAAACGTGACACTCAGGTTCATACCTAGAAACATCCACCTTCATCTTGGGCTAATAATATCTCTCTAATATCCTACTGAATCATTCGTATTTGAGTGTGCGCACAGGCAGAAATAAAGTTTTTTAAGTAAAACCACAGTTTCTCTATAGTACTCGTATTTCCATCATTATGATTATTAACTAAAGAAGTTCTAAATACGCTAGTGAGTGTGCGTACCTATTGTGATATATAACTCCCCATAATATTTTTTTATATCAAGATGAACTTTTTAATACATTTTGTTCCAGAAAACTTTCAACTTTTATTCATTTCTTATTTGAATTATAATTTCTAAAATAAATGGCAGCTACACGTTCTTGCACGCGTCTATTCAATTGATTACGCTGCAGCAAGAGATCCAAAAGTGGATCACTTGTGGTAATGGCGCCATTGCCACTGGCACGTGCCTGCGCTAAAATGCGCTCAACTAAGAGATGATCATCATCAACAGCAATGGAAGCGGAACCACTTTCAGGTGCAGTAATAAACATGGGTTCCATTTCTTGAGCAGTGCTTGCGCCTGCCGAAGCATCTATATCTCCCACATGTTCTATGCTTCTTTGGGAATCCAGATCATCAATTTTATCATAGGGTATGGTAGGTTCATCAAAACTATAAGTTTCTCCAGCGCTGCCAGCCGTATTTCTAGGTGTTGTACGATTATTGCTATCATGATAATGATATGTGGGATAGCTAGCTGGATTTATAATAATGAAAGAGGGCGAACCGACAGCTAAGCGTTGCGAGGTATCCGGATGGTTGGTATAGTGCGCGAAATATTGTGGTGTCAGTGATTGTAGTGGTGAAGGTAGCGATTGTAGTGGGGAAGGTAGCGTTTGTAGTGGGGAAGGTAGCGATTGTAGTGGGGAAGGTAGCGATTGTAGTGGTGTCGGTAAAGATTGCATTGCTGATCCTGGTAGCGTTTGTGGTACTAGGAATGGTGATCCTTGATTTTGTGGTGTCATCACTTGTGGATAAAATGGATAGCCATTAAAGTAGTAGGGCGCTGGATAACGATCAGGTCTGAGGAGCATAGGTTTCTCTTTGAGTGGGTATGGTATATAGGAGAAAATGGGTTTAAATTCATAGTTCTCTGGTGTTGGTGTTGGCTTAACTGGAAAAACTGATTGTGGTCCTACGGGATACCCTGAATATCCTCCATTGTAGAAAGGATATAATGAAAAGTTTGGAGGCTTATTAATATGCACGGTACCAGGTTGTTTCGGAAATTCAGGGTATGCTGGGAACACGGGCTTATTCTGTTGATAGCCAGACTCTTTTTCAGGTAAGAATACTGGATTTATTAGCAGTGGCTGCTGTTCTTTATCTGGCGGTGGCTTCGATTGTAATGTAAATTCCATAATTGTCCGTAAAGCTGTAAGTAAGAATCAAGAGAATAAATCTGGTGCAATTCTTGTTCAATATTTTTACCATTATCCTCTAAGAAACGTGGTTCCTTTGCAGTTTCTGTTGCATGTGCTGCCACTAGACTCACCAGCAATACTATCCAATTTTTAGAAAAATACATTATTGTTAACTTCTTTGATTACAAAGTAAACTGCTGCTGTTTCTTCAAGTTTCAAATGCTTTTATAGCATATACTCGCATAAAATCTCTTCAAAAGAAAGTAGTCATGCCCTAATGAAGTTTAAGTTTCTTGCTTTATAGCCAAATTGTTCTAATTTTTCTTTAAAGTTTGCTTTTTTTATTGCAATTTTTTAAGGTTGTAGCAGTTTAGTTATGTATTTTAAATGTATCTGGAGCAATTTGCATGCGACCAACATTTGTGTGCCGTATCTATTGATTGCCATTTAAAAACAAAAATGTTAGCATTTGTTGATGTTTATTTTTGTGAGCGATCGTTAAATTTTTCGTTTGATTTTCTTTTTTTCTGTTTCACATGCTGCGATCAATTTTTACGATTCTCTTTTTTATGAGCGCTAACGTTTATTTGTCATAAAAAAAGACTAGACTGAAACGCTCTAGAGATTCTAGCAACGGCATTAAAAGCTAATTTTAATATTATAATTAGAAACTAGTTACTAAAGTAGCTAATAAAAATTAGTATACCAGGAAATACTCGCTTTGTCATAATATTATCTAAAAGTTTCTTTTAAAAAACATTTCAATGGAACTTCAAACGAAGCGTCGGATAGGAAATGCTCTTCATGTTGACGATACCCATAAACGTTTAAAGGGCAGTATATACCGATCTGACTTCACCGCTATCCGGAATGCAATAGAAGAAGAGATATGTACGTACGTACGGATATGTACACAAAGAGAGGTTGATGCCGAAAATATGCTGGCACTACAGACAGCAGTAACCTTTGACCATTGACATTGGCTCCTCATATTACAAAACATCCCTCAACTTATATATGAATACGACTACTGAAGAGCTGCTAGAATGACACGGTCGACGGAGAAATCTGTGTCGTTAAGCTACTAAAGATAAAAACCCTACAGATTCACCTTGAAGTCAGTTGCTACGCAAGTTCCTAAGGAGCGATAGAGAGAGTTGAAGAGGGAAGAAAACGCCTTTTCAGATGCAAGAAAAGAGAAGCAGGAGGACGAGAATGTGGGGATATGGAGAGGTTTGGTGATAAAAATGGGGTCCGAAAATTCCTCGAAAAAATTCCGCCGGGCTTTCAATTTGAAAACGTACTTACTGAATAAAAATGACAATAGTCCTGCCACTGGGAAAACTGCTCCAGAAATTCCAAACCCTCGCTCGACTATGAAAAGGTCTTAGCAATCATCGCCCGAATTAAAACCAATGAAACTGCGGGTACAGTTGACTTGCTATTTGTAGTTAAGTATCGGAGGCGAACAGTTCACGAAATTCATGCACAAGCTCTTATTTAGAATTTAGTCGCATGATTTAAGCCAACGATTTAAGCCAACTGCATGGTATAAGTCTTCTTAATAAAGAATGTATATAAGACTGAAGCCCATCGTGTGACTTTAGAACTGCAAGTCCAATATTGTGCACATATTTACTCTACGCCAAATCCTAAAAAAAAACACCTGAGAAAAACAAATTGACACCCACCATCTATTTATTTCTTGATTATGAAGCGGTATTCAAGAGCATGCCGCAATTTCTAGTTTCCGTATTCTTATTCTGACCTTTTCGCTTCATTTGATACCAAACGGGAATTCAGACAAGGCGTACCCGACTTCTTCAATTTGATGCTGGGAAAAAAAATCGAGCTACAAACATCGGCATCTGCAGCAGAGATTGATATGGCTCCTAGCAGTCAGCACACCATTCTCCAAAGAAAATAAATTTCGTCTGCAAAACAAAATAAGTTATGTCGTAGCTACACATTTGAAGCCGTCATTCAGCATTAACAACAAAAACAATATCCTTTGAAGTAAGTAATTGAGAAGCCGACGAACGAAAATAAGGCTCTATAAGTCTCTCGTCCTTCCTGTCCTAATGTATGGATCTGTAAAGTGGACGATGAAGGCCAATGATTGGAGACTGTTGAGAACATCAAAGAGGAAGATACTTCGCCAGATCTTTGGTCCAATATGCGTGGACGACTTTTATTAAAGAAAATTGAATCACGAGAAGTAACAATAGCCAATAACATAAAAATCCAGCGGTTTCGCTGTCTAAGTCAAGTTAGGCGAATGAAAGCGTATGCTAGATAGGCATTCCATTCGATGGTAGAAAGCATAAAAAAAAATATTAAAATAAAACTACATTTGAAAGACCAGGTACAGGGGGCTCTGGGCTGCACTTTACCTTAACAGCTAACGTTATCGCAAAGTCGACTAGAGAAGCTTTATTGAAGCGGCCAAGATCGATCATCGGTTATAGATTTTACTAAGTAAGCAAGTAAATGTCACTTGTGAATGGTTTATTTGGCATTGGAAAACTAAATAATCTACTTTAATCACAATCAATAATCTCTTCAACAAACAAACACTCCTTCCACACACCTTTAGAACGCTTGTTTAGGCACAATTTTTGATTAATGACATTTCATAAACTGACACATTGAAAATTAGAAAACGAAATCAACCAAAAAAATAACAGAAAATCCACAAAGTTGAAATAAATAAACGTACAAAATCAGCAGCAAAGAAAAACAAAAGAAAAAATAAATAAATAAATAATTCTATAACGAAAATCAAATATCAAAATAATAAAATAACAAATAGCTAAACAAAATACAAGAAACAAAAAAGAAAATAAAAAGAAAATCATTACTTGTAAAAGTGGTAAAAATGCCTAAAAGCATGCTAGATACAAATACATAAGTACCCACTAACCAAAAACGAAAGAGCAACAAAAACATTAAAGCAACAGCAGCAGCAACAGCAAATAAATAAAATAACCGAAAATGAAAATGGACAGCATAGGAATTGAACCGGAAATCCTTATTGATCTATGGATGCTGTTTCCCTGCTTTCTTGCTTGCCAGCCCAAAAGTATACAACAGTAGAAAGAAATTAAGCAGTTGAGCTTTTTTCACATATGAGCGCAGCAGAGAAAATACAAGCTTAAGTGGAAAATGCCAAGTGTATTTATGTATGTATGTAGGAAAAAAACCAAGTAACTACGAAAAGTTTAAACGAAATAAAGTACATAAGAGAAGGAAAAAAAAACAAAGTAAAATTTATGCTATTTGGAAAATGAACCACACACACACACATTGAGATTACCGACAAAGTAAAGAAACGATGAACATGAAGTAACACCACCAAAATTTAGGTGTGCACATGAGTTGCTATTCTTTTCGTCTCAACGAAATCTTGAAGACACTACTTTGTAATGGTGAAAGTTTTACTGAGGGGCACGAAAAAGGTATTGATGATACCTAAGGTATCGTATCGATATCTTTTCTGTTTGATATCAGTACTTTTATGTGAAACTTTTTTTGAATTCGATACTAAACCGGTGGTATTGTTTAACAAGTTATTTTTTTATAAATGTTTAGTTCGGCTGAATCAAATTACATTTGATATCGTGTCTCTAGTTACGCTAGATTAGGCAAAAACAAGAGTCAGGTTCACTGGCTGCTGACAGATAGTAAGATGACGTCCTTTTATTTCTATATTTAAATCATCGATGGCGTACAGAAACGGTTTGTATATATACTGAGATCCTGCGCTGGGTAGTGCTGTGCCGTAGGATTGTGCGAACAATGAAAAACGAATGCGAAAACTAATGTGAATAATGAAAATAGAAATATGATGCGAATAACTTTTTTTTGTATTAAAAAAAATTCAAAAAATTTTTTAATAGGTTTATAAAACTATTTTATTTTTTTAATTAACTCTTTCATACCCAATGTTGCGTATATGCAACATTCAGTTTTATGTGGCATAAATTAAGGGTTTAACAAATTTTACTATATATTAACGATTTTTGTATTCGGTTCCGTTAGGTATTCTTCACGCTTGCTGATTGCCGAACATTTGAAATTTCTTGATTAAGTTATTTTTTTTTTTTTAGTTTTATCTTTGAAATCCAGCATAGGTTTATGCAAAATCTTTTGCGCTATTTTTCACAAATAATGTGTTTAAATATTACTAGGCGGAAATTTGCTTAATCAGATATGCTTATAAAAGATAACAGAATAAGAAAATTACAAAATCTTAAAAATTTGATTATCCAGTGGTTGTCTACAGCTCCATAGCTATTTTTTTAACCTTTAATAAAAAACAAACACATCAATATTGTGGAAGACCGAAATAACCATAATTTTAAAACAAAAGGTTTCTATCAAGCCCCATTAAAATTCGAGAAACCAACTTTCACATAATAAAGCTAAAGAATCCGAGTATCTAAAGGAAAGCATTGGAAAACATTAGCCGTAGTATATTATTCTCCCTTTCTGAATGAAACCCGGCTGCCGTCAGTCTCTACCTCTGCTACTGCCACTACGAAGCGATGTCGATCCCGGAAAACTTTTCCCGATTTTCGGAACTCAAATTTTTATCCCCGGATTTCGCGCTGAACTCCGGAACTGAAAGTTTATCAATTATAAAATAAAAAATTATAATCGAAAATTATTGATAAGATTCAAAAAATAATATAAATTAATATTTATTTCAATAGTGTGGCGCAGTTTTGAAATCATAGTATGGAAGTCAAAGCAAGTTTTGTGTTTTGTTATCTTTGCTCTGTACCCTTTTAAAATTCACATATTTCTTGCGCAAAAGAAGGGGCATTTTTAAGACATGAAAAATAACCAAAAAATGGCGTCAAATTTCTACACGTTTCTACACATTCAGATGATTAAAAGTGGAAGCAAATTTTTGAAATCAGATAATATATTTAAGTTCAAAAAGGGTCTTGAATGTACCGAAATTTCGAAAATAAATTTTGATTTTTCGAAATTTGTTGGCCATTTTTGGCTTTTTTTCATGACCCAAAAATGTCCCTTCATTTGCTCTATTTTGTTATATACTGTATGTCCAATTAAATTTTTGGATATTTTATTTGATTTAAAATGGAACCAAAAATGTGGTTTAATATAAAATACGATGTCACAAACTTGGTCGGCTTTTGAGAGTCGTACAATGGACAAATTATAAAGCATTTTGATGAAGGAAAATATTTCCATGACTCAAGTATGAAAATTCTGTAAAAAAAAATAAAAAAATATGTTTGTGTATGAATCCCGAAAATCCCGGTATTTTTTCTTTTCATTCCTGGGATTTTTGAGCCAATTCCGGGAACCCGGGACTGACGTCCCTAGTTTAAATCTACTTGTACTTAAACATTGTTTCGTTTCACCTTGATTTTTTCTACAACGAGTTATGTTTGTACTTACAGTTTTATGCAGAATCATAATGGGGAAGTGCAAAGCTTTTTTAAGGCAAATTTTAGTCATCTATGGTTGACATTACCAGACAAAAGGTAATGTCGTATAGAAAAAATTTAATTTTCTATTGTTTATACTTACCCTGGATCTGGACTACGATTTTCCTTCAAAATTAAATTAAAAAAATTGGAACATAAATTTTGAAAATTGATATCCTACCTTGCCCATTGCTGTCTAAACCATAGCACTGAAAACTTAGTTTCGGCACTACTTATTGTGAATACCGTGCCACAAAAACATGACGGAAAGCTTATTTGATCAAGATAGATTTTTCCATATAATCGCTAGTGTTACATAAATTGGCTATTTTTCATACTCGATACTTTCCGAGCAAGTATTCGATACTCTGGTCTCTTACTAGGTACTACAGTGGACGATCTTAATTTTCGGAAATCTTAATTGCCCAGAAAACTTACTTGTATGTACTCGTCCAAAAATCTTAAGAATTCGGAATTCTTAAGTAGCTCAATATATTTCCAAAATTTATGCCCTGCACTTCAATTAAAACTATAAACTTTCTGAGTTTTGTTTTTCATTCAAATGGCTGAATTATAATGTTACCAATGTTGCCGCTATTTTGCTTGATGAAAGTTGAATTTCAGTCGGATTTTAAGTCTGAGTATTGGTCTCAGTTTTGGTCTGAATTTTAGTTTGAATTCGGACCTGAATTTTGGTCTGGAATTTTGCGAGAGTTTCGGATTGAATTTTAATTTGATTAGGTGTGAGTTTCGGCCGATCTTTAGTCTGCTTTCGTTTAAAATTTTGGTCAAACTTTTAGTCTAAAATTTGGCTCGATTTCGAGATCTGGCTTTTGAACTGAGTTTATGTCTAATTTTTGGTTAGAGTTCCAATCTAAATTTCAGCCTGATTTTAAGTCTAAGTATTGGTCTAAGTTTTGGTCTGAATTTTAGTTTAAATTCGAGGCTGAATTTTAGTCTGATTCTGGAATTTTGATTGAATTTTAATCGGAGTTTTAGTCTAATTTTTGGCCTGAGTTTTAGTCTGAATTTCGGTTTGATTTTTGGTTTGTGTTGTGGGCTGAATTTTAGTTTGATCTGTGGTCTAAATTTTGATTTGATTTTTGATCTGAGTTTTGTTGGGACTTTAGCCTGCCGTAGTTTTTGAATTGTGACCAGACTTTTGGTTGTAAAATTTACTTCGATTTTTTGTCTGAATTTTTATACCGAATTTAGGTTTGAGATTTAGCTCTGTAATTCTGGGTTACGATTTCAAGTATTAATAACTTATATAGGATGTTGAGATATTAAGGTTTTATATACACTTGTTGTCGGAGAAAGGGTATTTTCATTCTTTTTTTGCCAAAGCGATACAATTTTATCCGAATAAATCACCTTATATATATTTGTTGATGCTGCAAGATATTTCATTTTTTTCAAAAATAATCTGGGGACGATACGGCCTTTGTGCCAAAATAGCTTCTTTTTTTTACTCCTCGTTGTGCGAATAATAAATAAAAGACTGTTTATCTGAAATGAAAAAACCAGAACATGTTTTAGTTTTCATCGTTACGCTCTTAGTGAACGAAGGATTTTGTGAAATTTACATTTTTACAAAAATGGTGATGATTTTTTGAAAAAATAATTGATTCCGTTTTAGTTCAATTCCAAAAAAACAAAAAACAAAAAAAAAAATTTCAGAAAATAATGTAAATACTTCTAACAAGCCGTTACGAGAAAAGTGATCCGCATTTTACAGTGATTTCCGAAAAAAATATTTTTTTTTGTACTTTTTTGGAATTGAACTAAAAGGAAATCAATTACTTTCCAGGAATCATTACAACTAAATTGGAATTTGATTCCAAGAAAGTAATTGATTACACTTAAATATTAAACTTCTTTTTATTCAATTACATTTTCAATTCCTTTAAGGAATTGATATATTTTTAATTACAAAATACAATTCCCTGTATCGAAAATTTTCCAATTCCATTACTTTGAAATTTAAAAATTTTTAATTACTGATTACAATTCCTTGTAATGGAATTGAGACTTTTATCAATTCCATTACTAAGGAATTAAAAACATTTAAGTACCAATTACAATTCCTTGTATTGGGAATTGGGATTGTAATGTAATTGAATTTACCCAGCTCTGATTAAGTCTGTTTATATATTACTTCAAACAAAGAATTAGACATGAACCAAAGTCATGGTTTTGAAAATTAACTTCTAGATTTAATTTTCATAGTCTCCTAATAAAAAAAAACTGTGACTTCCTTTTATGTATTTGCTGATTACCTTACAGCCTAGTATCGAGTACCCAGTACCCAAATACTTGATACTCATGCACCGCTAATCATCACTACTCTCTGTTATTTGTTTGCTTACTTCTGCTTACAGTGTGGCTCTCATACTGGCTTTCTGCTTTGGATTGAAATTCTTCTAGCCCACCATGAAGAGCTGATTGACATTTTCCATTATTTCTGACAAAATGCGTATTCTTCAACTTCTATTGTATATGTTTTGGCTAAACAAAGTTAGATCTCATTTCTTCCCCTCTGGCTTAGGTTTTAACCTATGCCCTCGTTTAACTAATCGTAATAGTTGATGTTCACTAAATAAAACCTTCTCAAAATGCGCATTTGAAAGTAACCTTACTTCTTCAGTAGTATGTAACACTTTCCGAGCTTTAAAAAAAAAAAAAACTGTCAAATATATAATGCAATATAACGGAAAGAAACTACAGAGACCGAACTGCATACCAGAACTGTTTGCAATTTATTTCTCAATTTGTTGTAGTCCAACCCTTCAAACTGAAATCCTCAAAACACCGTTACCTGCAATAAATGTTTATCACCAAAGTTTATCGCACGAATTTCTCTAATTGGTTCCCAAGAGGCACTGCAGTATTGAATCCTAGCACGCAGGACTCATGAGCTCATAATCAAACAATCACAATTCTTCAACATACCATAAAATTTCATTGAAAACAAGTTAACCTATTTGCAGAAGTGTAGCGCTGCCATATACGCAAAATATGTGGAAAAAAATTAGAAGAAAGGACAACAGCAAGGACATTCGTAGAGTAGGAAATGTGAGTGTTGGCATGAGTGTGAGTATGAGCTTGTGCGTCCTTATTTCTGTTGTATTTGCGCAACATTAAGCATACGGAAGTTGTTCTAAGTCCGAGCAATTTTCATAGGATATGAATGTGATGATGAATTTCAGTTTCGTTTTTTATACCGTTGTTGTTGCTGTTGTCCTAGCTGACATTTTTTTCCCCACTGCTATATGGCTATAGCAATTTTTGCTTTTCACAGAGATTTTTCTAAACCATTTCATATAGGTATATTTTCGATTTATATCTCTTAGCATTCAGAAACAGGTGGTTTATTGGCAGTCATGGCGATTTGGAATTTTTCTTTTCTCTTTTTTTTTTTTTTTGCTGTTGCTCCTGTCATTGAATCATGCTCAGCTTGGACTATAGTATTTTTTTTTTGCTAATTCTGTGTGTGTGAGTTTTGGAATTGGAATTTGCGTTTGTCATTCCTGCCAAATCGATAAATATTTGCACAGGACACAAGTGTCCTAATGTAGGCTAAGTGGATGATGAATATGCGCCAAGGATACGTATTAGAGCAACACAACAACACCGGTAGCTGCAGGAGCCACTGCGGACAGGGCAGGGAGAGCATGAAGAATGCTAAAAAAATGTCCAAGCAAAAAAATAAAAAATAAAGTATTCCCGATCAACAATAAATGACATTTTTGCCTATATCGAAGTGTGTGTGTGTGTGTGAGTGTTTGGTTGTTTGTGTAGAAAATAGATTTTAAATCTGTTAAATCCTGACATGACATTTTTTCTTCTTCTTCTTTTGGTAGAATTTTTTTCTTTTAGCTAGCTGCTTCTGCTCCTACTACAACTTATCCTTCTCCATTTATACATACTTAGTAGCTGTGTTTCCACGTTGTTGGAGCTTCTTCTTCCTCTTCTTTTTCTTGTGGTTAAGGTGACATTGATTGTTGTCAATTTGTGTTGTCGAAATGGACGTGATTTGGTTGCTTCGTGTGTTTGTGTTATTTGCTACCTTCCTTGTTTAAATATAACACAAAAATTTTGTCTTTGGATTTTACGACTTAGTCATGGATTATTTTCGTATGTTGATTTTCTGATTAAGGTGATTTTTATAGTCCAAATTCATTTCGTTTCTTCTTGTTTTGCATAAATGATTTCAAGGGTAGTAAAGTAAAAAGCTTATCTGTTCACTGTTAAGCTTAAATCGGGTTTAGTTTTATTTTTAATTTGAAATTTATGTTTGCTCTAATTGTCTATTTATATTACATATATTTATGTAAAAGCAAAAGAAACTTTAACTACGTACTTAATATTTAATTTACAGTTATTTTTATTAGCGCTGAAATGTACACTAAGTAACATGTAAATCGTTGTTACTTGCCACCCAAACAGTATCCAACGAAGTTTCATTCACTTACTCAACAATTAGTCTATAATTACTTTTTACCGCTGCCAAGCAGCCTCCATCAAACAACAAGCCTGTGACAATCGCATCCCGATCCGATCGCATAAAATTTTCATTAAATCATGTTTCGCATAGTATAATTATATCATCTAAGCGACGATGTAACATTTAGTCGAAAATATTCTGTTTAAGTACGAAAACCTCTTACGTTCTGATAATATATATTATCAGAACCGATTGTTACATTTTTCACGCAGTGACTGCTAATGACCCCATGATGGAATGCGCCAAATTTCAGAATTATGGCCAGCTAAAAACGGATTTAGCCCCATAGTGCATCGTAAATTTGCTCAATTTAAGTTTGAGGAATTCTCTTCTTACATAAAAAATAATAAACGTCTACCGGTTAAATATAAAATTTAGCAGCGTGCTAGACTGTTCTCTCTGGGGTCCCGGGTTCAATTCTCCACTTGGGTATGGTTTCTTTACTATTTGTCTTCCTTGCTTTCATAATATGGTACAAATGCGATCCTGGCTTTCGGCTCGTCCCATTTTCCGATTGCAATTCAAAACATCTTAGATTAGGTAGTGTTTAAGATCTCCTTAAGCAGTCTCGGATGTGGTTCGAGTAGTGTTCCCGTCACGAATCATCATTACCACCACCCCCTGTATCGTCATCTCGCAAACACTATACAATATATTACTATGTACAATTATATTATACTGAACTGTTACTCTATCTCTTTTGTTTGTAAATACCACTCTGGTATTTAGTCTAGTATATTACGTTATACATATGTACACTCTGTACATATTTACACTTGTAATCGACCTCCGTGACCATAGGAATTTATATCAGTTGCCATACGGTATAAAGTTCTATGGCTTGAGAATATTCAAAGTCAGTATCTAGCAACTCTTGCTACGATAACGATTCTCTAACGACTCCTGCTACGAGCACCCGTTTAATTCAATAAAGATTCACATCTCCTGTGATGTTAAAACCGAAAATCTTGCGCGTTTTTATTTATTTTTTTCAAAACCCTTTCAGCTTTCGGTTCCACTAACTCCCAACGATTTCGTTCAGGTAGCAATTAACGCGTGGATGCTATTCAAGCAAATCACAGTGTTAAATATATTCAGAAAAAAAAAATTATTTTCCAGTTGGCTGAAGAACTTGCCGGTGAATATAAAAGTGAATCTTGGAATATTTGTCTCCGTTGTCGGCAATGCAAAATAAGTGAAATATACGCTAATCCTGCTAAATTGGATATTGTAAAAACAACAAAAGTAGGGGAGTGACGTCATGGTCGGGACAGTGTTGTTTCTCCGTTATATCTCAATGCCGTCCATTAAGTTAATATACAGTGTTGTTTGTCATGATGAAATCAAACTTTTTATGTCATTTCGAGTTCAGAGCGTGAAGTCTATGTAAGTGTTACGTGATTGCGTGTTAAAAGAAGAGTAAAAAAACTTTCTAACAGTGCAAGAAAAAAGTGATTTTTTTAAAAAATAGCATGCAAACATCAAAGTAAGCTAACAATTTATACAATTATATTTTAATGTTCAGCATATTGCATTTTGCGAGATCTTTTCAACGATATGTAACATTAATAAAAATTCGGCATTCAATGGAAGTTATGAACAAAAGTCATAACATGCTCCAACCCTGACAACACTCCCCTATTAATACCTCTGCCTACAAATTTCAACTTTTCTTGTGCGAATAAGATATTTAGTGTTTCCAAATAAATTTTTATTGCTGAACATGAATCTGGGGAAAAGAACTTACCATAACTTCACGTTATGTTATGTCACAAAAAAAAGAGTTAAAACTCCTACAAAAAGCGTTTTTGAAAAATTGTAAATCTGAACCGTAACGAGCTACAAACTACGCTAATATCAGAGGTCGCTGGTTCTGACTACATATTCGTATTCAGCGATCTCGAAAACCCCCAAGTTACAAATTTCGAACTAATACGTTGAATTTTTAAAAATCCGTCTGCCATATTTGATCGTTCGTATTGAGTTTTTAAATTTAACTACAATTTGTAACCAGCGACTGTTAAAACACTTCGGACTTCTGCACTTTTCATCATGTCTGGAAGTTGGTGCAAGTTAGATAAAATCTGATCTGTGCACATTTTTTCTTACACCGCTAGGCATAATCACTCCTAACTTAGAGCTCATTTGAAAGGGCATTGTTCAGCCTCTAATTTCTGATACTAGCGACTAGTTTGTAGCCCGTTAGGCTTCAGATTTACAATTTTCCAAAATTAACCAAAACGCTGTTTTTAAGGGTTTCAACCCCTTTTTTCGAAAACGTGACTTGATGACCCCAGATTCGTGTTCAGCACAAAGAATTTATTATAAACCAATTTTACCATCTAGTTTTGCTAAGAATTCCTGAAGGGATTCCAATGTGACCGGTGACTTTGGGATATTTAACCTTTGGCGTTTGAATTGAAGTTAAATTGGTTATCTTCTCTAGTATCACCCATATATAGTTGGATGAAAATGAATGATCAGTGGATTTGATGGTCATATTTACGTTTATCAAGCAAACTTGTAAAGTTTGGTATTGAACATACTCATTTAGAAATACTATGACAATTAGGTTATTTTTAAAACTAGTTGAATTCAGTTTTAGTAATTTTTATTTTATATTTTTAAGTTTTCTTTATTTCTTTTTTAAAACAACATCAACGTGAAATTACAGAATTTTAATTATAGATGGTGCAAAAATTGTATAAAAAACAGTTTGCAAATGTTTTAAATTCGTATTTTTTGTAATATTACGCGAGCTCTAGAGGCCATGCGTCCGTCAGCTTTAACTAGATTATAAATTCAATTAGGGTATTCACAAGGCGTCTTCTTTGGTGTCGTACCCTCTCATTTGTCATAAATTCTGTCATACTTCTTTCAAACAAGATTATACGACATTATGATTATACGACAGTATATGACAGCTTGTGAATTGCCCAAATATATATTATTTTAAAAACATAATCATTTCATCTCAAAAAGAAATTACTGTTAAAAACGTACGTGCTAAAAAATCTATGCAGATTTATGCGCTATTGACTATATAAAAATGAATTGCAACAGAACACACAGACTAAAAAATAGAAAAAGAAAAAAAAGAGTTGCTTTTATATGTGATACCAAATGCTGATGATGATCATCATGGTTAATAATACACTGACAAGAATAACAACAATAATAAAAAAATTAAAACAAATGCTCAAAGTAAACACCCAACGAAGTAATAATAATAGTAATGAATGAGAGAAAGAAAAATAAGAAAAAAGGAAGTACCAAAAGAAAACATTGAATTAAATGAAAAAACTGCAACAAAAATAGTAAAATTGTAGGGGAAAACAAACCAAATGAATGCTTTAAACACACATATCCAGAGAGATCCACACGCACATATGTATTGCCAAGTGTCAAGTGTCAAACACGCCAAAATGATTAGGTGGGTGTGCGCAAACGTACGGAAAAAGACGACGATGTAGTAAAAGACGGCGACGCACATGAATGAATGAATGAATGGTAGATATATATATATATATATTTAGAAATGGTGGGCGTATATAGCCCATAAAGCTATTAAGCAGCCAGCGCATGAACGAGCATGAACAACATGATGCAGTACCAGTACTTACATGCAACATGCGGCATAATCAAAAACTTTGTGCCGACAAATCGAAAAATCGAACAACGACGACCGACAGCAAAAATAAACGATAATGACAAAGCAGTGAAGTGAAAGTAAAGTGAAGGAAGAACTTAGCAAAAAGCATATAAAAAAAATTGCTTTAATGCGCCTAAAAGTATGTGGTACATGTGCAAAATTTATTAGCTGCTTTAAATTTACAACATACATATGGAGTGCCATGAATGAAGACAACATACATTTTACAATTTCCATTGGCAAATGTGGGAGGAGAAAAAGAAGAAGAAGAAATCATGAGGAGTTCGAGCAGAGGACAAGGAATCACTTAGATGTTGAAGAGGATGCACAAATTCGAAGGCGTCATTATTATGAATGCTGCCCTCTGGCGTCCAAAAAAAAAAAAATTTTGCGGCGAGACGAGTGTAGCAGTGTCATTTGTGTCAGCGTTTTATTTGCAATGCTTGTAACAGTTCCTTCATTAATTTCACGTGTGGAGTCAAGTAAAGTGGAGTGAGGAGAAATGAAGCTACAACAAGAGGCAAGTTGACGGTTTAACAAATGTACTTAGGCCATTAAGTTCCCTAGCGAGCAAGAGCAAAAGAAATAGGCGTTTTGTTTTTTCTTTTGCCTGTCGCCGCTGCTGTCAACAACATTAGTCAGTTGATGGCGCAAGGTGTTGGTGGGCACACATGACATGATTTTGCTGCTGGTGCAAAGAAATCATGCAAGAAATTGTTATGGTGACATAAAAATGTTGTAGTTGGTTTTGCTTATGCGTGTCCTGAGTTTTGTTTGAAAACTCATTAAATGCAACAACTATAAAATTTATCATTTTTCTGGTGGATAAAAAAATTTTACTACTTGTGAGTACACGAGCATAATGTAAATATGTGTATGAATATGTGCTTGTCTTTTTCTGCAGTATTTTTTTCAATTTTTATGTCTTAATTTTTCACCCGCCGTTCCTTACAAATGCGACATACAGTAAACGTCCATTATAACGTAACACCACTTAAAATTAAATTTAAATCTTCAAATTCATACTGATCAAAAGAAAATCAAAGTTATTTGTGTTAGCTATAACATTTAGTAACTACTTGAAAACAGGAATTGTTTGTGATGACAACAAGGCTGCGCATTATTCGTTATACTTAACGTCTACTGTAATCACAAGTAATGCAAAAGGCGCCTTTGTGAATAGCTTAGTTATTTTTGTTTGTTTTTTGGCTTTTATTTTTACTTAGGCATTAACTCCTCCTACATTTGTAAATTGTTTTTCTCTTGGTTTGGATTTTTCTTCAGACATATAAAAAACTTTTTTTAGTTTTTTGGCAGATTAGTTAAATACACTAAAATTAAGATATAGGCATAACTTTATATTACATATATTTAAAAAAAAAGCTGGGAAATAAAACGAATATTCAGGTCTAGCCAGCACTATTCGATAGTTCAGCACTTTAGGTTTTGAATTATGTGTTTTTTTTTTATACGCCAAATGCGACGCCTACTTGTTCTATACTGTCCACTGTCCAAGGAACGGTGTTAGTAATTTTCACCTACACCATATTTTATTTTACATAATTTTTAAGACCCATTTACTTAATATCTCTATCATTTCGTCTAGAGAAATAGCTATGAGACTGGCCCACTGACAAGTCACTTCTTAATGGAAACGTGCACCTTAGAATTAATGCGCTCTCCAAATTTTATGTTTGTTGTTGTTCGAGCAGTATATAGATAAGTCACTTGGCGAATCAATGAATCGGTTAGTCAGAACAAAGGGAAAAACTGCAAAAATATTCATATTTATATTTTAATATAAACTTAGGTAAAGAATGGAATATTTCAAATTTTAAATAAAAATATGTACATAACAATTTTATAATCTTAATTCGTAAAAGTAATAATTAAGACGACAGGGAATGCCAAAAAAGCATGGTTGCAAAAAATATGGTATTAAATGTGAATTCTCAAATTAATTCTAGAACCTATATCTTCTTTTTTGTTACTTAAACCCATTTGGGGTTCCTCTGCAGCCCACTAACTTCAAAGCAGTATTTTGATAAACTTAAAGTTAAACACAATTTACAATTTCTGAAAACAGAAATATAACTGTACTTAGAAAACTCACAAAATTTGGGGTATGGAACTTAGATGGAGGATTCCTTTGTTCACAAAAAATGTGCTTCTTTTTCTACTAAAAAACTTTTCTATAGAAACCAAAAACGATAAGCCATAAATTAAGAATGTCCTTATACAGTTTTAATAAAGTCATTTTCATGATTTCATGTACTGTTATCTAGAAAAGTTGACGTGATTAAGCAAAATGGTTTTCAGATTCAAGCTCAGCCACCCCAAATTACTCAAAACTCTATGTCAAATGGAAAAAACTCCGATGGAAAAAACTGAATTTTGTGGCACAGTATTATTTTAAAATCATATTTTTAATTTATTTTAATTTTACTGTAATCTGAGTATTACCCAAACTTTGCTAGGGCCGGACAAAGTGCCCAGCTAGTAATAAATATTTTCATAAAAAAGCTAAATTTTCAAAATATATCATGTATATTTTTAAAGTTGGTTTCTAGCCAAAAAATTTGAAGGAAAACCTTTCTTTCCGAGAAGAACCTCACCGTGATGTCTGCCTTCTGAGCTTTCTTCATTTTCACAGTCACTTGCTGAGATTTTGCCAACTTCTACACAGTCTGTCTCGAATTATCATGTCTTCCTCCTTATCACTTTCCAAATTAATTTCAAAAAGAAATCGTCTGTGCTGTGCTTGCTGTGGCTTATTCAATTCCTTACAATTTTTTCAATTCCTGACAATTACAATGAATTGAAGAACTGAAACAAACAGTCTTTTTACTTTGCCACATCCCCAAAATATATTTTTTCAAAAGCTTTTCACTTAAAAAAAAACTCACGCAAACACATACGGGGTACAGTACAGCCCACTTATCAAGTTATTTTCACTTTCGAGATATAAAATGTACTGAACCGCTGTGTTCCATGAAGACACAATGGCTGCATTCACGACACTCATTAATTGCTAAACAGTTGCAGCTCATCAATTTTCGTGTTGTGAACATGTTAACGTTTCTATTGTGAATAGTTTTTTGCTATTTTTCCTCTTTAACAAAACCAAAAACTTAAATAATGGAATGTTTTTGCAAAGTATGTTTGACGATGGCGTTAATATGAATATGTTTTGTCAATTATGACAGCCATAATAAACAAAAGAATATATATAGAAAAAATAGATAAACATAAGCCGCTGTACAAAAATCATCCAATGAAAAGTATCATACAAATTTTTCGCTACTGAAAATGGCGCTTGCTCACTAAAAATGTTACCATTCACAATAGAATTTTACAACTGTTTAGGAATTGATGAGTTTCGTGAATGCAGCCAATGAAAAGCAACCACTGGAAATAACGACTTTCAAAAGTAATAAATGAGACTTTTAGTTTGTAATGGGTTTACTACGCACCCCGCATGGGTTCCAGGGTTAATTATAATATTAAATGCTCAGGTGTTGCTCACACGCGTGCTCTGCAGTAGGACTTTCTGAAGATTGTGGGAATCATATGTTGAACAAAAACACACATATACATCTCTCAAGCAATTTAACCGGTGGTAAACGCAATAAAACAAAGATTAAGTACAACCCATATGTAAGTTGCTCTCGTAAAAGCTTAAGACCACGAAAGCGAGTTGTATGTAATTCTCTCCGTAATTTCACATTTAACCCTTTCTTCTCAACTTTTTTATTTCGGGACAAAAAAAAAATGTTTGTAATTTTAGACTCGTAGATTTGGACTTTGTTAAGAATAAAAACCGAAAAAGAAGTTTTTGGGAAAAGCTGTAGAGCTTTTACAATTTTTTACATTATAATGACCAAAATGCATGAAAGAATTAAAAATTCGAGAAAAAAATTTATTTTTAATTATTGAAAAAACAATTATAGTTTATTTTGCAATGTAAAACCAATTTTTAGTTTAGAAAATATTTTTAAAGACATACTTGTTCACTGCGTATAAAAAATGGAAATTTGAAACATTTTTGGAATTTTGATTTATTTCTACTAAAATCAAGTTTAAGGTTATTTGTTGTTCAGTGACCTATTGTAAAATTTGATGGGCAACATATTTCTTGAACGTATTAACCCTCAATCAACCCTCGTAATGGATCAAAAAATAAACTTTTTTTCGAAAAGTCCAAAAAAGGGTTAATAGGTTGAAAGAAAATATTCTACGGAGAATTCTACTATAAATTGTTTAACATACAAATAAGGTTTGATGCAAAACTAACAAGTTGTTATTTAATCAAACACAAATCAACACTATTAAAATTTTTTTAAGAAACTATTCAAAAATCATCAACCTTTGACGTCTTTTGTAACCAAATTATTTATTTTACATTATATTGTACATTATAGTTGCGTGAATTTATACACTATAATGTACAATTCCTTTAAGCTTGTAAAACCACTTTTTTTTAAGTTATTAATTTTTGTATTACGAAATGAAGTTTTAACTTTCGCTTTAAACTGTTATCATTAAAAAAAAAAAGTTACTCAAAGTTTTAAACTTTGTACCTTCATTTTTAAATCTCACACAAACGTAATGCTTTTCAAAATTGAATGAAAAAAACTGTACTCCCGTTTTTACTCAAACTTAAATTTTAATAAAATATTTTTTTTACTTTTAAAATTCCCGATAGCTTTGAAATGAGAAGTAGTTATATACGAACATTTTTCTTTGTACATTATAATAGCCAAAAATAACAAAAGGGTTATCTGCTAAATTTGTTCTGATAGCCGAACATCAATATTCCCGATCGTCGAAAAAATTGGTCAGACTCTATAATATACATACTCTCGTATGTATAACACTGTTCCACAAATGGAAACTTATGAAAAGATGGGACAAATGCACTTAGGGTAATGGAGGGTCGCTGAGTCCGAATCCGTGGTCCGTTTTGCTCTGCTACGTCACAATTTTTTATTGACATCAAAATTTTTAAAATTGAAAAAAAAAAAAAAAATTTAAAATGCAGTTCATATTTTTTTCATCAAACATCCATTTTTACAACAAAAATTTGGATTTTTAATTAATTTAATTTTTCGTAATTTTTTTCATCCTCGTTATCATCGTTCACTTTTATCTCGTTGTTAGCTTAACCCAGTAATGCCTAGCGGTGCCATATGGCACCTTGACGCTGAGCCGTTCCAGAGCCAGATTGAAAAAAAAATTGTTTTCTTAAGTTACTTTCTTGATCTATCTACTTTTGTTCCCGCTCGTCTTTAATGGGTTAAAGCAAAGATGGCCAAACGTGTACTAAAGTGCAAAATGAGCTTTAAACTCTTTATTCATATTGTATACGAATACGTATACACATACGCCAAATCAATTCTCAGGTGACGATATGAATGTAAGAATGCGATTGACGTACTTGAATAAGATGTTCAGTTCCTAGTTAAAGAGAGAACAGCATAAGTTGTACCGTTTTAGAATGGTTAAAAGCCACTGCGTTTGCAAAACTACATCTCCACAACCATGCCTTCGTCTTCGCTGAAAAATGCCGTTGCAATGTTCAAAGGCAAATCAGTATAAAAGTTTGACTTTAATTTAATGTGTTCTTGAACAATTGAATCCTAAAAATCAATTTAGATTTTGTTGTTAACTTTCGAAGCAAGCTTGGAGTAGGCTGTCACCGGTTTTATTTTTGTACAAACTATTTGTTTCCGATTAGTGTTTTGAGAATCGCGATGTGTGCAAAAATGGAATCCAGCATGTATAAACCTAAAATAAAACAAAAATGAAGACGTGAACGTGTCAAAAAGGAAACAACAATATATAAATTTATTTGTAGGTATACACAAAGAAATTTTAAGGATTTAATTGCTCGAGAACACAAAGTAGATAAATCAAGAAAGTAACTTGAACAAACATTTTTTTGAACCTGGCTCAGGAACGGTTCAACGATAAGGTGCTATATAAAAAAAACTAATTTTTAAAGCTAAAAAATAAAACAAATTGAAAAATTTTCAATTTTTTTTTTTTTCAATTTTAAAAATTTTGATATCAATAAAAAAAAATTGTGACGTAGCAGAGCAAAACGGACCACTGATTCGGACTTAGCGACCCCCCATTACCCTAAGTGAATTTGTGCCATCTCTGCTCATTTTTGGCTGTTAAACAGTGTAATCATCAAATTTCTGCAGTGCAGAGTTAAGCAATAATGATGGAATATGGCCATTAATATTGTATATTTATCGATTCAGAGGTGTTTCCTTAATTTCAATGTTGTGAAACAATGTCTGCAAACTATAGAAGATTGCTAATTATTTAATAATTAATCTATTGTGTGATTGTCAAATTTTTTTTTAACACTTTTCTTCAAAACCGTGACCGGAACGAACACGAAACCGAAACCCGAATAAGTGTTGAAGAACGAAATCGAAACCGGAACCGAAACACTTGACAAAACAGAAACCGGAACGTTATATAGATTCGGTTTCGCTCCTTGGATTGATCGGGGCAGCGCTTTAATAAACTCTCCTTCTATGTAAATCGAGAAAAGCTAACAGATCCACACATTTTTCAATTTTGTAATCTAAGAAATGAAGGGCAGTTCCCACTGATATATTGGTCTGAGATTTAAGGGATCAAGGTAGACTAATCGTTGGATAGTAATTAGCTCTTTGTGTATGAAGGCGACTTTAATTTCAGCCCATAATTATAGAACTCATGCGATATTTTTTAATCAAAGAAATATAATTTCCAAAGCCAGCTGAAGCTTAACTGGTACAATACCATCCTGTCCAGGTGTCTTACAATGTTTAAAAATAGTTGTTAAGTCCATGATTTTATAGGTATGAGAATTATTGGGTGAGGTTATCACTGATCTCAGCTTGCGAGTAGTCTCGAAAGTGTCGGCATAGCCAATTTTCATTTTTAAAATGAAACCAAAAGCTGTTCAGACTTTCCATCAGCACTGTTACAGTATCGCTCCCAAGATTGCCCTAACTTACTCAATAAATTTCTTGAAATTTCTAAAGGTTTATTTTTAAATTAAACAGTCTCCAAAATTTTTTTCTAAGGTTTCTGAAATAGTTTTGCTTCCAACACCAACGACCATGACAATCATAGATGCTCTATTACTGGTCTTAGTATAGTAAGAATCTACGGACTCAATTCTAGTACAAATGTGCTGATTAAAGTACCTACCTAACCTTGAACAAATATTGTAGCTATTCAAAACTTTCTTCCTTTTTTTCTGTAGAATATTAAATGTAATATTTTCACCACACGCTCATCCACTAACACGAATATGTTTCTCCATGTCTTAATGTATTTTTATTTATAAACCTTGAAAAGTTTTGTTTTATGGTCTACACTGTTTTTCATTTCATTTTTCTAAAAAATTAATAACAATTTCGCATTATTATGACAATGCAAGGCTGCACGAAACTACGAAGCACGTTAATGAAACATTTGGTTGCAGCATGAAGTAAATATATAAATTTTCAGAACCAGGAAATGCAAAAAAAAAAAAAAAACAATGCCAAATATTATTTAGGGAAATAATACTGGAAATGTTTTAGTTTCCATTTCATTTGTTCTTTTTTTTCTGAGCTATTATTGAGAAGCTCTTGGTCTAAACACTTCATCATCATCATCGTCATCAGAAACAACAGCCAACACCGAAACTTGTAACCACATGCAAACAAATAAAAAAGTGTAAAAGGAAAAACAACAAAAATTTTAAGTGTTATTGCATGTGAAAATTAAAAGTCCCATGGCCATTTTTATACAGTCTCGGTATGTCTGTCTGTTGCTTTCTCCCTCTATCTATATATCTGTATGTCTGTCTGCGTACCCAGTTTTTATACATTGCTTTGCATGTTGCAATATTCCAACATTGAAAAAAAGATGCTCTAAAGAATAGCAATAATAATACAATAAAAGAAAAAAAAAATGAAATATCTAAAAGTATTAACCGGGGGAAAAAATCTATATATCCCACTGTACGCTGTCGCCCCCCTCTTCAACCCATGCTGGCTATCTTTCTCTCTCTGTCTGTCTACTACACAACTCCTACGAGTACGTCATCATCATCATCATTTCATTCTTCCGCCAACTATCTAAAATAACACAAAGAACAGCAACAACAAAAATTCTCAAGTGTAAAGTGTTGTAGCAATGACTAAAACACAAAAACAACAACATCATCTACAAAAAAAAATGCCTGTTTTGTTAATTGGATACGTCGCCAGGACTGTGAGGCTGGCTAAAAAGCAAGGAAAAAAAGCTTTAAAGAAAAAACGCTGAAAAGCGTAGACATATGTATGTATGTAAACACAGCGAACGCTTTCATTCACTTTTCACAATTTTCTGTGCCTTGTGTGATTGTAAGCAAAGAGCGCAGCAAAGTCGCCGTGCGGGAGGTTGCCTTTACACTCTCACACACACTGACTCATGCACAGCAGAGAGTGTGGAGCGGAGAGTAGTGTTGAGAAGAGCGGAGGCCGCTTCTTGTTAGTTACTTTGCTGAAATTTGCTTGCTATCAAAACAAATTTTTCGTTGTCGCTGTTGTTGCAATTCGCGCCAATTGCGCATTTCGACGCCTGCAATCTTTTTCATTATTATTATTTTTTTCCTTTATACCTGAAACTACCTACCTACCCCAGGTACATTTTGCTCATATGCCGTGTTGTCTGACACACATGTTTCTTTCAAAAATATTGTTAAACAGTTAAGGTTAAGGTTTTTTCGTTGCTTCTTGTTTGCTTTCATTATGTACTATTTTTATTTTTTATAAGTAAAAAAAATTGTCCAGACGCTTAAATTAAATATAAAATTACGTTGCAATTATGCAGAGTGGCGTAAAGTGAGCAAAACAAAAAAATAATAACAGTTTTAAGCTTTGAGATTAGAAAGAAAGTATAAATTTTTTTTTTTATTCTTAGTGGTAAAAGTTTTCTATTTGATTTATGTACTTAAATAAAATTCAAAGCAAACATTTTTTTATTTCAAATTCGTAGGATACCATATTCACGGTTGCCACTTTGGTACAATTCTACCAAAACTGGTACAATTTTCCCATTTTTCTGCGTTTGGTACATTGGTACATGTTTTTAAAATTTGGTACATTCTGTGTTCAAAGATGCCTTTTATAATAATTAAGAATTGTAAACTTATTTTTAAAATATTTTGTTTTGAAAGAGGTAAAATTTAAATATATATAATATATAATGCTTTCAAAAGAATTGTGTGTCGGACGTTAAGAGTCTCATTATATCTAGTTGGCCAAAGACTATATTATTTAAAATACAAAATATATTTCAATTAATGTGGTACTTTTTATTAACTCTGGTGTTCCGGCCTAATTTTTACGGTTATTTCGGGAATTTTTTTATTATAACAAAATAATATATAATTATTTCAATTTTATTATATGTTCTTACTGACATCTTTAACTGTACAAAAAA
Organism: Toxonevra muliebris; assembly: GCA_963691655.1. NCBI lineage: Eukaryota > Metazoa > Arthropoda > Insecta > Diptera > Pallopteridae > Toxonevra > Toxonevra muliebris. Next base: position 28,629,971 of record OY829329.1, read on the forward strand.
AGTGTTTGATGTTTATTTTACGATATTTTTTAGTATTTTTTACGTTCGAAGTGGGCACCTAAAAAAAATTGTGTCATCTTAAAAAAAATTTTTGATATATTATTGTTCTGTAGGATTGCCATTCTAGCAGGTAGTAGATTTAAACATTTTGATTAAAAAATAACAAAATGGCGGACTTCAATTTTTTTTTTTTTTAAATCGCGTTGTTTTTTGTTGAAAATCGTTGTAAAAAATTGGAAATAATGATTAAAAATAAACAATTCCACTACCTAAGAGAACCAGTGGCGTGTAAAATAATGTTGCTTATTATTTTGGTACATTTTTCCCCTATTTGGTACATTTTTTTTTAAATATTGGTACAAAATAAAATGTATAAGTGGCAGCCGTGACCATATTTATTAGAAAAACCGACTGAATTCGGAAGTGAAATCATAAAGTATCTCAAAGTTTCTTTAAAGTCTGATTCACTGACCGAATGCTGCCCTTTCTTCTCGTTTTTTTTCATGAAATTTTTTCGCTCTCTCTCTCTAAATTTACTGAGATAACTTACCAACACTCAATCGGTGAATTCGCCTTATACTCTGTTCTCACTTAGCCGAATTTGCGTAGTTTCGATCATTTCTATGGTTTCGGTTGAAACTGTGTTGAAGTGTTCAATTCCGTCATATAAATATATGTCAAATGAAACCACTGAAATGAGGTGATTACAACGAAACCGCGTTGAAACCGAGCAAAAAATTGAATGCAAACCTGAATTCGTTCACTGAAGTGAATATTGAAATGAATTCGCTCTGACATTTCTATTATGACATTTACATTTAGCTTTGTTTACTTGATTAACAAATTTAAAAAAATTAAATTTGTGGAGTGCGAGTGAAGAGGAGCTCATAGCAGAGGTATGGGCAGAAAAGGTGGAGGAGCTACGTAGAACAAAAAAAAAACGGCCATACGTATGAATAAATAGCGGAGGAGCTGCGGCAGCAAGACTGCATAGTGGGTGCGGTTGAACTGAAACATGATACATTACCATTAACGTTTTCTCCTATGCATTTTCATTTTGTTGCTAAATATTTCGTTTATCATTTTGATTCTCTTCGTACTCAAATTTATTCAATATTATATAACTGTCAAACGAAACCATAATCAAAACCAGCTTCACAATGTGAACGATTACAGATTTGTTTGAAACCATTTACCGGAACTACGCTTGGCTCGGTGGGAACATAGTATTAATGTGAGAACACAATGGAATGAAGGCGACAACGACTCATTTTTTATACACGGTCATATGATGAGAGAAAGAAAATCAAAATCGTGGCGTCTCATAGCCAAGATATAATCTATTCTATTCTCATCATGATCGCTCCCATTTTTGATCTCATTTTAATGGTTTTTATTGTCATATTTTTAGAAAATATTTTTGAGTGCTGCTAAGTTTTCAGAGGAAAGATTAACAGATTTCGTATTTGTTGCTTTTGTATATATAAATTGGAGTTTTAAAATATCAAAAAAAAAGTCAACTATTAGAATTGCCGTCAGCCGACGCCGCTTCATTTGTGTTTCAACATTTGCTAGTAGTACTCGCTCCATGTGTTTGTCTTACATAAAACTAGAGTTCTTGGAGATGCATTTTTAAATCATACTCAGAGGAAAAATACTTTATTGTATTACGCAACTTTTTGCGTAAAATGGAATTTTCTGAAAAAATATTTGGAATATTGAAAAATATTTTTGGGTTTTGCTTCCAACTTAAAATAGTTATTACGTTTAAATGTAGCATCCAAATAAAGACCTATTGCTCTACGCCCTACGCTTAGTACTATAGAAGTTATGATACAACATTTGGAGATAAATATTTTTCTTAAGGAATTTTAAAATTTTCTTAAGCACCCTGTATCTCAGTTGAGGCTAAAAATATACCCCATATCTTGAACAATTTTTTTTTCAGAACTAACCAGAAAATTTCACTATAATCGAACCATCCTGTATAATGTTGAAGTAATGTTTTTAGGTTTGACCTCATCTACTCTCTTCACAAAATATAAAACTTCGCCTTTAAGCGGTAGAGGAGCTTAGGGAGAAACTATAAAAAAAAACTTCTTTCTTCAGGGGATAAAACTTAGATGCCCATACTGAGATGTAAACATCATATCTACTATGCGAAATGATGAGTCAGGAAAGCACTTTCACTAAGAGTAAATTTAATTTTGCTCTCAATATCAAAGCGATTCAACAGGGTTGATATTTCTACAGTTTATACTGAGAAAACTGTACTTTCTCTTAATGTAAACCAACAATAGTTATTGGTCAATTAAAAGCTTCGATTCACTATTTTCTACTTTCGCCTATGATTGGTCAGTTTCTAGTGTCCATACTGAGAGAATTTTAAGCTCACTCAATGACTATCAAGGTGGTCTGATGAATGAGAACTAGAATGGAGTTCCAATGGTTATTGAATGGTTATTGAAACCAACTATTTTTATTAGGATTGAAGCGTATTTTTACAAAGACGATCGGTATAGCTGCTGTATAAAGTTAAGCACTTTTAGAGTTTGTTTGGAAACAAGTTTCACCATTTAAGAAATTTATATTCTTTCAATACCATTCAAAACTAAATAAAAAAATTGCATATTGAACAAATACTCCACAGAAGCAACAGTAGCACCAACAGCAGCCGCTAGCAATAAAAATAAAACATTTGCCTGCCTGCCTACAAGCATTTTCCATTTCACTTTTCTAATTTATTAAAAAGAAAAATGCTTCGCCTACTCTGTTTTTGCTTTTCTTTGTTCAATCACACACACACACACACATTTGTAAATAAAAAGATAGAAAAAAACAAACTTAAAAATTGCCATGAAATTAATTTTTTTCTACACCAGATACAACATCAACTTCAAAAGCGTTAAAAGACACAAACGTACTAACAACGACAAAAAAAAAAAAAAAAAAACAAAAACAAAATTAATGAAAGAACTACCCAATAAAAAGGCATAACAATTTCTGACTATATTCACAATATGCCACTTGAAAAACAGTTTTGCGCGTATTTATGATTTCATGCCGCTACTGCCGCCTGCTACACTACCGCGTGTTGAAAGCAACAGCCAAGAGTAGAGCCGGCAAGCAGAGAAGGGCCCAGCAGCAGCAACGTGCGGAAGCATGCAAATGCGCAATGACGGCAACAGCAATAAAATGCGAAAAAACAGATGTAGTTCTTTCAAAGTGCCGTAGCCAAGAGTAGCAAGAAAAAACACACCGACAGACAGACAGGCAAATGAGCATATGAAAAAGTAGCAAGAAAGACAGGCAGCCACGACAGACAGACTTATAGTCAAATTTTATATTGGACGGACGGACTCACGGCCGGCGACGGAACGCTGTAACAGACTGTGGCCAACGCGCAAATTAATATTATGTGTGCCGGCTCTTCTTAGTTTCGTTAACCTTCTTCACTCCCTACTAGCCAGTATACTCCCTACAGCTCATGCTATTCTTAAGTACTCCTTAGCCTCCCTGTTTCTCTTACTCGTGCTACTTGCCTTTCCCTTTTACGCATAACATTTAACACTTTTTTTTACATGAAAATGAATGTGTGTGTGAACAAGAACGTGAGTATGCAACCCTGTGCACTGCTAGATCTGTAAGGGCACATAACGGCACATACATTACATGAGGCGGCTGGGTTGTTGTTGGCGGCGACGCTGGCAATTAAGAATTTTGGCGCACAACAACAAGAGCGACATTTTGATGCCGTCACTGTATGCCGCGCATCTTTTTACTATGTGCGAAAATGACAGGTCGGCCGCACAGTCTGCAACGTTTCCTTCAATTAATTTTAAATATTTTTTTTTTTGCTCTGCTTTTTCTCTTTGATGCATGTGAGTGAAGAATGGCATATGAAATTTTTTGACGGTATTTAAATTTCTTGGTATTTAGCGGCTGAAACCGATTATTTTTTGAAATTTCGAACTGCTTTGAATTTCTTTGAGAACCTTTTAAAATTTCAAGAGTTTTCACGATAAAAATTAGAGTATGGAATTATAACGAAGTATGTATGTTTAAAATTTTGTTCTACTAGTTCTTTAAAATTTGTTGTAGGTTAGGTTGGAGTGGGTTTCTAAGGGATACATTTAGGCTACAGTTTAACGCCAGTTCCGAAGGACGGTGTGGCAGTTTGTTATCGCTTCGTGGTTTTGACATTACCTATCAAGAGGTTTACTTGTACACTTTTCACTTCCTATCTATAGGAATATGAGAAGGTTATGAGAATTATCCTCCCGAGCTTGGTTCATTTCAGGCTGATACTATGCCCTCTAAATAAAACCCGCGCTCGTATCAACTGAATCGTGAGGTGTAATTAGCCACAACAAATGTGCGCTATTTCGGCCACCTTCGCAGACTGTAATGAGACCATGCTCGTCTCACTTATTGAAGATTGAGTCCGCACTATTTCATCCTTCTCTACAGTCTGTAATGAGATCACACTCGTCTCACCAGACTGGTTGAAGATGGTGTCCATAGCAAAGATACCAGGAGGCCTCGAGCTGTTCGGCTGACTTGAGAATGAAGTAATTTGAATTTTAAATAAATAAATAAATATAAAATATAGAAGGAAAACTCTTGCTTTTACATATAATTTGCTTAGATCCTTTACATTCCAACCCAAACAGAAATTTTTATAAGACGACGAAGTTTCTACTGGGTCTGTAGAGCTAAGCTTCTTTCGAAAATGAAAAAGCTGAGTCGGCTTCAAAAGATTTTGGGGCATAGTTGACATTTCAGATTTTGATAACGCAGACTCCTGTGGAATCGGCGAAACTAAGAGATAAAGTATGTGTTCTTGAAATCTAGAAAGAGTTCATGCTTCAGATTCTGCTTAAGCATTGCAAATAGTCGCTGTTTATGAATTAGAGTCGAAAGGCAATCCGTTTTATTAAAATAGTAGCAACCCCATAATAGTTCTAGGAACCACAACTGGCGTTTGGGGTTCTGAAAATTTCAGTATTGCCCAGATTTCACTGTATCAAATTCATTCAATTTCATATAGGAAATTTTCTCTTTCCTTTATAAAAGGCTTTCCGAATAATATAAATTATATTAAATATTTTAGTTTAAAGATATTCAGTCCAATATCTAGAAATGAGTTTAATGAAAGCAATATCTTTGGTCGAAAGTAATTAAGTTCGGGAAAATTTAGAGTTGGCCTTATCAAAGAAAAGCCTGTTGTTCTCTACTCTCTGAGGAAGGTCTTCTTCAATTAGTTTAATTTTCCAATTTTCTACTCTTTTTTTTGTTTTTCTTCTGTTTCCAAAAAATTATTCCTATCGTCTTTTAAATTCTTACTGTACCTGAAATGGTGAAACAAAAAAAACTCTAGATTCTGATAAAAAAAAAGAAGGCCCACTTCTTTCCCTTCTCTTCGGAAGGCCATACTATTTTCCTTTTCAGGGGTAAACCATCTGTCTGTCCTTCTCATGAGAAGGGCTACTTTTCTTTCTCCCTGGGAAATTTTTCGCGTATGAATTTATACTTTTTCTCTCCATTTTCAGGTGAAAAACTGCTTTTGACTTTACTCCTGGGAAGGCCTTACTTTTTCTTTTATCACTGGTTTTTTCTGATGGCCGCTTTCTCTCCATTTTTTGTATTAAAATACAGTATGATTATTATTATTCACTGTACTACTTCTACTACTATTATAATCGTTACTATTATGTTGGAAGAGCATCGCTGATTATCTGGCTGTCTGCCATTCCCTCCCGCACTCCATTGTACGGCACATTAACTGCCACTGTTTTGCAACAGCAACTGTTGTTTTGCTCGCTATACACGATGTAAGTTTTTGTGCGGCGCTTCCTGCATGGAAATACGACAAATGTTTCCTTTTTTGTTCGTTGTTGCTCCTACAGTGGCTGTCAACTGATGTGCCGTTATTCATTCAGCGCGGCTGCTGCTCAGCGTGGCACGGCACAGCATTTTATGTTCTTGCCCGTCGTGTTTTTTGACACATTTTGTCATGCGAAAGCAAGAAAGACAAAAATGACGACGTGGAACACAAAAAAAAAACAGTGACAGTTTATATAAATTTGTGTTGTTATTGCAGGGAGTGTGTAAAAAAAAATTTTATGCTCATTTTGAATAAGTACAAGATGAAGAGCAAAAGAAAAAGTACCGTTATTTGTGTGTGCGTGAGCATGAAATGCAACTCTCGCGGCACATGATTTTTTGTGAGCATTCTTTGTTGTAGCTGCTGTTGCAAGCAGCGTACAAACGAACGAAAAAAACTGACACTTTGCAAGGTCACGTCACATTAATTTGCTGACAATGATGTATCTGAGGGGACAATTTAAATATTTCACTGCGAGGGAGGAGCAAAATGTGAGGGAGCATGTGAAGCAAGGACTTATGTGGGCGTTTCAGCACATGTATATTTAAGTGAGCTATTAAATTAAATACTTCTACTACACACTACTAACAATTAACATAACAAACCAACTGCCATCAAAGCAAAAATAAAAAACAAATGCTAAAAAATGCTACTACATTTTTCTTATATATTTTTTCTCTTTTTCATTACAGATTTTACTGTGTATCTTCCGTTTTTAGTCCGGCACTAGACTCATACATTCATTCATTTATTTCGCGCAACGCTTTATAATTTATGTACGTCGCGTTATTTTAATTACGTTCGTGTGCCATTTCGCTTTCGCGTACGCGTTCACGGTAGCCGTAGTCGTCGTCAGCGCCGTTGTCGTTATTATAATAGTGTCAAAATAACGTTTAAATAACGTTTGACGTTAATTAAATCTAACAATCTCGCTCGCATTACAATAAATTGCAAACAATTTCAATTCGAAATGTTACTTTCTTTCATTTCGCTGCCTTCTTCTACACATTACAATTTAAGCAGCAGCAACAATATACCGAATAGTAACAGAAGCAGCAACAGCAGGTACCTTTACAACTTTTAGCCCTCTGCTTTCCTAGTTGCCACCCGCTTCCTCGCCGCTACGCCTTTCATGTTCATTTTGTGAAAAGTGTGAAAAGTCTGCGCGTTCAAATTTTGTTTCAGGTTAGAAGTAAAAAACCAAAACCAAAACGAAAAAAAAATAATATAAAATAAAGGCAAAATATCGTAAAATGTCTGTAATAAAATTTCGACAATTGAATTCGTTTAAATTGCAACGAAAACAACAGCAACAACAATATGAACAACAAGAAAAACAACATTTGTTTAGCTGCTGCTGCTACCATTTTGCAACAAATTATTTTAAAAGTTATTGCCACATTAAACGTTATGGTGTTAATAAAAATAAAACTTTATGTTGGCTGACATTGACTTTGATTTTATTATTGAACGGCGGTGGCATTTGGAATGAGCAAAATTTTGGCTGTTATGCATTGGATATTGGTAAGTGAAACACACAATGTTCTTCAGTTTGGTAGACTTTTAAATTTAAATAAATTTATGTAGATCTTTCAAATCTTTGTATCTGAACTTAAAAGAGAATTTCAAAGAGAGAAATTCACACATTATGCTCTGAATCCCAGGCTAATTCTATTTTATTTATGAGACTGTCGAACAATGCAATCAAGGTGAAGTTGCCAGCAACTCATTCTTCTTCTTTCTTCGTGGCCAATACCATAGGCTGTCAAAATCATTGTTTACTTTTGATTGTTTATTTTTGTTTTTTTTGTTCCTCCATTTTGATATTCACTGCGTGGCGCCACTATGGCCGCAACAACAAAGATGTGTTGTACTGCTGATTTTGACATTTAATAGTAACTGACGTTGTTGTTTTTGGCAAGGTGAAATTGTTGTAATCTTGCAATCGCCAAAAAAGTAGAAAGCATATTGAAAAGACCCCCAAACACATCTGGTAGAAAAGCTGCCCGGTTAGCCCAGTGCTCTGACTATTTGGTGCGAAAAATTAAAGCCAATGCAGGTTTGAAAACATACAAAGTCCAAAAAGTTCCAGACAGGAATGTTGCAAAAAATTTAGACGCCACAAGTAGGGATCGCAAATTAAAATCGAATTTCATACAAATATTTGGCATTCATGTTGTATAATGGACGACGAAACGTATGTACTGGCAGATTTTACGCAGCCTCCGGGTCAAAATTTTTATGTTGCTGATGCTCGAGGAAATGTCGAAGAACAATTTAGAATCCAAAAGCAGACAAAATTTCCTAAAAAATTCCTGGTATATGCAGTTGCGGCAAAAGAAGCAAGTCATTTGTTACAGTGGGCTCTATAAATACCGAAATATTCATCAAAGAATGTTTGAAAAAAAGACTTCTTCCTTTCATAAGAGAGCACAATGTGTCCACATATTTTTGGCTCGATTTGGCATCATGTCACTACGGCACGAAAGCTCTGGAGTGGTACCAAAGTAATAAAATAGTTTTTGTAGCAAGAGAGGCTAATCTTCCAATTTGTCCGGAGCTAAGACCAGCGGAGAGATATTGGGCTCTTGTGAAAAGAAACTTAAAGAGCACAAAAAAAATTTCGAAGATTTTAAAAGGAGATGGGCAAACTGTTCCAAAAAGGTTTCTGAAACAACTAAAAAATCTCTAATGGAAGGCTTACCAAAACAGGTCCACGAGTTCATAAATAGTGGTTAGAATTATTAAAGTCATATTTTTCTGTAATTTGTAAAATATTATCAATTAAATAAAAAGAAAATCAAAACTTTAAGATCAACCGTTCAAAAATTATTAAATTTTGTATATGTTAAGATTTTTTCGATCTCACTGCTTATGTGAGTGCACGAGCATATGCAATCATGGCCAAACAAACAGAAGCAAAAAAGAGCCATTCGATTGCGATTGATCTGGTTTCTTTGCGGTGCTGGACCAGTTCAGTTCTAAGCAGGTCACCGCTAATTATATACAAACTTGCTCGTTTTGTCGTCAAGTCGTCGCAGTTCTTGTATCGCAGAAGCTATCGGATTGTAAATTTTATTCCATCCTTGTGTTGACGCCAGCATATGTTTAGCCATATTGTTTGACGTAACTGTTTCGTCCAATTAGCTCATCAGCTGCTCGCAATCCTGATAGAGCCGGCATATTATTTACAAAATATATCGGCTACGCCATTTAATCGATGTAAATACGCATGGAAGCACTCACGCTCGCTGAGAATTTGTGAGACAAAAGCAATACTACCGGTCTCAGCAAATGATCTCCCAATAATTATTTATTCAGACAGTCAGCCTGCTCTGAAGTCCTTGGAAAGCCGTACTATGAAGTCTAAATCGGTAAATAATTGCTACAACTCTTTTCAAATCCTCAGTACCAACAATAATGTAAAACTCTGCTGGGTACCAGGATATTTTAGTATAATGGAAAACGAGGTGGCGGACGAGATTGTTAGGCAAGGTGCATGCCTTGAGAAAGAGCCTTGTATCATATCGCCATCACTCGGTTTTCATTACGCAGCCTTAGATAAACAACTTTTCTCTGCCTCAGTAGAAGATGGAGGAGCCAAAACTCCTCCCGCATACCAAAACTTTTTTGGCTCCAATACTCTCGTACTAAAACAGAATTCTGTTCTCACTTTCGCGTAAAGAATGCAGTCTGCTGGTTGGCGTAGTTACTGGACATTGCTTTTTGAAGTAAGGTCGGTTTGATGGAAAACGACCTCTGCAGATACTGTCCTGACTCTGTCACAAAGAAAACTTTAGAACACATCCTTTGTCATTACCCAACACAAGCCAGGTCTAGATTAAGGATGTTAGGGAGTACGTTATTTCTTTCCCTAAATGACATAGCCTGTGTAAATCAGGCCCTATTTAAAAACTGCACATGCTACGGGTAGTTTTAAACTGGAAACAGTGATAAATATAGCTCGAGGTTCTTATTAACTCTGAAGAATTTGTGGTAACACTATGAACCGAACGGTCTATGTGAGGCATTCGCCGCCACTTCAAACCTAGCCTTACGTTTAAGCTATAACTCTTCAACATTTAACAGCTCTTTAACAACGGAATCGGAATTGCCAATATGTTGTTCATTCAAAGCCTATTAATTTTAATAATTAACAATATGTTGTGTTTTTTAAGCAAACTCTCAATTTCTGTCGATTATAGTTCAAGGATTGTTTATTAGTTATTTGCAGTTAACCTACTTTTCGATACCTAAGACGCATAACACCGTAACAAATATTGTCATAGGGATATTGGGTGAGTAAGTGAGTAAGCCAGTGAGTAAGCTATGACACTATTCAAGCGATATTACCGGATGCAGCGCCTTGCCAGTGAGGCATCAATATATGTAGGCTGTTCGCCACGGACTTACTCCCATGGTAGCTTAAGCTCGGGCCATTTGGCTCTGGTTGACGGCTTTCCTACTGACAAGCATTTCTCTTGCCATTGACTCAAGGACTGCGGGTGCGTCAATGCCGTCAATCATGTTTCGATAAATGCTCCTGGCCATCGGTTCCTGGTCTCTAGTATCTTGTACAGTTTGATCTCTGGTCAAGTGTTTGGCATGCACACAAATCAACTGAAATCAATTGTGATTTTTTGTTCGAATAAATAATTTATTTTGAGCGAGTCCCACAGATACAACCAGCTAAACGCTGAAACCACTGTAAAGTATGTGTTACTCATTAAATTATTTATATTTGAGAAACTTCATAATTTCCCTTCTTGCAACATTTTCATTTAAATAGTTAGTTACTTCAATCAGCAACACAATAAATCCATTGCTGCTTTTTTATGATTTTTCGTCTGAAAGCAACAACATTAAAATTGATTTTCATAATTAAATATAATTTATTACTAACAATATGTCATTCATATTGTAAAAAAATACATAAGAAGAAAAAATTAAAAAAAATATTTTGTTGCGCTTTAATACAAACAAGAATTGAAAGCAACAGAGCAGTAAAAACTTGTGAGTGATTACAAACAATTTAGTTTGTCTGTATATAATTAAGTAATTGCGTTTTGTAAATGAGTTTTTGCTTTCTCTCTTTCTCTCCTTCTCTCTTTTTCTTGTGCTCCTTGTCTGCGCCTTTGTCTGCGCCTTTGTCTGCTTTCATAAAATTTCTAACAATCCCTTTCAAAGTTTTCATTCTATTAATTTCTTTTTTTCTTTTATGGGTATAAACAGATTTTTCCCCAAACATTCAACATACAATCATACACTCACGCATCTTAGGGGCAACTATTTGAGTGTATACTGTAAAGTTTTTACTACTGGGAGGCGCATGCATCTTCATACATCTTCAGCTCATCTTTCACTACACGCTCCTTTTTTTTTATATGTTTTTGACTTATGTTGCTTAAGCACTGACTGATTGCATCTAATTATTCACTGAATGATGATAACATTTGTTGTTGATACTTATGTTTTAAGCAACAGCAACAGCAATAACAACAAAACCAACTACTAAAACATAAGCAGTTGAAGCAGCAATAAGACAAACAACAATAGCAACAGCAACCAGCAACAACATTTTTATGACCCTTTAATTTTCCACCAATTGTTTTTCTGTGCTGCTGATGTTTTTGGGGAACAAATCTTTTAGGTTTTTCTTCTTTTTTTTATGAGCGTGTGAAAAGACAAAGTGTCAGTAGAAGCAGAAGCAGCATTTCATTTAGTTGTAGATATTTGGCAACTCTACACTACTAGACCATAAAAAAGTAATTGCTCATCGTTCAGATTTTCTTGATGAAATGAAAATTACGCAAGTGATTGAAATGAAAATGATCAAATGAAATGATGAAGTGCATCAAAAAATTGATGGAGAGCGTATGTGATGAAGATTTTTAATAATAATAAAAATAATAATAATAATGGCAATAATAATAAATGAAGTAAATAAAAGGAAATTGCGTAAATTGTTGAAAAAACAATTTGATTGCGCTGGAAACGGGGAAAAAATTAAATAGTCATAGATTTTTGTCGAAGGCTCGAAGTGATGCTTAGAGTTCTTGAATTTTTGACTGGCATTTAATTTGATATTTATTCTAATTTTTGAACTCGTTTTTATTGTTTTTAAGTGTTTGGGTTTTGTCTGCTTTTTGTTTCATTTTAAGATTGGATTTTAGTCTGAATTTTATTCTAAATTTTAGCCTGATTTATGGTCTGGACTTTGATTTGGTTTTTCGTCTAATTTAAATTTTATGTTCAGTCTAATCCTTAGCCTAATTTACAGCCAGACTTTTGGTCTAGTTTTTGATTATACTTTTTGGTTAATTTTAAATCTAGTTTTTGTCCGGTGGCTATTTGATTTTGATTTTCGTTGCGATTATAGTTTGTAAAAACTTTTGGGCTAGATTTTTGTTTGCTTTCAGTCTAGTTGTTATATTTCTTAGACTGGTTTTGACCTGGTTGTGGTCTGATGTTTTGTTTAGGTTTTAGTTTGATTTGCAGCTTGAGTTTTGGTCTGATCTCATCTCTGCTCTTTCCTATCCATTAGTCTGTTCGGTTTTCTGCTTTGTTTTGATAACTGGTCTATTCTCTCTGCTCTGACAGCGGGTTTTTTCGGTTTCTGGTAAAACGTATCAAAGCTTAAAACTTACCAGAAACCGAAAAAACCCGCTGTCAGAGCAGTGACTTAAACAAACAAGAAACTTAAAAAAACCTGATTCAAAAACAGGTAAAACACCAGAACTGACCTGAGACCACAAATTGCAGTAGATCAGAAATCAGATGGAACTAAAATATACTAAAAACCAGAGCTATTTAAAAACTAAATCATAATTGAACATCAAACAGAGTTTGCCAAAGACTACAATAGGTATCCAGAATAAACCAGTTATCAAAACAAAGCAGAAACCCGAACAGACTAATGGATGGTTTCTGAACTATTCTGGTCTCTGACGTATTCCTGACTCAGACATGTTCTAGTCTGTTTTGATATCTGGCCTGGTCTAGCTTTTGGTGTGTTTTCGTCGCTGGTTTATTATAGGGTTTGTTCAAGTCTTTGGCTTTGGTTTAGTCTCTACTATGTTCCAGCGTATTCTGATCTTTTTTGGTTTCTCGCCTGTTTTTGTCACTGGCCTATTATAATCACAGGCTGATTTATTTTGATCACTGGTTTTTGGTTTATTTTGGTCTCGGATCTCTGGTTTCTAGTCTGTTTTTGTGTTTTGATACCTTTAAGCAATAATTTCAACAACACATATACCACGTACTTTCAATGCATTTCAAAATTGTATCAAATTGCCAATTTTCAACAAACTGTACTCATTTATAGACACATAAATAAATGAAAAACTTTGAATAGTAAACAAAAAACAAAAAAAAAAAGCATTCACCAAAAATCGTTAATTTAATTAACTGCGCTTCAGTGAATGAGAAAGTGAAACTTTTCTCCATGCGAAAACCACGCAGAACAGGAAGAAGAACAAGAACGAAACGTTGCAGGCAACAGCGAAAAATAATGTTGCCGGAACAAACACAGCTACATGCTTCTATAGAGCAACACATACACTAATTCAAAACTTTTCTATAAAAAAAAACTTGTAAATTGCACAATTTTACAGTTCAATATGACGCTTAAAAGCAAAGATTTATTGTTTATGCGAGTGTGTGTGTGTGTGCTTAAGTGTAAATGTATTTGTTTAATCAGAGTATGGTGCGAAATTACGAAAATTAAAATTATTATGAAATTTCGCTTAACTCGAAATTCCAAACAAAACCATAAACTTTAAACACACACACACACGAAGCACACAAAAAAGGCAAGGGCAAAGTTTGAATTGCTGTACGCGCCGCGCGTGGGGCATACGAATCAATGATGCATGATAACTCATAAACAACAAAAGCAACAACGCGTATTTTATTATTATTTGCAGTTAGTGCAGAGCCAAAGCTAGAAGCAGCAAAACAAAACAGCAACAGAATATTATTAACATGGCTCGTTTACTTTATGAGCGTTTGTTTTGCTTCTTTTTTTTTACTTCACACTGGCGCCCTCTTCCCCGTATAAAGACATATATATGTTTGTGTGTGTATTTGTTTTCTTGTTGCTTTTTTTCTTGCGTTAAAATAAACAAATTTTACTCTAAAATTTAATTGAGTTCCAATTGATAAATAAACTGGAATGGCAGCGGCAGCGCATGACGCGCAGTGTAGTTAGTTTACGTAAGTTTAAACGCTAGGAACTAGGAGCGCTATAACAATTTAGGGTTGATGACACTCTCTATGTACAACCGACCAAGTTGTAATAGTAGTGTTGGTAGTAGTGTTCTGTTTCTAGTTGTTGCTGTTATTGATTATAGCGATATTAAAAGTTTTATAGCAGCTGCTGCTACTTGCTGCTGTTGCAATTGCAATTCATTTGCTTTTATGTGACTGTGGATTTAACACACAAATTTCCCCTGTAATGTGTTAAGTGTTAATGATGTTTATGCTTAATGATGACTTTCGATTGATGTTGACTAATTGAAAGTTGATTTTAATTAGTTGTTGATTTTGTGCTTACATTAACAGCATTGATCGTCTCATCACTTGAAGAGAAACTTGGCATTAAATGGTTGCTATTTAAACTTTAGTTCATCTTTCTTCCACATGATTTTTCTATTAATTTTTTACATAATTTTAAATATAATTTTAAAGACTTTTTCAAGGAAAACTAGCTTAAAAGAAAAGCAAAAATATTTTTAATCAAAATAAACTTTAAAATTGTAATTAGATTTTCATTCTAATTTTAAGTCTGGGTTTTGTCTAACTTTTGGTGTGGCTTTTAGTCTGAGCTATTTCGGGGCTGATGTCGATGAGAACAGCACATCTGTTGTGGCTAATGCCTGTTATTTTCTGTGGTTTTATGGAGAATGGTATGATGCGCTCGTTGACATAATTGGCAGCTGTTGAGTGAATCACAATGAAGGTGAAGCAGTAATTGTATTTGTGTATTGCTGCCGCACGTTGATCTGTACTTAGCGCTCTGAATACTCAGCGTTGCATTGATGGACGGTTTTACAGCGACATTGCGAATGTCTGCGAAAGGAAAAACATATGAGAGTTAATAAATAGTATTGGAAAGAATGAGAAGTTATGAAATGTGATATTGCGTTGGAAGCATTGAGTATCGAGGCTTATCGAATGATCATCTGTGAGTAAATGAGTAATAAAATGAATGTATAAATGAATTTAAGAAAACAGTGTGCATCTGTGTCAGAAGGAGCACGCACAGTGTAACGATTGGTCGTCATATCAATCCGGTACTTGTTCGGATATCGGCAACGCGGATGAGGCTATCTTGACCTCTAAATAACTTTTCGAGACGCCACTCATTTGGGGGGAGAAGATCGTCTTTGATGACTATGAATTCACCTCCTTTCAAGTCTTTCTGGGGATGTTTCCACTTGTATCTCTTCCGGAGCTCCTTGAGATACTTATTCTTATACTTGTTGTTGAACATTCGATGTAGGATCTTAAGCTTTTCCCAGCGATTTACTAAAGAAAGATCCTCAGAGTTGTATTTTGGTGGAGATAGCAATGGTGCGCCACGGGGGAAGTGGCCTGGGATGAACGCGATGAGCTCTTTAGGGTGTTGAGACATGGGAGAAAAAGGGCGAAGGTAAGTCTGTGGTTTCCCGCCACTTTCTTCAAATGGGTTTTGAAGCTTTTCACTCTGTGTTGTATATTTAACATAGATGTCTGGGGATATCTGTGAACTCCATTATCAGACATTACCTTAGACGGGAGACCTCTGCGCCCAATGAATCGGGACAAGGACGCCTTAAACGTTTGTATTGTGAGGTCCGAGCACAGCTCTAAATGTACAGCCTTTGTACAGCCTCTGGCGCAGTGTGAATGATTTAATTTGAAAAGGCCCGCCAAAGTCGATATCTGTAGTAGAAAAAGAGACTGAAAGTGTACAGCGCTCAGGAGGCGAGGCTGTCATGATTTGTTAGCAGACTTGCTGTTTGTGTATTGCACAAACTTTACATTGCAAAATGAATTTCTTTATTTTCGACTTAAGTCGAGGAATATAGAACTCTTGGCGAGCCATCCTCATCATTAATCTTTGTTCAGCATGCAACAGAGTTGAATGTAAAAAGTTGAAATATAGGGTGCAAAAGCGGGAGTTTTCTGACAAAATAATAGGACGACGCTCGTTAAAGCTCAGAGCAGAGTGTACAAGGCGTCCATTTGCTCTCATAAGCTGTTCTTTATCCAAAATGGGGTTAAGGGGGAGTAGGTTACTACTTTTCTGAATCGGCTTAGATTCGGTCAGAGATAGATACTCCTTATAGCTGGTCTAATTTGACTTCTGATTTTGGACCACAATAAATTTGTTTTTTACTCAGACTTCTAGCTTAATTTTTGTTCTTTTTCAATGCCATTTTTTCCGGTTCTTGGTCATATTTCTAGTTTTTTTCAAAATTGTGAAATTTAGTCTGGTTTTTGTTGACTGGTTTTGGTGTTGTTTTAGTGATTGATATACTGTTTTTAGTCAGATTTAGGTTTAGTTTTAAATGTAACTTTTTGTTTGAATTTAGGCTTAATTATTCTAATTTTTATTTTAGTTTTAAGTTTGATGTGTTGTCTAATTTTTAGTATGATGATTACTCACGTTTTGAGTCAGAATTGTGTGAATTTTAAACTAGTTTCTGGACAATTTTAGTTTAGTTTTTGGTCTGATTTTTTAGTTTAGATTTTACTCTCAACTATGTAGGTCTGATTTTGGGATCAATTTATAACTTGATTTTTGTCCCGACTTAAAGCTTGGTTTCTGGTCTGATACTATGTCGGATTTTTATTCTGGCTTTTGGTCCTATTACTAATCTAAATCAAATTTGTTGGGTGGTATTTGTTCTGATCTGTAATATGGTGTCTTTTCTAATGTCTGTTTGTTTTTTGTCGGCTTTTAGTCTGGTTTTAAGCCTTATTTTGTTTTGGAGTTCGGGCTGATTTTTGTTTAAGTTTTAAGTCCGGGTTTTGTTCGATTTTATGTCTGATTGGATTCTGGATTTTTGTGTAGTATTTTTAATCTGGATTTTGAGTCTAAAATTTATTTTGGTAATTTTAAACCATTACTGTTAAATTTCGAAATATTTTATCCCAAAAATATTGGTTTCTTATAGTCCCTGGATTTCATCTCTCTGATCTGTTTTGTGATACTATTTTTCTTTCAATATTATGTTTACTTTTCTATGAATAAAACTCTATAACTCTGAGTTCCATTAAAGGTCATAACTATATATATATTGCAGTCCTATCCAAACTCAGGCCGGAAATCAGTAAAAACCTGGAAAAACGTTCTATTCAAGAAGACTGTGTAACCGTAACTACCGACACCAGTTCCTAGAAACGTAAAATTTCGCCTCTGGCTTCTTAAATACAGAGCTGCTTCAGATTTTTGCACTAAAACTTTATCTCTTAATCGAAGTTATGACTCTCTTCCAACACCGAGTTGCTTTAACTTTTCCTATACAGAGTTGCTTTTAATTATTTCCAAAAAGGGGCTTCCAAGTCACTTCCCGATTACTGATTTCCTTCTGATTCAAACTCTTTCAATACACAATTGCTTCTGATTTAAGCTCCGCAAATTCTAATCTTATCTTATTCAAAAACCGTCCCTCTTCCACTACCAACAAGCAAAAACTACCTATATAATTTATCTTAGACACTTTTGCGTATCAACAATTACTACTACACACTTCCTTACCTACTACATGCTATTAATTTATGATTTTAAATTAAAATATGAATGCTTAATTGCATAAATTTAAACCCAGCGACTGCGGCTAATAACAAGCTTAATTCTTTTTTCTTTTCAATATTTATTATTTTTAGCGCAGGCAATGCATGTAAATTAAATGAAAATTTATAGCTGAAACTGAACTGATCTTAAATGCATGTCACCACATGGCCAACGATTTTTGGCTCTTTGGAGCGAAATTGTTAAAGTCAACTTTATCTGTAGTCAGATGTTACTCGGTTCATACATAAATCGCTGTGGTTTACATGTAAATCTTAATCTATAATATATGTATGTATTTTGCGCTCCACTAAAAACATGTGAAGTTATCAAGCAGTACACTTAATTTATTGCTTACATTAAATATAGCTTATAGAAAATCTGTGGAAATCTTGGAATACTTGCTGCGAAAAACCGATTGAAATGCGCACATTTTTTCCTACACACACACACCGATATTAATTGTTTTTTAATTTTTTCAACACTTTTTTTTTTTGCTGCAGCTCTTTTTAGTTTAAGTTGAGTTGCTGTTTTTGCTCTGGCAACGACGACGGCAAATATGCCTTGAAATTGTTTGCGCTCAGAGCAATAAAGTCTTTTTGACGCTTGTTCAACGCTTTTTTGTTGTTGTGTTGCTGTTGTTATTATCAATAGCGGAAAATCTATTTAACGCTGAGAGAAAAACTTGTTTCATTTGCGTTACAGATTTTCAATTACACTAGTTAGCATCGAAATAATGTTGGTTACTTATTTCTGTGCCATCTGAATTTAAGTGGAGAGAGGAGGGGAGGGGAGGTAACGGATAGGCACAGGAATTTTTTTTTCTTTTTTTGGTTAATTAATTTTTAATTACAAAATACAATTTCCTGTAATGGAATCTAAAATTTTTCCAATTCCATTACGTAAGAATTTAAAAATTTTAATTACCGATTACAATTCCTTGTAATGGACTTGAAAGTTTATTCAATTCCATTACCAAGGAATTGAAAACATTTAAGTACCAATTACAATTCCTTGTAATTGGAATTGGGAATGTAATGCAATTGAATTTACCCAGCTCAGCAATGAATCGTACAAAAACGTTGCGTTGCTTACGCATCGAAGACATCCAATAGGTCAAGAATCGGAAAGCCCTCCTAGTGCATGGTCCCTCTGATTCATGCCACTATTGATCTATGTTTAGAGTGGTGGAGGTAGTGTGATTTTTTTGCAACTATCAGTGAGAGAAAGAAGATTGTTCCACGATCTGATTGTTTTTACAGTTTTGAAAGTGGGACAATCGGTCTTACCTTCTAGACATCCAAAATCGTCAATGAGTCTACGGACAAATTTAAATCTCTGGACTACTCGTTGTACTCCGTCTCGAAAAAGAACACTTTATTAACTTAGTTGGGCTGCAGCGTCGTCAATAGCCTTAAATCTACCAGAAGTTTTTGCAATTTTGCATAGCTTGGATAGATCAAGGTTGACAAAGTCCTCTTTCATCAAAAAATGTTTGCAAAGTGTAACACATCTCGTCCGAGAGAAAATTAAATATTCTGTAGTTTCATTATTTTCAAGACCTTCATCACATAGACTCGATTACTTGATCCCGATCGAAAATCGTTGGATACGACGAAATCTGTGACGAGTCCCGTAATGAATCGCACAGACTTAACAGATATATAGATTTGTCTTGTCAAGGAGAGTTAATAAACAACTTTGACTGTCGCTAGGAATCGAATCCTTGGCAATGAACTGCCTTGCTCTTCTACATGTAGTCGGCGGGCTATCATATGAAGATCCCTGCGTCTTTCAAATCTTGACAAGGCTTTGATTGTGTATAAAAGTTTCTTAGAATCATTACCACAGTTCTCCAGATGTTTTGACCATTTTTTGTATAAATAAGCAACCAGCTACAGGTTCACTAATTTGTGACAAAAAATTGTCACAATCTTTGTGGCTAATGTTAGTCTTGAGCTTACCACACTGAAAATTGCTTCATTGTTACAGAAATCTGTGAACTTTTTTGATTTGTTGAAACCCACCGCCAGAGGGTGCTATACAATAGCTTGGATGATGAAAAAGGTTTATAGATATGTTTATACTATCGAGCACAATTAGCTCTAAGATGCCATTTTGATGAACTCTTATTCTAGTTTTTAGATCCCTGTTTGCAACCACCTCATAAAGTATAGGTAGGTAGGAAAATTGTATCCCCAATTCTATCTCTGAAATCCCCCCTAAGTTATTCGGAAAGGTAGTCTTTGTTGCTTCAGCTCTTTGGTATAAAATATTATTTAATTTTGTATACCAATGTAATTGAATGACTGAATTCTTTTGGTGTACACAAATTAAATTTATACATATTAGGATATCATGAAATATCAATCGAGTTGAAACATGCATCTACGTACATACATTTCAGTAGAGAATGTGATTGGACTAAATGACTGGCCGACTGACAAACATATTCAGGCGGTAAGCGTGAATATTGGAACTCTGGTACACATATACTTTAAAAAGAGATAAGGTATCACTGCCGCCACATAGCAAATTGTAGTTAAGCTTGTGGGTTAGATTGCAACTACTGCAACTTTTACACCTTTTCAAGCTATGCGCTGCTGCTGTGCTTATAAGTATTTTGATCATGATGGTGCTTAATAATATGTATTAATATTAATATGTGATCTTGTCATAGCTCACATATGACGCGATGTTTTTATTGCATCACCTTCACATTTTCCATTCAATTTAATAATATTAACATTTCTCTGTTTCTGTGTGTTTGATATATGTAATCACAGTGATGGCGCATAAAATTTAATGATATTTATATAAAAACATTTTAATACATTTAAGAGTATTCTACTTCAAATATGTATATCTCTATTCTTTCGTTTCGTTTTCTTCTTTTTTTTTTTTTTTTTTTTTTTGATAATCATTTTCACTTATCATTGAAAATGATGAAAATTCTATGTGTTTATTTTTTCGTGCTCTGTGTGGTGCTGTATAAAATAAACACTTGACATTTGTTATTGTTACAATTTTTGTGTATATTTTCAGTTTTTGGCTTGTCATTATTTCAAAGTAAGTAGAAATAGCAGCGGTGCCTATCTTGTTTTCTACTCTACTCCTATTTAGCACCACCTCATGCTCTTTAGATACCTGTGGTCTGGAACTCTTTCTTTTCTTCCATACGAAGTCATCTACAATGCATACATTTGTTATTCTAAGAACCACATACACTAACCATACACAAATTCAACTGACGCTGTCATAATGACATTTAAAAAATTTGTAGAATTCTTTCTTAAGCACTTGCATATGTTTTCTTTTCTTTTATTTTCTATTATTTTTCTTTTTTTACCCCCACAACAATACAGTGTGACCTTGATAAATAAAACTAATAGAAACCAAAAAAGTCGGGATACATTTCGACTTTTTCGAAGAGCCCTGAAGTATAAATTCCTTCAAAAAGAGTTACATTAACCCTTTCAGAATATTGTTACCATACGGTAACAATCACTTTAGTCTGGCATAAAACAGATGCAATTAGTAAAATATAGATGGTATTAGTGAAATATGCCATTATATATATATATATGATTCTGTTAGGTATACTCCCTGATTTTTTATTGCCAAATATTTGAAATTTAGTGCTTATGCTATTTTTTAAAAAAGTTTTGTCCTTGAAGTCAAGTCAAAAATCTGTTTGCATTATTTTAATAAAAACATCCTTAATTTATTGCTAAATGGAAATATTGCTTTTCAAGTATGTTTGCAAAAGATAAGAGAATATAAAAATCTAAAACTTGAAGGAAAAGTGTTAACCCATTTTTGTCTATAGCTTCAGAAGTTTAAATTTTCAACCTTTAATAGCGGACAAACAATGATATGCAGAGAAGTGAAACTTTTTTTAATTTGTTTTAGAAGTTATAGGTAATCATAAATATAACACAAAAGTTATCTTTCGAACTCGATTGAAAATATGTACTGAAAGGGTTAAAGATAATTTCTAAAAGTTAACAATACTTTAGAGTTTAAAGTTTAGATATATGGAACGAAGAAAGGTCTAAGGTCTTTCAACCTCAAATTTCTTTATTTCACTGATGAAGCTTAGAAGCTCAGGAAAAGGGAGAGTATGGATATTATTCATACTCAAGACATCACTACCCAACAGCCTTAATCTGATTCTCACGAACGCCGGACAGCTACAAAGATAATGCTCGTACTCAAGATACGATTAGCAGGTGCGATCGGTGATGACGCCCATGTTAGACATATGCTGACCACATGCGTTGTGCCCTGTGATGACACCCACCAGTAATCTCAGGTCCTTTCTTCTCAGTTTCAGAAGAAATTCCGCTGATTTCCTTTTAGGTTGTCTCACGAATCACTTTGCGGTTCTGCAGAAGTCAAGCTAGGATCATCTATCTTTATGGATAGAACCCACGAAATCGTTGAACCAATGCAATCAAAAAAAAAAAAAAAATGAGTGCACATATTTACCTTCACAACAAGAAAAAGAGAAGTGTTGTATTGAAATGAAAAGAAAAATAAAACACTTTGTTCGTATGGCCGATTGAGTGAGGGCGCACATTTCCATACACAACATTCTACTCTTCCAGCGTGTTGAGTTGCCAACCATTCTTTACTGCGAGAATGTTAAAACGAAAAAAACTACGCAAGTGTTAAGCGATTATGTATTGTTTAAATGTAAAAATACTCAACTATTATTTTTGTTGTGTTGTACACACGCCACTTCTTACCTATTTTTACCTGCGTTAACGTCAGCATGATTTAAGATACATGCGAATATTTTGACTTTAATATAGGTACGAAAAGCTTTTCCTTAGCGTATTAATATAATATATATTATAGATTTGAAAGATTAGAGTCTCAACAAAACTTGCCTTGCGTTAATATCAGTTCTTGCTGCCATTAGCATTTTTTGTATAGAGGTCGGTAAAGACTCGGTAATGCCTTTTCATCACGATTTCATAGCTAAAGAGATTTTGCAAACTTTGGAGATTTTTCAGAAGTCTCTGCGACTTCTGTGTTGTCCGGAATCAAGATTTCTTTCTTTAAAACAAATTGTCAGAAATTTGTCCAGGATTTGGCAAGGATTAAGTAATGGCGACCATATTAGAGCCCGTAACTCCATAGTTTATATTAAATATTTACAGCAAACGGGAAGATTTGCTTAAAAATTTTCAATAGGCATTAAATGCTTTCGGAAATCCATTTAGGACACTAAATAATAGCTTAACAACCTTTTTGAAATTTTTTATGGGGTTGGATTTCTGTTATTGCTGAATTTAAATTTTCAGTTGTCGGAATTGCAACGATACTGCCTGCAAACTATAAATTGAAGAAGCTATCTGAAAAAATTGTAAAGCTACAGTAGTGCCTCATATATTAGAACTCAGAGGCCGAAATAAACTCTCGGTAAAACTTATCAAGCATAGATTTCAGTTTTTAACAGGCGTTAGCAACTTTTCAGAGGTTAATAATGTCTACGTAATAAATTTAAAGTTCGAGTTCAAAGTTGGACACCCTTTTATAATTTTAAAGAGAACGCTCGAGATTTTGTTCTGCTGAGATTCAAGATTTCAGAGGTTCAATAATGCATTATATTACCGTGAAGAAATATAAGTCATTAGTAAATTTTTCTTGAACCCAAACCCAGGCTATTAAAGCCATTACTGAATCATTGTAAAAACGATAATCCATGTGCAACAATTGTTAAATATTAATTAACAATTTTTTGGGGGCAGAAAGACATCAGTAATGCCTTCAAAATTCAACTTCAAAGCTGAATATACTTTGAGCATTTTCTAAGGTCGGACAATATATTTTAAGCCCCAATCAGGTCTCTGCAATAGCTACATTGTAAATTTCAAAGGTCAATAATGCATCGGTAATGTCTGTTAGATATGATTTCAAGGTTTCAGCAGGTTTTAGCAAAGTTTTAAGATCAATTAGGCTTCAAGAATGCTTTCGAGGCGCAAATTCAAAGCTGAACAGTCTTTAGAATTTTTTTTAACGCGTGATTAAGGCACTGTGATACCTAAATTGAAGATTTAAGAAGTCGGTAATGCCTGTCTGAATTTGTATAAATTTATTTCACTGATTGAGTTATTACATAAATGTCACAAAAATCAATAAAATAATTTATTGTCTCTGATTAAATGCAAGGAAAAATTCATACTTATATTTTTAATCTCCTAAATATATGCTACATTAAAAATAAATTATACATAATTTCTTGCTACAATTGCGAATTGCAACAAAATGAACCATTAAATTATATAGGTTTATTTTTGTTTTTAGAACTCAAATTGTATGTAGAACTGCAAAGTAATAAATAAACAACAACTGCAAATCAAAAAAATTCTCACGACTACACTTAAATTATATGGCACGTAAAATATTTACTAACAAATTCAGGTCACTCACTCACTTAACTCAGCTCACTTAATTTCATATTTTCATAACAAATTAGTAAACAAATCAATCAAGCAAAACTAAAATGAAACTCATCAGGCAACCAAGGGAATGTGAGAATTAAGAATGTGAAAATGTTGTGGTAGGGGGAAAATAACTTCCTGCATATTTTATGTCAGGCACTCATGCCACATGCCGCTTGTCTCCTCCATGCATGCATTTCTTAACTTTTATGCTTTACTGTCCTGAGAAATTATGAAGAAGCAGCCAGAGACCAGCAGACCACAACCAATTACAAAACAACAAACAATTTATTTACAAGAAAACAAAAAACAGCAGAAACTATTAAATGCTACGTTTGCCATGGCCAAAAAAACACAACATCCTGACGTCATTAATAAACATGAGCGTCTAAAAGAGACAGAAAGAAAAAGAGAGGGGCAAGAAGAAAACGAGTGGTGCTTGAGAAGTTATCATGACTTGAAAGTTAAAGGTAGAACTGCAATTGTTGCATATGTCTCTGTGTGTGGTCAAAAAAGAAAAAAATATATAGGTATATGCAATTGCCTTAATGGCCTGGCCAACAACAGCAACAACCACATTGTCATCATCAGTAGTAGTAACAACAACAGAGAAAGAAACAACAAAACGTTACGAAATCAACATACATAAATCGAAATAAATAACAAATTAGTTCGTTAACGAACTTGTTTCCATTTTTGTTCTTTTTTCTTTGCCTTTTTTTTAACATGAATTTTTATTTTTATTGCATACGCATTTTTGAAAGCATATTTTATGCCCATTGTCATATATCCATCAATAAATAAATATATATTTTGTCAAAAAAAAAAAAAAACTTCATATCTTTTGCCTGCAGCTGAGCCGATTTAAATACTCAAATGTGTGTGCATTTCCCATGACAAGTTTGTTTTTATAAAATATGTGAAAATATCAAAAATAAAAATAGTTAAAAAAATTGTTTACGATTTTTTGTTTCTTTTTTTTTTTTGCAGCGTTTTTCTGCATTTATGTTATAATAAAAATTTATCGTTTTATTTATTTGCCTTGAACGTTGAAGGTGGCGCTACAATGTGGTAAATCTGGCTTTTAAGTTTTCATAGAACTTGAGAACAAACAAATTTTTTATCGTATTTGCTTGGAAAATTTTTATTCACTTTGCTCGATATCCGTACCTCGGGGCTTATTCGGATTTCCCGCGTAAATCATGGTTTTATATCACGTATGTGACAAGATTTCAATAGCTAAAAGGAGGCAGAGATGGCTCCTGATCGTTTTCGCATGTGAAAGATAGATTACCCCTTGACTTTTTTATTTCTGGAAAACAAATCATATATTAAATATCTCTTTGTATTTTTCAAGACTTCAATCGTTGAAGCTTGGGAATAGGAAAATCTCTGAGAGTATATCTTGTCAGGTTATACATGGTTCCATCATTTCTAAGAGTCTTTTATGTCTGAAAATATTTGATTCCATCCCTATACCTTTATTCTATCTTCAATTTCCAGTTTGTGCGCATACTCAAAAAAAAGTGCAATGTAAATTTGATATTTTGTAAACAAAAATTTTAATTCTACGGTAAAAAATGTTACATTGATATGTTTCGTATTGAATTTACATTAAAACTATCAAATTAATAATAATCCGTTTTACATATTAATATTATTTATAATGTTAAAAATACACAAAAATTTTCTCATTACTTATTATTATTATTTTTTTTTTGCGGAACTGATATTATGACACTGCCCACTAGACTAGGGATGTGCACTTCAGCTGCCCGATGCCGACCTCGCGTGCATGACGGTGCTAGATCCGGGCCGTAAATTAAAAGACAAGCGGTGTTGATATTGTTGCGTACACACATATACATTATCGTTGTTGTTTTGCCAAAAGTACACAGAAATGTATATGTATATGTGCAGGAAAATAAACATATAGGAGAAAGAGTACCCCAGTGGCGAAAACAAGAAACATTTCTAGGGGGTAATATTAAAATTCTCCATATATGTAGAGTTTTTGGATCACTGATTACTATTTCAAGTATTTGAAAATCTTTGGGGGGAGCGGCGGGAGGAGGGTGGAATGCCCCCATTTACCCCCTTGCATCCGCCAATGGACTACGACAGTTGTGAAGCAGAGTGATCAGATTATTTTAAAATAACCCTCATATTTCTTTCAAATTTAGCGACCAAAATACGTTTTATTTACTCATCGCTCATTTACTAAAAGACTGTCATAAGTCAAAAAACACGATTTTTGAGTTAAGGATGCAGAATTATTCATTATATCACGGTTCATATTGTGCAAAAATTTCATATTAATATTTTGTATACTCTGCGCGTGAGAATTATAAGATTTCTTCTGTTTTCTGCAAAGTGGGAGTCAATTGAAAACTTTATACGCGTTTTTGAGTTATGACAGTCTTTTAGTAAATGAGCGACATGTATATTACTGTTACCAAAAGTAAATCAGCTTTTAATTTAAAAAACTGAACTGAACTAAATTAAAATTTGGAATTGTTAAAAATACACGGCGAACAAATTTGTTTTTACGAAATATAATTTTAATAGAATTTTTACTTTTTTTTTATTTTTTACTTACTTATTTCTAATTACAAAAGTATTATCTATTGTAGTTTATACTTATAGCACATATTTGAGTTTACATGTTTTTTTGACTTAGACTCTTAGGCTTTTAAGCTATGACTCTAAGCTATTAAGCTAATATTCTAAAGAAAATTGAATTGTTTTCCATTTTTTCTCACACTAATACCTTATTTCTTTCAATTGAAACTGGAGTCGTTGAACCGTAGGTCCACTTTTAATTTATTTGATTAATTAAGACTTCAATCGCTGATAGGATTTCATAACAGAAGTTAGGTTAAGCGGCTGTCTTGGGGCACACTTGCCCAGAATGGTTGGATCAACAGTTCAACGCAGGTTTCCAACGGCATTGTGACAATTTGTTATCACTTGGTGGTTTTGCCATTGCCTACCAAAAGTTGTACTTGTACACTTTCTTGTAGGTACTTCTCCTTTTCTTTTCACCAAAAAAAAATAATCAGTCGTGATTACTTATACGAAAAATTCGAGAATTTTTATATGGTCTCGGTAATGCTTGTCAGGCTTGAAAAGCACTGATTAAGTTTTCAGGTTTAAAATTGATTCGGATTTAAGAGACTGCTCAATGTTGCTAAATATTGAATTTTAAAATCCACTAAAACCTCGTTTTTTTTTAATCTACCGTCCTCCTCCCGCAATTTCTGGATACGCTGTAGGATCCATGATGAAAAAAAAAGAGATATTTGGCCCAGCTTTTCGAACAATCTCCCATTGTGCATCCTGTGTGTAAACTTAGGAAGCTTTGATATTGATTACACTCTGCGATGTTATAATTTGAAATGGCGAGTTGATCGAAAAAAATCTGCATAAATCTCTGATTCAGACTCTGTACTAAGATTTCCTAAACCACGCCTGAATTGGGTCTAATTCAATTTTTTTAATTAAGCTCGTACATGTTTTATGCGTAAAAAGAAAACTGAACTTAGTTGATTTTGACTTTCAATATTTTTCTATGAAGTATATTTTCTTCGTAGATTGTTTATAGTTTTTTTCTTACGATTAATGCAGTATTAAAATAATTCTGGATTAACAGCTTTCAATGGTTAATTACTTTACGAAAAGTTGAACTTGGGTGGTTTGACTTACTGTAACTCCAGCTACTTTCCGAGGGAGTAATCTTCCTTTCAACATTGTTTTTTGAAGTGAAACTTCTTTTCTCTTGTCCAACCGGATGTGACGTCGCGCGTAAGTTTGCAATTCGACATAATTTTGTCGAGCAATGTGCATGAGGGGCTAAATATCAATATTCCGTAACTGAATTCACGAGCAAACTATATAATAAACGATTCATAAATAGTTTTAATTCAATATAACATATTAATTACACACACACGCCTATGGCAGAAAGAACAATGTGTCACGTCGCCATCTTAAAGTTTATTACAGTTATACATTTCAAATACAGATGGCGCAAATGTCCATGGAATTACATGAAGATGTCGCACACAAAAAGAGTTCGCTACAATTGTCATCGAAATTACCGGTACAGAGTTGCAATTTTTGTTCTAGCATTAATCCCAAAAAAAAATTGGTTGTGTATTAACGAACACAAGGTAGAAGTGAAACTTCTTGTGAACTTAACGAAACACAAGCAAATAACAAGCAAATGAAATAAAAAACACAAGCCAATGAAGTAAAAAATTTAGCGATTGAAAAATTTCATTTGCTTGTGTTTCGTTTAGTTCACAAGAAGTTTCACTTCTGCCTTGTGTTCGTTAATACACAATTTTTTTCCAATGGATGAATCATCAGGGATAATTGCAAAAAATAGAAAGTTTTTGCTTTTCAAGGGTTAATTTCTTGATAAAAGTAAAAATAAATTTTTCGAAGACTCAGAAGTGATAATCAACGACTTCGAATTGCTTTTTAAAAGTTGTTCAATCCTCATTAAAAAATTTAATATTGCACTGTATTATTTTTATAAAATATATCCAAATGTCTATAGGGTAACTTCAAGTTCCACAAGCTGGGAAAATTTATCAGCTTGCTCAGCTCTGCATAATTCTTATTCAGTTTTTTTGTTGATATCTCTTCATACATCTGCATCAACACATATGTACATATTCAGATATCAATAATAATAAATAAAAATAATAAAAAATACGATGTATTTCATCGATGACTGAACATTGTCATCAACTCTTCTGGACATAAAAATGTTTAAGCATGTATCTGTATGTGTGTGAGCGTAGGTGTAATATTTCTACTACCTACTACAACAAGTATAAAGTATCTATAAAATGCTTGCACACACACACACTAACACGTATTCAACAGCTACAACTACCACAAACTACAAATGTAACGCTTGATTGAATTTTAAAATGGTTTCGCTCGTTTGTAGTTTTTTATATATTTTGTTTTTGTGGCAATTAAATTGAATTTTCAGCTTCAAGTTTTGCTCTGCAATTTGGAAAACCTTTTCAATAAAATAAAAATATAGTTTTATTTAAGTATAACAAAAACAAAAAAAAAAAAATAGGAATAATTGGTTTATCGTATTTCTGGCCAAAACAATAGCAAATTCGATACCTACATAACTATAAATGTACGGATATTAAACTTTTTGATAACGCTCCAATTAATTATCGATTTTGGTTGGTAGCTACTGGTAGGTATCAAACTAAATTTTTGTTTTTATTGATATGAAAATGCACTTATGTTTTTTATATTAGATTTTCTATGTACACACATGTATTTATATGTGTGTGTGTGCGTGTTGTGTTGCATTTCAATATACATACGTGTGCTTGAATGCTATAATTACATTTCTGCTCAATTAAATTTTAATCATTTCTACTGATTGATTAATCAATTGAAAATAATTTTCGGTTTAAATTCTGTAATCATTACATATGTATGTCCATACATTAAAGTGCATCACGCAAACAATTTGTTGTTAAATGATATCCCTGTAAAAACAAGCTCCAGTTTATTTGATGATGGTTCTCAAAATATTTTTGATCTACCGACTACTGTTCGTGAGCTAGATAGTTTTAAAAAAAACTCTAAAAATCCACTTTCGTATGGGCAATTTTTCTGTGGGCTACTTTTGGCTAAATAAAAGCTCGCAAATAAAATGCTTTGGTACTGCAAATATTTTTTTTTTAGCATCTATTTTTTATTTGGGGACAGACGACAGAATGCCACAGTCGTATGTTCTTTTATAAAGTTTAAGCTTTTTAAGAAATTTTGATTCTTATGAAATTGAAAATTTTGTGAAATAAAGAGCAACTAGCTAACTAACTAGCTTAGTAGATTACAGAAAATACCATACAAAAGTAGTTATTTAAAGGTTTTTTAAAACAATTCCAGCTCACGAACGGTAATCGCTAGAACAGAAATAATTGAATCTTCACAAAATAAGCCAATATTAATTTTACAAAAAGAATTTTTTTTCGTGATGCACTTTAATATACATGTACATGTATTTCCCTATGTGTGTATGAGTATTAAGCATAAATTATTATAAGTTGTTCTACTTATATATAATATATTTATAATTTAACAATTTTTTGGTAGCATTAACTACATTCTGCATACGTGAAAGCTTTTCGGTTATAGCAGCTTACATTTTTTCTTGTAATTTATAATTACTAAAATCGCATTACTTATTCAAAAGTCAATTTAACTTCACTAACTACTTTTATAAATGGTTGTTATTAATTGAACCTGGCAAAAGGTCCTTATCGTACGGCACTATAACTTTATAATAACGTACTTACTTACTACATCAATTAATATTGAAGTGGCATTCGGTTGTTGTCTTTGAAATATTCATACTCTTTAGTGGATTACAGAAAGTTTTGATTATAACATACTTTAGGTAATAAGATACATTAAGAGGTCATACATAGACAGTTAGAGTTTTGAAAAGCATTTATAATTTCTTTTTTCTCTTTTTTTTGAGTACTATTATCTTGCGAGAATATTCTCTGTACATTTTTAGTGGATCCGACGAATTTTTGTTAAGTTACAATATTTTTTCTACATAATTACGACTAGTTTCTTTATTAAAAAATGTATTTCTGAGGTATAGTTCCATTTTATTTATTTGAAAGCTTAAAGCTCAACAAGCGCTTATACGACAGTGTTGCGATTCGGGGTACAGTTGTACCTTTTGGAGACTGATTTGCTTGAGGTGCAATCAACTTTTTCTTGTGAGGCACCTTATAGTGTGTTCACATGGAAGTTGAAAATCGATTTTCGTGGTCCAAAATTCGATTTTCAGAAAAGTCGATCAGACGGCATTTGATTTTTCATCCGTCAATTTTTATTTCCATTTTTTTGAGATTATTGACTTTTCTCGCACTTTTTACAAATAACTAATGTCATTATGTTTGGCAGATACCAAAAAAAAGTACTAAATATTGTAATAGATGGTGTATTAAAGTAGCATTCTCTCAATTCTCTCAGAAACAAAGAGTTGCATAGCGAAAAATCATAGCCAAAAAAAGTTTTTCGTTGAAAATCGGTTGGAAATCAGACTTTCATTTGACAATTGTTCTATGACGAAAATTCAATTTTCAATGGGTTTTCAGCCAAAATCGATTTTGAGCACCAAAATCAAATTTTCAGCCGCCATGTCATTATGTCATATTAATAATATTATGTTCACACTGATAAGTTAAACAAGTTAAATCGCAACGCAATTGCTTTTGTAAATTAAATATGTCAAATCATTTAACTGGAGCTAAGACACGTTCGACGCACGGTTGCAACTGTAAGCTTTGTTAGAAAAAGATTTTTTATGTATTATGCACAAACAAACCTAAAGTTTGACATTCCTACTATTACTACTACTATTATGGCACAACAGCCTATGAAGGGCCAAGGCCGAACTTTTCGCATCCATTCATGTTGTCTTGGAGGTTTGCCATTGCCAGTCAAGAGGTGGGGCCGTGCAGAAAAATTTGTATTTTTTATTTTTTTGATTTTTGATCGTGTCTAACAACTAGTCTACAGCGGCCAGACATTAGACAAACAAAGTAAAAACAGAACAACCCAATCAAAAAAATTTAAAAATATTTTGATATCGATTGATAAAATTAAATGAAAAACCAAAAAGATATATAAATCAAAGAATGCAAATAGTCTCTCCCATACGAGAATATCATACAATATTTCAAGTATGGGGGGACCACATTGAAGACCTTCGGGGGCAAAAACAAAATTATTTATTTTTTTTAATTTTTCACATAAGTGTGAGTTCTTGATAACTAAAGATCAGTATGCTCTCTTAGGATCTTCGTCTGTCACAGATGTTCTAAGACCAAACCAATAATTTTTGGCATAGGGATTTAATGAAAATCAATAAAGCAG
This sequence comes from Toxonevra muliebris, assembly GCA_963691655.1. Lineage (NCBI taxonomy): Eukaryota > Metazoa > Arthropoda > Insecta > Diptera > Pallopteridae > Toxonevra > Toxonevra muliebris. Next base: position 28,662,030 of record OY829329.1, read on the forward strand.
CCTTAATTTTTTTCAGAGCTTCCCGTAGGTATGTGAGATATTAAAAGCTTAAAGCTCAGCAAGCGTTTTTGCTAATTGCTAAGGCGTATTGTAAAGTCTTAGCAACTCGTTCTTTACTGTCCTGAGAAAAATTATGAGGAGCTGCTTAGATCTATCATATTTTTCCTTTACTGTTCTGGTTATATACTTGTGCAACATTTTAATAATAAGACCTCGCTCTCCAATTACCATACAGTTATGCCCTTTAGAAAAATCAGGAGAAGCCTTCTAGATTCACTATTTAAAATATTAAACGCTTAAAGCTTACTGATTTGATTGAATATTGTTTTCGATCAGCGTTCTGATTAAATATAAAAAATGTTCATTGCATACTTTGAGGTTCACCTGGCCCTATATCAGATATTGAATTGTTTGAATATCGTTGTCGATTAGAGTTCTAATTAAATATAAATAATTTTCTTTGCCCTATTTCACATACTGAACTAAATTTTTGAATATTGTTGCATACTTTTAGGCTTACCTGGCCCTATTTCACATACTGAAAGCTTAATTGTCACTGAATTTTTTGAATATTGTTGTCGGTCAGTGTTCTAATTAAAAATAAATAATTTTCATTGCATACTTTTAGGCTCGTCTGGCCCTATTCCAGATATTAAAAGCTTAAAGCTCACTGATTTATTTGATTACGTTGTCGATCAGTGTTCTAATTAAATATATAAATAATTTTCATTGCATACTTTTAGGCTTATCTGGCCCATATATTTTCTTCGATTTCTGCGAGTAATTTTACATTACATTTATAACATTTTTACATTATAAACTGAGCATATATCTACTCATATAATTAAATAAATTATGTATTTTATTTGTTGTTTCATTACAGCCGCCTGCAAACATCCGCTCGGCATGGAATCCGGGGCCATTGCTGATTTTCAAATCACCGCTAGCTCTGCACACGATATGGGCAATGTAGGGCCACAACATGCCAGGTAAGAAAGTTAAAGATACATGAATTAAGCGTATGTATACATAAGTACATATCTATATATATATATATATATATCTGTGTGTCTGTACGCAAATTTTGTACATTAACAGAATGAGACAGTTGGAATTAATATGAATTATTTTATGGCGTGTTTAAATGCTTTTATGTCATTTGAATATGGTTTTGCTGTTACTGTTTGCTGCTGCTGCGATGTAGAACAGATATGCAAAGTCAAGTTAAATGACATAAATTATATCAAATTCATATATCCACACACATACACGCTTATACACAAAAGTACGCACAACTGCACACGTGTTTAGGTATTTGTGTGTTTATAATACATTTAAAATAATGGCACAACTTATGGCGCATTATTGTGTGACACATTCATAGTGTGTGCGTGTAAATGTGCGTGTGCCTGTGTGTGTGCGTTGGTTTGTGTGAAGGAATGTGTCACTAGTTGAGTTAAAGCAAGAATTTTTGTTGTGCTGTGTTTTGTTTTTAACATTAAATATGATTTATCACACAAGCGTTAAGGAATTTTCTGTTTTTTATTTTATTTACATACATGAAAAATTTTACGAAAAAAAAATATACATAAAAACATATAATTGTAATTATTTAGAAAGCAGTGACATTTTTATTCGTAATGCATTGTCATAATAATATAAATCATAAATTTTTGTAAGTTTTTATATTTCTCTCTCACACAAATTTTTTTCTATTTACATTTGATGAGTTCGTGATATCACAGAAAAACAGTAGCAGAGTAAAAAAAGGATTGAGTGGCATTTAATACTGGTGTGCCATTAAATTCTAAAAATACTTAGCCTACTTTTATGAGCTGCCACAATTAAACTTACTTCTCTTCTTCAACTAGCAAAGTGAATATTTTAATGATCTGCTTATAAACATGAATTCAATTTGTGGGGAAATATGAAATATAATTTAAATAATTGTTTTTATTACCTAAGCCATTTCAATAGCGGGTTACTGGTATTACTAATAAACACACAAAAATATGTAGCATACTTCAAGGATGACATCAAAATTATATGGATTCTTAATATTTCATTGAAAAAGTTAGGCGTGTAATTGAATAATTTTTTATTTTTGTTCTTGCATACATCTAATATTTTCTAATGAAATGGGTACACGGAGATAGAAGTAGCCCTCATATACCAATAAAATGACTAAATTAGTAATATGTACTAGGTGTTGTATTACGAGAGAAAACTCTTTAAACGTAATTCTAAATTGAAAATTGTAAACCATTTTTTCTCAATACAATAGGCAACAATAATATCACATTAAAGGAGAAAATTATCGTATTTTCCCAACTACTTTTTTCAGTGTTTTCAAAATGGTTTTAAAGCTACTGACTGTTAGCAACAGGCAAAATTATTTTTTTTTAATGAGAAAATAGGTTTGGACTAGCTTGAATTGATCTACAATCAATTCTGTCTGTTGATAACTGACCAAATAACAAATAGCTACTACAGCACCTTTTAATTTCAAATACAAATACAACAATGACAACAGGGGGACAATGCCTTGAAATAGCGAAAATAGCAACCTTCTTAAGTTACCGTAATCGAAGCATCAGCCTTGGCACAAACCCTAGAATACAGCCGTGGGCTAGTCATCAAAATACATAAGCTGTCTAGTTGCTGTCGCAAAGGAATCAGAAGAGATAAGCGGGTAAGATACCTGGTGGAATTTCTAATAACATAGATTTTCTGAGTTGGTGTCACAGAAAGCCAATTTCTAACACAGGGCGCCGACATATTTCGATTTTCAGTCGAATTTGGAAACTTTAAGTTATCTCATCGACCTTTTTTATATTGGGGATTAAGTAGATCAACTTGAGATGATTCGTTTTAGTTTCAGCCTTCAATCGCTTTCTCTTGAAAATATTTGAGACACATTATTGCCATTTTTATTATCAGTTCTTTGACACAGTGATCAGTGATGGCTCAAGTAATTATTTTTGTCTAAAATCAGTAGAAATTTAAGCTAAACAATGCTCAAAACTGTCTTCAAATGGTGCAGTCAGTTTTACTACTAGATTGACTTGTACTGAAAAAAAAAAATTTTGCAGCATACTTTTGGGGGTATGAAAAAATTGTGATATCCACAATTACGTGTAAAAATCCTGAAATATTTTGTAACTTTTCCGCCAAGACGAACGTTTTTATGTATGCTTCAGATGTAGCTTTATTAGCTACATTACTTTTTTTGCTTACTGTATATACATAAATGAGTTATGGGAGTGTGTGTGTACCTGCTAAAAATACAGTAAAATCACTAGCAGAGAAAACGTAAACGGAAGCGGAAGTGCCGCACAAAAAAAAAAAAAATAATAATAAACGATTTTTTGTCATTTTTGCCGCAAAAAAAGAAAAAAAAAGTATAGGGGCTTTGAATATCCAGGCACAGAGTAGCAACGGCAGCAGGATGAGTTCATGCAGCTAAAATTTGTATTATAAATGCTTTGATGCTTATACTTTCTTGCTGCTTTGCAGTAACATAATGTCGACAGAGACTGGGAGCCTCTGTGCGTGTAGTAAGAAAATATTTATGTGTATGTTTGTGGGTTTTCATGGAAATGTGTAGATATGTGTGCGTAATGAAATGCAAAAAAAAAAAACTGAAACATGAACATGAAAAGTCCATATTCATGCGTGAATTTTTGATGGATGCGTTGTAATGGAATGTGTGTGTTTGTATGTATTATATTCATATATGTATATGTGAGTGATGTGTATGTGTTTGGCATAATTTGCTTTCTGTGTGTGTTGTTGTTGGTGTGTCAGTTAAACGATATTTTTTTTTTTTAGAGTGTACATACATAGTTGTGAATAGAGCCCTGCGCCGATAGAGTTTTAACCGGTGGCGGTGATATGAAATTTTATAGCCGGTAGTAAACGGTGCGCCGATTTATGCCAAAACCTCGGCTGCATCTGATATGTATTTCGACCAATTGTGACAAATCTTTTCCTCTATTAGAAATATCAATTAAAAAGTAAAGGAAAATTTGTTCTATTTGTGTTGCTATTACTACGTCCTGACGCGCTGATTTATTAATTAGCGACGACAACGTTCTTTCTTTGCCTCACAGGGGTGGTTTAGAAGTGTTTATGTAATTCATAGACTGCAACGGCGTGAGATGGCGTCGCGGGAGTCTGAGTACAACTGCTCTAATAACTAAACGTTAGCAGCTATACTTTCGCCTTTTTCCCCTTTTTCAATTTCCTTTAATTTTTACGACTTTAAATTGAAATTCTACACGAGTTATTTTATAATTTATAACTAAAACCAAATTCCAAATTTTGAAAGCATCTAAAAATATGTAAAATCTTTTGGTAATTTTAACGAAACTTTTAATGTATAATGGTTCATATATATGAGCTACATATATTTTACCATTTTTATTAGGTAAGTGTTAAAAATAATTGTATAATTTTATATTTTAACAAGTTCAGAGTACAGAAAAGTAAATAAAAATCAACAACAAGGAACTGAAAGCAAACTTTTATAAAGGTCAATAAAAAAAATTATGCGTTTAAAAGTTTACATCTGGTTCATATTTATGACAGATTTATTTTGGCACAAAAAATTATTGTAAGATATATTGGTTAGTCTGCGATTTATAATACTTAAAATTATCTGTAGAATATTTTTGTAACCTTTCAACTTTTTTTTTTGGTGCTCGTCTGTATTATTTAACGATTTACAATGGAAAAATTAGCAAACTGCTAAAATTATGGCGTTTCCTAAAAGTATGCACCATTTTTAGGTACTTCGTAAACAAAATTTATTATCTGTTCTACAAAACGAAATTTTTTTTAAAAATAGCATGATTCTGAAAGTGGGGTCTGGTAGAGTTCATACATGTTCCAACATTTCCAAAGTTTTCTTCTGATTTGTGTGAAAAATTTATCTGGAAAAAGTTAACCATTTATCTCCTTTCCCCATATTTTGCTGTTGTTGTTTTCTTCAGAGCCTATTAATAATATATAGAAAAATCGTGCTCTTAAAATTTTACTTTTGGTCACTGAATACTAGAAAACCCTAAATTTAGTTTTAAAATAACACTCAAATTAGCCAATAAATATAATAAGCAATATAATTTTCTATTTAGCTACGTTAAATATATTTTTGGAATGAAAATTCTTTTTGTTTGTTTTTTTGTTCTAAAACTGAATTTTAAGAGCCATATTTCTTTTCAACTAATTAACTCTCTTTTGATATTTTTAAAAGTTTAGAAATACAGATTCTTTTGAAAAAAAAGCCATAACAGCATTCTGCAGACGTATTTGCTATCATTTGCTAAACACACCTGCTTTCTTAAGTACGAAACTAACGAATCTGATTATCTTAGTCTTTATCGAACCAAAAATAACCAAACTTTAAGCCCGCATAAAAATTAAATCATCAGTTAATTACTTGGATTGAATCAAGATCCACTTTTAAAATTTTATTTTATTTTTCTGTGTTGGTCTTTGTTATTCGATCTCTTAAAAGGATTCAACATTAAATAATTTTATTTTTAAATTCATTTTATATTATGTAGCGATACTTAATGAATTCCTATTAACAAATTTTTACGTATATTCGATCTCCTAAAAATATGCAACGTTTTCTGATTTATATTAGAATAACACGGTGCGACAGTAAAAAATACCTGGGAAGTGATACTATTTTTCTTGTAGAGTAAAACAAGAGTCTGTATGTGGAACTTTCCAAACACCCCCAAAATCTTGATTTATCGTCAAAAGCCCGAATTTGCGTACCTTTGCACACTTATAAGCCTGTAACATAGCGGGTTATCAACAGATTAACGACTTAAGAAGAAAGAACCTTAGACCTTTCGAATGATATATATTTTATTTAAGAAAGCTTGGAGAATTTGTGTGTATTTGTCCAGTAAACACAATTTTTTCTCTTTTTTCGCCTTTTCTCAACTTTTGCGATGTTTCTTCACACTATTTTATAAACCACGAAAAGTCAGAAAAATATACATATTTTCAGCCTGGTGTTATTAATCGTTGGTATAAAATATGTTGATTTAAATTAAATTTGCAAAAACTTCTATCTTTTAGATTCAGAACGCCATCTCAAACGTGAATATATCTTTAACCAAACCAATTTCACAGTTAAAAAAGGAAAGCATTAAAATTTCGCTTTTTAAATTTTTTGATTCGCGCTGTCGCGAAGTGGAGCACGAGAAAAATTTATAATTTCGTATTTCCTTCTTTGGAACCTTAAAGAAGATTCTCAAAAAGCTTGAGCAAGATCCGAGGATACTTGGCATTGCAGATTAGACGATTTCATATGGAATGACTCATATATTAAAATAATTAAGAATTTTTATTAAAAAACCTGCTACAACTATTGGGTCTCCCAAAAGTCTGCAACATGTTTTAAGATTTCGCATATAATTCCATTCTTTCAACGTTGTATATTTGAAAAAATTGTGAAAATCTAAACTGAAAATCTTGAATTTTTTTTGCCCAAAGGGCTCTACTACAAACTCACTCTGAAGCTGTTATTTACTTAGGATAGGCACCACCTAAATTTTATTTCAGTAATTATTTTTACTAGATATTATTACTTTATTGAGGCTAACCCGAAAATTCATATTTTATTGCCATTTTTATTCAAATCCAAAGCAATGAATAAAATACTGAACAAAATAACTTTATAACCATTGAATTTTGTTTAATTATAATGCAAAACTCCCAACACATTAAAGAAAATATGACATAAAAAGTCAAATAAGTTCAAATATACACACTAACAAATATGTAAATCTATATAAAAATATGTGTGTATGACCAAGGCACACACACACACGTTCGGTAATAAAATATATATGCGCTTAGAGTAATTTCGAAATCCTTCTCCTCTTCCTGCTTCTAATGCTATCTCCTGGCTAACTGACGACGACTACTGAAAAATTGCCCAAAATAAAATAAAAGCACGCAGCAAAAAAAAAAGGTCAGCATACATAGAAATGATATGCAGACATACTAAATGACTGTTTGAACTGTTTGTCTTCTATTTGAATCAAATAAAAATGGGTAAAAGAGCACGGAAGTTCATAGAAGGAGGCAGCAGCAAACAAACAAACAAATAAACCAAATGTCAAAAAAACAAAAAAAATTACAGAAATATTGATTTTGATGTCATTGGTGACGATGGTGATGATGATGATGATGACATCGAACGAACGAGTGAACGTAACGCCGGAATGAAATAAAATGAAATGTTTGTTATATGTATGTATGTATATAAAATAAAAGTCGAAGAAAGAAAAGTAATAAAATTATACACAAAATTCAAAAGAAGAAAAAATATTATTACAACACATACAAATATTTTTCTCTATCAAAGAAAGGCGTACAAAAAAAAAAGGTAGTAAAAATGTCACACATGTCGGCTTTGCCGTTGTCGTTTTCCGTCATTCTGTGGGTCAAAGTAAAGGAATTTATGTATATATTTTAATGATAGCCATGGGGTTAGCAAAAATCACATAAATTTTAGACTTTCACAAGCAAAACATACAAATATATAAAAAAAATAAAATTTAACATAATGTTGTAAAAACTGAAAGCACACAAAAAATTTTTATGATAAATGAACTTAAAAGCAAAGTGAAATCATCATACATGCTTACACACAAATGCAAGTAGGAAAATAATTCATTTCCCGAAAAAGGTATACGGCCTAAACGTATAATTTGGCTTGTTTAACTTTTCCATACAGTAGCATGCTTTTAGGCGCAACAGTAAATACTGATTAAAGCTGTACAGTTTTCTACAAAAAATGTATAAGATTAAATTAAAATATGCTTAAGCACGACAGATCGCTCCATGAGATGAATGAAAGGATGAACAATCAGAAAAATTATGAACAAGCGGATATGAGAAAAGTAACTAAAGCGATATTGAAATTTGCCTGTAAGGAAGGCAACTGCTTACCAGGTTCTGAAGTTAATCCCACGATCAGAAGGATTTTTCCTTATAAATCAATCATTGGAAACTATGATTAAATTCCAGACCTGTAGTGGAACTTCAGAACTGACGCGAGTCTTTATTCCTCAGTATCTTGAAACTCTCTCCATTACAAAGCGTCTCTAATAAATAGTTTCTGAGAACTGAGCTAGGGTTGTAAGTAACTGCTGCACGATCACAGACTTTAGTCGATTTATTAAAAGTGTTCGCATAATTTTTGGATTTTCCATGGAAAACAGAGTCTTATCTGTTAAACAAATAACTTATTTGGCCTGAAAGTATGTAGCGAATTTGTGTAACAAACAAAATTTCGTTTTTATCTCAGAATTTTGGGGAGACTGCAGTCGATCCACATAAGTTTAAACTTTGTACGGGACTTGTATTAAAAAGTGTTTAGTTTTACTTCCAAAAAGTAACTTTAAAAAATAAAAAAAATGAGAAGTAATTGTTCCAGTTATAGCGACTTATAAAATATATCGGTTTTTATTCATTCTCATTGCAGACTTTACTTGATTCACAATGGGTCGCATAATTTCTGAATTTTCCACGGAGCTCGATACAAAAATCACTAAAGGCTTTTCCCATGCAACCTTAAACTATGCAGTTATTATAATGCCATAAATATATAGTTTTAATTGTTATTATCATAGTGACATAAAAATTAGTTATCGAGTTTATTTCGTTTGAAAAATATGTTCCAAAATATAAAACATTAAATATCTAGTCTTCCTTTCTATAACAGTCTTCGTTCTCTATTGATTCCATGTTATTCAGTTCTCATAATTTATACACACATATAAAAATAAGGATTTCTATTCAGCCTAAAACTATGCACAATCAATAAATAAACAGTGGCATACAAATCTACATTCGATTCCCCTTCCTTTTCATCTCAGAAATATCCGTAGGTTGTAGTCGGTTGACAGTGAATCGCACAAAAATAACCTAAATACATATTTTATTCAACCTAAAAGTATGTAGTGAATAGAAAACTTAAAGTTTTCATTCCTGTAATTGTGACACAAAAGTTTTGCTAACGTTTTCATATCATTCTCCACTCCGATTGCAGTCGATTGACTGTGAGTTGCACAGTTCCCCCATTTTGCATGGTGCTTGATACGAAAACTAGTTAACATAACAATTAAACACATATCCTATGCAGCCTAAAAGTATGCAGAATATATAAAACAATAAACTTGAAGCCTTCATTCTTGTAATAGTGGCACAGAAAGTTTGTCATCGGTTTTATCTCGTTCTCAACTTCGATGACTATCTATGAGTGATTGTAAGTTCAGCATTTTCTTAAATTTCTCACGAAGCTTGATGAAAAAAATTTATTTTTGTACTTTTTCCCCCTTAAGGCATATTCTTCCTAACCTAAAAATATGTTGTATAAAACCTGAAGACATATATCCTTCAGCCTAAAAATATGCAGCAAATATCAAAACAATAATCTACACATTCGCTATTGCAGCTCAATCAACCATTCAACCAAAACAAAGAGAAAAAACATATCGGAATCAACTCGCTCCTGCAACTGATTGAATATAATCAAAACTAATCAAAACAATTTTTTGGTAGAGAGCAATACTCGTAACCATGCGTCAAATATACACAACAACAACAAATTCAATTCATTCCTCAGTAGTAGAAAAGCAATTGACCCACTTGCTTTATGTGCTGGAAATCTAGTCGTAGCGGCAGAAGAAGGAGAAAGAAGTAGAAAAAGCACAGAACTTCAAGTAATATCTACACGTCCAATGTACGAATAAAAATGCGATTACAACAGAAATGAAAAGCAGGAAACAAAACAAGAAAAGGAAAAATGAAAGCAAATATCTACGATTGTTTTCACATTATTTTCCTATGCGAACGAGAGACCATGAAGTAAAGCAATAACTGCAAAAAAAGAGTGAAAATAATAACATTATCTGGTGGTAGATATTTACAAAGCTATGAGCTAGACAGGGCAGGGGACACACAAGTTGATTGCAAAATGATGTTCGATTAAAGCTTAAAGTGTGAGAGTAAATTGAAAAAGTATGATAGAAGTGAATTAGGGATTTATCTCGTGTTTGTGTGTGTGCAGCAGAAATATCAATGGCTGCCACTGAAGAAAGTCAATGTGAAACCGAACAAATGTCAATGTCAGAGACGATAATGTCAGACTTATGTTAAAAGGAAGAAAATACAAAAAAATAGAAAAAAATTCCGACAGATATTTTCGGGCAAAAAATTGCTATTTTTATACACAAATTTGTTATATGATACAATTATGTAGATGTAGTGAGTGGTGTATATGAAGGAGTAAAGCATACTTTGGGGCATCCCAATTCGTGCAGCGTCTAATTCAGTTTTGTTAAAGTTTTGTTATCAAATCAATTGAATGTGCTTGTTAGAAAATAAACACTCACACGCACACACATACACAAATATAGCCCAGCAACCAAGCAACATTGATTTTTCACTCAGCTCTCTGTATGGTATATAAATGTGAATGTTTTTTTTTTCTTTAGCATAACTTTAGGCGTTTTCGCTACTTTGCACTCGTACTGCCATTACATCGATACAAATCAGTTGGCAATTGTGTTAACGCGTTTTCCATTTTATTACATTAATGTTTGATTTCTACTGAATTCGCTTTTGCTTTTCAGTGGCATAGAAAGTCTCCTAGACGTGCATACCCACATAGGAACGTGCGTACCTAATGTGTTAATGTGCTTTTTATGTTACAAATGAGTCAATTTTTATGATTTAATGTTTTTCTCTGGTTATTTTATTAGATTTCTTTTCAATATTTCTTCAATTTTTCCTGTTTTTTTTTTTTTTTGTGTTTGGGTAGAAGCAGCAAGTAGCTGAAATACTTTTGCTAGTATTATTCGTTTATTTTTGTTTTTTTGTTATTATTGAATTTTTTCTGCTTTTCTTTTTGATTTAGGCGTCGCTGAAAGAGATCGTATTTCATATCTCGCATAAATTGTTTCTTATTGAATTATTTATATAAATTGTTTTTTTTTTTTGGTTTTTTTATTTGATTTGGTAATGGTTGATTTAGGGCAAGCTTTTCTTTCTAACTTTCTTTCATGATTGCTTAAGTTATATCATAAATACGTTAGTGGTTTAAGTTTATGTACGTTGTGTACAAAGTTCAATGGAATTATGCTGCTCATAAAGTCATGCATATCCAGCACTCAAAAGAAATTTAAAGTACCCAGAATTGTTTAAACTCATCTCATGATTTATTTTAAAATTTTAAATATTTTTTAATGATTCCTGGATTCGAAAATGCAACAAGCTCATATAAAAATTCTGAAGATATGAAAATAAAAATAATAAACGTTGACTATGCTTTCCAAAAAGATAAAGGGGGCAATTTTAAGGGGATTTTACTTCATAAAATTTTTTTGATAGGATGGAACCACAAAAAATTGAAATTTCCTCTTCCCCTTTTTTAAGGTATTTTTTCTCAGGAAGCCGAAAAACTCATATTTTTACTTGGAATTTCTCTTATGGAAAAATGTGGGATATTCCAATTTTTGAGGTTCCACTTATAACCACATGATAGCCAATTAAATGCATTTTGCTTTTTCAAAATCAGTTCATCAGAACTTGAGATATTTGTCCTACCAGTTCAAAAAAAAATTCGTTTGAAGATTCTGTGATGCATACTGAAGGTCTTCAAGTTCTATCAACTTCTTAAGATGCTCTTTTTGAGCCTTTTTTCTCGCTGTAAGTAAAGAATATAATATTCTCCGCTCGTTCTATCGGCTTGAACTATGCGAAATTTTCAATATTTTTTGAAAAAAACTCCAAATTTCTTGGCAATTAACTTGATTGTGCCAAAACTATTTATCCAATCGAATCAAAATGTATAAACGTGAGATGAGAAATTTTAATATCTTTAATTTCGTATACTGTTTGTTCAAATCAAGTACCTAGTTTCCAAGATATTTGTAATTATGTAAACAAACCTTTTTTGCTCCGATAAAAAAATTCAACCGGCAATATCTCCAAAACCACACCATAGAATTAAAAATAGAGTTGATTTTCAGGCTCAGCGATCAATTTTACATAGGGATTGGATAGTGGTGTTCAATGGTAATTTTGGCTGTAAACTAGTGTTATTTATTATAAATTTGTTGTTTTTAAATAATACCATATATGTGCATTTGAAAAATGTGTAATTAAAGTCGACTTTTGTTGTATTTCTAATTTGATATGAAGGTTTAACTGTTTTGCCAAGGTTAATTAGAGCTGTATTTTATTTTAAATTAAAGCTTGAAATGTCTACTTTAAAGTGTAAAAATTATATCCACCGAAGTTCACCCCTGTCTATAGGAAGCAAAATTGTTGTACTACCTCTCATTTTTTGAGTGTTTGGTGTATATTAAAATATTCCTTTGTCGATGCTTGTTTCTAATAACACTGTGCAACACAATTTCGGATTTAGCATAACGACTATGAGAGATGAAAAGTACTGGACCTAACAATAAAAATCCTATATAGGATTTTGCCAAAAATCTTAGTTGGGTGTTCGGTACAACTCGTTGAAATTGGTTGGTTTTCGATGCTCATGAATTGTCGTTGTTTGCATTTTTAGGATACAACCGTGCATTTCTTGATGTTTACGTCTGAGAATTTATTATTGGAAAAGTTGTAACAAAAAGTTTTTACCTAACCCTGCAAAGTCATATCTCTTCTTTTAATGGGTCTTATTTGTCCGAAATTGTAAGTTTTTTCAAAAACTGGCATTTGGAGTAGAAATCGGACGTGGATATGTGAGAAAAAAATTTTTATTTTGGAATATAAACTAGGGTCTCAGAACAAGACCAAGCCTTAAATCCATCCATTTCTGCGATAAGGAACGAAAACTGGGGAAAAACGATTTTCAACGTATTTTACTAAAAAAAAAGCATAACACAAAATATTAATTTTTTTTATAAAATACGTTGAAAATCGTTTTTACCTCGGTTCTCGTTCAATATCACAAAAATGGATGGATTTAAGGCTTTGTCATGCTCTGAGACCCTAGTTTACATTCAAAACTAAACATTTTTTCTTACATATCCACATTTTGAAGTATATGGAGATATCGTCTGAGATCACTGGTATTCCTAAAAATTTTACAAGAAATTTTGTCAGGGTATAAAATAAATGTAGAAAAATTCAAACTGCATGCGTTTAAAACTGCAAATCTTATAGTAAAACAATATTCCTGGTTTAATCTTCCGCCTTCAGTCCATAAAATATTAATACATAGTCCGGAGATTATTGAGCTCGCTCTTCTATTAATTGGAAAACTATCCGAAATTTTTTAACTTCTCAACACTCGAAAAATGTCATGAGTGATGTTACTTTTAATTTCTGATCCACTTTTGTCTAGCGAAGAAAATTATATTGAAAAAAAAAAAAATTTGTTGAAATCCACATTGGATTTATTTGGCCGAATAATTATTTGAATTTTTGTTTTTTTAAATTTATTATGGACAATTTTCTGAAATTATTATAATTTATTTGCAAAGTTTGTTTCTTTAAAATTATTCGTTAAAAAATTTATAGTTGTTTGTATTAGAATTTATCTACACATTTTCAATATTCTTTTTAAGGAACACTGGCTTAAATTTGAATTCTTTATAGCAAAAGTGGGAGAAAAAAAGGTGTGACCATGCTCATTTTTTGAGTAAATTCTACTAATATCGGCAGAAGCTTGTTCCCGAAATTTCAGGTCTATATCTATACTTTTACTATTTTTGGCCGCTTCTCCCATATAAAAGGAACCACTGTGCAGTGGTAAAATAAACCGATAAATTTATACTAATGAATGTTTACAGAAATGGCTCTTACCTTTAATTAAACCTCATAAGAATCCAGTTGGTTGTTGGCTTGATCTCGCGACATGCCATTACGGAAAATGGCTTTAAAGTGGTACCAAGACAATAGGGTGGCTGGTGTTCACAAAAAGGCAAATTCTTCGAATTGTCCCGAGCATAGAAACTTACTGGGCTAGTATTAAAGCAAAACTACTAAAAACTCAATAAGCTGTGAAAAATAAAAAATAATTTAATAATAAGTGGCGAAAAATGTGCAAACGCTTATGAAGGATGTCAAGCATAAATTACGACTCTTCGCCTATAATAAAATAATTCGAATACTTTTTTTTTAATTCATATAAACCTATGTTTGAGCTATAATGTGTATGAATATTTTTGAAATTGAGCAATAAATTTCACGCACATACTTTAGTTTCGTTGTCTTAATGAGCTTGTGACATTCGAATTATCTGACATTATTTTAGTGGCTGTTCAGACGAGTGCAGGCATGAATCATGTCTGAAAGAAAGTAAAAAAAAGAAAGAAAGGTAGAAGAAATAGGTAGAGAGATAGCAGAGTTGCACCGAAATTCCAAAAATAAAATAAAAATCGACGCATTGATGAATGTTCCATGTTCATATTGTTCCGATTTTGCCACTTTCTCTCATAATTTTTTTGAAGTTGAATAGGCAACATGAACGCAAACAAACAATGCGCATCTGCGGCACACACAGTCTTCATTTTCTTACTATTTTTTTTTTTTTCTAAACTTATTTTAATTTTTTAAGAGATTGTTGCTTTTATTTTTTATTTAATTTTTAGTACATATTTAAGACACATAATTGATATTTCTTTTGCATTTTTTTGCGAACAAAAGAACCTATCTTAATGACCAAAAGAAAAGTGACAAAATTCCAATTCCACCGTTCCTTTTTGATTAGAAAAAGTCCGTCATGGTTGCACTCATGTGAACACGACACGCCTGCCCAGGCTTTTCATGCTTGCTTTCTGTAAAACAAAAAGAAAAAAATTCAAAAAAACTAAAGTTTGACAATTTTCTTTCAAAATCAAAAAAAGCTCAAGTCCTTTCCTTTGCGAACTTTGAGGTCCAAATGTGGGCTGAGACTTGTTTATCCAATAAAATGATCGTCGAGTAACTCGAAATACCAATAACTTAGTGAACTTCAATTTCCGAACTTAAAATTTAAATTTCATAATTTCTATAAGAAAAGAAAAAGTTAAAAAGACCTAAAAAAATTAAAAAATAAAAAATTTCGTGCATATTTTTATCTGCTCTGGTTATTAATTAAATTTTTATCAATAGCTCTAACGATCACCGTGACTGAGACGATTACTGGAAAGCATCTTAAAGCAAATAAAAACAAAAGTGCTCAGTATAAATTCTTTAAAGTTTTACAAGAAATATTGAGAATATCAAAATATATTCTTAGTACTAAACATTTCAATATGCAATAAAACTCTTTTCAAACACTTAAGCAATATTTTCCAAAGCAAACAATTGT
This sequence comes from Toxonevra muliebris, assembly GCA_963691655.1. Classification (NCBI taxonomy): domain Eukaryota; kingdom Metazoa; phylum Arthropoda; class Insecta; order Diptera; family Pallopteridae; genus Toxonevra; species Toxonevra muliebris. The sequence goes on from OY829329.1 coordinate 28,677,373, forward strand.
AGTAATAATCCAAAAATTTGTAAAACATCCTTACTATCTAGTAGGTATATGCGATATGTATATAGATAGATGTATGTACACAAATATGTAAGTGTGTGTGTGTGTGTGTGTGAAAGTATAAGCGTACTTTTACAAGAAACACAACAACAACAAATTTTAAATTCCTATTCACAATATTTTCCCACATGAAAATTTCTTTTCTTTTCAATTTTTCCTTACTACTTACATACATATTTTCTTTTGCAATGTTATGCCAACATGAGCACAATTTTCCTTAAGTTTTCTTCTTCAACATCTTTCTCTCTTTTACTTTACCTACTATGCATGCATGCATATTCCTTGGCTTTCTCTTGCCTTCAATGCTATTGTTAGCTATTTTTCAATATGGCATCCATGGCGTTGAAAAATATTAAGAATTTTCTTTTCCTAAAGCGTCAGGCAACAAAAACATTTTCTTCAATATTTCCTTTTCTTTCATTTTTCTAATACAAATATGTATGTACGTATTTATGTATACGTGCATATGTCTGTGCATATGTACAATGTATGTATGTCTGTGTCTGTAAGAAAAGTAAGAAATTTCTACCTCTTTTCTCTATCGCAGACGCAGACAAAGATCTTACGTGTGTGCACTTGATGGCTTTAATTTCAATACATGCATATATATATATGTATATGTACACATGTTAGTGTGCATACGTTTGGATGTATTATGTATGTGTTTGTGAGTGTAGGTACCTTTGTATATACATTCATAAAATGTAATGAAAATATCCTTCGGTGTGCTTTTTAATAAATGAAATTAATAAAGCATGTTTTTCTCTTCATACTGTTGTTGTTTTGTTATTTTGTTATTTTTTTTTTTTTTTGTTTTCTTCATCTTCTTCTTCACCGTCTTTTTCCTCATTTTTCATTGAAGGAAAATATAAATTGGAATTTGTGTAAAAGTGAATTATTAAATAAAGTTAGAGAAATTTTATTAGATTAAGTGGAGAATAATAAAGAATTTACAGTCAACAACACTTAAGGCGTTTTTGTTTTATTATGCGTGTGTATGTGTGCACATGATATTTAAATTTTCATGCATCATAACTAATCAAACGATGCTCCATCAACAATTCGAAGAGATTTTTTATTCAAAATATTCATATATGCAGAAATAAATTTTAAAAATATGCAAGACAATTTAAGCTCAACGTATTTAAGCATAACAGCTCTACATATTTCAAATGCTTGATACCTGGAAGGTATTCAAATGCAAATTATGCACGAAATGCAAACGCTATGCACGCTGTGATAGTATCATAAATTGTTTTGAGCTAAAGTTTAGACTACAATCTTAAACAACCGAGTAAAGATTATAGAAAATACAACAAAATATTCATTAGAAAACATTGACGTGTGAATAATTAGTATGCACAATAGTTTTGTAAGGATTTTTGACATTTTCATTTTAGACCTAATGAACACAGATGAGTAAAATAATCGATGCCTGAAGCAATGCATAAAAAACTATGCACATTAATTAGAAAACTCTTGTATGGATTTAAAAATCATAATACTATAACTTTTAGCCAACGGTTTAGCATAAAATAAGAAAGTTATGAGGAAAAATATTAAATATATAAATAAAATAAATATTATATTGAATATGAACTATATAAACTTAAATATTTCCCGAAGAATTTTAAATTTGTTGTATGAGAGTGAAACAATTTTTCAGGAAAACCGAGTTATAACTTCCCTTTTTGCCAGATTTTTCTCGATTCGATCCAGTATTGGTTTGGGCCACGAACCCAATTAGCACCTGCGCGCAATTTTGATATGAGTTTCAAGCGATGTCAGATTCTTAACCAGTGTCCCCAGAAACTCCAAAGCGAATCCGATCAATTTTTTAAAGCTTATACGCCATATTTGATCGGCCATTTTGAATTTTAAAAATCGTATGTAAGATTCGTAATAAGCGACCCTGAAAACCGCTGAATAACGATTGTGAAGGTGTTTTCTTGACACAATTATATGTAAAACTTGATTTCGAATTCTTCACTAATATTTTAAGAGAGGAATACTCTCTGCTATCAGCAACTCAAAAATTCAAACAAAAAAAAATCAATGTATTTCAAATTTTAAGCCGCAATGTCCCTTTAACTGTAAAATTATGTAGTGTAACGCAACGTTTTTATCGGATTATCGGAAGCTTGAGGTGGCGTAGAGAAAATAACAGTACAATTACGGACGCTCTACTCCACCCGCGTCCCGTAGTCGCTGCGCCGCCAGTATACGGTACTCTAATTGACCGTAGCCGTCACCAACGCTCAGCAAGTGTTTCGCCAACGCTCAGCAAGTTTTCCACCAACGTTCAGCAAGTTTATCACCAACGCTCAGAAAGTTTATCGTCCACGCACAGCAAGTTCGCCTTATCAGGCGTATCATCCATCGTCGTCCACGCACAGCAAGCTCGAACACGAAAGAATAGTGCCATTAGTTTATTAGTTTATATTATCGTTATTGTAAACATTAGAATCAAATCAAGTGAATTAAACATTATTGAATTGAAAGAAATGTGTCTCAATAAAAAGTGAGGGTTCCCCTGCAATCAAAAATTCTGTAGCCAACGAACCACTGGAGCCCGCTGAGCTCTACCCCGGCCTGTGGAAGAACGTTGCGTTACACTGGGTAGAGCTCAACGGGCTCCAGTAGTTCGTTGGTTACAGAAATTTGTTTATTGCAGGGAAAACTTACCTTTTCTTATTGAGATACATTCTTTTAAAATTCAATATATTCTTTTAATTCACTTTAGGTTAATAAACACCCCTATTGCAGATCACGATAGAGATTGAATCTCCATTTCTATTGCCGTCTCTATTCCTACAATAAATGGTATTGCTAGTTCTGATAGAGATGATCCAGGACAAAAACCATTTCTAACAAATTTCGAAGTTAATACATAACAGCTGATGCCAATAAATGACAAAAAAATATTTGCAAACAGAAATAAATGAAATAAAATAAAAGAGTTAAATACAAAATATATAAAAAAAATTAAATAAAATGGAATCTGTTGGTGCGGCAATTTTGGCAATTGAAAAGAAGCATCTGAAGTGCTGAAGTGCTTTCACTTAAAGTGGAACGGAAATTTTTGAGGGACTTCAGTAATCCTATGGAAATGGATGATAATGAAATTTCATTAATATTTAAATAAGTGTTATAAAAAGTTTAAGGCTGAGTAGGTTCGATTTCAATGGACATTAATTCTAATGTCAGCAAATTATAAATTATTTATTTTTAAAATGCACATTTTTATTTCTTTTAACCATTGACGGAAAGAGTTAATTTCTTTAATTCCGACAAGCAAAACACTATAGACAAATTTCTCTATAGTCATCTCTCATATCTCATCTCGATTGGGACTTGTTATGCCAGATTTTCTATTTTCGAACATAAAAAAATCACGTAAGGAATCTGCAATGACAACTATAGAGATTTCTCTATAGTCGCTATCTCTATCGTGATCTGCAATAGGGGTGAATAATAATGCACAAATTGATTTCACTATTATCTCTTGTTCTGCTGGTCTTCTGGGTGAGCGTGCGGAGCGTACAGAGCGTTGCCTTCGATGTTTGAGATGCACCTGATGGGGCGAGCGTGCGGAGCGTACAGAGCGTTGCCTTCGATGCCTGAAATGCACCTGGTGCAGCGCCCATTTTCGTTGGTCCAAAAACTTTGCCGTCACAATAGTTATATCTAACATTTTTATTTCGTACATTTTTCGTAGTTCACTCAATTTAAAACCACCTAAGCAAACTTTGACTTGTTCAAACATTAATAAGCTCGGAACAAAAAAAAAATCACAAGTTTAGAAATTCATATTCTGTTTGACAATTTTGCAAGCGTTAATATTTATAACGGATATAAAACGAATGCTGCATGGATACATATTTGACGGCAGGGTTGCATTTTGGGCATTATACAAAAATCGGGAAAAAAAATTTTAGAGGGAAAAAACAGGTAACTAACATTACTCTAGGTATTCTCAATTATTTTCCTCTAAAATATAGAGGTTTGCGCAATATAGAAAATCGGAAAATGAAAAATTTTGGCGACCATATTAAAACCGTAATTTTGATTTTTATGGAGGACGTTTTGAAAATAGTCATTAAGTGGCGTGCACGATTATGGCTCACTGGAACGTCTGAAGAAAAACAAGTACCTTTAGAAAAATACGACTGTGGTCCCAGGACATACTACGATGATGTTACAAATTGAGGAGGAAGAATTAAACATTAATCAAACTTATTTTTTCTAGTATGTCCTGGGGCCATTGTTGTGTAGAAGAACATTTTTAAATTTCAGATCCGTTAATTTTTTTTTTAGTTATCGTGCACTCCAATGACAAAAACCGGGTCCATAGTTTTAACTATCGGGTTTTCGCATATAAAATATACTTGCATTCGGCGCTATATTATCGTCTATATCTTCGAAAGTACTTAGAGTTTCTCTCTGAAATTTTCTAAAAATACTTTTTAAAATATAAAACTTTCGAATTGAATACTTAAAAAAAACAAACCGGAAAAATGCAAGGCACTTTTTACCCGTTTGTTTTACTAACTGAGTTAAGAAGGTCCAATAACCAAAGAAATTCCTGCAGCCTATCTTTGGTTGGTCCTTAAATGCTTATTTCTGCCGGAAAGGCAAGTATACAGTGAAGTTCTTATTGAAAATCACGGTTGGAATCATATAGTCTATTTGGTTGGGTATTTTTCGCCCACACATGAGCAGGCTACCATTCTTGCTTTTCAGCGTTCTGCAGTGATGCCAAGTGTAGGGATTTTTCCTTTTTTGTAGGGATTTTTTTCAAAAATCTGACATGTAGGGAAAAAGGGAAAGATTTGTTACTTTTGTGGAGTTGTAGGGATTTTTTCAATTACCGTTTTTTTTTTTTAATTCTGAACCTTAAACTTTTTTTTAGTGTATCATTATAAATTCGTAAATCTGGTAATACCTCTATAATACGAAGTAAGTAAATATGTGGCATCTTTAATAACAATGACAAATGAACCCTTCTTTTGTGAAATTTATTTGCGCGCTTTACTTGTTTTGTGCAAATTTTTTTATGCATACGTACGTCATCTTTGCAGGTCTCTTCATTTTTAATAAGTAACTAATTTTGTGAACAATAAGTAACCTCTAAACATAATAAATTAAAACATAATTGATTTTAGAAAAATGTCTGATTCGTCTTCCGTCAAAGAAATACAGAAAACAACGATTTTGTTCAAGTTGGTTGAGAGACGAGAAGCTAATGGGATGGCTGGAGCCGGTCAAAAATGACGACTTTAAATGCAGATGCACGGCTTGTGGTAAAATATTAAATTGTGGTAAATCAGACTTAAGTAAACATGCTGGTACCCAAATTCACAAAAAAAATGTTTTACAAACAAAAACCAAAACAATGGAGTCATTTTTTGAGAAACAAGTCCCAGAGAAAAACAACGATGTGGCCAATTTCGAAATCCGTTTAAGCCTTTTTTTTGCTGAACACAATTTAGCTATTCAAGTTATTGATCATTTGAAAGATATTGTGCCAGATTCATTAATAATAAAAAATTGCCAATTAAGACGAACCAAATGTTCAAAAATTATCGTTAACGTGTTAGCCAGAGAAGAAAAGGAAAATCTTATCAGAAAGCTTCAAATATATAAATTTTCTGTGCTACTTGATGAAAGCACTGATGTTTCTTCAAATAAAACGATGTGTCTTCTTGTAAGATATTACGACGAGGAGCTGGAGAAGACTTTTGTACAGTTGTTAGAATTAATTCACGTGGGAGCTGATTGTACAGCTGAAGCACTTTATGATCATTTTAAAAAATGCATTTTGTCATACAGTATTCCCTTCGATAATATCATTGGACTTTGTTGCGATGGCGCTAACGTTATGGTCGGATCAAACAATTCGTTCGTGTCTAGACTTTTAGCTGATAATCCCGACGTAATAACAATAAAATGTATATGCCACTCTGCTGCCATCATAGCAAACAAATCTTGCTTGATGTTACCAAGAGCTCCTGAAGATTTAGTAAGACAAATTGGAACGTACATATCAGGAAGTTCGAAAAGATGTTCTCAGTTGGAGGGGTTCCAAGAGATGATGAACGAAGAGAAAAGAAAAATATTAAGAACATCAACGACCAGGTGGCTATCCCATCAAAAATGTATTGAAAGGATCTTGGAGAATTGGCAAGTTCTTATAGAATATTTTAAATTTGCAACTAAGCAGGATAAATTGAAATCCGCAGATGTAATACTGGCTGAACTTACAAATGAGTGCAATAAGGCTTACTTACTAAAACGGTATGATTAAATTTAAACAGACCTTAAAAATCTTAAGTAGCGACAACATCACTCGGTTTAATGTTTCCTGTAACACGACTGAGTCAGTGACTTAAAAGGCGAGAAACACTTAATTACCCATATGATTTCCTTTCAGCCGTAAGCTCCGATGAATTAGTTGTGGGCTGCTCCTTCAGACGAGAAAATGTGTTTTCAAAAAAAAGATCCGGAGATTTGTCAGCCATCTCCGTCCAGGTACGATCAACATAAGAACGTCATAACTATGTACATAATTTCTATGCATGCCAAGAACTTAAGTGCGTAAAAATTCCATTAAAACGTGAATGAATATTCAAAATATTTCCATCATTAAAATAGGCGTACTTGTCCAAGTCTACATAAGTTTTCATTACATAAATCAATATTTAAATAAAAAGTGATGCTAGTTAGTAAGTACCTAAATATGTAGAAAAATCTTACAAAGAAAAATTACAAAAATTTCGCTGACATTGAACGTCAACAATTCAATTGCTGTGAAGCAGTAAATTGAGCTCCGATGCTGCGCAAGCGTAATCACTCTAACTCTCGCTTATGTTCAAACCTATTCAAATTGTGCTTCTCGAATGTTTACTCAACATAATTGAAAGGTAAATAAACCAGTAGCAAACAACGGCAACAACAGGAAAGATGAAAAAAAAACTATTATGCTTATATATTGTTGACACGCCTTCAAAGACAGTTGTGCACATGTATTTATGTACAAATACCCATGAGCAAAATCTACATACAACTTTCAAGGCTTGAGGCGCACTTGTTGTTTGATGATGATGACGCTGCAATAGCGAGCGCGTGCACAATTGTTTACTTCAGTTTCAAGCTTCAAAATGTTACAACTCAATTCTTGCAGTAAGTTGTGCATACCTTCAGTGCATGCTGCAATGCAATTTGTTTACTTTAGCGAGCGGCATAGAAGCACAAATGGAAAGTATCTTTAAGATTTGGTTTTTCTTAATTTTTTTCTATACGTTTGCTTTACATCCATCACGTCGTTTTGTGTATTTAATGAACACGCAAAATGTATATGCATCCCACTCCACTGCTTCTTTATTTATTCATTTTACTATTTTCACTTCTATACTAAACTTTAAAATAAATATTAAATACAGTTGCATCTTCTTCTACTTTGGAGTGGAGTATGTATTTGTATTTGAAGCGCTAAGATAAATACAATGAAGTAGAAATATTTTGATGGAATAAAAATGTGTAGGATTAAACACAGAAAAAGGGAGTGGAGAAACAAATAACAGCGGAGTCTTTAAACGATTGTAAATAATTACGTTTTTTGAAGTTATTCTCTAGTAAATAGCTCCATGAAAGTTGCATTATTATTGCAGGCATGTACGAATATTAGAAACTAGCTACGATAAAATGTTTAAGTATATGAGATTTTATTTGCAAATAGTAACATTTTTTTAGCAAAAGAATTATGCAGCACTCAGATATGGTTACGTCCATGGTAAAATCTGCATCTTGCTTCACTTTTTCTATTCAGTTAATCTACCGGATCTAATAATAAATTTGATAATATCCTGTGGTGTCCGAAAGAGAAGTTGTTTATCTCTGGACCAGAGTTGTAAAAGAATGCATTCAATTTAATTGCAAAACCGTGAGTCACTGTTAATAAATTACAGTTTGTGATTGTAATTGTTAAACAAAATATTTTACTCCCGAATAAAAAATGTCGTTAGAAATCTAATTTAGGTAATGTATAACAGGACGTATGTACGTAGTCATCACAACAACAGTGTATACAGAGAGGGGTAAATGAAACGGCCGTTACGGAATCCGCCACGATTCCTCATCAATGATCTTAGTGATAGTTCTTAATCTTTCAATATCCAATATAAGCTACTAATATTAGAAATCGTAACCCAGAATTGTAGATTTGATTCCAAATATCTTCACTGAATAGAAATATTGAAAGAAAATAAGTCTTTTTTGGAAGGAGTGCAATCTTTTTTGAAATCATAAGAATGCATTTGTTATGACTTCAAAATCATGACTGCTTTGAAGTCACTTAGAATCACCTGAAGTCAATTGAAGTCACCTGGAGTCACTTGAATGCACTTGCATTCACTTGAAGTCACATGTAGTTACTTGGAATGAATTGGAGTCACTTTAAGTCACTTGGAGTCAATTGATATTTGAAGTCAATTGGAGTCACTTGAAGTCATTTGAAGTCAATTGGAAACTTGAAGTCGATTGGGATTTGAAGTCAATTGGAGTCAATTGATGCTGCTTGAAGCCACTTAAATACACTTACAGTCACTTGGAGTCAATTGGAATTGAAGCCAATTGGCGTCAATTGATATTTCAAGTCAATTAGAACCACTTGAAGTCATTTGGAGTCAATTGGGGACTTGAAGTCAATTGGAGTCAATTGGGGACTTGAAGTCAATTTGAGTCAATTTTGATTTGAAGTCAATTGGAACCAATTGAAGTCAATTGGAGTCCATTGAAGTAATTTAGAGTCGATTGGGGATTTGAACCCGACTGGAGTTAATTAAAGTCATTTGGAATTACTTGAAGTCAATTGGGATCAAAGCAGCCACGATTTTGAAGTCACGAGATTTGCGTTCTCATGATTTCAAAAAAATATTGCATTCTTTTGACTACAAAAAATACTTTTCTATATGAATAGCCGATCGGCGACTCCAAAAAAGGCTTCCAATTGCATTTGTTATTGTGGAGTCAAATATATTCCATAATTACAAAAAAAAAATATTATTCATCTATTATCCCTCAATTGATTGCATTCTTTTACAGCTCTGCTCTCAACAATCCTGTGCCAAATATGCTAACTCTTGTTAGACAGAAAGTGTGTGCAGTTAATAAGAAAGTGATCAACCGTCTTTCCACACCGCAAGTTCACAGAAAGTACTATTTTGGCCCAAGAAAATTGAGCTGTACACAAAGACGCCAACTCACTTTTTCTTTCTCCTCGATGACCTTCGAGGAATTCCCGATTTTCGATAAATTTCTCCACACCGGCGTAATTTCATATTGGCGCAACACAGACTTTCCATATAAACATTTTATATGTACAAATGAAAAAATATTCCTTACATAAGTCTTAAATTTCAACTGTAAACCGAACAAGAACTACGATTAAAACCCCCATCTAAACTTAAACTTTCCCATCCTCTTTTCATCACATCTTTATTTATAGTGTAAGATTTATGCACAACAAAAGAAAAGAAAAACATAAATAGTGTATACCTTCAAAACGACCTCGAGTAACCTCAAAATAGCGTTTGAATACTAAAAGAGAAGCCGAATGAAAAATAAAAAAAAAATCATAATAAATTATAATCACAATAAAACCATAACAAACTTCAAGAAGATGATGATAATGATGGAAAGCAGCAGAAGACACAATAAATAAAAATATTGCAAACAAAACAACAACAACAAAAAAAGGAAAAAGAAAAATGGAAAGCGGCTTTTATTTACAACAACAAACACGCTCGCTGAGAGAAGGACTAAATCGAAAATGACATGCAAAGGACGCAAATGACAACGATGTCGCTGGCTGCATTTCTGTGCCATTGTGTCAAGTGAACACGAACACGAACTCTACAAAAACGCTTGCATAAATGACAACAAAGCCAAGCCATCCAGTGCTGAACATGCAAAAGAGTAAGAGGAAATGGCAAAGAAAAAATTCTACAGGATATGACAATAAAATATATGGCGGCAAGCAACGGAAAAAAAGAATATTGTTGTTATGCTTTTATACTGGCAGCTTAAAGTTCAATGAAATTATAAACTCAAAAGGCTGTGTGTGTGTGGAAAGCATACGGGGCGTTTTTTATAGTGAAAAAAAAAATCAAAAAATATGTAAGGGAAGATATCTCAATAATGTGAGGAAAGTGCCATGGAACGGAGAGGAAAACAGAAGTTGGAAAAATATGTTTTCTTTCATTTTAAGTAAAGGATTAGGCAGGCTACATAATCATAAAAGCATAAAAAACAAGCTTAATGCCATTAAAGTGTATACGAAATGTAAAAGCTTGAAAAAGAAAATATAATAAATAAAAAGTTAAAAGTTGTTGAAGGATCGGATTTTTTACATTTTTGACAATGTAAAGAAAGTAAGAATGCTAGAAAAAAGAGTTTGTTTTTAATAAGTAAGAAATATGCACATAGTTTGTCTGAATAATTACTATGAATATATGAGCGACATTAAATTAATTGACTAAATGGGTAATTTTCGTTAACCCATTTCCAACCGCTATTAAACCGATGCTTACAGGTGTCATAAACGTATAGAAAATGTTTAATTTTAAGATTTTTAATTTTTCTTTAGGGTTGCTCAGGAAAGGAAAAAAAAGGAAAAGGAAAGGAAAGGAAAGGAAAGGAAAGGAAAGGAAAGGAAAGGAAAGGAAAGGAAAGGAAAGGAAAGGAAAGGAAAGGAAAGGAAAGGAAAGGAAAGGAAAGGAAAGGAAAGGAAAGGAAAGGAAAGGAAAGGAAAGGAAAGGAAAGGAAAGGAAAGGAAAGGAATGGAAAGAAAAGAAAAGAAAAGAAAAGAAAAGGAAAGGAAAGAAAAGAAAAGAAAAGAAAAGAAAAGAAAAGAAAAGAAAAGAAAAGAAAAAAAAAGAAAAGAAAAGAAAAGAAAAGGAAAGGAAAGGAAAGGAAAGGAAAGGAAAGGAAAGGAAAGGAAAGGAAAGGAAAGGAAAGGAAAGGAAAGGAAAGGAAAGGAAAGGAAAGGAAAAGAAAGGAAAAAAATCGATTTTTCAACCCCCGGCTAGATGCCAGTGCTCTTCGCTCTCACCTATCTCAGCAAATAAACTACGGAGCGCATTCAAATTATTTTTGCTGCAAATTATAATTCTAATATAACTTGAAATTCAAAAGAATAATATTTGTCGAGTTTTTGAAATAATCTTTCCGAGCGTTAGAATTTTTTTTTGTGAAAATCACTTCAAGCGACTGCAGGAAAAACAGATAAAAACACTGGTCCAAACCAAAAAATAATTTAAGTTTGCAAAAGTTAAAATAACATATTTGCTGTGTTGCTGAGTTATATCCATTTGCCGCTAACCTACAGAAAATTCAAGAGCCACTGGTCGGAATGGGAGTTTTTTGAATCTCGTAGAGCATAGAAAAAGATAATGAAAAATATTTTGGCAGTACTTTTTTTAACCCAGATTTGATTCTTTATCGGTTAAGTCACACAAGGAAAGTGTGACTAAATGAAGAAAATGCACAGCTTCGGAAACAATATGTTTAGTTAGGGAGGCAACAACTGATTCGAAAAGTTGAAATGAAAAAGGTTTCGAGCGCATACAAACAAAAACTGATAAGTTTCAAAGTCGACGCTTTTTTTATTTATTGTCCTATATACCAGTGTCGTTTTAACGTCAAATGGACGTAGCATTTGCTACGAGACAGAGGTGAACCTCGGTATAAAGAGCTTCAAGAAAATTATGACAAATATATTAAAAATTTCTTGCTCATTTTGGTAAAATTTTTCTTACAAATTTCTTCCAAATTTGGCAGTTCACATATTCAGATTAATTATTTAAAATTAATAGGCATTAAATGAACAATGATGCCAGAAGAATGTCAAAAAGTGCATAGAACTAGCATGTCAGACGATCGTTTCGAAACCTTCTACTGTTCCACATCAGTAGCCTTCCATATGTCAGGAATTGAGCCTGGCAGTAAGGCATTAGACACTTTGTCAGGCATTTTGTCCGGCATCGTATTTTGCCAGGTATTTAAAAAAGAATAATGAAATAATCCATTTTAAAACTGACGATTTTTATTTTTAGTTTACAACTGATTACAACACTTCACGGAAAACGACGTTTTATTTCAAATATGATTAATATTTACGAAAAAATTGCAGTTACGATGTTTTGGCGGTAACTATTTTCGATGGAATTTATTTAAAGCTACAATTATGATAGTAAAGATAAATCTGTCTTAGGGGTTTTTTTAATCGAAAACTTGCAATTTATTTTTTATTAAAGGCAAATATATAGAAATAAAGAGAGAAACAAGAATTAAAAATTTTTAAACATATTGGGATTGAATGTACTTTAATTCGCAATATGGGTCTCCGTCATATCGCACACACAACTCTTTTTATTTATTTTAAAGTTCAGACACGCTGAATGGAAAACCCTTTATAAACTAAAAGGAACAAGCAAAAATTTTATCGCAACCATGTTTTTCATTTTGTGAAATATTTATTAAAAAAAAGTAGAGATAACGAAAAAACAATTCAAGAATTTTTTACTTATACAAAAACTTTGCTACGGGCCTCATAAAACCCTGAAGTCGGAACTGCTTTATACTAATCTCTTACTGGCTAAATCTTCGATGTGTATATTTCCAATAGTCATCTGGGAGGCCAACAAACAATCTTTGAAATAGGATCAATATTAAAATTGGTAGGTTGGACTTATGGAAGTGCTGTAAGTCCTTGAAGAGACACAATAGATCTTATAAATCGCAGTGCATTCCTCAACAATAATAATAATAATATTTTCAATGACTTTTCTTGCGGCACTCTTACTTTTCATATGTTTTTTACCTTGAAAAATTTTTCAACTTATTTTCAATTTATAATGTACTGACTAACTAAAAGACTGAGTGATATGGAAGGTTTATATACTTCCAGTCTTCCTTTAAATGCCTTGTGATTATACTAGTGATTTAATGATAAAAAAAAACTCAATTGAACCTTCATATCTAGAGAGCTGCTATCAGCCGTTGGATGGGTGTATAGATGACACCCATTACAATGACAATATTTGAATAATATACATAAAAGGAACCCATGAAAACTCTTATGACTTTAAAATATTCACGATAAAATACAAAGATATGCACAAAATTTCATGCGCATAAACCGCATATGTTTCTCATTTGCTTACATTATAGCCTTAAGCAAATGTATCTGATTAAACTTAGCTGTCTATCAAATTCTATACATAAATACCATCTTACATAAATTAATCCAAAATGCATTAAAATTCATAAATATAATTGATAAAATTATCGATAAATTATAAAATCATATAAAAATTTGCATTTTACTTATCACAAAAATCCAATAGCGTAAATTATTCATTACCTGGCCCCCTGCTAAAAATATATCCTTAAAATATTCATGCTTAATTCTGCTATGTAGCAGTAGGAGCTTATTTTATAACTGATTTTGTTGTTACTATTGTGATTTTTTTCTATATACGTACATATGCTGTAACCGTGCATATATGCTCTATAGAAAGCTTTACACGCATGTATAAATAAAAATTTGCATATGTTTGGCGAAATTACGCATAAAAACATACAAAGGCTTAATATTTATGTGTAAGTGAGGATATATACATATATGTATGTGTGTATGAGTAAATTTATACAGCATCTTTACACGTGAGCATAAATAAATATGAACGTACGTAGGTGTATGGATATTTTCATATGTATGTATGCACATATCCCAGTTGAACTTTAGACGATCGTACGAGTAATAATTGAGCGCTCCAAAGCGAGCAATCGATTACTCCCTATTGCTCCAGAGCTCTTGCATTTTGTACTCCTTTTTAACATTGCATGCCCTAGGGCATGGAGTACTCGTTTTAGCCTCCAAAAGGAGGACACGATTACGAGCCTGAGATCACTTGCATCTCATAGAAAAACAAAACTCCGAAATAGTTCCTTACAAAATTCATGACGCCATAGACTAGTTGTCTAAACCATCAGTAAGCACGCAAGCACTTGTGTGTGCCAAGGTTCAAATCCTACAACATTTTTTTTTTTTTTTTAATTATAATGTTATATTCATTTTTGCTCATTTTTTATTTTTTTATTATTTACTATTATCGTTTTATAATTTTATTATTTTCTTGAGTTGCCTTTTTCCAGACTCGAACCTGTGGCTGAAAAATTCGCATTGCGAATATTAAACGACGCGTTTACCAACTGATCCACACAAGCAAATTTATTGTCATTGAGTTTTGTTTCTTTTACTCTTGCAATGATTCTAGTACTAGTTACTGATTTTTAACTCTTTGATGCACACGATTTTAAAGAAAATAAAAACGCCAGTTGCACATAAATTTTTTTGGTTTAAATCATTATCAGCAGAATGAGAAACAGTAAATAAAATATTAAACTTTGTGACTATAAGTAATTTCAACTTCTCGAGGTGGATTAAAATATATCACACTATGCATAAAAAGATATGCGGGGCAGTTTTTACCCTACCTACCGTAAAGGGTTAACTGCGCAAGAGAGAGTAAGATATACAAATTTGAACTACTGAATCAGGCTGTCTTTGTTTATCATTATTTCGAAAAATAGTTTCTGTATTCGAGTTGCTCGTTTATCCCTCCTTTTGGAGTAATCATTAATCGTTTGAGGAGTACTCACTGTTTGTCCAACTGGGTATGTACATACGTATGTAAGTATATGTGCCCATACATATGCATACTTACATATATGATGCTAAACCCTAGAGTTGCTTTAGGGCGCATTTTAAATGTTTTTTTTGCATATGGTTGTATCTACAAGTGTGTGTTTGTGTGTGTTATCTGTTTACGATTTTCATACACTTTGACTTTTCTCTCCTTCTTTTGTAAAAATCGTTTCTTTATCATCCTTTTATGTTATACTTCAGCATATATATTTTTTCTTTCATAAGCATTTGAATCTTTTCGTTATTTTATTTATTTATTTTTTCATTTTCTTTTTCCCATTTGTTGTACGCTTTTATTGAGTGCTTTAATTTATTCAGAAGCAACGAAGCTTCTACTTTTTAATGAGGATCTTTTCAATATATTTAATATGCTATGCATTCATGTTTATGTATGTGTGTGTATATATGTAGGAGGATACAAGATTAGATTATATAAGTCTGTCTGTTGTCTGAAAGATTTAAATGAAACTGTATTGCAACAAGTTTTTAAAGCTTATTCTTTTGTATCACAATTGAATATTTTTTATAAATAGATAATTATAATAATTATAATTATTATATCAATTAAATAATTGGCAGGTGGAAATTCAATATTTCTGCTCAAATTCGTGCAAATGATTTTATATAATTTTTACGTTTCTGAATAAAGATTAACCTTTAAATGCCCACTGGCCACTGCAGTGACGAAGGAGTTGACTTTAGGAGCTGTCTGTGCTTACCAAAGTTATCTTTATCAATAAGGATGAATATGAATGAAAAAATTACAATTGCTGTATAATTACAGTTATTTTTAACTCATGTTTTGCTGAATTTGTGAACTGCAAACTGGTTTTCGAATTTTTAAATTATAATTGTATTACCATGTTAAAAACTTGTATGGGCTAAATTTTAAATGTGTAAAATGTAAGAATAACTGTAACGTAAGATGTAAGATAACTGTAACGTCCAGTTCCCCTCTCGCTCACACTACTGCGCGGCATGACTGTGCTACTCTAAACAACAAAGAGAAGAGAAGAAGAGAGGGAGAAATTAAACTACGAGCGGAGTTTGTTTGTTTATGTTTCGATCAATTTACTCGCACATATATGTACATACGAAAACAAAATGTGTGCGTACATTTATTCGTGGCAGAATTATTTGTTGGTGTGCAGAGAAAACGCGGTAGCAAACACAAGCGTTTGACAGGTTTTGAATTCGGTTAGTTAGATTGGATTAAAATTAAATATTTTTTAAAATATAAAAACAGTACAAAATATTAAGTAATAAAGAATCTGGGTTTCAATAAATGTATTAACAAAATGTAGTGATAATGATAGCAAACCACGGCATTATAAAAATTTTGCTTTGTGCATTGACCTTAGAAAGGCAACACTTTTTTTATCTATAAATAGCAAATATGTTAAACAGAAAAAATCAAACTTATTTATTATAAAATCATTTATTTACTTCAATAAAAATACATTGTTTCTTAT
Source organism: Toxonevra muliebris (assembly GCA_963691655.1). Classification (NCBI taxonomy): domain Eukaryota; kingdom Metazoa; phylum Arthropoda; class Insecta; order Diptera; family Pallopteridae; genus Toxonevra; species Toxonevra muliebris. The sequence continues at coordinate 28,693,672 of OY829329.1, forward strand.
TTTTATAAAATGCAGTTAAGGCAAATCTCTTTGCGCTGCTTTTAAAAAGTAGTGAGTGACTAGTCACCCCTGTTGCCTTTCTAAGGTTATATGCGGAAAGCACTTATCGTCGCCTGAGAATTGATTTGGCGTATATGTGTACAAATTCATATACCTTTACGCCAAATGAATTCTCAGGCGACGTTATGTAAAATTTCCACATCTAATGAAATTTCGAATCTACACGAAGGAAAACTTAAATCGCGGAAAAAAAGATGCAATTGCAGTTGCGTATATGCGAGCATATCGTGCATTGAGTAAAAGAAAAATGATGCAACTACAACATATCAGCCCTATTCACGATTTGGTGCAAATGCAAAATATTTCTGCTATCACAACAACAAATATATGCGATATGGAACAAAAATTTGTATTTGCAATGATGCAAGACCATGCGCAATTTATGGTGAATTGGGCTATTATATATAAAAGATAATGATATCTAATAAATTTTTAAGTTTATAAAAGAATTGTTTTAATTTGAGTTAATTACCTAAGCATATAGATTATACATTAAATCCCTATATATGGCTATACATATGTGAGCTTATGTATATGGCATTCATTTGGCTTAACTGTTAACACATCAAATATCTTGCGTGCCTTGCACGCATCCATTGTTTTTTTAAAGAAAGTACTTTTGAGAATATGGTTATGTTTTTTTGATTAAAAAATCTTTAATTTTGGCCGAGTATTCGTGTCTTCTTTCAACTGCCGCAAAATGAGGTTCTTCGCGATGACAACTATCATTTCATTTGTAATCGCCTGAAGCAAAAAACAAAAAAATAAAAAAATTATAAAAACTGATATTATTATGTAGTCTTTGTAGTAGATGATTTCGAAAATATTTTTATTTGACAAAATGGCGAGCGTTTGAACTTAACGTATCGTTTTTTCAACAAAAATTCGTTATTATTTCACCGATAAGAAATAAATAAGGCACTAAAAAAAGTTCTACGACAAAGTCTAGATATCCACAAAAAGTCAATCAAAGTCTGTTAATCGGTTCAGTGGTTGTCGAAATATTTAGGTCACCGATTTGAAAAACATGGTTTCGAGAAAAACGCATTTTAAAGTTGAGCAATGACTTGTTGCTCCTGCCTGATCCGGCTGCTTGGTGGCGGCAGCAGCCAGACATTCTTAAGATCTCAAGCTTCAAGAAAACAAAAAAATAGAAAAATCTTCATTTGCGACCATTCTAGGTCAATCGATTTTCCAAAACATGCTAAAGTAGTTTTACCCCTTAAGTGCATATTTCACATAAGTATGCATATTTAAAATTTAGGTATGTATGTTAATGGTATTGGTTTTCTCTCACGGTTTCCTGCTTAGTTTTTTTCTGGTAAGTATGCACGCGCATGTTTTATATTTGATTTCATTTGATATGGATTTTCTGCCACAGTCTTATGCTTGAACTTTTTCTTATCAGGTTTTGCACCTGCAGATTTTTCGAGCATACCACATTGATCAAAAAGTTCCCGCAATAACCACCGTGTGGCGCTCCCATCGTTCCGATTTGAGTTTTTTTTTGTTAAGTTGGTACATCTGTTGTTGATATTCCCTCTAAATCCTAGCGTCATAGCTTGACATTTGCAAATGTTACGTAGCCAAGAGTACATCTATCTTTGTGTGTGTTTTTTTACAATTTTAGAAATGGATTTAAATTTGCAACCACGAACTTGTGCGCGAACGTTGGTAATGTTGGAAAAGTGTTTCGGCAACGATTCTCTAAAGAAAACGGTCGTTTACCAGTGGCACGAGCGGTTCAAAAGTGGTCGTGAGTCAATCGAAGATGATCAACGCAGTTACAGACCATCGACTTCGAAAACCGAAGAAAACATTGAAAAAGTAAAAGAAATTTTGGTCAATAACCGCAACTTAACCATCAGAGAGAAAGCGGAGGACTTGAACATGGCCTATGGATCCGTCCAAGACTTTTTGGCTAATAATTTGAGTTTCCGTCGTGTACCAGCAAAGTTGTTGCCAAAAGACCTCAATTTCATCCAAAAAAGAGACCGTGTTGACGTCTCAAAAGACATGATTTGCGAGACTGAATCCGATCCCACATTCATCAACAGGATCATCACGCAATCCAGACATCAGGTAAGTGAATGGCGTTCATCAAATGAGCCGAGACCATAAAAACCACGTCGTTTTCAGTCAGAAAAGAAGGCAATGCTTACGGTTTTCATGGATTACAACGGTGTAGAGCATCATGCATTTTTGCAAGAAGGCCAGACAGTAAACAAAGAGTATTATTGAGGCGTTTGCGTGAAGCAATTCACCGAAAGAGACCAGAATTCTTCAATCGAGTTAAAAAACCATTACGGGGAACGCGTTTCAGCAGCCGAGAGCAAGTAATGGAAAAATCGCAGGAACCACTGATGGACATACCGAAAACCGAATATAAAAAATATTTCGAGGATTGGATCAAGCGCTGACATAAGTGTGTTGCAGTCGATGGGGATTACTTTGAAGGGGACAATATAGATTTAGATGAATAAACTTGTATTTTTAATTTTCTGAATAAATTCCGGGAACTATTTGATCAAGGTGGTATTCTAGTTTTAGGAATATTTTTTAAACAAAATTCTTTAATTTTTTAAGTTTTTGATGGCATTACAAATTATTTGTGTAACTGCATACTTTCATATCTCACGTGCATATACCAGTATAATTGGTCAGAATTGACCGTTTGGTCAGGTTGTAGCAGCTCATAATAGAAAATTCTCTTCCAATCTCACCAAACACTCAACATAACCTTGTTTGCCGTCAATCCAGGCTTTGAAGTCGTTTGTGGAGGGACACCAGCCTTTGACCATGAGTTTTTTCTTTTATTATTCTTGTATTAAATCCATTATTCATCGCCCGTAATGATTTGTTTCAAAAATGGTTCGATTTCGTTTCACTGATGGTAATTCGCTCAATCAAATTTCTTTGTGTTAATTCATGTGGCACCCAATTATCGAGCTTCTTTGAGTAGCTAGCCTTTTTTAAATGATTCCAAACTATCATGTGGTTGAAGTTTAGTACCTCCTCTATCTCCTGACAGCTTGCGTGCCGGTCTTGCTCCACCAGCTGCAAAATTTCATAGGCTCTTCAGTGACTGACCGGCCAGAGCAAGGTCCATCTTTGACATCGAAATTTTCAAAACAGAACCGTGCAAAACAAAATTGGACGGTGCGTTCTTTTAAAGCATCCTCACCGTAAACCGCAGAAATGTTCCGGCATGTATTTCTTCAAAAAATTTACTCATTTTCAAATCAATGTAACTTTTTACACAAATGACGAACTACAAAACTGTCTTCGCAAAAAATGTAGCCTGAAATGTCACCTTTCAATCGCGTTCATTTGAATCGGATCAGTGGTGCCAAATGTATGGTCATTAACACCATCTTGTGACAAAACTCGAAAATACTTTTTATACTTATGATCCAATATATCAATACAATATATTTTCAGTGTTGGCTTTTATCATATTTTCTTATGTATATTTTGTGTTATGCACGTTCATATTTTAATATATATTTCGTGCATACTCAAGTGCTTCTAACTTTAATTCACGAAAAACTTCCGATCAATATTATGAAAAAGTTATTTTTATTTGTGTAATAAAAATAACAAACACTTTTTTAAATGTTTTCTGAACTCTTGCAGTTATGAAAGCGGCACCTTACCCTTCCTTTTAATAGCTTATCAAATTAAAATTAAACATCTTAAGCAATCAAAAACCAAAAGTTTTAAGCTGTTCCCACACACACACACACACTAATAAAAAAGGAGACATGCGTGCATAGTAAGAGGCCAGAGAAGACACAAAAAAGCACTTGAAGACAACTGACGCCATTTATGTGAAATTTAATATTTGAATTAATTTTTAAGTCACCAGACATTACACTTCATTGCACAAATACACACACACACACATGGATACACTCACACATACTTGTACATGCAAATAAACGAGAGAAATTTTTAATTAAAAAGCGCTGTTTACTTTTCAAAAACCATTGTGATTTTTCGAAAGAGTCATAAAAAACACAAATAAATCCTTTTTTTTTATGCTTTGATTCAAACACGATAAAAACGACGAAGTCTTTATGATGCTCGTAAAAATAATATTTTTGTTTGTTTTTTTTTTTAAGAAAAATTTTAATTGCTTTAGAGTGTCATTAAAAAATTATAAAAAAAACATGAGCAAAAACAGAAAAGAAATAAAATCATTTGTTAAAAAGCTAAAACGTGTAGACGCAAGCAACCATTGAATTGAAAGCATAGAAACTTGTAAGTATATTTTTAGGAGCTTTAGTATTTCACTGAATTGTCGTCAAAACAGCAAACAATGCGACAGACAGACAAACACACACATAACAAAATATCTTTTGTTATTTTCCGTGTGTTTGTGTCTGTGTCACTGTCGGCATATGGGTGAAAGATATTTTTCCCCCATATACATACCTTCTCTTTCTCTCACTCTTCAATTTTCAACCCTTTTCCCTATTATTGAGCATATATTTGCCTTATTTCTTCTGTTACTTTAAAATTTAATCCGCTTATGGTAGTTTATGGGAACAAAAATGGTTGAAACATTGCATGTTTGTATGGAGGTACTAAATAGGTAGTTAAGTGTACAAAATGCATGCGTATATGTTTATATATATATATACATATGTATGTGTACGTATATACTTTGTATCTGTTGCTGTTGCTGCTCCACATTTTATGCTTTTAAGTATAAAAACAAATACTCTCTGCGTGAAATCTTTTGTTGGCATACAAATGTAATATTCTTTCTGACTGAAAAATTCTATTTACCGGAAGAATTGGGGCACACAAATATGGGTGAAGACGGTATTACTTAAATAAGATATGTACATTATGTTTTAGATTTTTCTTTAAATTGTTTTTAAATTCGCTTTGTGAACAACAAGTAGGTGAGTAAAATTTGATTAAAATTTGTTTTTTTATAGAACTTTCTGCTTTGTCATTTCTTAAAGACTATGTGCATATCTCAATGTTTTAGTATCGTATTGAAATTTTTTGTTGATATTTGTGCACTCTCTAAATCAGTAAATTTTGGCTGCACTATAGTTTTCACTCTCACTAGATCTTTAGTAGTAGTAGAAGTCAGATCCCACTATCACTAAACCTTTAGTGGTAGTGGAAAAAAAATCAACTACCACTAAATATTTAGTGGTGGTGGAAATAAAAACCAACTACCACTAAAACATTAGTGGCTGTGGAAATAAAATCCCATTACCACAGTCAAATCACACTATCACTGAAAGTTTTGTGGTTTTTTTTTTTTCGTTCGTTGGAAGGTGGAAATCTTCATAGACACCGCAGAACTCCTGTTCTAGGGTTCTATTGGATTCCTACCGACTAAAACCACCTCCTTAGTCTCTTTCCACTCTCCCCACGGACTACTCGTAGGTATTACTTCGCGGGGGTGGATCTAGCAGTTCAGTTCTCGATCTGTTCCTGCTGTTCTGTTCTCTCTATTTCAGTGGCGTGTAGCTTGATCATAAGCCGCGCGGGCACTGTGCATGTCTTCTTCCATTTCCCCAACGATTCGCACATCTGTGTGGTAAAATTCTCCAGTGCTGGTGTCCTGCCAAAGGCTTGCTTCAGCTCCTCCCTCTCGTTTTCGAAGCGTGCGCAATGAAATACCACATGCCTCGGGTTTTCATTTTCATTCGGACATGTGGGACAGTATAGGTCATCGTCATATCCGAATCTATGCAGGTATTCCTTAAAGCATACATGGCCGCTTAGCAGCTGCGTGATGTAAAAATCTACATCCCCGTGCCTCTGTTGACACCACTTCGCAATGTCGGGAATTAGCGTAAACGTTCATCGTCCTTATGTGGAGCACTCCCACCGCTGCTGCCACTCCGATATAGATCGTCGACGTTCCTCCATTTTTAATGCTCCCGTAGGTCTTTCTCCTGCGTTAAAAGGCATCCTAGTATCTATGAGCACTCTTAGATATCGGATGTGAGGTTGAGATATAATGGTGTGCTCTCACACAATCACCTTCAGCTGCTCTCTTTTTGAACGTTTTGTGGTGGGGGACATCATATTCCACTACCACTAAACTAGTGGAAATTACCACTAAACGTTTGGTTTTTAAGGTATTATTTGATATTGTTTTTAACATTTTCATATTTTATCAGATTGGGCTTTTTGGGTTTAATGGGTTCAGACAAGAGAGAGATTTCCTAAACTCAAATTAGTTCTCTTTTTACTACTAAACTTTTAGTGGTAGTGGGGTTTGATTCCCACTAGTTTAGTGGTAGTTGGATTTTATTTTAATTTCACTGGAGGCTTAATGGTAACGGGATTTTATTTCTACTACCATTGAAGGATTATTAGTGGTAATTGGTTTTTATTTCCACTACTACTAAAGGTTTAGTGGTAGTGAAATTTGATACCCACTACCACTAAACGTTAAGCGATAATGCAGCCTTACTCACACTGGCACTAAAAGTAGTGAAAAGCGAAATTTATTCATTAAGTCCCAGTCTGATTTTTTTAGTATGTATATCAAAAAAAAAAAAAAAATACATAAAAACCATTACTGATGATCATTGAATTAATTCAAATTTGTTATGCTTGAATTGATTTAAAGTTAATTTAAAATTATTATAGTATTTTGTAGTATGTGTGTGACAACTGCATTTAATTGACTTCACGTGCACCGTTTTGGTAAACAAATTTCATGCGTACCTTACATTTTCATGCACATTTTAAAGCATTTAATATTCTCTTTTATTACACACCATTTCAATGAATTTTTAATATTCACACGTGTGTAGTTGTGCAACTCCAACAACGTGCATAATATTTTTTTATGTAGCCACATAAAATCAAATTTTTCAAATAATCCACTTTTCTTACCACACATAAGAAATATTATAACTGCACATAAAAAGGGAATATAAATTATGTCACATATGAAGTAAGCAGCAAAAGTGCATAAAAATATACTAGTAAAAAAAAAAAAGAATAGTGCAATTGCAGAAAAAACTACATTTCTCACAATTTTATTTAGAAAATCATTTAATAAAAGTATATGAACCAAGAAATATGCAGACACACACACATACACTCAGTGGGAGAAATACATTTGCACATAGAACACATATACACTCTTACCATACATGAATCATCAAACACAAAACAGCGAAGGTGTTTTTGGCGCGTAATAACAAAAAATTCAAATTTCATACATAAGCAGAAATACAAAATGTGTACGTATGCAGTCAACCGCATATATGTATATATACCATACGTACATATGTAGTTGCACTTGCAGTGCTGAAGCTCCAATTACATATGGTTATGAGAAAGTGTTGGATAGTTGGATATAAACCAAACGATGCACATATATGCACACATGCATACGTAAAATGAAACGGACATAGAAGAAAGAAATGGCAATTTTAATATAGCTTATAATGGTATATGCAGCTATGTATATTTGTATATATTTTTTTATTTTTTTTGCAGAAATTGAATCATATCATGCTGTATATTTAGTTCACATAAAAGAAACTAAAGAAGTGTGGAGCGCAAAGTAAAGCAGCAGCGCTTGAAAGTATGCTACCCTTGCACATATGAAAGAAAAGATATACAAAAATAATATTATAATGCTGCATAACATAAACTTTATAATAGTGGTGGTGGCTGGCTGGCAGTAAAAGTAGTAAATGTGGCAAATGTAGTAAAAGTACATGCCATTTTTTTTACTTTCTTCAAAGTGCAGCAAAAACTCACACACACACACAACACAAATGCATTTGCAGTAAAAAGAAAAATACGAGCATACTTACAGGCGGTAGAAGCTGAAACAGCAACAACATACAAATACACATATGGACGTTTAGTGCTTTTATTTCTTTGTATGTATTTATATGTCTGTGTGTGTGTGTGTGTTGCTGCAATTTACTTTCATTTCATGTTTACTACTACCACTATTTTTTCTATATTTTCCTCTTATTTTCCAACATTACACACTATAGCACACTTTTTCGTTTGGTTGTGCTGCTTTTTGCTTGTTAGCATTTTGTAGTGTAACGTTTTGAGTTTCATATTTACAACACTGCAGTACTGTCCCCTACCTGCTTCTCTCTTCCAAACACATACAAACACGTACACTCATTTACACTCAAATCGTTAGGAGCATGCATACATGCATACTTCCTAAAAGTATGCAATTGTATATGCATCAATGCAAAACGAAGCTAATTTCAAGGCGCAAACCATCATCATCATCATCATCGTCAGTATCAACATGGGAAGTTTGTAGAGCACCTACAGCAGCCTGAGCTTCCCTAATTCCGAAATAAAAAGTATGCAGTCGTTTTCTTGAAAGGAAGTACATAAAAGTGTATACGATTTGTTGTTGTTTTCTTTTTTTTTTTTGCTTTCGTTTTCCTCTGGTAGTGTGTTACACTTTTTAGGTTTCATGTTTTACGTTCTATTTTTTTACGCTTTAGCATTTAGAAACATTTTTTTTTTACTCGTATTTGGAGGGAGGGGGAAGCAATAAGTGCTCAAGCGTTCAATTTCTTGAGCAGAAAAGAAAAACTATTACCATGTTATGTTACGAATTTCAAAATGAGTATCGTTTTACATGCACTCATATAAAACTATATGGGTTTATGCTCAAAGAAAATATAAAATGCATAAGCTTTTATTTGATATCAAGAGAAAAATTTAATAAGTTTTTAAAAATATTAACTTGGAGCTAGAAAAATTATATTGTATATAAAACAAACATATGCTATTGGATGTAAACTAAATCTATTTTAAAGTTGCATTAGAATTAAAGTAGGGTTCATTCCTCAAAAGATATACTTATAAAGAGTGTTTCAACAAGAGTTGTAGGGTTGGAAACTGCCATCGTAGCATATAACCGTTAGATTTGATAAGCGTGCGAGTCCGGCACGGTCTGCAGAAAATATGGCTACTGTGAGTAAAAGTGTCGCAGAGAGCCCAATAACATCAATTCGGCACCGTGCACAGCAATTGCATCATTCGACGGCTACTGTGTATCGAATTTTGACAAAAGATCTTCATTTGTAGGCTTATATTATTAATATTATTTGAAGGAAGGACGACTCGAAAGTCAGGTACTGCGACCTCTAAAATCTATTGTAACAAAGCCCCAAGAAAGAAAGGAAGAGAGTAAGAAAGATAGATAAGAGACATACCCAAGCCGAGAATCGAACTCGGGTCTCCAGAGACAACTCTGCCACTAGTCCACTGTGGTGATGGTAGGACCTACAGTTTAACGCCGATTCCGAACGCCTGTGAGGCAAATTTTTTATCAGCTCGGTGGTTTTGCCATTACCAACCAAGGTTTGTACTTGTACACATTATTATAATTCTCATCCACTTCATATCGATAGTGAATATAAGAAGTTTATGAGAATTAACCACCAGACCAAGGCGGGAAACGAACCCGCAACCTTCTGGATGAAAGTCTAGTGCACTATTGTACGCTTATAAGAGTCACTTGATTTAAAAATTAAAGCCTGGAGAATTTTGTATAAAGTAAAGTTTATGCCGACGATACTTAAGCGATTCGAGACCTAAAAGTCAACATTAGTGCCGCCATAGCTGAAGCGGAGCCAGCTTTATGCCAAAAAATCGTTAAAAATTTTGAGAAATTTGCGTGCAAAAGGAGCCATGGTGGCCATTTTCATAATGTTATTCCGCATGAAAAGAGAGTATAAAGAGTCTTTAGTTTATAGCAGCAGAGCGTCCGTTTGCTAGATTCTTCGTAATACATTTTTCATTCGTTGAGGTATTCATTAGATTTTGGCTTAAGTCCTTACGTCAGGATTAAGATTCCCGCTGAGGTATTACTTAAGCATCAGGGTGCTGTGTCCACGTACCCTGGTGTAGTAAATAGTCAAATTTTTGCCATACGCCGAAGGACATCGTTTACCTGCATCATGTGACGACGGCACGCAATATAAATATATAGATAAACAAAGTATCCAGTAATCAAACGAAAAGAACCGAGCACCAAGAAGGGCAAACGAAGAATAAACGATCGCCACAGAGGCTACAAAGTGCGACGAGCACCAACAAGTACAAATATAGATCCTTCAAATGGCAAAGAATAACATACGAAGTAACAGGTACGATAATACGAGCACTCGAAGTACAACACAATAATAAATAGTATCGAAAAAAAGGAATATTACAAATAATCATTTCGCATTACAAATATAAAATTGAACTATCGTAAGTGCTGTTATTTAAGCACACTGGTTACTCACTGAGTATACCCCAGCAAAAGAAATAGAACCAGATCATGCTTATAATATTTTTATTTCTGAAACATTTTTTAAACTCTTTATCATCTAAAATAAAAAGTAAACTGATGCAATTATGAAAAATTTCATTCACATATTTTGATCATGCATAATGAGGTTTCTTGTTGTTAGCTTGTCACTTTTTCTATCTAATATCCGTGCACAATTCGGACCTTCGATGATATTTTCAGATATTATATGCATAGACTAAAATAATATATATATAATTTATCGCATAAATAAGACAAAAAATTAATACTTCGATGCGAGCAGTGTTTTTGGTGCGGCTATAACCTTGGACCTCCTACCTAAAGTACAATTCAATTTAACCTCAAAAAAACAAAAATAAAAATAACAAACTCCTATTTTTCAATTATGAAACCAAGAGCTATTTACAAGTCTATTCTTTTAAAAAGGAATCTTTTTTAACTGCGCATTTTACGCCTTCACAACTTTTATGCTGTATTTCACACACACACACATATAGCAACCACTGCCATGACCTACATTATCCTTACGCGGCGGCACTCATATGTGGATGTGTGGGAATTCAGTGTAAAATTTTTAAAAAGTATTTTTATTTTTTTTTTTGCATTTTTGTTTTGTTTTCTGTGTCAGTGTGTTTACTTTAAATGTGGTTTGCAGCAGTGTGTGGCAACAAATATGCAAATATAACAAAACGTTGACAGCGTTGCCAACTTAACTGCAATATGGCAGTTGCTACTAGAGCAGAGTAAATTATAAGAACTCACTGTAGTCGTGGAGCAGATGGAGGTTGGAAAATAAGCGCAAATATAACAACAAACAAAAAATGAAGAAGAATTTTATGCATTAATATCAATTTCGTTGTCATAAATCCAATGAGATATACTTACATACTGACATACATATTTACATATTTTTATATGTTTTGTGAACAGTGACAGTTGTATGTGACTTTTACTTTTTATTAGCTATGAAATATGGGTCGCTAGGGATATTTTAAGGCAATTTAAAAAAAAGTTATTCATATTCAATGGTAAAGTTTATTTATTTTTTGCTCCTTTTTTTGTGTGTTGGAAAATGTGTGGTGCAAAATTGCCAAAATTTATTAAAAACACTATGGAGAATTAAAGAAAAAACCAAACAAAATCGGTAGTTACTCTTTGGAAATATCGATAACTTTTTTGCTGAACTATGATTTATGTGCTACATTCAACACCGGAAGCTTATAACTTCATAAACTTTTGAATGAAAATTTTTTTTATTAAATAAAGGTTTATTAAAATTTAGTAGTGAAATTTGAAATCCTTGAAAAAATTTTAGCACATATCGATAACTCTTTTATTTCAGACTCATTTCGCAGTACATTTTACATGCAGGCTAAATTATTTGGAGTAAATTTTAAACCAAGTTCTAAGTAGGGCTGAATCCAAAAAAAAATATCAAAAGAAAATATCAACAGCGAAAAACAAAAATTTGAATATACTTTTTTTGAGGTTTACATCTGTCTAGTCAAGCAGAAAAAAACTTCATACTCATAATTTTCAATTGATCCTCAAAATCTGGACTTAGGGTCAAAAAACCCATTTTTGACAGTTGCAAGCATATACTTGCACGTAATTTTATTTTTATTTTTCCTAGAAGTAAGTTTTTATAATCTATTGAAAAAAAAATATTTAGTTCCTTACAACGATATATAAATTGCTAATAATATATCTTAAGGAATACAGGAATTAGAAGGCAAAACATAAGGAAAATCGAAAAAAAATTTACATTTTTTCATTTTGAATGGCGTTTTAAAGGACTATTTTGTTTACCAGTGTATATATCGGAGTACGTGAAAATAAACTGCATTCAATTCTTTTTCCAACGAGCTATAAATTTTCAAAATCCATTGAGATGTGGCTGACTTCTTCAACTCTTTTATTTAACTACCAAAAAATTTCAATACGTATTTGTTTGCGAAACAGCAACAGCAGCTTGAAGTCGAATATTTCAGTCAAACCTCAATAGATTTAAAAAATTTATAATTCGTTAGAAACAGAATTAAATGCAGTTTATTTATTTATACCTTTTTATATACACTGGTAAACAAAATAGTCGTTTAAAACACAATTCAAAATGAAAAAATATAAAAAAGTTCAATTTCAATTTTCGCCCTGTAGCTCTGGTATTTCGTATATCAATTATATATCATTGTAAGCAACTAAGTGTCCTGATAAATAAAAATAAAGTTACGGGCAAGTATATGCTTTAACCTATCAAAAATGGGGTTTTCGGCGCTAAGTCCAGATTTTGAGGGTCAATTCAAAATTCTGAGTATGTAGTTTTTATCTGCTTGACTATACCTACAATTTGAGCTATGTCTCGAGGAAAGTATATTTTCACTGACACACAGTGTAATTTGTTCAATTGGCCATATTTACTTACAAGGTATTTCAATTAAAGTGCAACGTAGAAAAAATCAATTTTCTTTTGTTCCATTTTTCTATCAAAATCTTAACAACCAAATTGTCTTAAAATTTCATTAACTCAATTTTCAACTTGGTCGCTCGGATGACGCTCTGTGAAATTTTATTCCATTCCCAAACCAGTGCACGCTTCAAGGCGTCAACGTTTTCTTGGTGTTTCTTACAGATGTTGCTCTCAAATACCTTCCATATAGCAAAGTCCATCGGATCGAGATCAGGTTAGCACAAAGGCCATTCCGCTGTTGAAATAAAGTTTGGGGCGTTCTGAAGCGAACGCTGCGTTTTTTTGGGTTCGTGAGCGAAAAAATCCAACGGTCGGTTTAGTTGCCAATGCCAATTCATGATAAGATTCGGCATTATAATTCTATCCCTTTGACACAGAAACAAGCGAATTGCGTACATTTTGGATTTATTCGACTCAAACCATAACAGACAATAGTTTTTGACATAGATATGCCTGCAATTGATCAGTATTGATAGAAGAGTATTTCCTTTCAATCAAACTCTGTCATTTTGCTTGTTCAAAAATTGTTGCAGTCAAAATTTTGTCGTCAGTGAACACAGACTGTTTCAAACCGCCACAAACGAAGATAATTTTCTAAGGATATCTGTAAATTCTTCAAAATCATGTTAAAAAAAATCAAAAATCATGATGTTATGCGATATTGTTTTCAAAATATTTGTAACTTTTGCTCAATGTATCGGTAATAGCTTATCAATTCGGATAAACTGTTAGGTATATTCTAAAAACCCATTACCTTAAAAACCACAAAAAAATCGATAACTTTTTTAGATTATATGCATCTTCTTCAGAACTATTAAATATATTGTTATAGATATTCAAAAATATGAAAAAAATTATTCAGAATATCCAAAATTATCGATAACATTTTCCAGAATATCTGTAATTCACTAAAACTACGATGAAAACTCACAACATTTTTCACAAAATCTGTAATTCCGTCAAAATTTCTATCGAAACTCAAAAAATATTGACATGTTTTTTACTTTAAAGTTTCGATTAACATTCAAAATATCGTTTTAAAAAAAATTTTATATTATCGGTAACCTTTTCAAAATTAATAAGCAATGCAGAAAATATCAATTGATATTTTTAATATATTAATAAAGTAACCAATATTAAATATTTTAATACGTTTTCAAAAATATCGAGTAACTTTTTCACTGTTTCAATAAATTTCTAGACAAAGTACTTCTACTTTTTTCGGAATACCTTTAAATTCTACAAAATTTAATGAATTTTTAAAAATGTCAGAAAATTCCTTTCGTAATTTCTTCAAAATTTTGATAAATGGTTAAGAACTATGTTTTTTTTTTAAATGCGTGCAATTCCTTGAAAATATTAACGAAATATTGAAAGTTTTAAAGAATTAGTATAACTTCCTAAAAATGTTGATAATATCGATCAATTCTTTTAAAAAATTTCAATGAAATCCTTAAATTTATGGCTCACTTTTCTTCATAATATCTACAATTTCTCCAAAATTTCGATGGTAACTCAGAAAATTATTGACAAATATCTTTGGAATGACTGATATTTCTTCAAAATGTCGATAAATCTTCAATAGATCGATTAAAACTTTATGAATTTTAAAGAATTTTTTTTAAATATCGATAAATTTTCAAGAAAAGAAATATCAAAACAATTTTCACAATTTTGAAAAACATTAAGTTTCCAATAAAAATTAAATTTCTTATGTTTTTTCTTCAAATTTCTAAAAATACCGATAACTGTTTTTAAAATACCTACTTTTAAAGAAATATCGAATATTTTTAAGAATTTCTGTACCTTTTTTAAAATTTCAATAAGATTTCCATAAAATTTGATGACAATTAAAAAATTTCGATCAGTTCTTTCGGATTCAAAATATCGATGAAATCGAAATTTTTTTCGGAATATTTCTAACTCAAAAATTCTATAAATCTATTAAAATATGGGTAAATTTTATATCGATAAAGCATAAAATTCTTGAAAGATTTGCAGGATACAAATACATATCTACACATTAGCTGCGTCAATGACAGTTGTGCCAAATACATATTAATTTGTGTTTATACTCGAATATCAATTTAGTTTAATTATTTTATTATCCAACTGTTAGTTTATTTTTGTCATTTTCTGTTTTACTTTTATTTATTTATTCCACCTACTTTCATGTCATTTCAATTATTTTTAATTAATGAATGACGCAGAAATTACCAACTGTAATCGGCACTTAACTATGCTGAAAATATTATTCCAAATATGTATTTAGTTGTACACAGAATAAAAGCGCACGCAAAAAAGAAAACGGAAACAAAACACAAACACAAAAAATCGATTACTACCAGATTATAGCAAACAATTTTCCTAATTAAAAATGAAATAAATCACTCTGCTTTCACTAATTAAGCTCATACAATTAAATTTGTACAAATATGTTTTTATGTTACTCATGAGTTTCACACCCTCACCCTCTCTCTTTTCTCATTTTTTCCAGACTGAAGGTCGATAACAATGGCGGTGCTTGGTGCCCTAAGCATATGGTATCACGTGGCCTTGAAGAATATCTACAAATTGACCTGCTGCAAGTACACGTGATCAGCGCGATACGCACTCAAGGTCGTTTTGGCAAAGGTCAAGGACAAGAGTATACGGAGGCATATGTGCTGGAGTATTGGCGACCTGGATTTGAGAAATGGATACGCTGGAAGAGTATTCAGGGCAAGGAGGTGAGTTCAATTGAATTGAATAGAGAGAATAATGAATGAAAAATATTTTAATATTTTGGAATTTAAACAATTTTAAAAACCATGTACCGGGAACTGTTACCTCTCTTGTGTCTCACTTCTAACTAGTTAAATTTCGTTGTATGCCCAATGTGTTCCTGATTCATCATTGATAACTTTGTTACTTAAGGGGACATTCCAATTTGAAAAACGTCGATTTTCTTTCTTTTTGATTTTGGGTTCCTTATAGTGTGAAGAATACTCTCCTAAAATATTTGTGAAAAATTCGAAGTAAAACAAAAGTTATACATATAATTGTGCCTTGATGTACTAAAAAAGCAGATTGAAAATCTTTATTTGGTGGTTTTAAAGGTCGCTGATTACGAATCTGACATAAGATTTTTGGAATTCAAAATGGCGGAAAATTTTTCAAAAATTGATCGCCATATTGGATTTTTTCCAATTTTAAAGTAAAATATCCCCTTAAAGAGATCTATAAACTCAATTCATAAACTTAGAACTGACCTAGACCGCTGATATTTCAAGAACTTAAAGAAATTGTATAAACCTATTCAAAATCCAATTAACTAGCTGCAAAAATATTTGCTTGCCATATGAATTTGTATTGGTGTTGTTGCGCAATGTCAACATTAATCATTGTGCTAATATAGCAATTTCGCCCATTCACCAAAGTTATCGCTAACACACCCCAATTTGCTTTGTACCACCAAATTATTTTCTATTTATGATTTATCATATTTCATTGCACAGCAAACAAATGCAAAATGATTTTGTTTAACAAACAAAAATTATTTACACGCCCATTAATATGAACATAGGCTCACACGCCTACTTGACACTACTATTCCCTTTTATTTAAGAATGCCTGAACTTCAGGACTTCTCTCTTCCAGCTTCCCCAGCACAGTCATCTTCTGCTGCTTCTACATGTAATGCAATGCGCACAATTCACATTCACACATTAATCAAAACGATAACAATCGTAAACTAAACCGAAAACTATCGTCATACTATCAGTTTCCAATTCTTGCCACACTCTTAACAAAGTTAACAAGAAGAAGCACAGTTTCTTACCACAAAAAAAAATGCATGCAAACGGCATCTCTAGTCCTTTACTCTCGGCATCTTCTTACGTGCGCGCACATTATAAATTGCGTAGGTGTCTTGTGGTATATGAGAGCGGGTCGGCGTTTTCCTTTCGCTCATCCCCCCTCCTCTCAGCTACGTTTTATTATTATTTTTTTTTTGTTGTACAATTTATGTTTGCAATTTCATTGCGCACGACATGGCCAAAGCAACGAACGCTCAAGAAAAAAAAACAATCCATAGCAAATCATGCAATGCGAAAATTCAATTTCAAAACATTAATTTTATTTATTTCTACTATTTTTATGTTATTTTCTTTTTGTTTTGTATTCAGTGTTCATATTTTCTTAACGCCTTACCGTTTCATTCCACACAACACCCACTTACAGCTTACACTATTGCCTCTCATAGTGTAATTTATTCAAATGTTGGTACTGACACAAAAGTAGCAATAAAAATCTGAAAAAACTTTACCTCTAAGTAAAAGCAAAAGCATTCTGAATCTAAGAACTGAATACAGTTTTCAGATAAATACAAGTCACATATTTATAAAACATAGAACTTAAGAAGATTGGCAACCTCAAGAAAATGATGTGGGAAAGCTAATTAAGAAGTTTATAAGTAAATAATCCTACTGCTGTACCAAATATGCCAAAACTTACAACCACAAGCAATTTTAAATCCCTTAACTATAAAAAATTAAGCTTGGTGGCCCTAGCTTCTTCCAGCAATATCAATATATCTTTATAACTGAAGATATAGTCTACGAGAAAATCAACACTACTAATCTGCTGTTAATCTTAATTATATTACAGTGTTTTTTCAGATTTTTTGATTCACTGACTAAAAAATTTTAAATTAAACACTGTTCATCCCAAACTTATTTGGTTACCTCGGTTCAGCATGAAGCCATAGTACTACATTTCTAAAAAAAATCAATTCTCTATAATGACTTAATTTCAGTACTTCATCTATTAAAATTCTTTAATTTTCCTTTCTAATATTAGTGTTTAAATTGTTTTTTGATCTACTCTGAGAGAGCAATCCGTAGAAGTTTGCTTAGCATCTGTTGTGAAAGTTTAATTCCTTCTATTTATTTAGGATATACTTTGAGAGTTCTGTTTTTTCTGGTAGTTCTTATTGTATCTTGAGATTCACATTTCTTAAGTTTGTATTGGATCTACCTTGAGAATTCAGATTGTTTCGCATATTTCGTGAAAGTTTTTTTTTTGTTTAAATTGTTTTGGAATTAATTACTCTAATAGCTCCAATTCTTCTTGTTATTTCTTCAAGTGGTTCTTCTAGTAGTTTTGGATCTATATTTCTTCATATTTTTTAGACTTACCTTAAAAATTTCGTTTCTTTTGATTCTTTGCGATTTCATTATATTTTAGATCTAGAGTATCTTTTTTTCTGGTTGTTTTGGATCTACCTGAAAAGTTCCTTTTCTTCAGGTGTTTTTGAATTTACCTTGAAAACTTAATTTTTTCAAAGTATTTATAATTTATCTCTAAAGTTTCAGCTCTTCTAGTAGTTCTGGTTTTATGTTTAGAGTTAGAGATGGGCTGGAAGGATATAAAACTTCCATACCACTCAGACTTTTGTACCATTGTACTTTGCCCAGATAGAAAAAAAGGAGAAGAGAAGATAACAGAGGAAAAGGAAAGACAAATTTTACACCCCACCAAAATTTAATCTATTTAAGGAAACAAAGAAGAACTTATCCCTAAGACATTGCCTCTCGTGAAAGCGGGAAAATAACAGAATAAATGCTCAGAAGTGTCCATTTCCTTCTTAAAGCCGGGTAGGCAATGATAGCCATGTTAGCCACTTGTTGACCACATGTATTTTTCTCTCTAATTAAACCCACCAGGAAATGCAGGTGGAGAAGAAAGTCAACTGTTCACATGTTAGGTTTTAGCTTGTAATCCTAATTTCTTTAGGTTGTTTAGGAGCTACTTGGAGAGTAAAGTTCAGGTGCATCAGAATGCACCTTCAATATGAGTCGCCAATAACCCTACACCTGAAACTAATAAGTAGCTATCACTTTCACTATCTCTATTCTAGTTACTCTAATTGAATATTTTCGTACCGTAGATGACTGCGGTTCATCTCTACCGATCATTGGCTGTAGCGTGCAAAAAAAATAGTACCTATGTATGTAAGTGTGGGTGGTAAATGGAGAAGTGAGTGCACAAGCAAAAAACCAGTATTATGTTTTAGGGGTATTCAGGTCTAACTAAGTAGTAAAAAAAAATGATGGTAACGAAAAATTATTTCGTTACATTCCTCCCCTCTAAATTACGCGGCACTGCTGCGGATATTTAACAAAAAAATTAAAGTATGTGATAAGAAAAATATTATGTATTGCTTTTTTGAATATCTTTGCCGTGATAAATTGCTACTCTGCCGGTATCTACGTCTTTTAACTCATACATTGTATTTCCTTTGATCGCCATTACTTTCGCTTTGATAAATGCCGGAGCAAATTTGGCACAGAATCGCTTGGACGCATCACTCAAAACAAAGTTCCTTCGATATACTGTATCTCCTACTACAAATCTTTTGGAGTTACTACGGAGGTTGTATCGTTTAGCTGAATTCTCAAAAGCTTTTGAGATATTCGATAAAATATCAGCACGAATAAGCTTAAGCCTATCGCTTTTGTCTATTTGCACTTCATCGTTCAAAGATTGAAGCGTGCGTAAAAGATCATATTCATTACCATGATTAATCATCTGCTGGCCAAATGCGGCATAATATGGTGTGAAACCAATAGATTGGTGATATGAGCTGCGTAACGACTCAGCGATATCTTGCAGGTGTTTATCCCAAAGGGATTGATCATTTTTGATATAAGACCTGATTCCAACAACTATCGAGCGATTCACTCTCTCACTAGCGTTAGCTTGTGGACTATATAGTGCAGTATAGATATGTTTTACACCATGATCAGCTAAAAATGTGTTAAATTGTATAGATTTGAATTGTGATCCATTGTCAGAAAAAATTACTTCCGGTGTACCAAAAATGCTAAAAATGGTTTCTTTTAAATATTCAATTATAACATTTGAGTTAAATTTCTTCAATGCTTTTAGGAAAGGAAATTTGGTTACATGATCCAAAACAATTAGAATTCCAATATTCCCACTCTTCGATCTCGGATAAGGACCCAGTAAATCGATATATAATTTTTGGAATGGACGTTGGACTTGAAACTGACTAGACATTGGAGGACGTAATACTTTATTCGGTGCTTTACACTTTTTGCAAATATCGCATTTGGTGATGTGTTCTTTCACGTCAATTGTCATTGATGGCCAATAAAAATTACTACGTAACCGCTCCAATGTTTTCGCAATGCCACCATGACATTTGTTTGGTGGGCTGTGAGCGCTTTCAATAACTTCATGAATCAACGCTTTGGGAATCCAGAGTTTCCAATTATATAATTCTCTGATGGAATCACCATTTGCAAATTCGGTGCGCTTGTATATTTTATTGTCTGAAACATGCAGGTTTGGTAATCTAGATTGATTTTGTACAATGTAGTTTTTAAGTTTAACATATTCCTCAGACGCAAAAGATTTAGACTCTAAGTTAACAGATGGACAAATACATAACTCTGACAAATCTTCGTAATTTTGCCTGGACAGTACATCTGGCACAACGTTTTGTGAACCACGACGATGTTCAATTTTGAATCGAAAACCCTGTAACTTGAGAGACCAACGAGCTAATCTTCCATTGAGGTCAGATTGACGCATGAGCCACTGTAAGCTTGCGTGGTCAGTTATTATGGTGAAGTCTTGACCTTCGACGTACGCTCTAAATTTTTTTAGACTAAGCACGGCTGCTAAGCATTCTAATTCGGTTACACTGTAGTTTGACTGTGCTTTGTTTAGTTTCTGAGAGAAATACGCGATTGGAACCTCAATGCCCATCTCGTTCAACTGTTCCAAAACTGCACCTACTCCTAATTTACTTGCATCACATTGGATGAGAAATGGCTTAGAATAATCTGGATTAGCAAGTACAGGGGCAGTTGACAACAAGGTTTTCAACGTTTCAAATGCTCGTTGAGCGTTTTCATTCCAGTTAAATCCTTTAGACTTTTTAAGAAGATCGGTTAAGGACGTAGTAATAGTCGCAAAGTTAGGTATAAATCTCCTATACCAACCAGCCATACCTAAAAATCTTCGCAACTGTTTGACAGTAGCAGGTTGTGGATAATTACTAACAGCTGCAATCTTATCGGTATCTACTCGCAAAGTCCCTTGACCAACAACATATCCTAAGTATTTCACTTCTTTTAAACAAAATTTACTTTTTTCTAAATTAATCGTTAATCCTGCTCGTCTTAAATGATAAGCAACTTCAGCGACAACCTTCATATGATTTTCAAAGTCTTCCGAAACAATCAACAAATCGTCCAAATACACAAAGACCCTATCTTTTAATTGTGGTGGAATAACGCGATCCATGAGGCGGCACAGTGCTTGTGGAGCATTGCACAACCCAAACGGCATCACACGATACCTGTAAAGGGGGCGATTTGGAACTGTGAAACAAGTTAAATCACGAGAGTTTTCAGCCAGTGGAATCTGCCAAAAAGCTCTTCGCAAATCTAAGGATGTGATATATTCGGCTTTTGGTAGGCGACTTAGTATGCCTTCAATGTGGGGAAGTGGATAGGCGTCTTTAACAGTAACGTTATTTACTTTTCGTGAATCGAGACACAATCGGACTTTATTTGACTTACGGACTAGTACGACCGGACTGGACCACGGACTGTTAGGTGCTTCCTCTATAACTCCTAATTTGAGCATCTCATCTATTTCCTCATGTAGTAACTTCTCTATAGCTGGTGAAATAGGGAAGTATCTCTGTTTTATCGGACGGACATTTGGAACCAATTCTATAGAATGTTCTATTAAGGAAGTTTTGCCTAAGCCTTCCTTGGCATAAGATGGAAAAGAGTTTACCACAGTCTCTAGCTTAAATTTTTGTTTTTCGGACAATTGATGAACATTAGATAGGTTTTCAGAACTTTCTTGAAAAGTGTCAATTTGTGCAATAAGATTTGGTGCAATTTCAAATTTGATCCAAAAATCAATTCCTAGGATTAAATTCTGCGAAAGACTTGGAACAATAAAGAAATTGATGATTTCAGATCGGTTCTTAAATTTAACTATTAATTTAGTTGTTCCAAAAACTATTTGCTCTTTACCATCAGCTGTACGGATTGATGTTTTGTATTGAGAAATGTTTTGCGATGAGCAGATCTTCTTTGCTAAATCATTGCCTATACACGACACCTGTGCTCCACTGTCTAATAATCCTAAATGAGCTTCATCTAATAGTAAAACCTCTGCATAAGGGCGTAAATCAAAACAAGAATTTTTAATTGAGCACATAAATTGAGATACTTTTTTCCTCCTGTTCCTAACAAGTTTCCAAAATTTACGAATTCTAAGAGAAGAACGCTGTTTATTTTGAGATTTAATTTGTATGATATTGACATCAGGCATTATTTTTGACCGGTGGTGTAAATATAATTTCATTCTTTCTTCATATGTTTTAAAAGATTTTAATTCAGGTTTACTCTGTTCTGCTTCTTCTTCTGCAATTTTATTGTGCTTCATGATTTTTACTTGTGATTGCTTGCCGGCAAGTTCTTGCGAGGATTCGATTTTGAAACCTCGCACGCTTTTACGTTTCCCGGATTGCAAATTTCACAATTAGGTTTATAGACTCCAATAGTTCCGCATCCGTAGCAAAATATTGTCCTTTCCTGTAAGCAATCGAAGAACCTGTGACCTTCCTGCCTACAGTTCCAGCAAACAGTTTTACCTATTTTACTTCTACTTGCTACTTCATCAATTTCTAACTCAACAAACTCTTCATTAATGGACATGGAATCATCTGTATCTAATTCGTTTACTTGGCGTTTATTAAAATTGCTTCGCACATTTTGAGATAAATTAGGTAAATGGGTAGATTTTGAAATTTCCTGAAGCAATTGTTCACCTTTCAGACATAACACACGTAATTGTGCTAAAGAGTTAATTGAGACGTATAAAATTTGTTGTCGAATACGTGGCCTTAAGCCCCGTTGCAAAATTTCTACCAACTCTGCTTCTGGCAACGGTTGTCTTAAACTCTCAGTTATTTTCAGGACAGCATTTCTATATTCGTCAAAGCTTTCTGAGGCTCCTTGCTTGCGAGCTCTTATCGCTTCTTTAATATCGATATCAGTGCGGTGTTCTTCAAAGTGGGTACGTAAAGCTTGGCATAAATTTGGCCAAACTATCCTATCGACAGTTCGTCTATATCGCCAGTACCAATCTTTGGCTTCTTTGCTGAACAAACTTTGAGCATGTTCACATAGTATGTTGAAATTACCATTGAGTGTATCAACGACTTGTGACTCAATGCGGTATATGAAACTAGAAACAGATAAGCGTGAAGTTCCGTCGAACTTAAT
This sequence comes from Toxonevra muliebris, assembly GCA_963691655.1. NCBI lineage: Eukaryota > Metazoa > Arthropoda > Insecta > Diptera > Pallopteridae > Toxonevra > Toxonevra muliebris. The sequence goes on from OY829329.1 coordinate 28,716,818, forward strand.
ATCCCAACTCGCAATTAGGCTTGCTATTTTCCCGGAGTTGGTTACACTTGACGAGTCACTAAATCTATTATTATTCCCATTTCGCTGCAAATGAGCACCTGCATTATTAACATTAGAAAAACTAGGCTCTTCACTAGGCCAATCAACATCCGAGTGGTTTTGATTATTACCTACATTATTATCCTCACCGCTATGTGGTTGCATATTAACTTGTTGCAAACGAGAAACGATATTGTCAAACAAACCGTCTAGGCGCTGAGCTAATATTTGAGAAATACGTGTATCAACATCTTCCAATATGGAAGATTGACGTGCAGACACAATCGCTCCTACAATTGTTCTAATTCTAGAATCATCTGCAGGGTTACCCGTTGGATGGACGTTGTGGTTAGAAGATTCATCGATCAATTGTGGTTGCGTACTTACACTGGGAGCTGTTTGTGCAACCTGCTTCGTTGCTGTTTCCTTTGTTTTTGAAATATTGGATTGTGCTCTAGTACGAACACCAGTGAAAGATTGTCTACCTTCACCAAATTCTCGACTATTGCATGTAGCTTTGCATTGTGGACAACTCTGGTTATTCTTTAACCAATTAAGGAGGCATCTTCTGTGGAATCTATGTCCACAAGCAGTTTGTAAGGTATCAGTATTAAGTTGTAAAGTTTCATGGCAAATGATACAAAAGTTGTTACCTTGTGTTGGTAAATTCTCGTTACTGTGACGTAAAGACATATTTTTATAAAAATGTATGGTCTTACTTTTCGATAGTCAGAAATAAGGAAATTAAAATGAATTGGAGAAAAGGATTATAAATTGTGTTAAAGGGGTTTTTTTTTTTTTTCTTTTAGGTCTTACTTCAATATCAGGACGTAATCAAAAGTTACGTAAATCCAATAATAATGGAGCAACCTGTTATCAAAACCAGCGAAATCCTATAGTCTCGATAAACGATAGTTAAATTTACTAAAATTGTTGGCCAGTAAAACCTGCATTTAGTCGATTTTGAGCTGTAGATCCAAACAATTCGAGCAAATTATAAAACAATATTATTCCAAATAAAATTCCACAATGTCTGTAATAGGAAGAGGTCAATGAGAATAGCATTAAGCCAAATCAAATTGCATTTCCGTCATACCTTTCCAAACATTTTGAAAATTTATTGTGCATAGTCAGCGGATTAGAAATTGCGTAAATAAGAGACACAATTTTATATGGACCCTACGATTAAAAAAATTTTATTTTTTTTTTTCTTCAACCTTCGTTGGGCCACACGTTGTTGGGCGCCATTTTGTTATGGTTTCCCTGTGTTCGTGATTGTGCGAGCTGACTTTTCGTATTCACACTGTGATTATATTTATAGAACTGGTTTTGGTGTAAATGTGAAGGGTAATTATATGTGTACATCTTAAGGACCCTCTTGCGTGCATCTAGCTGTGTCCCGGAGCTTCAGTTTCGTAGGTTCTTTAGAGGCTCTTAAGATCCACCAATTCTCACACGAACAAGACAAACGAACAAAAGAAAATATATGCACGCGATAACTCTATCTAATCACTCAAATACTACAAACTACTGCTGGATTGGATATCGCACACACATGTTACCTATTTTGTTGTACCCCATTTCTCCCATTATTGCATCACACTAATTTCAAAGCGGATGCCCTAGCCCTCCCATCCATGACCTTCGTTAGATGTTAATTGAAAGTCCCTATAACATAATTATTTCCTCATAAAAATCCTTTGAATTTCAGACCAAACACGCTTATATTTACAATATAAACATATTCAGAGATTTATTATATTATAAGAAATTACTAAATTGAATGATATTTTTGCATTTAACTTTACAAATTCAAGAATATATATATATGTAAGAATTAAGAAAATTTTATAAATTAGCATATTTAAAATTTATAGTTTCTCGAAATTATTTAATTTACAGCACTAGAACTTATTTAGAACACGTATATCTTATTGAAAAATAAAAAAACATTGTAGCAGAAACAAAAGGATGTAAATTTTGATTATGCTATTAAGCCTTATTCCTTTATATCAACAGGAAACTCTTATGCTGCTCCTCCTTTGATGTCAGCAAGGCTCTTTTTATGAGCGTCCAAAAATTAAAATGCTTGCCATCCAGAACAGGATTGGTTTTTATAACCACGTGCCAATATTATATAGTAATTGTATGCTCCAAAATATACACTCAAATTTAGTTAAAAAAACTTCTGGAACTTTCTTTAAAAAAAACTTTTATGGGATACCCGGGAAGGTGATGTTCTCCGGTTTACAGCAAGAAACTTAATGCCCTTTCATTTTACTATACATCCATAAGAAACCTAAATTCTTCTTCTTTCCTAGAAATTTTCTATTGAAACCTGTAAAATCGTATGATTTTTCAGTAAATTTTGCGTTTTATTGTACAGCTTGAAAACAGCTTGGAGGGGAAATTTACCTCCATTTTCAGAATGCACCTTCAATATGAGTCGCCAATAACCCTACACCTGAAACTAATAAGTAGCTATCACTTTCACTATCTCTATTCTAGTTACTCTAATTGAATATTTTCGTACCGTAGATGACTGCGGTTCATCTCTACCGATCATTGGCTGTAGCGTGCAAAAAAAATAGTACCTATGTATGTAAGTGTGGGTGGTAAATGGAGAAGTGAGTGCACAAGCAAAAAACCAGTATTATGTTTTAGGGACTTTCAATTAACATCTAACGAAGGTCATGGATGGGAGGGCTAGGGCATCCGCTTTGAAATTAGTGTGATGCAATAATGGGAGAAATGGGGTACAACAAAATAGGTAACATGTGTGTGCGATATCCAATCCAGCAGTAGTTTGTAGTATTTGAGTGATTAGATAGAGTTATCGCGTGCATATATTTTCTTTTGTTCGTTTGTCTTGTTCGTGTGAGAATTGGTGGATCTTAAGAGCCTCTAAAGAACCTACGAAACTGAAGCTCCGGGACACAGCTAGATGCACGCAAGAGGGTCCTTAAGATGTACACATATAATTACCCTTCACATTTACACCAAAACCAGTTCTATAAATATAATCACAGTGTGAATACGAAAAGTCAGCTCGCACAATCACGAACACAGGGAAACCATAACACTTTCTTCCATAATATTGTCATACAAAATGATTTGTATCTGTTCAGTTCAGTGCTTGCCGTCAGGGCCGTAGCCAGAAATTTTTTTCGGGGGGTTTTCATTCAAAGAAAATATTCAAAAATATTTTTTATCAAACTGATTTTTAAATACAATAAATTAAATCGATGATACATTTGATGGACCCTATAAAATTAAAATTTTAGGAAATATTTTCCGATTTTTTTAATCTTAACCTCAAAAAAATTGCCAAAAGTGACAAAAAAATCACAGAATAATCAAATTAAATTTTTTCAAATAAATATCGTGAAGGACATAAATTCGTTAACTCATTGACTTCCCACTATTTACGATGTACCCAACCTCAAAAAAAATTACCAAAAATAGTAGTGGCTCTTTTTTTTCAAATGATCATCATTGGGAATTTGAGCCATTAAGGAACGCGAAGGAGGTTGAGATCTTTCGTGGTGATCTGACCAATAATGCGTTAAAAAATTAATTATATTTTAAGATTGCCTCCTAAACTGCATGGGTTTTGCTAATAAGATGGAGTTTTTGCGAAAGAATTTTTCACGTTGAACTCGAATCTGAGGTCAAAAACTTCCAATCACGTCACGTTTTAGGAAAAAAATGGGGTTCAAGTAAGTCTAATTTTGCAAGGATCCGATAAAACTATGAATGCAGGAGTGCTCAGTATCACCTTCTTTTTTTGAATCCGTAGTCTAACCTCATGTCGAAGAAAACAAATCGGATTTGATCGCATAGTGTAAATAAGATTTCAAATTTATTTTTTTATATTTGTATGACTTTTTAGAAAAAAAAAACCGATGGAAGTAAAAGATGCAATGCACCTCCTTTTTAATTTACAGTTCTTTTGAAAATGTATGCATGATATTAAATACTCTCTTCCCTATTATTTTTGGATTAAAATTCAGTTTTCTTGAGATTTTGCCATCTTCTTATATTTTCATATATTTACTGTTACCAATTTTCCTTCCAAATGTTCAGTGATTATTTTTTTTTTTTTGTTGGCTAATTTTGAGAGTATTCTATAGATCTTCAGGGAGTTTGGGTATATTCAATATCAATAATTCCACATATTCTCTTCTAGGAACCTACTTTGTTATATTAACTATAGTATGTATTTATTTGTAATTATGCCTAGGCACAGTAGCGGAACCAGAAAGGTCTATAGGGCTATCTATAGGACTATCGGTCTGAGTTTAATATGAATTTTAATTTGAATAACGATCTACATAAGTTTTATTATAAGTTTTGCTCTGAGTTTTGAAGAGTTTTAGGTCTGATCTTTTTGTTTTTGGGACTGTATTTCAACCCGATTTTTGTTCTGAATATCGTCTGAGTTCGGTTTCCTTTTAGTCTGAATTTTGGTTCGATTTTAGATCTGAATTTCGGTCTCAGTTTTGGTTCTTTTTGGCTTGAATTTCAGTCTGAAGAGACTTTTTGGTTGGTTTTTGGTTTGGGGCTCGATCGACTTATCGGATATCCTAAAAATTAACTAATTCAACTCTCCCTAAACCCTTATTTTGGAGCTGTAACTGCCTAGTAAGGCTAGGAGTCCCGAAACATTTTTAATAAAACATATTTATTAAAGTGGAGCATAAATAATAACAAAGCACCCAAAAAAATTGTTTCTCCGACGGACTCCACTAGTCAATTAACATGTGCTTCAGTTGCGGATTCAGTGGCCTGAAGTGTTTGGAAATTGACTGGCTGAGTCCGTCGGAAATGCAACTGCTTTTAATATTTCGGGAACACGGATCCACTGATGCATTCCAATCAAAAACTTTTACTTACATTTAAATGAGTCTGCAAACCCTTTGTTGAACCCTGAAATAAAAAAATGGAACCAAACAGAATTTTTGTTAGTCGATTTATTTTTATGAGGAGTATAAGCTGCAATTGAGAAAAAATGTAAATTTCGGGATCCAGGAAGTCAAATCCCGACATTTCGAGACGGGGATATGGTCCAGGATTTCGGGCGGCCAAACCTTACTGCCTAGATACTCAGAAGTTCAAAAAATTCAACGACCTGGTAACATTTTTCACTACAACTCATAAATTCGATTTTACACCAAGCATAAACATTCTCAGCTTCATGTAAAGCCATAATTGTTTAAATTACTCTATACACATATTTTCATTAACGTGTCTCATTTTTGAATTACTATTTGTTTCTTTCTTTCTTCTTGTATCATTACAGATATTACCCGGCAATATAAATACCTATAGCGAAGTGGAGAATATGCTGCAGCCGATCGTATTCGCATCGAAGGTGCGCATCTATCCCTACAGTCAATACGATCGTACGGTCTGCCTGCGTGCTGAGGTCGTTGGATGTGCATGGGAAGGTGCGTGAAGCAATAAAAATTTGTATTCTTATTGAACTCTATACTTTATTTATTAAGTTTTTGCTAGCTCCACACATTCTCCCCATGTTGCTTACATTTGCTTTAAGTAAATTTTAAACAATTCATTTTAGTTGCAGGGTTTTCCCTTCATTTTTCAAAATTTATAAATGTGGTTTATTTTATTATTTTTGTGCACCTACATTTTTTTCTTTTTTTAAAGCGTGCAACATGCAACGCTTTAATTTTGCACTGTTCATAGATTTATTGGCATAGTTTTTTATTTTATTTTTTTTTCTTTGTGCCCGCCACCACATTCGACTCTACGTAGTCGATGCTTGTGCTACGATATGGCATGATGATGATGATGCCATGCATCATTGCTGCATATCGCTTTAAAGTGTAGTGTGTAGTGAAGTGGCATAAAGTCTATGGGCAACGAACACCAACAACACCACCCACCTCACACTTTCTGTTTGATTGCTAGCAACAGCTGCAGTTCTGCAATTGCTGTTGCAGATTCATATTCATAGTTTGGCCATTTCGATTTCATTTAAACCAATTGATGGTTCTCTTCTTTTTCTTGTTTCCTTGAGCAATGTGAGTTTTTCTTTGCCTTGCACGTATTTTTCATTTAAATTAATTTATTTATCGATGCAGAAATTTCAAATTATTAAATTGTACCTTTCATGTATGGAAGCTAGAATATTTATAACACATAATAAACTCTTAATATACCTTACTTTTTTTTGAGAGCAAATAATAAATAATAATTCTCAAAACAAAAAACGCAGTGCGCTATTAAATAATGTCTCAACCTAGTATTTGTTCTTAGAACTCGCCGTCCTTTTTCATTTCTAACCTTTATAGTGAAGTGTTACCTCTGGATTCTTTGCAGAGAGAAGATATATTTAGAAAAACTATTTGGTATATTTCTGCTGAATAAACTGTTTAGAAACAAATACGTGGATTAAATTTAAAATTCCTAAAAAACTCTCAAAATGCACTTCAATAAATACAATATAAGTGACTATCTTCAGGACTAAAAGTTCGTGTCCTTAAAGAGAAATAATAAAATTTAAGTTTCATATAAATTTGCAATTTACTCTATATGAACTTATAATTAAATTTACAATACTTAATACTATAGGAAAATTCTTTTCAACTTAATTAAATACAGCAACGATATAGGTAAAAATTAATCTATTTTATAAGCAAATTCATATATCATAAACATGAGCATTCATGCCTAGCTACTCGTACCCAGTGGTATAGTCTATTAAGCACATCCAGCTCAGAACTAATGAAATCGAAATGTTATAATGATTTTCTCCCCATTTTAAGACTAATTGACAGGCCGAGAGGAAAAAAGGGCTAAAATCCATATAACAACAAAAGTAAAATAATTTAATATTTCAGTGCAAGAACGGCAGAAGTAATACGATGTAGAGTGAAAATAAAACGACTTAAAAATTAGCGAAAAATGGTAAAACAATTCTTTCAGAGCAAAAACAGCATAGGGATTTATTCCGTTTTTGCTCTGAACATATTTCGTTTCACTTTTGCTCTGAACATATTTGGTTTCGCTTGTGCTCTTAAGTACAATTATTGCACCTTTTTCTAGAACACAGAAGTTATACCAATTTTCCTCTCAGCCTCTCAATTATGTTCATTCATGTCAATTCAGAAATATTTTTAAATAACTTATGAAAATATGTATTTTCAATTCTGTAAGAGAAGAAGAACTTCAGCTACACTTTAGCACGTCCAGCATCCAGATGAATGATACTGTAATTTCACAACTTACAAAACCAAATGGCGAAATTAATTTCTTTTAAAGTGTAGCTCTGGGTAATTGAGGGTCTTTCGCTACAGTCGTAGTATCTGATGACCCTAACAATTTTTTTTTTATTTCGAATCCTATGTGCGCATGGACAGCACACCACCATCCCCCCTCACCCCTCTTTTAGGGTGTTAAATAAAGTCATTAGTTGATATATGGCTATATTGAGTAAAAGATCACAAATCTTATCTTAGTGTTTTCGAGAAAATATCACACATCGAAAAGTAGTTTGGGTCACTGAAGGTCATCATCATCTTTTTGTTTCTTGAAATTTTTACTTTGTAGAGTAAATTTCTTTAAAAAATATACATACATAAGTTCAAAGATGAACTGCGAAAAAGTTGTAATGAAAGCTGTCAATTTGAAAATATATCAATTTAAAAGAGTAAAAGAAGCGAAAGAGTCTATCCTTCAATATGAGAAGAATATTGCGTTCTGTTAACAATTCAGAGAACAATTGACAAACTAACGTCAAAGGTCATACTTTTCAAGTGTCTGCAAAAAAAAAAAACTGCGTAGAAAACTGTGGAACAAGTCTCCGTCCTTCCTCGAATGTTGATCAATATTCATCAAACCATCAAGCCATGATTCATTAGATTGATATACATTTTCATTAATCTACATAATCTTTTCTTTCTTTGGAATGGTTCCTAAAGAGAACAGAGATAAGATCTTAATAACTGCAAAAGAAATATTAATTCCAGAAAGAGATTATTACCAATTAGCTGCACATTTCTCTAAAAGTGATTTTAATTGGCATAATTCATTTCATTTTCACTTCAATCTCTTCCCATTGGGATGTACTTATATTTCTGCAGCAATAATTTTTGGTGAAACCACAAAATTGAAACTATTATACACTAAACTTATTAAAGCGAAAACATGCTTAACATCTTAACTTTTGTTTTAAACCACAAGAAGTTTATGAATATTCTCAACTCGTATATGAACTAACACACTACGTAATGAAGTAAAACATATTCACATCAAATGAAAAATAATAGTTAATTTAGCTACAGAAAAACTATAAATTTGAGACAAAAAGAAAGCAAAATATGTAATTGAAAAGCATTCAAACAGCTCAGCTAGAAAGCAATTGTTTTCATATCAAAACTTCAGCTTCAATTAGTTGATATTTACATAAATCATGCGGAGAGAAAATATCTCAATTGGCCAATCACATTCATTGGTTTCCATTGATTGAGAGTAGAATTCTCTCAGTATGAACACTACATATAAACTCAGTAGGCATGAACTTTACTAATATTTATTGTTCTGAGCTGAATATTTATTTATTTTTTAGTTTACTACTATCGTTTTTATTTGAGTGTTTGCAATATATATGTAAATGTATTTATATAGACATATATCCCTTCATGTGATTAAATAAAAACACAGACAAGAATATTTTGAATAGTGAAAATGAATTAGAAGCTGCATAGGTATTTACATATTGGAATTATTGGAGAAGACAAACTGTCCGACGTATGCAATGTATATAAATACCTACATACAGTGCCGGTCATATCATTTGCATTTTGGTTGCACTTGTACTTTGAATGACTTCTTAAGCTCACTAAAATAATTTTTATCAAAAATCTTTTTTATTCAAAACAAAGTGTATGTATTGCCATTTATTATAAAAAATAAAAAGTACAATATTATGTTGCAAATAAAAAAAGAAAGAAGTAATAATACATTAAAGTCTGAATTGAAGAGGTCAAAACATTTGCAACTAAAAAATGTTAATGTGAAAATTGAAGAAAAATCGAAAAAGCTTTCAAAACTTTGTCGCATATTCATTATTAGCGATCACTGTTGGATGTCTTCATGGCATTGGCTCTATTAAATGTTTCATCTGGCCGATTCCTCTAGTTTCTTAAACGTTTCATGCCGATTTTTCGCTTCACGAGCATTCAGTGGCACTCAATTGGGCTTAAATTGAAGGGGGGACAAATAGTTTATCTCAAAAAGAAATTTTGAAAAAATATTCAATACACAAGTCGACGATTTCACGAATTATTAACAGCGGTATCGCTGATTTGAGTCATAGAAGTGGAAGACCTCGCAAAGAAACTTGTAGAAAAACTAATGAAATCACAAAATCGATGAATGTGAGTCAGAAAGCGAAACCGAAAGAAGTAAAAAGTGCACTTTAGTTGGGTGTATCATTATCGAGAATCAAGCGAGAACCCAGAAAAAGTCGATTAAGCGCATACAACATTGCCGAACAAGCGTTGACTCTAAGAAAAATCGCTTAACTCATTTAAAATTCAATCATAAATAAAAAACCTGGACCTTTCAATATTGCAAAACGTTTTGTTTTTAGATGAAAGCAAAATTAATTGTCGGAAAACAATTTTTTAGAAGCCCACACTGTAAAAGAGTCGACCGTAGACATACACCGGGTGTGGTATAGCACGGAGGAGGTTGTGTTATGGTATGGGGCTTCTTTTCAGCTAATGGTATGGATTCAACACATCACATTCGGGGAACTATGAAATACAACGATTATAAAAACGTTTTAAGAGACATTATACTTACGCAAGCTAGCTTTGAAATGCCGCCTGATTGGACGTTCCCACAGGATCATCACCCAAAGCGCACGTCCAAATTGTTAAAAGCTTGCCTTGTCGCAAAAAAATGTACAACTTCTCATTTGTCCAGTACAGTCACCCGATCTGAAATCAATGGAGAGCCATTAGATGCTCGTGAAGCGAAAGATTGGCACGAAACGTTTAAGAAACTGGAGGATCTGTATGAGGATGTTCAAAAGCAATAGAAGCGACCTCAAATCGATCAGGCGAAACATTTAATAGAGCCAATGCCACATAGACATACAACAGTGTTCGCTAATAATGAATATGCGACAAAGTTTTGAAAACTTTTTCGATTTTTATTCAATTTTCACATTAACTTTTTCTAGTTGCAAATGTTTTCACCTCTTCAATTCAGACTTTAATGTAATATTACTTCTTCTTTTTTTATTTGCAACATAATATTGTACTTTTTATTTTTTATAATAAATGGCAATAAATACACTTTGTTTTGAATAAAAAAGATTTTTGATAAAAATTTTTATAAAAAAGTGATTTTGGTTGCAAATGATATGACCGGCACTGTATATTAATATGTAAAATTAATGAAAATGCATTGCAACAACAATAACAATATTTCCTAGCATGTAAGCTAAATTGGTAACCTGAAACTACTCAATGAACTATTACACATGACTACTTGCTTGCACATTTAAGTATATACATATATGTATATAACTTATTTATCAAATACTTGTCTATCTAAATGCCTTCAATAACAATACGGTTGGAAGATATTGAAATCCACTTTTCTAGAATTTAATATATGCAAATAACTAAAAATAATGAAATAAAATATGCACAAATACTTAGATCGTGCTTACAAAACCTAAATTGATTAAACTTGGAGACAAAATAAAGCTAAAATCTTTCGCATTTTACTAGTCGCTCTATCAAAAAACTTTCATCTCGGATATAAAATTAGAAAACTGTTAAATGGATATCAGATCAATAACTAAACCAAAACTGAGATCAAAACCAGGCCGAGAATCTAATCAAAATTCACACCAAAGAGCAGAAATCAAACCAAAAATTCAAACCAGACCAAAATTCAGAAAAAATTTTGAGCAATACTCAGACCCTAATTCATCCTAAAACCACATTTAAATGCAAACCAAAATCGCACAAAAACTCAGACTTCAGAACAAAACCAGTCCCATAATTAAGCCAAATTCAGTTCAAAAATTAGACTGAAACTCAAATCAAAATGTTGCCGAATTGAGACCAAACTCAAAGCAAAATTCAATCCAAAAACAGAACAAAGTTCAATCTTAAACTCAAATTTCAGATCAAAAATCAATCCGTAGTTCAGAACAGAAACCAGATCATAAAATATGGCTAAAGGGTAAACCATAAAATAAAAATTAAAAGCAAAAACAACAGCAAACCAATAACCATCATCAAGCTCTCTAAAAGCAGGACATCTATAAACTAACCTTGATATTTCACATTTATTGTAGTCGAAGTGTATGAAATAAACAGATGAGCATTCAGAAGGATTTTAGCTTTAATTTTTTTTGGAGGGATTGCAGCCTCTATAACTCCTCCTCTAAATCTGGTACTGCTCACCTCTTAACCTCAGGTGTCCACTAACTCAGCAATCTCAGTGGCCATTCAACATTTTACTACCTAATTCAATCAAAAATATTCAGTTTGATTAAAAATCTTTAGCTCTCTCAGCTTAAACTGTAAATAGAAGTTATCAGATAAAATTAAGGTTTCTAGTGTTTATAAAATTTAAAAGTAATGAATGTATTAAAAAGAAAAGTAAATATATATTTTTCTAACCACGTAAAAAAATCACTGAGCGATGCTAGTTTCCATAAAATCTTGTCTCAATCTTGAAATAACCATCCTTCTGGCATTAGGAGTTTTTCTTCCAATTTTTTTTTTTTATAAAAGCATTTTTTTTTAATTTTTGCAACTTTTGAATTTTTGAAATTTAAAAATTTTGAAAATTAATTTGATGGGCATTAAAATTCAGAAGCAACTCTGCGTTGATCGTACACAAGGCTGATTTCAGCCTTAGTGTTTGCATATTGGCACAAAACGCGCCCGATTCGGCCCTATTTTGCTCCAAATAACACCTTTTTTAAATTTTGTGCCAGGTGTTCGAAGATTTTAAAATTTTGCACATGATGATGGTTCAGGTAATAATTCTTTCAAAGAAATTTGTGATTCCGCTCTAGATATTTTATCACTTTCTCACTTAAATGCCGACGAAGAGGTTTCAGTCATATGAACTTCATAAAAAATGAAATGAGGAATCCAATAAGTTTGAATAGAGATGGGTGCGTGACATAAATTTTACGTGACATGCGTAAATACGCACACATGTGACATAATTTCCATGTGAGCAAGATTTGATAATTCCTACGTGAACATGCGTGAGTTTGACATAATTTCGACGTAAAAATGTGTGACGTTGTTATATTCACAATTTCTTAAATACTTGGTGATTAAAAAATCAACCCTGTGTTTTTCTTCACCGAAGAGTTTTGCAAATTCGAAACATGGCATCACTATGTAGCATATAGTATATGCGTATATGCATATATGCGTGAGTAGAATTTCAAAGTTTCTTAAGTTTCCATTTCTAGTTCTTAACGCTATAAAATTAACACTAAATATATTTTTATTGGAAGTTTTTGCGTGACATCATTTCTAAAGTTTCCATACGAATTTGATCGTCTTGATGGTCATGGCCATAAGGGACCTACTGTGAAAGGATTCGTTCAATAGTTTGCCTATCTCTTAATCAAATGCCTACCTCTTTATCACAATAATAGTACAGATAGATTACGATATTTCATTTAGAATTTCAGAAAAAAGGGTTAAGAGTGAAAACGAAAAAAAATAGTATTAGTGATAAAAGGTCGGAAGATATTCCACCGCCTATACAACAGGAAATTTAATTTGTTTTTCTCTACGTATTACGAGCATAACACAAGCCTGACCAAATTCTCTACGAATACCAAAATGCTTTTGAAGTGAATTGTGACTGTGTCGAAGTGGTTTCAAAGATTCCAGGTCAAACAATTTTCTGTGGAGGAGGGCCATCGTTAAGGTAGCCCAAAATCGTCCTGATACAAATCTGGCGCTAGTAAAGACTAAAATTTATGATGAAATAAGATTGGGGCATTAGATAATTGCTGATAAACTAGCTGTGAATACAGTTGGTTGTTTCAACAATGTTGGAAAGTTCTTCTCGATAGGTTCCATGAATTTTTAATGATATATTTCTTTATAAAACTTGGAAAAGTAAGGTCTGGGACTTTGAATAAAATCGTAATATGTGATGAAGCTTGATTCTATAAATATGACCGGGAAGCCTAACAGTAGGCTATGATTGAAAAACAAAAAATTGAGCAACAAACTGGAAACTGGTAAGTAGTAAACAGAAAATTGTTTGCCAACAGCTTTTTAAAATTTGGTGGAATAACAGTGAAGATGCGTCGCTATTTTGTACACTGAGATAAAACGCAAATGATGAAGTTAAAGAACTTAAGTTATTTCCCCCAACCCCCCCCTCCCCGCCCCCCCCCCCCCCAACCAAAAGCTTAGCGATCTTTTGCAAACCTCTTCGTATACCACATTTCTAGCTTTAAAATACAACATTTTTCTTATTTAATTCTTTGTGTTCGGCTATGCTCTGTGCATATTGTAAATATGTAAATTATAACTGTACTAAAATAATTTAAATGAATTATTAAATTACCAAAAATTGAAATTCAAAATGTAAATTTTATTATACATGTATCTACTAAGGCTGTGGTTTCTTTACTTACTGTTTTTTCAACACATACACTCACACATATATACATACATATTCATATACAATATATCCTTTATGGACATGGATAATTAAAATAAAATAATAAATAAATATTTTATATGTACTCAGATGTGTGCATGTATAATTTATTATAAAATTTTTTGGAAAATTTTGCACTTTCAGTAAACACATATAGAAGTATACATACTATGCCAGTATATAACTACAAATATGTGCATATTTTTGATTGCCAACATATTTTTAAAGCAAATATTTACATTTTAGATTGTTGCTTACCAAAAAAAAAATATAAATAAAAAACGATTTGTTGGTATTCTATTATAATAAACTGTCAATTTGGTATGTGTGTTTTTGTGTACTTGTGCCTCTAAGCGAAAGTGTTAGTTCCAATTCACTACAGTTTAACCCTCTAGTTCCCAAATTTTTTATTGAAAAAAAGAATCGGAATTGATTAATATTGACGTAAAAATCATAAACTGATTTAAAAACCCAAAAAAAACTAATCGTGGTTTTATGAAGAGGGAAAGTTTGAACGCCTAATATTATTTGTTGTTGAATGAGCTTTTTATCAATTTGTTTTAAGAAATTTCATATTTTATATAAGAAATTCAAACTATCAGCTATCCATAGCTAGTTTTTTATTTGGATAGTATGACGGGAAATGTTTTATTTATTTTTTTTTATTTTTTCCACTTTTATCTCAAATACAATCAAAATAATTAATTTTCCTATTTTTCACAAATTTTTGGCTTTGACTGTCGCTAACTTCTGTAATACGCATCATAGCTCATAACTGATGCATTTTTTTAAAAGCTTGGGAGATTCCCTAAATGATATGATAAAATGTAGCAACAGAAAACTGTTATAGTAGCAATTCCATCCCTTTTGGTGAAGGCCATCTAGAGGCAAGATTGGGAATTAGAGGGTTAAGTACTTTATTTACTACTTTAGTATATGTATCTGTATTTATGTTGTTGTTTTTTAATGTAGGTATACTTTAAATATAGGATTTGCCTTAGTGCTTATAGTTATTGAAAAGAAAGAAATAGTTTTTGCACTTCAAAAATATTAGATTTCTGCAGAATACGAATAAATTTATTTTGGGGGCTTGTATTCAAATATTTTTATTATGCAGGTGTTGTTTGTAGCATACTTGAACCACACAAATTTAATCCAAATCAACATAAATTTTGTCGGTCGTTATCGCCCACTATTAACTAAATAAACAAAATACTCCAACATTTCTATGTCACCGAAGCAATAAAACTTTGAAGAAATCATGTATTCAAAATTTAATTATCACAAAATACATACTAACAAAAATTTTAACACTAGATGGCGACACAAAGTATTCGAAAGAGAAATGAGAAATTTCAAGAAGAAAAACGAATAGAGAAAACTTTTTGATTATTTTCGAGAAAATAAAGTAATAAATTAATTTAGCTTATACTTTATGACAAAAATATCCTTTAAAAAGTTCCAACCTTCATGGCAGAAAAATAACTATAATTTTGTTTTCTGTGCGATAATTTTTTTTTATTATTATTTTGTTCTCTACTATGTGTGAGTACTTCAAAGGCAACACTGCCGCCTTACATGCCAAAGTGGCAACGTGAACGGAAATCAAGGCGAACGGATATGGTTAAACATTAAAACAAATATTTTTTATTACATACTTAAAGTTCCAGTTTGCTTTACTAACTTAAACTAACAATAATACCAACAACAACAACAAGAAAAACTACGACAGCTACATACAGCACGAATAAAGAAATACAAAACTAGCGTGATTTCATATCTTAAGCATAAATTCATAAACTTAATTTAAAAGTTGCTGCTGCTCGTTGCAAATAAACAAAACAAACGACAACTTAAAATGCAACATTGCAAATGCATTGCACACACACACAATACTAAAAAAAAGTACTTGTAGTATATACACAGCGTTGATTTTTAATTGTAAATAAATCACAGCTTAAATGCGATTTTATTTATATGCACTCAAGGAAAAAATGTTAGTGAGGACAAAATAAATAGGGAAATTTAAACAGTGGACGTTATTGAATGTGGTAAAATTGGGTCAAGGACTAACGGAAATGTGTGAGAAAACAGAAGTAAACTAAGGTCAAAGAGTTTTCAGAATAAGAATTTATAGGAAAGTGAAGATTTACCCGATAGTACCTATACTTATAAGTAGAGATTGTCGACAACGAGCTTGTGAGCAATAGGAAACCCTATCAGTGCCATTGCCCTGCGTTTGTTATTGGTTTCGCTTACTATTGGCAAATAGACCCAACAGAAAACTTTACATGTATCTAGGATCTACAGTTACTTTCTCACAACTCCAATCAGTGTGGAACACATCTATATTATCATCATGTGAAAAATGGGTGGCCACTGGTGGTCTCTAGTGACGTATTATGCACAATTAAAAATCATATTTCTCCTGTAAGCAAACATTTTATAATGCGCGTTATAGCATTACAACCCGTTCACCAGAGGACGCTAATCTACAAAAGAATCTTAAGCCCTAAGTTCATATCGGGTTCAAATATACTCGTACCCAAGCCAGTCTCATCATTACAGCCAGCTCTCCAGTGAATTTTCAACAGGGTACTATTGTAAAAACTTAAAGGACTGATTCCATGATTCCAGATACACAAATAGAAGGCAAACCACTCGTATAAGTAAACATCTTGAATGGCGGGTCCATAAAAGAATTTGAAAATCTGAGGGCATATCAGATACTGAATTAAGAACACGGAAAGCGAAAGTGCTAGTGCTATTAAAGAGGCTTGTAGATTACTGGAAACAGTTCATATCTCTAAACCTAGTATCGCTATCATGTCGGAAAGCCATGTCACGAGCATGGCGCCACCACAAGCTCAAATCTTGTAAGCTAGTGCAGAGAAGCCTAATAGCAATAACTAGCTCGGCAGCATAATGTTGGCTTGATCTGGGTCCCGAGACATCGGAATATTAAGGGAAATGAAATGGTTGACGAGCTGGACCGGAAAGGCTCTTCACTGAGCGAGTCCCAAACTGAATTAGTATCAACACCGTTAACTACAGTCAAGAGCGAAATCGCATCAACGTATCTCAAAATATAAAATTGTAGGTGAAACCGGCTAACGGAATGCAAGATCAGTAGAGCATTTAAGCCGACCTCTAATTGGAGGAAAGAGAGGAACTAAAAAAAAAAAAAATTGAAGGGGTGTTTCAAGACTGGAGGTCATCATTACAGGCTTTTGGCATATCGGAGTGCAAGCAGTGAATGGATCGAACCACCACTTCAAACTAACCAACCAACCGAAAAACCACATCTCGTTTTATATTTTAAAACATTTTATATGGTGAGTTCAGGCAATTCAAACCGCTCTCTAAAGCATTAATTTATAGAGAATTCGAAAAGCTGAGCACATTCCAATTAAAAGGCCAATTATCATTACAACCCATTTTCTAACGGTACATTAACTCTCAAACAATTTAAAGCTTAGAGTTATTCCAGATATGCAATTAGAATGCACTACAAGCATAAATAAAGAACTTTTATGGTTGGCCGTAGCATTGAAATCCATTCTCCAGCGAAAAAGAGAGAGAGAGAGAGAGAGAGAGAATGAAAAAAGAGTAAGCAGAACTTTTTCACACACGAGTTGATTTACTTGAAGAGTTTGTTTTTAAGGTCTTAAATCAAAAAACTTTGATATAACTAGGAGGAGCATACTCCAGAATTATCGATTTTGCTTTTTACAGTATTAAATTTGATGACAGAAGTGTTATTGATATCAGCCCCTCTCATGTACTTATTCTATATATGTACTGATGATCCGACTTATCCTTCAAAAGCTTTCACCCGCTTCTAATCAAGCTTAATATATATATATATATATATATATATATATATATATATATATATATATATTCCCGTCATTCCTACAAGAAGCATAAGGCCATGACAAAGATATTCCAACTATTGTTACCTAAAGCTAATGATTTTATTTCTCCCCAGCTGTTCTTCCCGCTTGCCATTTCTATCTCAAGCTTTCTCCTCTAGGTGTGTGCGGGTCGTCCAGGTCTGAGGGTTCCACTCGATGGCTATTGGCTCCCAAAGTCTGCTGTTGAATACGATTTCTGGCCATAATATGCGCAGTATCTGTCGCAGACATTCATTTATAAAAACCTGCACTTTCTTAATGTCATCATTGGCCATATTTTTCGATTCGCATCTATATAGAAGTACAGACTTCATATTGGTGTTACAGATTTTTAGTTTGACGCGATTGCAGTCGACTAAATGCCCGTCTTGCTTTCTAAAGTCTATGATTTGTATCGGCTCCAGACCCGCCATCGGTTGTAATGAGGCTACCTGAGTAGCAGAAGGTGCTGGCATCTTCGATTGGCGTGCCGTTAATGTCAATGCGGGTGTTTGTTGTTGAATTAATTCGCAGTATTTTGGTTTTGCCATTATTAATTCTAAGACCAAATCGGGATAATGTTTCTGCGAGTTGTCTGATTCTCTTCACCATATCTGCACAGCTGTGTGTAAGCAGACAGATATCGTCCTCGTAATTGAGGTCGCTGATCTTACCTTGTAGTCCGCAAGTAATGCCACTTCCTTCGCGCATTGCCTTCACCATAACAGTGTCAAGGACAATATTAAAAAGTAATGGGGATTGTTCGCACCTCTGACGTACCCCAGTTCCTACTCGAATTGACCTGCTTAGTGCATTGTTATGGAGTCCAATTGAGATTCGTTTGGCTATTATGTGCGATATAATCTTATTGACCACTCTCAGCAGTGTGATACCGCGCCAATTGCCACGTTCCGTGAGGTCGACCTTTTTAGGGATCTTGATGATCACTCTTTCTTTAAGTTCCTCTGGGAGGGTCTCTGAGTTCCAAAACTCTCAAATGAGCGGCATGATTGAGTGTTCGTTAGGGGGGCTTAATAGAATGTTTTTAACACGTTGAGTGTCATGTGAGACGACCAACGTTGTTTCACACGTCAAAGAAGCTAAGAGGCCGCGCGGTCTCTGGTCTCCCAGGACGTCATCAATCTTGTGATGAATTTCAAAACGTTCTTAGAACTATCTTTTTTGAAATTATTCTGACATCATTGTTCATCTAAAGCTTAATAACTGAATTTGATTCAATTTTTACTAATTAATTTGAAGTGTGAACTCCCAAATTTGGAAGAAATTTACAAACAATTTTCCCAAATTAAAAATACTAAGAAAGAAGAAGAAGGCCTGCTTCTAAGTATGTGCCAAAGAATGCACCATTTTTAATCTATAAAAATAACACTTCCAGTCTATAAAAACACACTTTTTTAGTGGTGCCTTTTCGTACCATTGTCAATTAATGGGTTAATACAGATTAGCCTATGCAAAGGGAGTGAGAATATCTCAATTACTATTCTATATTTTCTTTAAGGTTTGCTCACATTACGATTAAATTGGCTCTAAATACTCTCAATATTTCTACTAACATTTTCCTTCATATGTTCAATAGCTACTCAAGTTGATATAGTATGCAAAGGTAGTAAATTAAACGCGCACACATAAACTTTATTTAAAGTCAGTTCATTAAACTGCAAAAAAAAAAAAAAAACATAAGTAAAGTAAAATTTAATTTAGTAGACATTTCGCAATTTAAGAACTTTAATAGAATTATATGGTAGCGCTTAATTGCTGCTGCAAAAATCTAAAAACTGTAATGTGAACTACTTTTTTGAGCGCCTTCCGCTAAAAATCGTAACTTAAGCTTATTGCATTAGGTTTATTTCTTTTTTCAATTATCTACATATAAAAAAGTAGCAGTGCAACTGTTAAAAAAGAAGTAGGTATTAAAAAATAAGAAGTTGAACGCATAAATTTGCATAGGTATTTCACATAAGCCTGCAGCGGAAATTGTATACGAATTTTTACTAACAAGCTCAAATTGCACTTTAAAAAGTTTAAGTTCTTCATGCACATGCAGTGCACCGTAACTTTAATACGTCACACGTCAAGTCAATTCACTTCTCTATCTCTTTTCAACTGTCATCAATATGTCATGCATTCAATTATTTCTCTTTCATTTTACTTTTTTTTTAAATTTACATTAAGTTTGTATAAAGTACGCAAAAATTCAATGACTTTTTGTGTGAATAGCATGAGTGGAGTGGTGTGAAGTGGCATCTTTTTTCTGTTGCACGCTGATTCAACTATCGCAACATAAACGTCAAGCATTGCAGCGAAAATGTGCAGTGAAATCGTGTATGCATTTATGCCTTTTTTGCAAAAAAGAAGAAATATATTTTTATTGAAATTGCATAATTTTCATTTGCTGAAATATTTATTTTTGACACTTCCTCAAGCAAATTTTTTTTGTTTTTTGTTTTATTTGAATTGCAATGCTTTTTGACATATTTGTAAGTGTGAAAACTTTTTGATCTCACTGTTAATGTGCTTGACACTTAATTAAAGTTGATTTTGTGTGAGATTTATTTTGAATTTTTAACACAAATTTTGTGAGTGAATTGAATTTCTTTAAATAATCTGAGGGCTTATTTAATTTTATTTGCATTAATTTAAATATATAAAAAAAAAACGAACTTTTATTTTTTCTATTTATTTTTATATAAATCCAGATGGCATCATCTCGTATAGCATACCTAAAGGTGTTCAACGTGGCATGGAAATTGATTTATCTGATAAGACCTATGATGGCCATGAAGATGATGATCGCTTTGTTGAGGGCCTGGGACAATTGGTCGATGGCCAGAAAGGCAAGGATAATTTTCGCACGGATATTTATGGGTTCGGAAAAGGTAAGTGAGAACATTCTACGAATTATTTACTACGATAAATTTTTTTTTGAATTAAAATTTATTAAAAAAATCCCTAGAAAAAAATTTACAAGAATAAAAACTCACCAGAATAAAAATTTATCAGTATAAACATTTTTCAGACTAAAAATTTAATAGAATAAAAATTTCTCATTGGAAAAATTACCCAGAAGAATTGCATGTCCAAAATAAAATTTGACAGAAATAAACATTTTCCAGAAGAAAAGGTCCCCAGAATGAGAATTCATGATTTCCTTAAACAAACTTTATCAAACTAAAAATTGCTAGACTAAAAATTTAATAAAATCGAAATTTCACAAAATAAAAATTTCGCTATAATAAAAACTCCCCAGAATAACAATTAATCCGAATTTGGCAGAGAAAAGTTTATTAGAATTAAAATTTACATTTACAAAAATTTTACCGAAGTAAAGTTATAAATTTCATAGAATAAAAATTAAGTGGAGAAAAATCCACTAAACCAAATATTTACTTGACTAAAAATTAATAGAATGCAAATTAACCACAATAAAAATTTATTGGAAAATAAGTTAAAAATTAACTAGAACAAAAATTTACTTGAGAGAAGCTTACCAGAAGAAAAATTTCTCAATAGAAGAATTGCTGACCTTACTAGACTATTTCAGTCGATATCTCCCTGATACAACCAATACGCTGTACAAAAGAGGCTTCACGGTTTAAGCACACAAACGCTGAGAGCATTGAATAATTGATGGGGGTTCACATAATAATATGTAGAAATTTAAAATTTTTTGTGTGAATCTGTACTGGAGTCGCACTTTGCGCATACATTTTTTTCCAGAGACGCTAACCCGGTACTGTTTTCTTTCGACTTAAGGCACACCTGCACTTAGTAAACATCCAGGAAAAGTCTACTCATAATGACAAATTCCACAAAGTGCGACCTTTATCTGAAATTTTATTGTTTATTAACATTTAATGCATTTATTTTACTTAGAATTTAAAATACCAAAGTTAGTTTATTTATAAATATTATTTATTAACCCAGCGTCAATGAACATGGACCCAAGCTGTTTAATGAATTTAGGTTAATTTTGTTGATCTTATCTTTTTTTTCAAAAAATATATTTAAGAAGAAGAGAATATTTTTATACTGTATGTTTTTTTTGCACTTAAAATCTTTATATATATAATCGTCGAGTTTTCTGTGTATGACATCGTGTAACTTCTGAACAACTGGACCGATTGAAGTCATATTTCCACAATATATTTTCTTAGGCGGGAGGATGAATCATAGCTATTTAAAATGGCTTGTAGAAAAGTGGGCGTGGCACCTCCCGTACAATCCTAATAGTTTTTTGGGTATATCTAAAGAACCATTTATAGCACAGTACAGAAATTTGGTACAATAACGAGAATTGACAGTGCCATGTTACAACAAAAAGGTGGGATAGACAAAGGGGCTGTGGCACCATATAACCTGAATTTCTATTATGAGATATCTTAAGATATCTTAAGGCATTTATGGTACGGTACTAAAATTTAAATTCATTCAGTTTGTTGGATTAGTGGGTGTGGCACCAAGCTTCACTTTTATTTTCTACTACTAATTCTACTACTATTTCTACTACTAATTCTACTACTATTTCTAGTACTATTTTCTACTACTTTCAGATTTCTTTTTTTCTGCAAATTTTTCTTATTTTCTACTACTTTTTCTACCAATTTTTTTTATATTTTATATTTTATTACTTTTTTTCTACTATTTTTTCAATACATTTTTTCTTATTTTCTATTATTTTTCACTACTATTTTTTACTACTTTTTACAGTTTTTTCTACTACTATTTTTTACTATTATTTCTAACACCCTTTTTACTTAATTTTTATTATTTTTGTTCTACTATGTTTAACTATTTTGCTATTACTTTTTCTGCTACCTTTTCACTACTTCTTTACAAAAATTTGTAATACAATTTTCTATTATTTTTCCTACTACCTTTTCTACTACTATTTCTACTACTATTTTCTTCTACTTTTTTGCTGCTATTTTCTACTACTTTTTCCATTCCTTTTTCTACTATTATTTCTACTAATTTATGAAGAATGTCAAAATTCGATAGGTGGCGCTGCAATAAATTCTATAAAAAATTAAATTTTTATAATAAATAGCAAATGGGTCTATATTTTTAAATAGTTTTTGGAATTAGAGGATTTCGAGAATTTATTGGTACTCGGGTGTCACACACCCAGTTCATTAACGGTGTAAAAAAGTATGTTTATTGACGCTAGGTTAACTAAATATCTAACTTTTAATTCATTTTGTCTTGTAAGTTTTATGAAGACTTGATCGTAAAAAAACAAGTCCTAAAATATATCAGTTTCTACTACTGCTTGTGCTGTATAAGTCATGTGGTTGTGTAATAACTCAAAACATTGTTATTGGTATATTAGCATTTGAGAAAATAGAAAAGACGAGACGAGTTCATCTAAGCAAGCCAAGTGGTTACTGAAGTCATAGAGCACATGAGACGACACTGAGAGAGCCGACGTCACACTATGTGATATTTGATAAGAAAAGCTGGGCAAAATTATTTTTTATACAAAATCGAATTCTTAGCGTCCCAACATGTTTCCTTTTAAAATCGATGAAATCGGTTCGAAACCACGCCCACCCACCATATAAGTGAAATTTTTAAAGCGTTATATCAGGCAACATATTGAAATAAATTAAATGAAACTAAATACACTTATTTGTATTGGCATATAAAACATTCAATCTAAGAATCAATTGAATCCCTCAGTAACCACTCCCACATCCGATATAAGTGAAATTATCAAGCCGTGATATCAGGAAAAATACTGAAGTAAATTCAATATTTGGAAAGATATTGCAGCACTTTCTGAGTTATAGATATGAGAACATCTATTTTAGAGAAAAAAATTATAATTTGAAATACAGACTGTAGGGTATAACAACAAAGTTGAAAGCAAAAGATAAAAAACGAAGCAGAACGTAAAATTCTTAACATTAGCAATAATAACATAAATTGTCAAATTTGGAAATCAAAACTGGAATTCACTTAGAAAAACTTGGTTATTTTCCGCAAATCAATTGATGGTAGTCTACTTCAAGGGTAGATAATAAAAATATAGCGAGGACTCACGAAAGTAACATTTTAACACGACATATATGGAAGAAAATCCTCAATTTCTAGACATATTTTAAAATAAATAAATAAAAATGATACGACGATTTTAATTAAAAAACATTTTATACCATTACTACTTGAAATACCTGAAGTTGAAAGCCTCGTCATCAAAAAATTATTATTTAAAAAGGTCTGTTTTTTTTAAATTGCTCTTCAAAGCACTGAAAAATTTCGTTTTGCGATTGCACGCAACCAAAAATAGAAATACCGCAGCTTTGACAGCTCATAACTAAGATACTAAGGCAGCAAGTACAATAATTTTTTATGCTAGTGATGAAGAATTTTATCTTTTCTGTCTTTTATTCGACACCCAAAATTTTTGGAATTTTGGCTAGAAAATCGAGTACAATCGAGTGGGTCGATTTTTTTTTTTTCATAT
Organism: Toxonevra muliebris; assembly: GCA_963691655.1. Taxonomy (NCBI): domain Eukaryota; kingdom Metazoa; phylum Arthropoda; class Insecta; order Diptera; family Pallopteridae; genus Toxonevra; species Toxonevra muliebris. The sequence continues at coordinate 28,740,941 of OY829329.1, forward strand.
GAAGTTGGCTTTCTCAATATCGTCTCACGTGGTCTATTGTTGTAATTAAATGAGTTTAATATTTGATTCAGGGATTGTGTTGCACCAACCTAATTCTACGTCTATTGTTACGCACTCTGCATTGCCTTTTTTTTTGTCCTTACTTTTAGTTTTTATATAATAAACCTTAAATTCATAACTGTTGATTGAACAAGTGGTTTTTTCTTTACTAAAAATATCATTTCATTACAAAATAAATAATCATACAGTAAAGGGTTACTAAAATATTTTATCAGTGAAGAAAAGAACAAAAACCAAACACTTCCTTTCTCCTACTTTTGCGTCTTATCGGATATATTTTTTTTAAAAATTCCATTTATTTATTGAATCTTTGTTTTATAGATTTAAGAAACTAACAATAAAAACATTCCAAGCTAAAGACAATGTGCAATATATAGTGGATGAGTGCAAAATTCTCTGATCAGTAGATTAACTCTCTCGATCTCCACGATCGGCTTAGCATTGACCTCCAACCCAGTTGGGAGAAAACTACTACCATCTTACTAAGTCTTTACCTCTTCACAAAAAACTTTGTGATTCAACCTAAAACCCAAATAAATTAGTGAGTTAGCAGCTTTAATAATATAACTCTTCTTTTATAAATTATGAAAGCTTGCAAACTGGCATGTTTTCATTTACGGATAGTTATTAAATTACGACGAGTAGGTAAATATGTTTGTGCTCATCAATGCCACTTAAAATATCAATTATTTATGCAATATCAATAAAAAAAAAAGAAAAATATGGTATATTTAACTTGTCAAAAACATCAACAACATTATTGGCAATATTGCAGCCAACAATATTAATTGTGAGGCTCACAGAGGAGTACATGTGTGTGTCAAACGCGCGTCAATATCAACGTCAATTCGACATCGGCGTGCCACATACACGAAATAATACAAAATATTTTTACCTACTTACTAGATATATTTTTGTAGTATTTTTATCTACTACTTACCTTACTACAATATATCTACTGCTACTACTGTCATACTAACATGCTAGCATACTTACTTAAATGTCAATTTGAAATATGACGAAGCGCGCACACACACACACACACACCAGTGATAACTTAATGGAAAATTTTTATTATTAGCAAAAAATTTATGAAGTTGTTTCAATAGATGGATACTTTTTTCGTGCGTGTGTATGACTTTGACGTTGCAATAATTTATGTGACAACCACAACAAAAACAACAACGAAAACAAAACAGAAAATAAAAGAAATATTGATTATTTTAAAGTAATATATGTTTATTTAAGTTTATCCTGTTTCTCCTTCTCACGTTTCCTCCCTCTATTTCTAGCTAGCGTTTTGCGAGTTTATTTTAAAGTAATATATCTTTTTGCGTGTTTCCTGCTCCTCTTACTCTCTTTCAATTTTGACAAATGCGCAACAAAGTAATTGTCATAAATTTGTCAACTTTTTTTCTTTGCATTTTCAATTTTGTTGAAAGTAAAAATTTGTTGTGGTATTTTTATGATGACAATGAAAATTGCGCATAAATTTTGCGCCAGTCAAGTTGTCAAATATTGATGAAAATATGTTTATATTGGTAGGTAGGTAGATAGGTAGATTCTATTAGTAGAGAGAGAGTAAAACTGAATTAGCTCTCTCACGTTATTTAGTCTATTGCGATTTGTGTTTGGTAATTATTTATTCTACAATTTCTCCAACCACAACTTTTTAATTAATTTTCTACATATTTTCTTTTTATATGCTTAAATTTTTATACAGGTTATGAATGGGTCGGCTGGCGAAATGATACACCAAATTTACTGGGACGCCCTGTTGAGTTGACCTTTGAATTTGATGGAGTGCGTAATTTTAGCGCTGTTATTTTACACACAAACAATATGTTCTCAAAGGATGTACAAGTGAGTATTTACAATAAAAAGATCTAAAATATTTAAAGTTCATAACAAATTTATGATTATTCGTTTAAAAGATACTAAAACCTACTACACTGTGGGCAAGAACCATTCAGGAGATCATTAAAGGGTATAACAGAGTTTTTTTTAGTGGATCGAAGGTGGGGTTTTATTTCTAAATCTCCGTTTTGGATTCGCTAATTATTGCGTATATTATATTCTCAATGTTGTGGAGTCAAAATAATTTTTTTTTCGTTTGTTTGTTTTTTAAACTGACTGATTGGGAATCGCGATTCATGTGTGGAAAAATACCCTCACCTTCGATCCTCCAGCGATAGAGTTAAAGCTTGTTTCAAAAAAGGTGATATTTGCAAATGTGTATCCTACTCTCTGCTTTTAATTGACCAGTCAGTAGTTGGTTTCAACTACAGCCTTGCTATGCTTTAAAAAAAAAGTAAACAAACTGAAACATTTTGACGGAATAGAACGTATAACACGTTATGCTCCCATTGTGTGGGCCTGTGTCTTCCAAGCCGAATTTTGGGAAATCAGAGACGCTGTCAAACCATCAATGAAATTTCACGATACTAGTCATTTCCGCAAGCAAACAAGCGACTTAAATCATTAGACTCAGACTAAATATCCTCTGAACTACTTAACGAACAAATCGCTTCTCTAAGTTATAGGCTTGATAATCTAGGTTCCAGGCCATGGGAACGTTGAAGGCAATGAAAGTGTCGAAAATCAGTTCTAAACGCTATCAGTATCAATCACCTTAAACAAAGTAGGGGTAGATATATTTTCTTATTTTCTCGTCCTTACTTACGAAAAGACTTTCCACCTGCACTGCGACCAAGAACAAATGCTTAAAGTACGACCGGAAAAGAATCGGGTTATCAACTTGACCGCACCCATCTTGATGCAGCCAGATTATCTGCAGTGCTGACGGGGCACTGAATAATAGGGACTAGTCTTCAAGACTAATTGCTCCAGTGGTTAGAACTTGGAAGAGAAGGAGCCGTTGACCGGTCTTGCATAAACCATTTGAACACATTCCATAAACCTTTCCAAGATAACTTAAAAGAGAGAGCCGAAATTCCGATTAAATTACAATGTGTTCTCAAATATTTTGTCTGAAAAGGGTTGATATTTGCTCTTATCTTTGAACTCATTTAGTGCTTTGACATACTCTGCTTCAAAAGAATTGAACTTTGCTCTTGTGCTTTGACCAAAAGGGTTGATATATGCTTAGAGAGAAAATAATATACGGTGTGCTTTGAAATAATCCGTTTCAAAATAAATGATGTTTTCGCTTATGACTATAGAGAAAATAATGCACAGTATATTCTTGAATATTTTCCTAAACCATACATCCGCTTGGCTGTCAATGGCAAACCTATAAGTATCGCTCTCATAACTTTATGTTCTCAAATATTTTTTTTTGGTTTTATAAATATTTGTTGTTTTTTTTCGTTTCTACTCTTCCAGAACAGCTAAAGCTGTCACTTAGCAGTCCGTCTCAATGGTGCCGTGAATTGGGTCTTACTGTCAATCCAGCCAAAACCGAGGTTATGCTCTTCAATAGAAAGTATGAAATACCAACATTTGCCCAACCCAAAATTAATGGCACCTCGCTTTGCCTTAGCAAGCGCGTCAAATATTTAGGACTTGTTCTTGATCCTAAACTTCAATGGAAAACTATCATAGTAGAGAAAGTACGGAAAGCTCTTGCGAGGTCTTCAACCTCGAGTCACTTCCTGGCTCTAAACAGCAGTCGTCGACTGCAAAGGCGGCCAACCTTAAATCACTAGAAAAGGTTAGAAGACCGGCAGCCATATTGATTACTGGGGCTCTTCGTATTTCACTTCTGGTTAAGCAGCAAGCTAAGTGCTCTGCTGCCAGACTCAGTGCCTTTACACGCTGAACTAGGTCGAACCTGAGGCAAGCCAAGATTCTACTCCACGATACGTCCGTACCAACTAACGTAGATTATATTTGCTCAACCCCTAATTTAAACCACACGTTTTTCACCCACATCCACAGTAGAGAGGAATTGGTTAATGACGAAGTGGTCACTAACAATTTAATTGACATCTATACCGATAGATCCAAATTGTAGGAAAGAGTCGGCTGTGGCATCTTCTCTATCAAGCTGGATCACTCTTTTCGACTTCCTGACCATTGCAGCGTCTTTCAGACGGAAGTAATGGCTATTTATCAAGCATCCAAGTGATTTATTCGCAACGATTCATTCGATATGAATATCTGCATCGATATGAATATCTGCAATCAAGTCCCTTGTCGGTGTTTTCACCACATTAAAGCTTGTCGTTCACTGCCGATTTCACTATACTTTTTGTCGTGTCACTCGCAGGTCCACTTATATTGAGTACCAGGATACATGGATATTTCAGGTAACTACAGTGCCTACGAGTTAGCTAAACAGGGCTCGCAGCTCATCGATATATCACCTTCCTGCACAATTGGTGTCCCTCTTACGTCTATTAAATTGTGATATGACCAGGCTAACATGGACGCACTAGACGGCTATTCAACCTTAGCAGAAACTGCATCTGCATTGCGACTTCGGGATTGTGCTCACGGGACACTGCATAATGGGTTGACATGATCCAATAGTAGGACTGCCTTTCAGTGACTTCTATCGGAGCTGCGGCTCTAAGGAAGAAGAAGAAACTGTCCTAGCCAGGAGGAGACTTCTGGGCTCATCTTTCTTTAGTAGTTTGTCCGAGCTATAACCCATAAATATTAAAGCCGGATTCATTATAGAATCCTCATGGTTCTCCACTCCGTAAATGGGGGAGTTGAGCAGAACTGTGGTATCACAATGAACCTAATATCTGTGATTTTTGAAGTTAATGTGATTGGCTGCCACTCTACGTAAGCGATTACCTTTCTTTTTTAATAACTTTTGTTTTAAAAAACATACATAGAATTTCGGGGATTTTACGTGCATGTGTATTGGAATAAGAAGAATACGATAGTATTTATAACTCAATTCTGTTTAAAGCCGACTTAAGCGATTATTGCTTTTGATCATAGATACTTATGTGCTTCAGTGTGCTTTCAAGCAGAAGGCTGCCCCTCCAACCTAACCTAGCCTATATTTGCTTTTGTACCTAGAAAAGCGTTTAATTGCTGTGGGAATCCGGTAAGGTTTTATTACAAAATGCATAAAACATTTCTCATTTGAGTAAATCGGCTGGGGAATTGATGAAACCAAGTTTCTCTGAAAGTTTGAGTTGTATATAGAAAAGCATTTTCTCAGTTTTCCAGGTTGGCGATAAGCGTTCAGCCAAATCGGTGTGAATATGACTTTAAAAATTCATTTAATACATGTTCATCTTGATTTGTTCGTAAGATAGCTAACCACAGCGTCGGATGAGCAAGTTGAACGCTTTCATCAGGTTACAATACCTATGGAAACAGGATATAGAGAGAAAAACTAAACTTTATGATTGCCGACATCTGGTGGTGGCTAAATGTCACTACAAGAGACCTTGATGAGTATGATAAGAATGAACTAATTGCAGCTTTTTACAAGATAGCAATGATGCAGAAGACCCTGGCGAGAAAGAAGATAATTTCTTATTCTAATTTCAATAATTTTTAAATTTTGTACACAATAAGTTTGTGTGGAATTTATAAAAAATGGTCGAGAAAAAATAATTTTTATTTACAGTCAAACCTGCTAATTGGGACTCTCTGTAATTGGGACACCTCTTAATCGAACCGCACTATTAATTTTTTTTTTTTTTTTGATTTAGAAGAAATTCTTAGCCAAACAAAAGCCTAAAAATATGAAATTTTTCATGTTTTTTGCACTAAAGCGCACCCTAGCGATCATTATTGATAAATATAAATGGTAGATTCAGACTCCTCGTACCCGAAAACCCCCTGAAAGACATTTCATGGTGATGATATTTGCATTTAAATAATATCACTCCGCTCCGACCATAGACTAAACCAGAAACTTCAAAATAAAAAAAAAAAACAATGGATGCGTGCAAGACACGCAAGATATTTGATGTGTTAACAGTTAAACCAACTGAATGCCATATACATAAGCTCACATATGTATAGCCATATATAGGGATTTAATGTATAATCTATATGCTTAGGTAATTAACTCAAATTAAAACAATTCTTTTATAAACTTAAAAATTTATTAGATATCATTATCTTTTATATATAATAGCCCAATTCACCATAAATTGCGAATGGTCTTGCATCATTGCAAATAGAGATTTTTGTTCCATATCACATATATTTGTTGTTGTGATAGCAGAAATATTTTGCAATTGCACCAAATCGTGAATAGGGCTGATATGTTGTAGTTGCATCATTTTTCTTTTACTCAATGCATCGGGCACGATATGATCGCATATACGCAACTGCAATTGCATCTTTTTTCCGCGATTTAAGTTTTTCTCCCTGTCGATTCGAAATTTCATTAGATGTGGAAATTTTACATAACGTCGCCTGAGAATTCATTTGGCGTATAGGTATATGAATTTGTACACATATACGCCAACTCAATTCTCAGGCGACGATAAGTGCTTTCCGCATATAACCTTAGAAAGGCAACAGGGGTGACTAGTCACTCACTACTTTTTGAAAGCAGCGTAAAGATATTTGCCTTAACTGCATTTTATAAAAATAAGAAACAATGTATTTTTATTGAAGTAAATAAATGATTTTATAATAAATAAGTTTGATTTTTTCTGTTTAACATATTTGCTATTTATAGATAGAAAAGTGTTGCCTTTCTAAGGTCAATGCACAAAGCAAAATTTTTATAATACCGTGGTTTGCTATCATTATAACTACATTTTGTTAATACATTTATTGAAACCCAAATTCTTTATTACTTAATATTTTGTACTGTTTTCATATTTTAAAAAATATTTAATTTTAATCCAATCTAACTAACCGAATTCAAAACCTATCTTGTGTTTGCTACCGCGTTTTCTCTGCTTGTATGATATAGTCGATCTCCACACGTTTAACACCAACAAATAATTCTGCCACGAATAAATGTACGCACACATTTTGTTTTCGTATGTACATATATGTGCGAGTAAATTGATCGAAACATAAACAAACAAACTCCGCTCTTATTTTAATTTCTCCCTCTTTTCTTCTCTTCTCTCTTCACTTTGTTGCTTAGAGTAGCACAGTCATGCCGCGCAGTAGTGTGAGCGAGAGAGGAACTGGACGTTACAGTTATCTTACATCTTACGTTACAGTTATTCTTACATTTTACACATTTGAAATTTTGCCCATACCGTGAGCTAAAATGTTTACACATAAAAAAAAAACGCTTAAAATCGCCAACCTGAGAAAATTGAGAAACTGCTTTTGCATTTATCAATTTTATCAATTCCCCAGAAAAGAAACCCGAAATGCTCTATAATGAAATAATATCACTTCTTTTGAAACCAATTATATTTTCTTGCAAATATGTAAAACAATGAAGTTTACATATGCGTTAATATTGAATTCATGTTTTTAGCAATATTAAAAAAGAGAAAAGATAAACAGATAAAAAAATACATTGCATGATATTACAACATGAAATATTTATTAGAAAATATACTACATAAAAAAAATTAATAATGATAACAGCACTTGACACCGGTATCCTAGTGATAAATGTGAAATAATTTTAGCAAACCTATAATACAAAAACTATTGAACGGAGTTAAAGTGTTGATAGAGCGAGAACTGGGAATTTTATTAAAACAACACAACAGCATTGAAATTCCCCAAGCAAAATTTAATTTATTTTCCTTTACCGAAAGAAAAACCGAATTGATTTGATTAATTTGAAATAAATTTGACAAGCATTTCCATAATAAAAAAAAAATTGAAAAGGAATATATAAAAAATTTATACGTACCTTATTTATTTATGTCTATTACAACTAAATATTTACACACACGATACACAACCATATAAATTATCCCAAAGAAAAAAAAAAAATTTGAAAGCTTATCAGCAGAGAATTGATAGAAAGGGTAAGGCTCAACCCCATCGCCGCTGAGTGAAGCACTAAACAAATATGTAGATATAAAATTATTAAACTGTCATAAAAACACTTGAAAATGTCATATAGTACTCTTTTTTTTTATTTCTTAGTGATAGTTTTATTTAATTTGGTTCTTATAGTATGAATGTATGTAGTAAAAAAAGGAGTTCATATATTAGAATCGAGTGTCGTGTATTAGTGCTGAGTATTAAGTTTTATTTTTTAATACCCAAAAGGTAAACCATTTTAATAATTTACTATGTTGTAGGTAAATTGTATGTATGTATATGTAAGATAAATATCATTTATTAATAGAATTTAGGTCGTTGTATACATACATTACATACTTATACTTTATACCTTTGGATTGGTAGCCGCATATGGAAAATTATGGTTTCTTGCTATCAACACAATTGCACTGCATGTTGTATTTCTAAAAGTACCACAATGTGTGTTTAACACCATAAGACACCGGTTTTTTTAATGTTTTTTTTTTTAATTTTTCGAGGCACTCACCTAAACTTTAGTAAACAATTCGATTACGTATAATTTTTGAAAAAATTTTTGTGTTTATCATTAATTTTGTATATTTTTTATGTTCAACACTTAAATATGTACGTTTAGTATTTTAGGTTAAAGTCTGCAGCATTATACTACACAGGCGTAGGAGGAAGTTTTTAGTAATGCGTGGGGCACCTCTCGTAAAAAAACTCATTCTTCCGTGGGATCCTGTTCATAGCCCAAAACACTGTTAGGTTAGGTTAGGTTGGACTGGCAGCCTTCTGCTTGAAAGCACACTTAAGCACATTTAGGCTCATTGTGATACCACAAAACACTATTAAGAAATAAATTAGTTTTCGATAAGTGCCTTGATTAGTAAGTAGAAAAATATTATCTAAATAAACTTACCTTGTCTTCAGAGACAAAGTCTTGCAAGTATATGGCAGAAACTCATCGTCGGAGGAAGCTGCCTTATTTAAAAACATTTTATTTATTTGAACTGGTTTCAGACTGTGATGGTTTTGGATTTGTTAATTCCAAAATAAGTAAAGGTGATAGAGAAGTTGTGTTTAAAAACTCCTGCTTATTTTTTATAAGGAATGTTTTTTTACAAAGATTACTTGTTACTTTCCTCAACTGTTTGTTCATGTTCAAAAAAGAGCAGAGATTATCCCAAGGTTCAAATAAAGTTCATCAACTTTTTGAAGCCAAAATTTCTCAAATTTTATGGCGTGATATATTTTCGAATCAATATAGTTTTTTTTACAAAATAATATTGCAAATGCCTTGGTACTAGCTAATTCATTTTTGCACCAATAGTCGAAACAGTTACAAAGATTGGGATATTTAAAATTTTTTTACCAATTAAATAACGGGCTTTTTAAAAATTAACAACTAGCTATTTTTAAATTAATATTTTATGAGGCAACGTCAAACAATTTGGATGCAATGCGTCATTACATTTATTAAATTTGAAATCGCATTCTGCCACGCCCATAAATTCAGGGTAAATAAATAAAATCAAACAAACATCAAAATTTCCTGATTCTAGAAAGGTTCAACAATTGGTTAAATTATTCAGATTATATCGTTTTCCGATTAAAAGAGAAAAACGCCCAAAGTTGATGATACATAAATACACCAGCTGGCGGAAAATGGATTAGATGGGTTAGCATCGTTTACAATACTATTTCCTCTCACAATATTCGAATTCGAAGGCGAATTACTCGTATAGGTAACTTGTGTAATATTTTTTCTACCTTTATATTTTTGAAATATAGCTTTTAGAAAAAAAATCAAAAATTTTTTCTACTTTACATCTCATAAACTATATGAAATATAGACCGTGATTGCAATGAGTTAATTAACCTATTTTATTGCGAATTAGCGTACTTATTTTTTTTTTTTTACAAAATTCTGCTGTGAAATTAAAAATATTTCATTTTTGAAAAAATGGTTAACCCTTTATCACGCAAGATCATTGATTTTTAAAATTAGTAACTAGTTCGATTCGTATTAAGAAATAAACAAACACGTATTTTTTTGATTTTGCAAATTTCTACATAAAAAGGTTTTATTTAAAAAAATTTGGTTTTGGGTATTAAAAAACTCAATTCTTGTAGTTGTGCATATTTATTTCTATTTATCAATTAATATTTAGCCAACACATTTTTAGAAAAAACCGCAATAAAATATATAAATATATGAGTAAACTATGCTTTTTTAAAGTTATTACTTTTTCTTTTGTAACCAAAAATGTCAAGTGAGTGCATTTTTTTGTTTGGTTGCAAAATACATTACGATAGCTGTTGTTAACATCTTTCAAATAATATAAAATAGTTGCACCATTTTCTACTTAATCAGTTATGACACACAACAAAATAAAATAATATGCCTGTTGAATTTTGTAAGAAAAAATTCGGTATGTTACAGATCTGTACCATGGCGTGATAAAGGGTTAAAACTTTCTAAAACTTTCAAATGTAAATATCTTAAAAACTTACTTGATCGCAAGTATGCCATCGTGAACCGAGCCCGCGAATTATATAGCAATGATGGATGGCTGACTTGAATTTAATGCTGACTAGTGTTATTGGCTACAAACATATAGCTAGTTCACTTTTACTGCACCCAGAGAAATACTTACTTGGTTCGAAGAAAAACGGCTATAAAATTGAGGAAAAATAGGAATGATTTGGCGCCATAGAAACGGTTTCCTCATTTAGATATATAAAATTTCTTTGAGTTGAGGAAATATTTTTCAAATATGAGAAATTGTATATAATTTAGGTAAAATTTTCCTCAGTTTGAGGAATAATTTTCCATAGATTAAAGTCAATTAACTTTTTGGAAAAGAAATCCTCAATTTATGGAATATTTTCTACAATGTTGTTTTAATTAAAAGGCATAGAAATCGTGTTTTTTTTACTTGTATTCATTTATTATTTTATTTTTAATAAGAATTAAGGTTTACATTCATACGTATTTTTACAAACACTACAGACATCGTTGCCTTGAAATGATCAAAAGATCCTTAAGGCCACCAAAAAATTATAAATTGAACTTTATTGAAATTTATATCTTTTGAATATATTTTATTTTTTTCACAATATATATATATTTTTTTTTCAAAAATTATATCAATAGCCACAAACCACTTCGCTTGAAATAGAGACGCCGACTTAAAAGTTCAAAAGAAAAACAAAGTGTACGCGATTATCTGCTAAGGCCAAAAGAGTAAAGCTAGTTTTTTGTATATACAAAAATTTTGTATGGAGAATATTTTTGGTATATTCGTCTCTTTCTTACATTTTAATTTTTTATGCAAAAATAGCATGTAAGTTTAATTACCTTATTTTATTCTAAATAAGAAAATTTGTTCTTTTATGGTATTTTGATACCTTTGTTTTGCAGCCAAATGGTGCTTGAATTTTTAGACGCGCGTGCGACTAAATTTTGGAAAAAACAGGTTTATGGAAACGTCCATTGTTCCATGCGCATTTATGTTAACAATAGACCAAGTAATTCATAAATGCTCTTGAGTTAAAATTTTATGCAGAGACGAGTTGTAAGGACTAAGTTTTAGAAAAAAATTATATTTGAAGATGCCCATATACCACGCCCATATTTTCTTGTGTTTTATTTACTTTTTTATCTTACTTTTTAATTTACTTTAATTTTAGTTTTAACAATTTCATTGAAACTTGGGATTTGATTTCAATTGGTGGGCAGCACCGCAATTAAATTTCCACAAATTAAGAAAAAACTTACTTCAAATTGAACACCATAGTTGCATGAAAGGAGCACATTTTTCTTCATTTTGAGGAAAATTTACATAAACGAGAGAAATTTTCGTGGATTCAAATTGAGGAAACCTTTTCTTTGTTCTAGAGATGGGTATTTTTCTGGGCGTGTTATGTATCTTCAATTCATGTTCCAAAAGATTTTAATTTAGGCTAAGCAGAGCTGCTCAACCTCTCATAATCCCCTCTTACCTACACCTTTGCTATACCATATTGAAAATGCCACTTCAGTTTTTGATGCATTCGCTATTTTTTTAGTCTGTTTGCTTTGTTTAAACATCTTCAACATTTTGTGCACCGCAGTTTGCCTGCCCTGCCATTATGCGCCACAGTGTCTACCATGAAACGCTGTGCGTAATTCCGTTGCATTTTTCTACGATATCTATGCCTAAATTTAATTTTTTTTTATTTGTTACCAAATCCATTATGTTTACTTAATAATCTGCATGAGTGCGTGTGTTTTTTTTTTTTTTTTTTTTTTTTGTATGTGTGATTCCTCTTTATTATTATTATTATTTATTTGTTCCTTAATATGGTAAAACTTAATGGGTATTTTACAGTTTGTAGATTGTACTACGAACGTACGATTTGGTTTTGGAAGTAATTACTTCTTCTTTTTTTTTTGTTTGTGTGGCATTGTTTTATTTTCTTATGCATTTTAATGAAATCATAAATGAGCAGCAGCAAAGTTTTGTGTGTTATTGCTCAAACTCTTATGAAAGTAGATAGGTGTCTCATAACACTTAACAATTTCAAAGCGTATTTGAAGCCACTTGAATTGACATTTTTCTACGTTTTATTTTTTCCTTTATTTGGCATTTTTTCGATATAATCGCTCTTCACTGGTATCTTATATTATTCAATTCATGTTTTTTATTATCTTTCTATTTATTTAGGATATTGGTACACCACAATTTAGGTAATAGGCATTTCCTTTTGTTATAAAATTTTCCCATGGAATTTTATTGTTATTGAAGTATTTATGTACCTACCTTGTCTATATGTAAATCTTATTAAATTTTAAAAATTTGCTTCTTTTTTTCTTGTATAGTTGAAGTGTTTCTTTCCTTTAAAAAAATGTATGTAGCTACAACTATAAATATATGAGTCTTTATAATATTTTCTTAATGAAAATATTTGCATGCGATGATGATGAATGTATAGGATTAAAGGCTATACAAAAACACATTTCTTAATCAATTTCTTAACGAATTATCGTCTTTCGCCACTTTCAAAATATGTTGGCTGCATTCACTGATCAACACACAATTTTCTTCCTGAATTCGAGTAACTGTTTTTATACACATCTAGGGACATGATATCGGTATTCTAAAAATCTCTAATTTATCTAATTTTTTAAATCATTTTTCATCGAGACTTGCCCAAAAGGTCTTAGAAACCTAGGAAAAATGCCACATTTTTTAATTGTTTTAGACCCAAGAACCAAAGAAGGTTTCTCTTCTTTTTTTTTTGAGACCACCCTAGTGAACTTGGAGATACATTTTTTAAGGTTGTCTTGAATTTATATAATTAAATTTAAATTTAGAAAAAAATGTCTTCTCTTCTTCCAAAATTAAGTCGAATTTTTTTCAAATGCTTCTACTATTATGGCACAACAGCCCATGGAGGGCCTTGGCCGCGCTTTACGCATCCATTCATGTAATGTGAATTATATTTATACACGAATGGAAGGGGCTTATAGTTTTATGCCGAATATGAACGGCGAAGTGAAAACCTTATCATAGGCAATTTTCACTCTTGGAAGTTTGCCATTTCCAGCCAAGAGATGGTGCCGTATAGAAAATGTTTATTTTCTATTTGGATTTTTTGAGCATGTCGAGATTTGAATCCGGGCAATACAACACACTAACCGCTAGGCTATGGCGACCCCGCCTGCTTCCTGAAGTCACAAACATTTATAAAGTTGTACTCTATACTCCGCATTAGTTATTTGGAAAAATGTCTAAACTTCAAAAATTCTTCTTGGATTTTTATTGACAATTATTGCATGCATTTATTTTTTTGTGTTTGGGTGTTGGGATTGGAAGATAAATATATTAAAATCGTCCGAAATATGCGGCATATCACTTACTGCCCGAAGTAAGGAATTATGTAGTTAGATATATTTTTACAAACATAATTTCTTTAAAATTTGTAATCAGTTTGTTAAGCGTTTGGTTTTTCATTTTGTGAAAAAACCAATGCTTGTCATTTACTTTTTAAAGATTATTTCATATACTTAAATATTTATCACGCTAACTACGTTCTAAGTCAGCGGTTATCAAGTTCTTTTTTTTCGCGTACCATCACTGTATAATGTGGATTAAACGCTTACCACAGAACAAAAAAAAACTGTGCTTTGTGTAATTTACGTCCGTTATGGCCGACTACTATCTGCTAGCGTACCACCTTTTTCGAGCATAGCGGCTGGTATCTAGCTAATAACACATGTTGTTTTCCAAGGATGTAATTGACGCTGATGTGTCGGCCTAGGTGAGTGACTTCATGTAACCCCACAAAAAATGGTCTAGATGCTTTAAAGGTAGCTAGCTCACTGTTCAAAAACGCGAGATAAATTTCTCAACTAACATATCTCTCAATAGGTCCATTGTTTCGCCGTTGTGGCTGGTGGCCCGGCTTCCATTCATGAACAAGTTTTATTTTATACGCTTTTAGACCAACCTTCCATGTATTCGAGTAACAATTTTAATTGTTGCGAACTGCGAATAATGGACAAATCACGGTCTTTATCAGCACTGGCGGCTACGTCACCAATATTTTCCTCTGTACGCACTCTATATAAACGGGCAGGTGGGTTGATATCCAAATAGATTATGATGACCGTAAAATGGTCAAAGTGCCCACTAGCTTCAATAAGTTTCGGGGTTATATATTCGCTGCACTATACCAGGCGCAACTCATAAACGGACGAGACTCATAAACGGAGAATGGGAGCTCAGGCGGTCTCTCTTACCATCGTTCACGTTGGTCGATTCCCGGGGGTAACCCTAACGGTTAGACACCGCGGAAACCAAACATCATCAGCCATCATCGAAATTTCAATACTAATATAAATAAGATTTAAATTAAAGCTTTAAACAAAAAGACTAAGTGCCTTTTTCTCAATGTCCGGATAAGCACTAATCAACACTAACTACTACAACTAATCGTAGGTTAAAGTTCGGATTACTGCTTAACCGGTCATTGGGAAAACGGCTCTAAAAAACTATATTGTTAGTAACGACATTGGAAACCGTTGAACTAACCCCAGCTATAAATTTACGTCGTTACAATCTTTACCAAATATTCTCAGGAGACTTATTCAAAAAATTTCTAGATGTTTTGTCCCATGCGGGTCGAAGGGTTAAATGAATGGTAGTAGAGTAAATTTTTTAAGCTGCTTTTATGATTAGTTTTTTAATTTTGATATTGAAATTTGATACTTCTGGTATCGAGTACTCTTTTTAATCGATACTTCAAATGAGCATCGCCTGATGTCGTGTGAGCCTTATCCAATGTTCTAATCTAAAAAAATTGATGACCGTTTCGAGTCGTTTGCACTAGCTTAACAGTTGGCCTAACACTCTTCTTTTTTTTCTAAACTCAACCCATAAAAATGTCAAAGGGAGAATTCGAAAAGTAGTTTTCATTGGGCAGTGTAATTAACTCATATCTTGCCAACGTTCGGTTAATCAAACAGCAACTTAAAAAATTTATTAAAAATACATTTGTAAATTTTTTCCAAAATTGGGACTATTCATCATTTCTGTATTTAGATAATTTAAAAATGCTGGTGCATAATCACAGTCAAAAACAAACTTCACTTTAACTAAACTATAGTTTAATGCCATAATGAATGAGTGGCATAAAAGTGTAGTTTAGCTAAAATATAGTTTATTTTTGACTATGATTATGCGCCATTGTATTTCGCCCGACTTAAAGGCCAGGTGAATAGACATAAGTACTTTGTTGAGATGTGGTTTTGAAGATAAAAAAAAAATAGTAAAATTAATTGTTTTGGATTTGAAATGAGAAACTCATCTAAATAAAATAACAGACTTTGATTAGGAATTAAACTTTACAGATCCTAATATATTTTTAACACACTGCAGCTGACCAAACTGTTATAAAAAAGAATATGGAGAAATAGGTAAAATTCAACAAAAATGTATGTTTTCCAAATTTCGTTGTCCTTAACTTATAATCTTTATATATAAAATCGTAGAGTTTTGTGAACGACTTGACCGATTGAAGTCATATTTCTAGAATATATTTTCTTGGGTGGGAAACATAGCTATTCATAATAGCTTTTAGGAATTTGGGCGTGGCACCTCCCGTACAATCCTAATACTTTTTTGGGTATATCTCAAAAACCATTTATAGCACAGTACAGAAATTTGGTACAAAAATGAGAATTGACAATGCCTTGCTACAACAAAAATATGAGTGGGATTGACAAAGGGGGTGTGGCACCTTTCATATAACCTGATGGAACGGTACTAAAATTTAAATTCTTTCAGTTTGTTGGATTAGTGGGTGTGGCACCATCGCATTCACTTTTATTTTCTACTATTATTTTCTACAACTTTTAGCCTTCTTTTTTTCTACAATTTCTATTTCAATTTGTTGGATAAGTGGGTGTTGCACCATATTCTACTTCAATTTTCTACTTCAATTCTCTACTACTATTTTAATTTCTTTTTTTTTAAATTTTCCTCTTATTTTCGACTACTTTTTTACTACTTTATCTACTAATACTTTCTACCACTTTTTTACTACATTTTTCTACAATTTATTGTTGTTTTTACTACTTTTCCACTGTTTTTTCTACTACTACTTTTTAATATTATTTCTACTACAATATTCCACTCCTTTTACTATTTTTTATTACTATGTTTTACTATTTTTCTACTACCTTTTCTGTGCTTTTTTACTACCATTTCTATCACTTTTTTACAACAAATTGTAATATTATTTTCTATTCCTTTTACGACTACGGTTCTCACTATTTCTACTGCTAAAATAGCTACTACTTTTTTACTTTTTTTTTTCATTACTATTTTCTATTACTTTGCTCATTCCTATTTTTACTATTATTTCTACTAATTTATGAAATATCTAAAGAACCTACTTAGCTATGTCAAAATCCGATAGGTTGGCGCTGTAACAAATTCTATTTTTATAATAAATAGCAAATGGATCCATATTTTTAAATAGTTTTTAGAATTAGATATAACTTCTAGAACGGTATTTGATATTCTTCTGCAAATTAAATATTTTTAAAAATGCCAATTTTGATGCCTCATTTTTAAATCTAGAATTTTTACCAAATTCAATGAACGTCCTTTAAGCTTGAATTGTCATTACCAATGTTCAATTTTAAACACTAAGAAACTTCATTCTTCTTCATTCAAATAAACTTCAATTTTCCTGCTTCTTCGTATAAAAGAAAGAACAACGTCTGCCGGGTCAGCTAGTAACTTCTAAAATACTGTGTTAAATACAATTGATCCCAGGGAATACTTATTGCTTATGATGTGGCGCAGAAATATTTTTAATTTTTTTAATCTGGTCACCTAATGTTCTTGAGGTAAGCCAAAAACAATTTTTGTTTTTTATTTTTTAAGTACTAAAATTTCTTATTGAATGCATATGGAAATTGTGTTTTGAAAATTTTTAAAATTGGGTCATTACATCTAGTACCGGGTCAAAATGAGTTAATGCCTTTTTAAATTTAATAAGTTGATTAATAATATTAATGAAAGTGTACATTTACCGAAGTCTGAGTAACTAAGCAAATTTCGGTAACTTTGGTATTTATTCAATTTATCCAATTTATCCGAGTCATCTGGGGTGGCTTGTGCTGCTCGCCCCTTTATATAGCTAAGCGAATGATACTAGTATAGAACTAAAATTACAATTTACAAAAACTGCTTCTCTTACTGAATTTATTAATGTCTATGCTATGCTGTAATCATATACTCGTATTATAATAATTACAATTATTAACATTACAAAATTGTCATTAAATTGATATAAATCAAAAAACGTTTGAGCTAAACTTTTCGGATATCGCTAATTTATTAGATTTGTACCTGATCATTTAGTATACACGCTTCATGTTAAACATAACACAATTGCGTCACATGATTACAGTAATTACAATTTATTTTTACATGAAGTTTATTTTTTGTCTTTTTCTAAATAACTTAATGTAGGTTCCAAAAATATTTCTCTAATAGAAACTTTTACCATATTGCCTGCCTTCAATTACTGCAAACTAAGTTTTGCTATTAGGCGCGTGTATAGGTACAACAAATTGGTGCCATAGCTCAATTATGTATAGTTATTTCTTTTATTTATAACTATGAATATCCATTGGTTCTTGCTAATTCTCCTATTATGATTTCACTTTAACCATTAATTGATAAAAATACAAAAAAAAAAACTTATTTATTCAGTGTTCTCTAAAAAAAAAAGTACATGAAAGAGGCTTGAATGGGATGGGGCCATGTCTGTCCATCCGTCCCATTTTTACATTAGCGCGTTTACTATTTATATTGAAAACTACAGATTTTTATACAATGATAAGCCCAAAATTTATGCTAATTGTATTGTAATTGCTGTGCAATGCTTACAAATAAGCATAAATAACTTTTATTTAATAATATGCGCGTAATGTGCGTTGGTTTTGTTCATTTGTCCGTCTGTTCAGCTGCCGTTTTCGTAAATACACCTGTTGATGTCCGTCTATCAATTTTTTTTTTTTTTTGAATTGTTTTTGTGGTTAGATGAGGTTTTGCTTAAGTAGCGTTGATTTTTTAATTGAAGTTATCAGCTGAAAATCATCAAAATTCAAATTTATTTTTATAACTTTTATTGGGGCTACATAATTTATTGAATTAACTGCGATTGTTATCGAAAATATTCAATTTATTATTCCATTAAAATACTTTCCGTTTTTTTTATTATTATTATAAAATTTGAAAGAAGTTTTATAGAAAATTTTTGCAAAAATATTCAAAGATTCGAATTAAAATAATGTCATAATATTGAACTAAAAGGAAAAAGTTATCTAAACTAGTCAATTCTCAATATAATTTACATAGAACTGATGTTTCTGAAATAGGCGTTCTGCAATTTTGAAAATTCATCAAAAATACACATAAATACCAATTCGAAAAATTAACTGCATTCCATTGTTTTAATTTATTAGTTTTTATCGGTCTAAAAGCGCTAAGTAAACACAAATACATTTTTTGGTGGAGTTTAGGAAAATTAAGAAAAACTAGTACATATTTATTTAACATTTTAAGAGTCACAACTCAAAATAATTTGCTTTCATAAAACTATCACAATGGCACAACCCAAATTGATCATATATTCACTTTTTGCCATAAAACAGTTCACAGTGCTCCAAAAACTGTAAAACCCTGTTACCTCTTTTTTCTCTTTTGCTTTGAAATCACCGTTATGTCTCTTTTTAAGTTATTAGAGTAGCTTCTGCTGACTGCTACTTTAGTGAAGAGTTATCTTGAATTGTGACTCTTTAACTGATTCAGGTGAGAAATGTGGAAACTTTCTGAAATTTTAGTTAAACTATGCAACCAAATGCGAATAGTTGTCTTTGATATGGGGTTTGACTTCGGATTCAAAAAGAGAATCGACGACACCTTTTTTAACTCGATGCAAATTGCTCCCTAAATAAAAAATTCTGGTTTTATTAAACACTTTCTATTATATATTAAAAATTATTAATTGTTTAATTTTTTCAGTGCTTTTTAATACTTAAAAACAAAATTTATTATTTCTTTGGTTTTTCTATTAACATAACCAGAAAATTCGCGTCGTTGATTCGACGAAAAAGTGCCGTCTAGGGTTAAGAAAATAGACAAAAAATGGAGATTAGTGGTTAGTGTGTTGGACTGCTACGCAGAGTGCCCGGGCTCATATCTCGGCACGCTCAAAAAAATCAAAAATAGAAAATACAAACTTCTCTACATGGCACCACCTCTTGGCTGGCAATGGCAAACCTCCAAAAGTAAAAAAATGCCTATGAAAAGCTTTTCACTTCGCCGTTCGGTTTCGGCATAAAACTGTAAGTCCCTTCCATTCGTGTAAAAATATAACTCACACAACATGAATGGATGCGAAAAGCGCTGCCAAGGCCCTCCATGGGCTGTTTTGCCATAATAGTAGTAGTTGTAGGGGAAAAAGATTGGCATGTGATTTTCTTAAAAAATATTCATAATACCTATTATTAATAACACTACAAAATTGAGTTTTGATTAGAACATCTTCTCGATTTTAAATTAAGTTTTTAAAATATAAATGGAAAATTCATTACCCTCTGTTTCACCTTTCGTCGCACCACCTGGTGCTAGAAAAATTCACCACTTTATTTCCTTTTAAATAAGTGTAAAATTACAAGAAATAGACAATTCTTTTTAATTTTTTATTAATTTTTAAACTTTTTTAGTCCTGGTACAAAATTTTCAAAAAATCTCTTAACTTTACAAACGTAGAAAAACTGTGAATGAGTGAATGATTGCTTAGTAGAACTTCCTTTTTTAAAATCTTTTTAAAAGTTATGCCAAAAAAATGTGTCGCACAATATTATTGAAGAGCGTTAACAATAAAGTGGTTGGACAAAATTGATTTATGTTGAAGATATAAACATTCCGGTTCCTTTTTTATGGAGTTTTCACCGCGAAATTTGAGAAAAAATAATCTTAAATTAACCCTAGAAGTACATGCATATTTTTTGTACGTAAAGGTCATGATGCTTCGTCGAAACGACGACGACATTATTGAAAGTGGTCATAAACATGATCTATACACCTTTAACTTTGAAAGATGATTGTTTCCCATTATTTGGTTAATTTATGTATAGAAAAACAACAATGGACATTTTTTTTAATTCTTTCGTTGTTTTGACTTATATATTATTTAAAAAAATGTTCATATTTCACTACTTCTCATTTCAAACCTAACGGGAATTTTAAAAATAAAATGATTTTTTAAATCAAGCATGTTTTTTCTCTTTATAATTTAAGTTTAAGCAAAAACGGAAGTATTTTGAAAAACAGTCCAAATTATATTTGTGTGAATTTACGAAGTGAAGGACTAAGTTTAAAATTTTGAGCAACTAGATAAGTTGTTAAAAAAAATTGTTTTACATGATTCAAAAAATTGTACATTATAGTGTACAAATTCATGCAACTCTAATGTACAATAAATAATTTGGTTACTATTGTGTACAAAAGACATGAAAGGTTGATGATTTTCGAATTACCTATTTTCTGCGGGTGTTAAAAAATTGTGATAGTGTTGATTTGTTTTTTGTTCAACAAACGAAAAAATAACAAGGTTCAGAAAGGGGATGCTGATAAAACTCGGGGAAAAAATTATACGGTTCCCGGCGTTTTAAAAGTATACGTCAAATACGTAGGCCCAAAATTTGCCCATTTCTAACAGATTAAGTATAATAAACCATAAGTTAGTTTTGCATCAGAGCTTGTTTGTATGTTCAGCAATTTATAATCGAATTTTCCGTAGAATATTTTCTTCCTACATATTAACCCTTTGGCACCCACCATTATGGGTATTTTTTGCCTTTTCGAAAAAGTTTATTTTTTGACCCATTACGAGGGTTAGTAGAGGGTTAGTATGTTCAAGAAATATGTTGCCCATGAAATTTTACTATAGGTCACTGAACAACAAAATTCTGTATACTTGACTTTAGTAAAAATAAACCCACATTTCAAAAATGTTTAAAATGTTCACCTTTTATACTTTGTAAACAAGTATGTTTTTAAAAGTATTTTCTAAACTAAAAGTTTATGTTGCATTGCAAAATAAACCTTAGTTTTTATTTCCACAAAAAGAAAAAATCAAAAATTAAAATTTTTCTCGAATTTTTACTCCTTTCATGCATTTTGGTCATTATAATGTACAAAATTCCAAAAGCTCTACAGCCTTTCCCAAAAACTTCTTTCATAAATTTTTTGATATTTATTCTCAAATTCCGAATCTACGAGTATAAAACTACAAACAAATTTTTTACCCCCAAATAAAGAAGTTGAGAAGAAAGGGTTAATAACATTTATTCATAAATAAAAATTGTAAAACGTAAACATGCGTCGTCGATTCGACGAAGCATGTCCTTCCAGGGTTAAAAAAAAAAGTTTGGTCAGGTAATTAATGAATTTGACGGGTGAATTAAACGTTTTTGAAAAAAAATTTTCACCAAATGCCTGCTGTTGAAATTTAAAAAAAATAAATTTTGCGAGATAAATTTGAACTTAATTGTGAATTTTTTAAATGTGGTCATCATCATTATTTCATCCTTCAGTTTAGTCAGATATAAAACCCTTTTCCTGAATTCCCTTTTCGAGTTTTTTTTTAAAGGGACCACGTGGAAACTTTTTTAAATTTTTTGCAGAGTGCATGCAAATCTTCTCTTGAAAACTTAAATTTTACCTAAATTGTTTTTGAGTATATGAGCAAAATAAATTATTTCATTGCACGAATTGCTGTATTTATGCCATCTCTACTTAAAGACCATTAGATGGTTTGGGAGACCCATTCAAAATTTGTATCTTTATCTTTACAAACCACTCATGTCTTATGTTATTTAAGAATATTCTTGACCGACCTACTCAAACAACATGGCCTTTAAGGGCCTTATACTACCTTACTTAAGAAAAATTACTCATCTTCATCTTTTTGAATTTTGAGTTAGGGTCATATCTGGAATGTTCTGAGTGTATTTGCATTCACAGAAAGTTTGATAACTATATATTTTAATAAATTGTTAAAAAAGATTTTTCTGATTAAGATTGGTTCATTTAAAACTTATGTTCCTGAAATTATTTTATCTTATGTGCTGAAAAAGAACAAATTCTCTTTATAACTGAGGTGTAGATAAATACTTAGTCAACATTAATGGAGTACGAATTCACATCTAGGTAAATGTATGCATTATGCATATAAGTAGGTATGCATACTTATGTAGTACTCGTATATGCAAATGCATATTCCCGTTTCCTTTTGAGTTATGCGGCATGCGGCTGAGTTACGACCTTTATTGCACTTAATTTCCGTTCGGACATCGCACACATGCTCGCAGTACATATTAATAATATGAAATCTTAAGAAATAAAAACAAACAGAAATAATAATAATAATAATGTAATAATAAAACCATGTGGTAACAATAAAAAACCACAATGCAATACGAAAACAAACACACAATAAGCTTCCGTAAGTAAATAAAGTAGCAAGAGTCAAGAGAGAGCGAGAAATAAGTCACAATGTATTAAATGCGATTACATTAATTGTTATGCCACTCGTCAATTCAAACGCAGAGCTCAGCTCATGCCATTTGACCATATACTATGAATGTCTCGCGTTTTACTTTTTTTGTATTTTTATTTATATTTGTACTTGTATTTGTTATTATTTGTCATTCTCATTGTTGTTCTTTGTTGTTTGTTATTGCAGGTGTTCGTGCACGCTAAAGTATTCTTTAGCATTGGCGGTCGTCAGTTTATTGGTGAGCCCGTGCAGTTCTCCTATATGCCCGATACTGTACTGGATCATGCACGCGACGTGACAATCAAATTACATCATCGACTGGGACGTTATCTACAATTGCATTTGTATTTTGCAGCACGTTGGATGATGTTGAGTGAGATTACATTCATATCTGGTAAGTGGCACAAAATGAATGACTGACTTTTTATATTGTATAAAATGTTTTTTTTCTGTTTTTTTTTTTTTTGTAAAACAGTAAAGCTTGAGTAGTAGGATTAAATTTAACTGAGGTTGCGGAAGATAAAATATAAAAATGCATGCTAACTTGTGAAGATTTGTAATTATTGTAATAGTAGCGATTTGTGAACTTCCACTATCAAATTTCCCCCAAATACCTAAAAAAAATTAAAAATTTGCATTAAACACACAGCAAAGGAGTTTAATGTAACTAATTTTCTAATACCCCACGTTAGGCGCGAAGTGATTTGACGGGATTTTCTAAAGAAATTAGGAGTTTTGAAGATTGAGTCTAAGCTTTTTTTATTGTATGCAGAATTTGGATGTCTAATTAGTATACCACTACTTACAATATACCGAAGCATACAATTAGGTGTAAATACTAAAAAAAATCTATAGATTTTCACTTCAATAATATTAAATTTTGTAAAATCGGTAAAATAAAAATATATAATGATTTAGCGCCTAATGTCAGGTGTAGGAAGAACAAGCCAAATAATAAATTTTTATAACAATTACGCTGGACTGAATAATATTCATGGCAATAGGACACGATGAAACGCATTAAATCATGATTTTGCATGTCAATATCAATTAAAAATTCTGTAATTCATAGTTGATCAAAAATTGAAAATGAGAATCAATAGATCAGAGAAAAAATTTCAAACTTCAAAAAAATTAGACAAATTGTTTAGCACCTAACATGGGGCTTGAATAAATTGCATGTTTTAAGGGCTTTAGCGAACTGCATAACAGAAATCTTAAAAATTTTTGTGGCTTTTAACGAAATTTCAGTTGAATCGTTTGGCGCCCAACGTGCGGTTGAAATAAAAAGGCTTTAATATAATCCAATTTTCATAGTTTTAGCATTTTTTAATAGTCTCCCAATAATGAACGCCACAGTCTTCCCTTCCTTTCTTCGATCAAATAAAAATCGGTGGGAAATTCTTAAAAAATATAAGCAAAATTCGATAACCTCAATTTCTTTGCACCGTTGTTTGTGCATTCACCCCATTTAGCTTCCGGCCATTTTCATTTGCTTTTCCACACTCACACACAAAGTCAAAAACGACAAAAAAATAACTAAAATTTATTTTTATATACTTTTATTTTTGCTATTTTTTATTATTGCTTTGACACCAAACAATAAAAGCAAAAACAAAAAAAAAAAAAAAACTTCAATAAAAAGAAAAATATTCGCTGAAAGTTTGTGTTTTTATTGTTTTCACACGTTTTCATTGCAATATGTTGGAGTAACAATAAGCAAAAAGCTGAAAAAAATACGCTGAAGTAGAAGATGGCAATACATGTACACAACCAACACACATATACAAATGTACATATACGTGAATACATACGTCGAATTGTGGATACGGTACCCTTTCAATTCAAATACGAGTATTTGTACTCTCTTGTGTGTGTATGTGAAAAATTGTGCCACTACCCACTTTCACTTCAAAAAACACGCACACACACACATGCTCCCACACAAAATACATATCTACGAAAAAATAAAGAAGAAACTAAGCCAAGCACACATATATATACACACTTTCATAAAGAGCGCCGCCATGAAGCCTTTTGTGTGTGTCGCAGGTGTGAATTTTAATATTAAAATGCCAGCAGCCAAGGTTTTTCAAACTTCCCAGCTGTGTACTTTGGTGCCTGTACCCCGTTGTCACCAACATCAATACCACCGTCAGCTTCTCCTTCCTATCACTTCAACACATAAAAAAGTGTAACAAAAGAACGGCATCGAAAAATAAAGTGTAGTGAATGTTTTCAACTTTTACGCTTCGCTTTTCACGTTCTTCTTTTCTTTTTTTTTTGCTTTTGCTGTAAATTGGCATTTAAATTTGTCACAATTTGCTTTAATTTGTTTATCGATTTTCGCTTTTGTTTTCATTTTTCTCTCTTTTCAATTTTTCTTTTTCTTAAAAAAGTAATAAATGCAGGTAAAGAAAATATATAGAAGTTTATGCTGTTATCTTCTTAAGTGATTCTTTTAGTCTAACAACGAAAGGGAAGGTGAAAAACTTTTAATAAGCGCTTCAAAATAAGTTAAAAAATAAAGATAATCAACCCCGACACTAGTTCAAACTAGACACTAGTTAGCGTAAGTCATGGTTTTAAATATTCACTAGAGGTTGAACTTTTGCTGGACACTGAATCATAAGTTTCTCATAGCCTAGAAAAAAATGCAGAGTTTGCACCTTCATAGTAATGATCAATGGAAATTTCAATCTAATGCTAACATAGCAAAGAGGATGTGCAAAGCCTCTTGTTCTTTCTACTGTTGTTAGAGGGTCTTAAGAGTAAAATAGGGATTCCCAACTTGAAGCATATCCTGGCTGTATATATCACAGGTTAATTAGTAGTTATGGTACCATTTTCTGATGGCCAGACACTACAAAGACAGTCAGCCGAAAAGCACTGGATAAGATCAGAAGAACGACAGCTATTTTGATAACTGGGGCTCGCCTCACTACCTCTACGAAAGCTGTCTTTGTAATCCTTCACTGGCTGCCAACGGAAATTTTGGTTAACAAACAAGCTGCTGCCAGACTGCCAGATAGGCCTTGGGATATACCCGACCTGGCGGCCAAGTTTCAAATACAAGATATGGATATATCGACAAACATAAAATATATCTACTCCACTCGTAATTTAAACCAAAAGTTTTTCACCCACATCCCCAGTAGAGAGGAATGGGTTGAAGATTTCTATACAGATTGTTGGGTTAAAGAAAAAAGTCGGTTGTGGCATTTCCTAAAGCAAGAAGGGTCTCAAGCTCTCCTTCCATCTTCCTGACCAATGAAGTGTCTTTCGGGCAATGTATCAAGCAGGGCCGTATCAAGGATTTTTTTTTTTTTTTTGAAGGGGGTTTTAATTCGAAGAAAATGTTCATAAATAATTTTTATGAAACTGGTGTTTAAATACAATAAATGAAATGCGATGATTCATTTGCTGGATCCGGGATGGACTGGGACAAAAGTGATAAATATCTTGAAGCTTTAGGAATTTTGTTTCCCGAATTTTTTTAATCTTAACCACAAAAAAATGGCAGAAAATGACAAAAAATTCATAGAATAATAAATTTAAATTTTTTCAAATAAATATTCAATGTGGATTCCAATGCATTTTTTTTGTCGTAATTTCGATAACTCATTAACTGATGATGTAAAAAAATAACAAAAAATGGCAAAAATGGTCAGAGGCAAATTTTTTTCAAATGATTAGCAGTGAAAATTTGGGCTATTATCAGTGATGAGGAACCCGGATGGGGTTGGCAAATATTCCCTGAATTCGTGCAGTCTTAGCATTTAAAAAGATCATCCAAATCAGGGCGCTCTGAGCAATAATGAGTTTTAGAACAAATAACACTTTAAGATTGTATCCTAATACTTTGGACCTGATCCAATAACATGGTTCTTAATGCTTGCGAATGAATTTTTCATGCCGAACATGAACCTGAGATAAAAAACTACCCATCAAGTGTCGGGTTAAACCCCTAAAAATAACGTGTTTGTCCATTCAGAGATGAACCCTGACGTGCTACAAACTCCGAAATTTAGAAATTAAAGGCTGCCCTTTCAAATGATCGTTAAACCAAATTGTTCATATTAGCTCTTAAAGCAGGGGGTGTGTTTATGTCTAGAAGTGCAGAAAAAAATGTACATGGAACGAATTGGTTTCGATTTCCACTACCACTAAAGGTTTAGTGGTAGTTGATTTTTATTTCCACTACCACTAAAGGTTTAGTGGTAGTTGATTTTTATTTCCACTACCACTACAGGTTTAGTGGTAGTGAAATTTGATACCTACTACCACTAAACGTTCAGTGGTAATGAAGCCTTACTCCCATTGCCACTTAAAGTAGTGAAGAGCGGAGTTTATACACTAAATCCCCAGTCTGATGTTTAGTAATAGAGTCCTGGGCCCATATATTTGGAGTTCTTTTTAGATAATTTTTAGTGATTTTTAAGAATTTTACTTTTCTTAAAAGATTTTGGTAGTTTCGATATTTTTATGAAGTTTTAGTGATTTAAGATTTTTTTCCAAATTACTTTTCAGGAATTATGAAAGATTTTATTATTTTTTTAAAAGAAGTTTTGAGTAAAGAAATTTTTATGATTTTGTTTTGTGTAGAAATTTGAAGTAAATTTCATCGATTCTTAAATATTTTCCCCGATTTGTAGAAAATTGAAGAAACTATAATCGATTTGACAGGATTTGTAGACATTTCGATCGATTCGTTTTTTGTTTAGCGATGTTTAGAAAATTTTATCCATTTGAGACATTCAGAGAGATTTGTGGATATTTTTTGAAATTTTTAAAACTTTTTATTTGACGAAGCAGACAACGATTGTTGGGTGCTGTTTCGTTATCATTTTTGTGATTTTACAATTTTAATAAGCCGAGAATTCCTAGAGAATATTCCTCATAATGATCACGCGTTATTGTAAACATCTCCTTAAAAGAGAATTCATATATTTCGTTACAACCAACGTCTCCTCTAGATATAGTCTGCAAGTGTCATTCTCCACAAGATTCATCTTGTTCAGATGAATCTGAAATTTCCATGTCCAATTACTAGTGTAGGAAACCAGTTGAGCGTTTTCCGTTGTAGACTAAGAACCATTTTCGCTTTACAACGAAGAAACGCCTTTAGTGTTACCTTCGTTTGTCGGTAAACGGTCACTTCATCTTTATTGATGTTTTGAACTTGTGATTTTTGTTTCAGGACCACATAACTCGATGCCTGATCATTGTTTACCCTAGGCATCTGCCATCTCGTTTTGTTTAGTGACTACGTGACTTTTAACCTACATGATATTTCGAACATATTCTTGCACCAGGTTTGAATCTATGCTAGTCTCCCTCATGCGCTTAATTACCGCCCGAATATCAAGTGCAATAGAAATTTTATTTTCTCTTGCCCTTGTCCATCTAGTAGGTGATAAAGCGCGTGCACATTCCAGCACATCCGAAGAGATTTCTTCAACTTTCGTTTTTTACTTTATAATCTTTCTATTATTCTGAATCGCCTTCTCGCATTAGCCTCTTTTTCCATAGACTCAAGCTCACTGTACAGCCAGTGAATTGAATCCTTTTTGCATACAATACTAAGAGCGAAAGCTACCGCGAATGCTTTAGTCATGGCAGAATTAATAATTCTTAACTCTTTGGGTACCATCATGACATAATGAATAATTTTTGCGTTTTTTTAAAAACTAACCAATACATTTTTTTTAATTTAGAGTTTTTGGAAAGAGAATTGATAGTATTTAAATTACAATTAAAAAAAATTTTAATTATTTTTGTAGCGGATCCAAATGAAAATAATTTTTTTTTTTTTTGTTAATTTTCAATCGCTCACAATTTTTACAAAATTTGTCCAAATACACCAAATTTTTAATATGTTGTGAGAAAAATAATTTACTCAAGCATGATTTCCCATATTTTAAAATTTTTGTTTACTTTTTTGGAAATCCAAGTTTTGCTATGGGTCACCGGTGACCCTAAATCTTCAATGGAAACACCTTCAGAATTATTTTACAATGAAATGGGGGTCAAAAAATGCGAATCTGAAACCTGAATCCTTACGGTCAAGAAAGGGTTAAGTGAAAAATTAATACTAAGTTATTTTGTCTATCTTTAAAAAAATATTTAATAAAAATACACAGAAAAAGTTTTTCAAAAATTCCCATTGAGGGCCACTGGGTCACCGGTGACCCATGAAAGTTCAAACCTTTAGAGGCACAAAATGTCTGTTTTGATCAAAAATTGTTTGTTTTTTTGAGTCTCTTATAAGACTTTACTTACAGGAGTCATAAGTAGAGCTTGGACTTCAGATCCAGGTTCTTATCTTATCATCTCTATGTGAACAGATCGGTATTCAGCAGAACAGATTGAGAAGAGCAAAGGGTTTCTATACTAATGTAAAGTTTTTCTAGTTTTAGAGGTGTTTAGAGTCTCTCGCAAATAAATTTTCCTGCGTCTTTGAAAAATTATGGGTTATGAAAGACCCTCAGTAGATGTATTAATAGAATTTGTAAAGATAATATGTAGAACTGTTTCAGCTCTATAACCACAGGTTAGTGATCAGCCACCCAAAAATATCTTAAAACACTTCCTGAATCCCCATTTGAGATTCAGTTTCCTGTTGCACAATGTTATTACTGAACTCATTTAACTCAATTTCAGTATAGTTATAATAGTTTTTCAAAACAATCGCACTGCTTTCAAAATCACATCGCCAGCCAAATCAAGAGTGAACAACTTTTAAACATTACACATTTTCAATTTCAAACAATTTTGCAGCGATAGCAACAAAAACAAGAACAATAGCAACAACAACAATAGCATTAAAATCACTTTTCTTCTTTACTTCATAACTTCTCGTACTGTAACTGAGTATATTTGGTACTTATTTCATTACATTTTTTTTGTTATAATTTTGCTGTTGCTATTGTTGTAGTTGCATATGTATGTATATTGCAGCAGTATGTTGCTGATATTTTGTGAGTGCTCGTTTCATTTCATTTCTTTGCTATTATTTTACTTATACCTTTTCTCTGTTACTTATGTGTGTGTGTGCAATTGTGCATATACTAACACATACAAAAGAATATTTTCAAAAGCAGCTCACACAAGAGGTATGCATGCCTGGATGCATGTACGTATGTGTATGTGTGCGTGTATATTACTCTACATTGCAATACATGTGTATGTTGCTGGCGCAATAACTGCAACAAAAAACACCGAAAGCAATAAGCTGCACCAACAACAGCAAGTAAGCAATCGAGAATGGAGCAGCACAAGTTAAGCACAGCCAACTTTCTATTGCAACATACGAGTCTATATATGTACATAAATGTGCATATGTAATTGTATATAAATTGTGTATGTGTGCATCCTTGTATCCTTATAAAAAAAATATTGTGAAAATTAAATGAGCTGCATTACTTTTGTGCATTTGAAATTTGCAACTCAATGAACACTCTCTTTCTTCCTCTTCATCTCCACGAAATGAACGAATGGCAAGGAAAGGAAGTGAAGCAACGAAAAGAACGAACGTACGAGTGAGTTTAGTATTTTAAAGGATAATAAAGGATATTGCTATGCAGTCAGTTCTATTTTCTTTAAAACAACAACAACAACAAAAATATACATACACTGAAAATCTGAATGGATTTAGTTTTAAAAATTAATTAAAATATTTGTTCAAACCAAATAACGTAATGGATGTAGCAAATAATTTTATTTCAAAGTATAGCTTTGCATACTTTTAGGCTTGCTTTTAATCTTATTGCCACTTCAGTCTACATAATGTGAAAAGGCGATTGTACGATAAACACCTTAAAATTTTATTAGCAGCAATACGATCACGGCTTTTTATCAAAACAGATGTAAGAGTTCATTAGTCCCTCTGACAGACTTTATACCCAAATCTCTTTCTTGGATCAGCTAATGATCACAACTATCTATATCAGTACCCCGGGTATCATTTCACCCTTCTATCGAATGCCTCGCAATGGAGGAAATTGAACTGAGGCATCTAATTTTCTATCCAACAAAAGTCACAGACACTGTCTTAGCCCTAAATTTTCCCTGTGTAATATACTTCCTGGCTCCAAAAGTTATTATGCCCCTGGAAGACCCTCAACTTATTTATTTTTATTTGCATAAAATATTGAAGAAGCTCAACCAGATTTCGAGATAAAGTTCAAGGGTGAAGGAGTTAAAGTCCCTTATTAGTTAGAGGTTTGAGACCAGTAGAATGACTGTTACTGTATCTTTCACTCCTCTTAGTTAATATTGTATGGAACGAGCTCTTATCCCTAGAAAAGGTTTCTGGCTAAAATGATTCTTGACCGCTGCAGCGGCATTTTTAGCATTCTGTATGGCCTAAAATTAGAAATTTATAAACAATCTTTACCGGGAGTTGATATAGGGCATACTTTGACCCTAAGCTGGGATCGAAGGGAAATAGTTTTGTCTTTTGTCAAATAAGTATACAAAATACTCTAGCCCGAAACTGGAGATTAATGGGAATTTATAAGAAATATTTTTGTCTTAAGCTGGAGATTAATGAAGTAGGTTTTCGCTCCAAGTTTAGATTGATAATGAATATTCTTGCCCTAAGGAAAGATTCTGGTTCTAAGCTCAGGATCGGTAATGAATATTCCATCCTAAACTGATATTGGTTGGTTTGCTCCTTACGGTAGTTGATCCACAGTAAATTAGTTTCCAATTAGTGTAATGGCGCTTTATTAAAACCACGTTCTCACCAGCAAATATTTCGGTTATGGAATAATGGAATAACTCCTCAGAAACCTGTAGATGGGACTGATATGGAATGTTATTACCCTATGGTGGGGAGTATGGAGTATGGAGTACGGAGTACTCTAGTTCTAGGTTTAAATAGACATAGAAAACTCTTTGGAGATTAATTTAAAATACTCTGGCGCTAAGCTAAAATTAAAAGAAATATTCTAGTCCTTTATATTGACAAAAAAATTACTCTAGTTCTAAGTTTAAAATAATAAGGAATGCTGTAACGATCGAAATTTTATGGATGGGGTATGCTCAGCGGTTTCCAGGTAGGTGCAAGCCATGAGTCGTTTATTCATAGTTGAAGCTCTTTATTAAATTTTTGTTTCACAATTTAATATGATATATAGTAGTGATGTAAAGGATGTCGGTTTAAACATTCGCGAATACGAATTTGAATACGAATGTGGAATTTCATATTATAGTTATCCTTCAAGAATGTATTCTGATTTAATCCCGATGTTGCAGATAAAGTACCATTACTTATGCTAACCATGGATATAGTACCTATGCTGACTGATTAAGTACCGCTTGGGGAGTCAACTAACAACCCCGAGAAGCCCTGTCGTTCGCTAATCTCATCAAAACGAAGAGATATCTGCCATAAGTTTTTCGTCATCACAGATTCCTTTGACCTGGTTTATTGTCCCAAATTTATGAATTTACTTACAAGAGGCAATAGGTGGTATAAAGCTACAGTAACCATCCGTTCTATATAAAAGAGAACAGTACTGTAATTAAAACTTCGTCCTGTATCATTTATTTTTAAATTTAAAACATTGAAATGTTCTGTATTTATACTGTATTCCATATAACTTCATGAACGTGAATAAAAATAAAGCAAAATAAAAATTACAAAACACCAAAAACTATTTAAATATCAAAATCAATGAAGATTAGTGCTGTTGTTTGATTTGTTGTTATTTTATTTTAATTGTCAAGAGGGAAAATATACACTGACTATTTCAAAGCTTTATTAATTGAATAAGGTCTGAAGACTTTTTTTAGTTTAAGCTTTAAAACAATATTTATTTACTATTTTGTAAAAATTGCAAATAGCACAGTCCAACAGTTTTCTTCCTATAGAGTAACCATAAGATTTTACTAAAAGAGGATATTGTGCTCAACATTTTAGCTTAAAAAAAGTTATAGTCCAGCACATTATGATTTTTACCCTGTATTTCAAAGTTAGAAAAGCCATGTCACTGTAATCATTTGGGAAATATATAATATTTGAGACAAAGATATTCCTTGAAATTATGCTAACATTTTTCGTTATTCCCATTTTTGGGAATTTTGAGTAAGTTTTATAATAAATTTTCCACATTTCCTTACTGGATAAAGTATTTACTAAAAATATCTTTAAACGAGAGTAACAAAAATAGGTGAGTAGTTAATGTAAAAACAAAAAATCAGGAATCAATTTTTAAAGTATATACATAATTACCCATTTATTAGAGTGACATGGATTCTCTGCCCTTAAAATGCAGGTAGAGAAAAACCATAACGTGAGTTTCTTCAGCAAAAATCTTTCAGTATTATACCACGATTACTCTAATGCAAGCTAAAAAATTTAATTAGTTACACAGTGATATGTTTAATAAATATGTAAGTTAAAATTGAATGGGTGCAATTGATTTTGATTTTCCAAAAAATATGGTCATCTGAAACTTCACCTGTTTGCAGTATCTTCAATTTTTCAGTAGTACCTTACGCCTGAATATTTTCCACCGAAATGCCGGCTTCGTTAGAAGTGTTTTGTTCAGTGCTCCACAGCCAAAAAAAAAAAGATAGAACTGGTTTTATAGCTGCTTTTTGTTCAATTCTGCTTCATCGTTTTGTAGCTTGTAGCGAAGTAACGGTTCTCACTAGTTCACTGTTGCTTTCAGGGCCAATCTTGTGTGGTTTGACACCAAGTCATTTTGTTGCGGGCGAAATTCGGGGCAGGAAATTTCGTCTTCACAATGCCTTTGCCTTAGTCTGAAAACTAGGAATATACTCTGGCTCTAAGCTCAGAATTTTACTGGGGATTAACAACTGTTGTCTTAAGCTGAAGATTTATAAAATATATATTTTCTGTCCCAGCTGGGATTGAAAAGGGGTACTGTCACCCTAAGCTAGAGATCGGTAAGGAATACTGTTGTTCTATGCAAGAAATATTCCACTCTTAGCTAGGATTGATTTGAAATGTAATTGTATTAAGCTAAGAGCCCGTTTATGACTTATACCGAGCTTGGTAATCCAAAAATGAGAAAAAGAAAAAAACAGCGCCCTTTTCCTAGATTTGGGATTGATATGAAATACTTTGACCCAAGTTTGAAAAAAAAGCTGAATATCATTTCGTTGTGCATTTCATTTTACCTTAAGCTCAATTAATATTCCACTTTATTTCCTCGACATTTTCTCACAATATTTTCAGTGTACTCGTGTATGCTTCTGTACAATTTTAGCCTAGTTTTCCATGCAACACAAAAATAAATCAAAATTCAAGATACTAAAATTCGAACATATGTACGAAAGTAAGTGAGAAAATTGCATTGAAATTTTCTACTTGATTCTGAATTCATTTTTTGTTGCAATATCCTTTTCAATTTCATAAGTATGTATAATCCCTTTCTAATTGCAAATATATTTCTTTCATTGAATTTACATTATTTGAAATTGAAAATAGAGAAACAAAATTAATCGATTTTGTATTATGATATAAACGTTAATAAAGTACAAATCGTCCTTGGAAGAAGATAGCACAAAGATGTAGTTGAAGAAAGAATAAATGGATATAGAAATGCAAGAAACTCTAAAAAATTATGTTGAAAGCTCAGAGAATTTTAAATTAATATTTTTTCCTAGGAAAATCCCTTTGGGAATTAATTCAACTAGGTGCGTATATGTATGGAAGAAAACTTTTGAATCTCTTTTATAAAAAAAGTCTAAATAAAAAAAATATTGCAACGGATAACTGTATCAAATAAATTTAGCCCAAAGCCTATTGCATTGCATACTTTAGGGACTGAATTGAATTGCAACTTTAGTCAGTACATTCCATGAATACAATTATATGGAAAACAGAACAAACTCAACATAAAAAAATCCGGCACAAACTCGAAATGGAACTGAACATATTTCTCTCCGTGACATTTATAAATATTTTTATTGCGTTTCTATTAAAAAATTATACATTTTTCTTTTTACTATTGCTACTACCTTACACTACTATTTTTCAACATCTTCCCCCTCTTCATTTACTCCCCTAAAAGAAGAAGACATAACTTTGGAGCAAGTATTTACATAATTTGCAAGTGTTTGCCGAAGAGATTATTGTTATATTTTCCTATTCTTTTTTATCATAGTTTTGTGTGTTTGCATAAAGCATTTTCTCTTTTTGCAATTCCCCTCGCCTTTCCAGAACAGAAAATGCACCTCTGTGCTAAAAGACTTTGTCCAATTTTTCGCATACTTTTTTTTGTTACGTTGTTGACTGTTTACTATTTGAATATTTTTTTTGCTGTTTTCTTTTTTGTAGTAAAATGCAAATTTTCTTTTCTTCTCTTTTGTGTATATATTTTGTTATTGTTTGGCATTGATTTTCTCCTTTACACTTTTTTCTTTTTTTATTATTTCTACTTTTACTACTTTTCTTTTGTGTTGACTTTTGGAATTGTTGAATTTCTTTCTTTTCTTGTATTTATTTATTTATTTTTTTTGTACTTTTTGAATGTCAAAGAAAAGCTGAAAAGTCTTTCAGGGGGGAAGACGGCGTTTGAGGAATGGGGAGAGTGGTTGTGTTCTGGAGCAGAAATGTTTACTTTCTGCAAACAAAACACTAAAACAACTATTTGTTTTGTATGCAAAACAGCAACTGAGAAAACGACTAAACTTTTATAAAATTAAGCATAGTTTTAGGCGACAAACAAATACTGTTTTTTTTTTCTTTTAACAAATTTAAGTAGTGCAAAGTAAACACTGCAAAAGTTTAACACAACATTTTTTTATTTCTGTCTCTTTGATTTGATAAAAGAAAAACATATATGTAGCTCAAAAAATTTGCTTGCTGTGGAAAGTCCCTAGGGTGCAATTTTTATTGGGGCGGATAAAAAAAAAAAAAAAACATTTTCATAAGTATTTGTCACAGATACATATAAAGGTAACTAAGACTTTAGTGGTTTTACATAAAGTGCGTAAGGGTGGAAGTTAATATATTTTTATCTTTGCTTAAATTCGATAATATGTTTCTTGTTTTACAAACTAAGAAACTAAGTACAGCGGAACAACTTCAGCATATTTATTTGGAAGACAACTGTCTTTGTAATTCTCACTATTTTCACTGAATAGTATTATTGAAAGGAACTACCACTACCGTTCTATGTACTTTTTGTTTCGTTACTTCAAAATCCATTTAAATAACTACCTAAAGTTTCCTCTTGGTACTGATTTTAGTTTCCATTTGGAAACCCAAGGAATAGCCTGAGAACACCTCATAAATTTCGATGCACGTCTTAGAAAATAGTTCTGTCTAAAATGAAATAAGTTTCCAAGTTTTATAGTCGTTTTAAAAACAACTGGAACGCCCCAAGAATGACCCAAAAATATCCTTCATATTAGCATGCGATTTAACAAAAGCATCCCGAAAACACATCCTAAGAACTCAACAGACACCTCATCCATATGAATTTAGATTTAGAGCTCTTTAAAAAAAAAAAGTTTTCCCTCTGCTCTCTCTGGCTTTAAGTTCAATTGAAACATTCTAAGAGCACTTCAACAATGTGAAATTGCATTTCATCTGTGAAATAAAAGTATTTTCCGGAAAAAAAATAAAAAAAATATTTTCCATTTACACTAATTTCAAAATCAATAAAAACATCCCAAGAATAACCTAACTTAACTGGAACACCTTAAAAACACCCAAATAACTTGTTCTGTGATACCAAAAAAATTGAATTTTGCCAAATAACTAATTAAAATAATCATTTCAATACCTTCCAAGTTCACGTCTATCTATAGAAATTTATCATGCTCTCGAGTTTCGAGTTTAAAACTTTCAATTCATATTTGTAATAATCCAAACTTTGTACCTCACCTACTTTACACTTCTTCAAAGCGAAAATCGATAAAAATCATTAACAAAAAAAAAAAATTTAATTTTTCATTTTCCACTATAAACCGTTCGTCTCATTTCAAGCAAATATTTTTCCTTCCCCTCCTCCCCTCTGTTCAACGCTCAACGTCAAGTGAGCAATCATAAAAAATCACTCAAAATGTCATCATTCTATTCAGCTTGCACTCAAAATGTCCTTCCACTTCAACCAGTTTTTTGTTTTTGTCCTGTACCAACCAGCCACATACATACAATACAATATTGTTCTAACATACTTTGGTTATTCTCTTTCATTTTTATATTCATCATTTGGTTTCCTTTTCTGCTGCTAGTGTTGGTTTGTTGTTTTTTCTCCATGTTCGTTTTTCCTTTTTTTTGGGTTGATATGCTGATGACATAAAAATGCTCATTAATCATAATAACCGCACCTAATTACTTTGTGCACAACGTTTTCAGAACTATGAGCATTGGTTGTTGGTAGTTGGTAGTTAGGTGGGTGGACTATGGCTAGGTAAAAGTGTCAACATAATGACCGCAGTCACTGTATAGAGCGTTGAAGTGAAAGTAATGAAGGTAAAGAGAGCGAAAGCGAGAGCGAGAGCATAATGGTTGTTAGTTTTTCAACCATATCTCTCTGCTGCGATACGAATTTATATACGCATGTAGTAGTGTTACTACGAAATTACAGCCGGAAGTTTTCAACACCCAAGCACAGTGGCACAGCTTCGCATAGCTGATGTTGTTGTTGTTGTTATTGTTTTTTTTTTTTAGTTTTGCTGACTGAAAAAAAAAACCAAACTGTCGAGGAAATGGAGAAAGCGTAGAAAAAATGAAATTGAAGAGCATAGAAATTTAGCTTCCGGCTGCAAAATGACGGATGTGGTTAGTTACACACATGCACACATTGTATACAGAAAAAAACACACACACGCACACTTGCATATACTGCAATAATTTTTTAAATTTGATTTGTTGAATTTTTTTGTAATGATAGATATTTTTTAATATATTTAAGTTATTGTTTATAGAAGGTTAAAAGTTGAAATTCATCAGTATTGAGTAAAGGTATTCTTATGGAATTTGATTTATTGTGTTCAAATGATGTTCATAAAGTGCTCTAAGATTTTTTGAAATGATATTTAACCCTTGAATCACAATGTACGTAAATTGTGAATGTAGTTATTTTTCAAATTGTTAATTTTTGCTCATGGTTAGTGACTTGAAATGACACTAGCACAAAAACCGTGTTATTTTATTATTTTATTTTAAGTCTGTTTATGAATGAATAATTCAATACAATAAAAATAACAATTCAGACTGTAAAAGATGGAAATAATTGAAGCGTATCATAAGGATATTCAGATTAGTAAGTAAAATTTACGTAGCGTTTGTATTAATGTAGTATAAAAGACCGTTATGGTTATAGGGTTAAGACAATAAAAAGTAATAACTTGTTCATGGGCTTAAAAACACCCTTGAAGCTTTTTGGAAACACTTTGAAAATGTAGTTGTGCGCTTTAGCTATAAATTTTCAATTGAAATTAATAAGTTTTTCTATATATCTTTGCTCCAATCTGATTAATTTTAAGCTTTACTATGATTAAAATATATTAAAAAATTGTCCAAAGAATCTCTAATAGAGATTCTCTATACATATTTACATATGTAGGTAATTAGGAAAAATTTTTAATTGGAAAAAATTGTATTGATTTACAATTAGAAAACAATTGAGACTAGAGATGTTTTTAGAAAGTCCCTGTCGTGTTTAAGTTATTCAGGGTGATTATTGAATAATTTAAATAGATATTTCTCAACAACTCCCAAAGTGTTCGTGGAATGTTCAAGTAAAGCTTAAAGCCTGTGTCAGACTTGCCTGCTTTCACTTTAAATTATAAGGTAAGGCTGTAGACAAGACATATCTAAAGCGGCCAAATCTGTCCAAGCCAAAATTAATGAACTCAAGTCGGGCGAGTTTAAGACTGACTGAAGTCATTAGTTTGGCGAATTTAAGTCAGACAAAGTCCTAATAGACGAAGTCAAGACAAATGAAAGCAAGTCTAGCTAACTCAAATTTAGCAAGGTTAAGTCGGCCGAAATCAGGTCTGTTTAAAGAAATCAGATGGCTGAAATTAAAGCTAATAAAACCGAGTCTAACAAACTCAAATTTTCCAAACACGATTCTGGCGAACTTAAAGTAATCGAGTTGAATTAAATCAAAACTGGCGAAGCTAAGTTTGATAAACGTAAAAATGTAGAGCTTTTATCTGACCAGCCCAAGTCAGGCATGAAGTCAAGACTGACGAGCTCTAGTTCAGCAAATTAAAGTGTGACAAAATCTAAACCGACGAGCTCAAGTCCTTCAAAGTCAAGTCTGAAGAGATCGAGTTGAATGAATTAGAACTAATGAAGCTAAATCCGATGATCTCTCATTTGATAAAGTCTGACGAACTTAAATCTGGTAAATTCAGTCTAGCGAATTACAGTTTTTTGAAATTAAGTCTAAGAAAATTAAATAAGATCAACTATCTTCTGAATAAATCAAACCTAAGGAAATCGAATCGAATGAATGAACAGACTGATGAAAAACTAACTTAAGACTGAAGATTTCAATTCTCAAAATTTCTCTAAAAAAATTTTAAACGAATCTTCTTGTGGTGTTCAAGTCAATCTTAAAGCTAATTGTAAAGTTAATCTCAGTTATTCTTAAAGAGTAGAAGAAGACGCAAACAACAGACTCTACAAAGCCAGAGCTGCATTTGGATGGAACTTGGTTAATTTCAAACAACATCACACAGAAACTACAAGTTTTCATTAACAAATATATGCGAATCATATGCAGAATATTTTGGCCAAATTTAATAAGAAATGAGGACCTTTGAACCCATGTAAACGAAGAATCAATATTAACGCAGATAAGGAGAAGAAAAAGACAGCATCACAAGAATGGCACTTAAATGAAACCCACAAGGGAGCAGACGTCGTGGGCGACCAAAGAACACTTGGAGACGTTCCATATATCTAGAACTAGCAGCTAGATTTTCACATGGCAAAACGTGAAAATTACTGCACAACATAAAGTCAGATGAAAATGCTTAATAGAAGCCCAAGAGAAGTAAAAGCATGCTAGACTCTTGTCTCTAGTGTCCCGTGTTTGATTCCCGGCTAGGAGTTTTTCTTATCTATCTTTCATCCTTTCTTTCTTTCATAAACTGGGGATTTGATACAAAAGATCTTAAAGGTCACAATACCCAACTTTCGGGTCGTCCCAATTTCCGATTTCAATTCAATCGGTCTTAATGACAGTGAATATTGAAAGCTTATCTACTCTCAATCAGAGTAATGAGGATTTAAATGGAAATCGGTACTATTAAGTTATTTCTAAGGCGATTCTAGTTGACTTAGAATGTTCAAATTGAACTTGAACCTTCAAAGTTGCACTTAGAAAGTTCCCAGGGCATTGTTATGTTTATGTAAGATAATTTTTAAGTTTTCCTAATGTATTCAAGTGAAATAAGCATTCAAGAGCAGAAATCATATAAATAAATAACAACTATAAATCCTGTATACTAACTCAGGTCACAATTTTTTGCTCTAAAAATTGTTCTTAACCCTTTCTTTTCAACTTTTTTATTGGTGGATAAAAATTTTGTTTCTTGTTTTATATTCTTAGATTTGGACTTTGTTAAGAATAAAAACCAAAAAAAATATGAAAGAAGTTTTTGGGAAAGGCTGTAGAGCTTTTGGAATTTTGTGCATTATAATGATCAAAATGCATGAAAGGGGTAAAAATTCGAGAAAAAATTTTAATATTAAAGTTTTTTTTTGTGGAAAAAACAACTAAGGTTTATTTTGCAATGCAACATAAACTTTTAGTTTAGAAAATACTTTTAAAAACATACTTGTTTACAAAGTATAAAAGGTGAAAATTTGAAACATTTTTGAAATGTGGGTTTATTTTTACTAAAGTCAAGTATACAGAATTTTGTTGTTCAGTGACCTATAGTAAAATTTCATGGGCAACATTTTTCTTGAACATATTAACCCTCTGCCAACCCTCGTAATGGGTCAAAAAATAAACCTTTTCGAAAAAGGCAAAAAAGACCCATAATGGTGGCTGCCAAAGGGTTAACATGTAGGAAGAAAATATTCTACGGAAAATTCTACTATAAATTTCTGAACATACAAACAAGCTCTGATGCAAAACTAACAAGTTATCTTATGGTTTATTGTACTTAATCTGTTAGAAATGGGCAAACTTTGGGCCTACGTAAAAAAAAATTTGACGTATACTTTTAAAACGCCGGGACCCGTATAATTTTTTTCCCCGAGTTTTATCAGCATCCCCTTTCTGAACCTTGTTATTTTTTCGTTTGTTTAACAAAAAACAAATCAACACTATCACAATTTTTTTAACAGCCGTAGAAAATAATTCAAAAATCATCAACCTTTCATGTCTTTTGTATACAATAGTAACCAAATTATTTATTGTACATTATATTGTACATTAGAGTTACGTGAATTTGTACACTATAATGTACAATTTTTTTTAAGCGTGTAAAACAGTTTTTTTAACAACTTTTTTTTAAGTTATTAATTTTTTTTTATGAAATGGAGTTTTAACTTTCGTTTTAAACTATTATAATAAAAAAAAAAAGTTTGTATACTTGCTCAAATTTTAAACTTAGTTAAATTATAAAGAGAGAAAACATGCTTGATTTAAAAAATAATTTTTTATTTTTAAAATTCCCCATAGGTTTGAAATGAGAAGTAGTGAAATATGAGCATTTTTTTTGTACAATATATTACCAAAAACAACGAAAGGGTTAATTAAAAGAAGCTTACTGTTGCTCTCGTATTTCTAAAGTTTTTATTGCTTATTTAAATTAAGACACTTTTCTTCAAACTATATTTGCTTAATAGCATAAAAATTGTACTACTTGGAATTATTCGCTTGTAATTCAAATACTAATTTTATCCATTTCTCTATTTATTTTATATTTTCCCAGTACCCGTGCATGGTAATTTCACAGATGAAGATTTCATTGGCAATGCAGCACCACAAGATACCATGGAATATCCGCTGCAGCGCGACGAAGTAGAACGTGTAGTGAACACGGGCGGAAAAATGGGTGAACGAAGTGAATTTACGCCGCAGGGTAAGTAGTAGAATTTTTTTTTTGCATGGTTTTTATAAGAAGAATAAGAGGAAGTGGAAAGAAAGTTATGCCCCTATGATTTGCAAAAAGCTATTGTATGATTTTTCAAAAAAACACTCACAAAAAAAGGAACAACTTGAACATAAATAACAAAAAGCAAATAATACAAAACAAATCGCTGAAAAAACAAACGCTAATTTAACTTCAGCGCGCACACAATGTGGGGCTGGAGAGCTAATTTTTGTGTGTGTAATAATAGCTCAACCGCAACACACATTCAAAGTGTTGGTGGTTGCTCTATAATACATATTTTAAATGCTTGAGAGAGCGCACAAAAAAAAAAGGATTTTTCCATTATATTTGTATATTAAAAATCCACAAATCATCTTCATACTTTTTCCGCCACCCCACCATTGGCGTGCAGCAAAACACCAACACACTCACATATACACAGGAGAGCATACTACAGCGCACTCCATGGCACACTCTTTTGCAATTTGTATGTCTGTGCGATTGTGTTTATTTTACCATTTTCACACCGTATCTAGCTGGAAGAAAGACGGCGGAAAAAAATAATATGCGCGCCCGGGAAAAAGGCACACAATAAAGCCGGAAAAATATTACAAGTATTTTCCATTTTTCGCGCCACGTAAGCATAAAAAAATAACTGTTACCAACAAAAAGTAAAGAAGAAACGGGAAGAGGAGGAGAAGGCGGTATATGAAAAGTAGTAGCTCGAAACTAGAAATGCTTTTGCAACTTTCAGAGAACATTTTTCATTATTTTTTATATATTTTTTCAACCCAATAAATGCACGCTACATTCCCCCAACTCGCGGACGACCTACATACATAGATCCCTTTTGCCATTCATACACACACACAGATACACTCATATACTACTTGAATGCCTGTATGTATGTGTATATGTATGATTTTTTAATATTTTCAATTTGCATGTTTCTTCATCATTCTTGGCCACAATTGCTGCTTGTTACAATTTTTTTTGCCTTTCCTTTTTGTATGCATTTTCATTGTACAATGAACCGTTGTTGTTTTATTTTTCCTTTTTTTTTTTGGTACTGTTTTCTGTCTGTTTCTTTCATTGGCAATTTTTCGTTCTCTTTCATTTTTCATGTTGCTGCTGCTATGTGTGCAGTTATCTCACCAAAACCCATCGACCAGGAACCGGAACCAAGTTTCGTTGGCGTGATAATCACCGTCCTTACCACGATT
Source organism: Toxonevra muliebris (assembly GCA_963691655.1). Lineage (NCBI taxonomy): Eukaryota > Metazoa > Arthropoda > Insecta > Diptera > Pallopteridae > Toxonevra > Toxonevra muliebris. Next base: position 28,784,308 of record OY829329.1, read on the forward strand.
ATTTTGCTGCTTGTGGCTGTTATACTTTTGATAATTGCTCGCAATAAACGCGGACGCGGTAGCAATGTTTTGGATGCATTCCAACATAATTTCAATCCGGATACGTTAGGTGGCGCTGACAAACGTTTAAATTGCAATGGCATGAAGGTAAGTAGAACAGTCAGAAGGAAAATGAAAAAGAACAGACAAACGAAGAGAAGTGAATTTAAAATTTAGTTTAGTGTATACTATGAATATGAATGTTTAAACAAAGAGTGTATTAACATTTTAATTTCACATTTTATTATTAAAAAAGAAAGCGGTTGTATTTTTCATGGAATTAACTTATTTTAAGAGTGAGCAATGACAAGCCCAAGGCTAAACTAGACTAAAATTATGAGAATGCATGTTCAGTAGGTGTAAAATCAGCTTTAACCTAATCCACAACATACTTTAAATATCAGTAGCTTTTTATGGTAAGTATTGCAGTTTGGTGTCAACAGATTTGGTTTTTTGGCGAGCTGAACAAATTTAGTAAATTTTCTGGAAGACGTAGTTAAAATACAAGTAAATCTGAACACAAAGCTCACACAGGTGCGCTCATTTCTATGAAACTGTATTCGAAATGTAGTCAATTCAAACTGATCCAAGAAAGTGCAGGGTACCACTGGATGATGATACCCTTAATCAGACTTTACGTTGTTTTGGAATAAAATTTTTAACGCAGTTTTAACTCAATTGGTTTCATCGGAATTGACATTGTGACTTTTTCAGACTTGATTTCGGCAGACTTGGACCTGGAATACTACCCTGAGTAAAATTTATTCACTTATCGTAAAGAAAAGAACATTTCTGCGAAATGAAAACAATGTGTAATGTTTTATGCATACCTTCATAATAAATATTTTCAAATAAATATTAATGTTGATGATAGTTTTTAGGAGACTTTGAAAATTAAATCTAGTTTTCAAAGTCATGACTTAAGTTCATGTCAATTTCGTTATTTGAAGTTATATATAAACAGGTTAATGAACAAATGTAGTCATCACAACAACAATGTATATAGATACGGGCAAATCAGACGGCCGTTTCGGAATACGCCACAATTCCTCATTAGTGATCTTAGTGATAGTTCTTAATCTTTCAATATCCTATATAAGCTACTAATATTTGAAATCATAACCCAGAATTATGGATTTGATTCCAAATATCTTCACTGAATAGAGATATTGAAAGGAACTACCACTACCGTTCTATATACTTATGTTGTTGTTTTTTTCCCCCCTTTGTAGCTAGTCTGCATAACAGTTCGTTATTTGAAAGTCTAGTACATGAGAGAGTGTGTGTGTTTGTGAGAAAATGATTCTAGGTGTAATTTTTCCTGAACGAGCCCCATTCGATCAGTTCATGATAGCTTTTAGGAGACTATGAAAATTAAACCTAGATGTTAATTTTCAAAGTCAAAGTTTTTTAATCTTTCTTTAAATTAAATAACAACAGCAAAAAATTAAAATACATAAAAGGATGCTTTTTTTTTAAAAAAAAGAGTAAATGAGTAAATTTTACTCACGGTTAGTAATAACGTATGGTTAACTTAAGTTATTATTTCAAGGTTAACTTCATAAAACTTATCACACTTGACTTCGAAAGACGTGAGCCAGTCAGTCTAGATTTGATTAGATTTAAATTCGTTAAACTTGAGTCATGATTTCATTCAACCCGATTTCTTTAGACTCGGTTTAATCAGAGTTGAGTTCGACAGACTTCAGTTCGGCAGTCTAGAGGTAATTATGCTTGAGTTTGCCAGATTTAAGTTCACCAGAACTGAGTTCGTCATGGTGTCTTGACTTTGGCAGACTTGACTTCGTCAGTTAGGGCCTTGAGCTTCAGATCGTCAGTTTTGTTTCCATTAAACATAACTTAATGAAATTTTACTCTTTAAAACTGGTAAACTTAAGTTTCCAGTTTTAATTTGATCCGACTCGCTTTTCTTAAACTACACTTTAATTCCCCAATTTTATTTTGCAAACTTGAGTTTACCAGTCCAAGCAGGTCAGGCTTGAGCTTGTATTGATTTCAATAGACTTGACTTCCTCAGTTTGAACCTTGTCAAACTTAAATCTCCCGACTCCATTTCGTGAGTCTTGGCTTTGTTAGGCTCGATTTGTAGAAAATTTACTTTTTCAGACTAAAGAATTGAGTTCGCCTGACCCGATTTCTTTAAATTGACAACGAAAAACTTGAATAAGTTTATCAGGCTTGACCTGGCTAGATTTGAGTTCATCGGACTTAAATTTGATAGATTTGGCTTCATTATTCTTGATTTCATGTGGATTGATTTCATTAAACTTGATTTTGCCATACACAAGTTTATCAGAATTGAGAACTTTATATTGAAATATTTCAGATATGGCTTCATCAGATTTCAAAGCTTCAAATTTAGATCCATCAGTCTTATTTAGATATGGCTTCAACAGTTTTGATTTCACAGTTTTGAGTTGTCTTAAATTTGCCAGAATTGAGTTCTTTGGACTTGAGTTTGTCAGGCTTAAGTTCATTTGTCTTGAAATCATCATTTAGGAATTTATTAGACCTGCATTGGCATGACTTGAGTTCATCGGTTCTATTACACTTGATTTTGTCGGACTTTATCTCTTTATCCAACCCTTTTTCAGACTTGATTTCGTTCAACTTGATTTCCTTTGATTTGATTTTGGCAGACTTGAATTTGTCATACTTGAGATCACCAATCTTGATTTCATACGGATTGATTTTACTAGCTTTCATTTTGTCATGTATAGATTTTCCAGATTAGAAGTCTTTAAATATGAGCTTGTCAAACTTGAGTTTGTATGTTTTGACGTCGTCAGTTAGAACTTTAACAAACTTGAATTAGCTGGATTTGAGTTCATCAGTTTTGTCTTTATCAGAGTCAGTTTGATCAAACCAAACATTTTCATACTTGGATACGTGCGTTTTGATTTCATGTGGCTCGGTTTCTCTGTATTTGCTTACGGCAGACTTAACTTAGCCAGACTTGGATTCGCCAGGTTAAACTTTATAATTATTAATTTTATCCGACCCAATTTCTCAGGATTTGACTTTTACATATTTAATTCCTCAGACATCAGACGTTATCAGACACAACTTTATAAACAAATTTTCTCAACTTGAACTTGAACACGTTATTCTTGACTTCATCCGACTTAATTTCACAGACTAAATTCACTAAACTTGAGTTGGCCAAATTTAAGTTCTCCAGATTTAAACTTGTCTTTGAGTTCGCCAGACTAGAGTCCACCAGATTTGACCTCAGTTTAACAGACTTAATTCCATCAATCTTGATTTCCTTGGACTTGACTACGGTAGACTTGAGTCCAATCAGGCTAGAACTGGCCAGAAAAGGCATCATCTACTTCGCGTCAGTCTTCACTTCATTAGGTTTGAGCACGTGAGATTTGACTCCTCCTTCGTCCAAATTTTACTCTATCTTTCTTTAGACTTGAATGTTGAATAAATGTCCAGCGGAAAATATAGTAAACTTCTAAATGAAATAATTGCGGCAACATAATTTCTACGAGCAACCTGAACTTTTATTAATGTTTAACTCAACTCGAAAAAACATGACATACATATATTAATCAAACCGAAGTAATGAAAGCTCCAAAAAAAACAATAGGTTACAATAACAAAACAGCGACATGTACGTTGCGAAAAACATAGTTTTCTATCCCCCCAAAACATAATTTCTCCTCTCATCATATTTCTTTGTACATTTGCAGGTAGTAACCATGGATGACAATGAATCGATTGACAAGAGCAGCCTCTATCATGAACCCTTCAATGTAAACATGTATACGAGTGCAGCGAGCGGTTGTTCAATGAATGACCTGCAGCGACAACATGTTACACCAGACTATACAGGTATGTATTATCTATAAACAGAGCAAAAACTACAACTACAACAGCAATAGCAATAGCAAGTAATATGCTGAAAGATTATGATGGAAAGATGTTCATTTATGTAGTATGTAGTTGCAATGATGATGATGAAAGCGTTGATGGTTATGATGACAATGTTAGGTTGGTTACGCTACCAAATGAGTTTGATGTATTTTCACAGGATTTTTTTTCTAATTTTTGGGGAAGAGGTGATGGCTACATATGAATTTGCTTTTTTAGTTATTGCATGTTACATGCAAATGCAATGACAGCAACAACAACAACAACAACAACTAAAAGAAGAAAACAATTCTTAATTTAAGTTGCAACATGTTCTCGAATGTGAATATGTAGCAGGAACATGACATAGCAGGTAGTGACCATGTCCTTAGGGAGTAATTTAGGGGAAAATATCATTTGTCATCAGCACGACAAAACATGACACAAAAGTGCTTTAGTTCTTTTAATAATGTTGTTGTTGCTGTTGTTGTTTTGCACCATAACTGCAGTTTTTGTGCAAACGAAAACTGAACTGAAAAAAGAAGCAAGTGATTTTTTTATGTTTGTGTCAACATGCAACATGCTGCTACTGCAGCATTCATGTACATTTTTAATTGAGCGTCATGTCAACAAATGCAATGCAAAAGCGTATAAAATAAAATTTTACATTTTTGTTTGCACTCTCACATACATTCAAGCAATTCCATGTGTGTTTGTGTGTGTGTATTTTTCACTGGACAATGGCAATTTGTAATGAATTCTAATGTTTCTAGCAGAGGCCCTCAAGGAGCAGTTAAGCTTGAATATAGACGAACTTTAACACCAAATAGCCACACAGGCACTCACCCACACACACACACGCATAGACCATTTATAGCAATTGCTTGTTTTATAATGAAGTTAGTAGCGCATATGTTGCTTGTTGTTGTTGCTGCCGAAAACAATGATGACGATGATGATGATAGGCATACTATAAAATTTAAGCTATCATGCAATAATGTCAAAACATTCTTTGTTGTTCCTGTTGTGTTGTCATCATCGTCGTAGTTGTCGTCGTCGTCATGTTTTCCAACTACAGGTTATGATGTGTTGATATTACTATCCATTTAAGCAGGCATTCAACCATTCATCCACTCACTCATACACACCCATTCATTGACCTATACATACGCCAACATATTCGTTCATCCACCCAACGCCATCATATCTCTGCCTGTTTTACGTTTAGTGACAATTTTTATTTTTTATCTTACCTTAGGGCATTTTAGTGCATAAAACCTGATAATATTTTAGCTTCCTGTAGCTTCTTCTGCTTCTTCTCGAAAAATTGTTTTACTATTGTTGCGCTTAGTGTCACACAAATTTATACAAAGGAAAATGTTTTTCTCTTCTACTTTTACTTAAGTTTCAGCATTTTCTTTATTTTTTTTTTTTTTTGTTAGATTTTATTGCTATAAAGAGTTTTTAGTTCATTATTTTATAGACGTTGTAATAAAATCCGAAACTATTAAATTGCCGCAGGATGTAGTTATTCGAATGAACTGAACTATGTTGGACAAGCTGAATTTAGCTGAAAGGTTTTTTGAACTAACAGTTGAATTAAAACCTCAAGATTTAAAACAATAGTTTTATGATGCGCAATATTTGAATATGGATAATACTTTGCCTCGATATCTCAGAAGCATTAGTGTTAAAAAATGCTTTAAACATATTTTCAGGGACTACAAAAGAAACTAGTCTGATTCCAATTGCCTCAAAGCCCGAAATTTCTTATCAGCTCTACTTTTGACTAAGTAACACTGAGGTTGAACCTTAAAATGATCGGTTTATCTATAACTCACATGGCTTCGCCAGATCGTTCACGATTTCCCATCAGGTATGGACTGGTAACAAAAATCAATTTTTTCAAAAATAACAAGGTTCTGAAAGTGGATTCTGATAGAACTAGAGAAACTATAGGTGTGAAAATTTGAAACATTTTTGGAATTTGGGTTTATTTTTACTAAAACTAAGTTTACAGATTTTTGTTATTCAGTAACCTATAGTAAAATTTGATGGGCAACATATATTTTGAGCATATTAACCCTCTACCAACCCTCGTAATGGGTCAAAAAAGTAATTTTTTCAAAAAAGAACCATAATGGTGGGCGCCAAAGGGTTAATATGTTGGAAGAAAATATTCTACGAAAAATTCTACTATAAATTGCTGAACATACAAACAAGCTTTTAAGCAAAACTAAGAAGTTGTCCTATTGCTTATTATAATTAATCTGTTAGAAATGGGCAAACTTTAGGCCCGCGTAAAAAGAAAATTTGACGTAAACTTTCAAAACTAATTCTATCAGAATCCACTTTCAGAACCTTGTTATTTTTTTGTGGGTTGAACTGTGTAATCAATCTCAGTTGACCGTCAGTCTTAATGTAAGGATCTCGATTCCAGCCTTTTCGGTCTTAATTTATTGTCAGTTTTAGGCAAATTCGTTTCGAATTCCCATTCCTCTAATACAGTTTGGTAGCAATCCAATGCATTTATCTCTAGTTAGCCTTAACCAAGCCTTAATCAACTTCTGGATTTCTCGTTAGTTTTATCCAAATCGGTCTCATCTTCTCATCTACCCAGTCCAGTTTAGCCCAAAACTATTAACCCTAGACAAAACGGTTTCGATTTCTGATTAATCTTAGCACTAACCAAATTGGTTTTAATATTTTATTAAACTAAGCCAGGTCTACCTCTATTTCTCATTGATCCTAGCAATATTTCATAAACCAGGTCGGTTTTAATTTCTTAGTCGCACCGAATCCATCTCGATATTTTGTTGAACCAAAGCAAGTCTGCCTTGTTGTCTCGTTAGCTCTAAACACGTTGGTCATGATTTCTCGTTACTACTAACGAAGTTGGTTTGGGTATTTCAATGGTCCAAACCGGGTCGGTTTCGATTTTTTATGAGCTATAAATAATAAATTGTTAACCCTAATCAGGTTAGTCACAATTCTTTCCTTCTCTTAATTAGGTCGACCTCAAATACTTCGTGGTTTGAAACAAGTCGGTTTCGAAATCTTGGGCTAAACAAGTGTGGTCTCGATTTTTAGTTGATCCGAATCATGTCGGTCGCGATTTCTGATCAGCTAACAGAAGTCCATTTTACCTTCTCGATAGCCCTAACCAGACCGGTCTCTGTTTATAATCCAATCCAATCTCGTTAGTTTTAACCATGCCATTTTCTTGTTGGCTCTAACCAGGTTGACCTTCTTAATTTATTATCACCTCCATGAGCTGCTACCTTCTTAAGTTTTTAAAAAACAAAGATCTACTAATAATACATATGTATGTACACGAAAAATTTAAATTTTACTTATCCCGGGACCATCGCATTTACTACGTCAATTACTCTAATCGTTCTACCGAAACCGTTTCAACTTCCTTAGAGCTCCCTAGCATCTCTGGCTCCAAGTTCTCCATCATCAGCCAGCCTCGTCTCTCTCCCCTGTAGTACGAACAGTATGGAAACTTATGTCTCGTGGTTTCAAAGTCTTCCATGTCTGCCTGGCACGCCGAACAGTACCGGTTATCACTAGTTTTGAAATAATGCTGATATTCCTAAAATCCACCATCGCCGTTTGATATTTCATTGACCCAATCTAGAACAGTTTAGACTAACCGTTTGTCTGGTTAGTATGAGCCAGGTCTGTCTTAATTTATTGTTCTTTGTTAGCCAGTCTTAATTTCTCATTAGCCCGAACCAAGTCGTACTCGACTAACCAGGATGGTGTCGATTTTTCGTTAGCTCTAACTTCGTTGATTACAATATCTCGTTAGCCCTACGCAGATTGGCCTGAGCTCTAACAAGTCTGATCTCAATTTTTCATTAGTCTTAACCAAATCGATCTCAATTTCTTGTTACCCTTATATAAACAATATAAACTACACGTAAACTTCAATCAAGTCTGTCTTGACCCGATCGCAGTTTCTACAGCCTCATTGCTCTCAAGATAATTAAACTTTCCGAACCATTTTCAAACCGGGTTCGGAAAAATTTTATAAAACTACAGTTCCTTTTTGGAAACTGAAATCTAAGGCATTTTCTTATGAAAAATGTAATGATTCTTTCAAAGATCGCTATAAATTGAAATGCTTAAATATGTGAACGTATACTTTAAACAAACATTTTTAATAGCAGTAAAGAAAACTTTATCAAGAAACCAAGCAAGTAAAAACAAAATGGAAGGAAGAAAAGGAAGAGAAGAAATCCCCCAAACTTAAGTTCAAATATCATTGAAATCTATTTGTGTATTCAACTCGTACTCGCACTCGTAAACCACAAATTCAATTCGAGGTCAAACATACAAAAAACACAAATAAAATTCATTTCACATGCATATTCGTTAAGAAAATTTAGTTGGGCACACAGACAGACAACACCACATATTCATGGCATAGTGCAAGGAGCATACAAATACATACACACAAACTCACATACATGCATGCATGTATGGGCTATATTTTTAGAACTTAAGACAAAACAAATTGGATGCATGCCGAGTCAAAACTTTTGTCATTATCATTTATTACAATGCAATAACAGCAACAACAGCAACAACAACAAAAACAAGAAAACTTGAGCAAATAGTGCCAAACTAAAATGCAAATGTACACATATATATGTACGTGTGTACATGTGTGTGTGTGTGTTAGTTTTGATCCATGCACGAAAGAGATAGCGCTATATAAATTAAATGGTATTACAAACAGCAGGCAGCAGAGAGAAGCGTGCATGGGTAATAAAGGAAATTTACAGCAAAAACAAAAAAAAGGAAGAAGAAGAAAACTTTAAGAAGCAGCGTCTTAAGTTTAAAGCAAGAATAACTGTGGGTAATATCAAGAAAATAGTTAAGCGAGGAGTAGCACGAAGAAGAAGCGAAGGAAATAGAGAAAGAATGAGAAAAATTAGTAGACGAGCACCGACTGAAGTGTTGAGGCTGCAATTAATTTCATTTTTTGCTCTCTAACTAAATGGGAAAATTTTTAAAGTTTAAAAGCTGAAAACAACACTGAGAAAGTACTAAAAAGTAAAAAGAAGAAAGGAAAGGAAAAAAGAAAACACACATTCTCGCACTCCCATACATATGCATAATTCAATGTCCTGAACCTGGTACACATATGCAAATTTTCGCACAGCAGAAATTGTATTTAGATTGGAGTGTGGTGAAAAATATGAAACTTGACAGACTTTAAATTGCGTGAATTGGAAAACTATCAATTTTTCTCAAAACCTTTCCCGAATTTCACTGCGAAATAGACAATCGTCCGAAAGTTTTAAAAAACTTCTCAAAATATTATAAGCATAAAAAGTGCAATTCCTTCTTCCTGTCCATATATTTGCGAGTTTGACAGACCTTCGTAATTATTCTTCAACAGATTTCTTATTTACTACTTACTTCAAAATTTTAGCAGTAAAAAAAAACACACAAAAAATATTTATTTGGAAAACTATTTCGTGGGACCTTTCCAGAGCTCTATTGTTCAACTACATCCAAAGTTGAAAGTTGTCATGAAAACATTTTAATTTAAATTGAAATCAAAATAACATGTGGAATACAGCCAAACCAACCAAGCCCCCCTCGCTCGAAGGACCTACGAGAGCTTCGTTCACTCTCCATTAGTTATACTCCTTCAAAGTAATCCAAAGTTTTTACATCATGCTCATTATATTCTAATTGTACCACAATCTATAAAATGCTGTTGCATCGTATCACTGTCCAGTTTTATGCCTAAAGTCCTTTATTCAGTTCTGTCTCCCTCAAGATTTAGTATCATAGTCAAATCTTTGTATATTATTCACATTACTTAAATTATTTTGGAATGGAAGAGGGTCTCGAAGATATTTCCGATGCATATCTAATGAATCAGTAGATTTTTGAAAGACTTGTGAGACCATAAAACTTCGTTACGCCTTTCTGCAACTTCCTGATCTGCTAGAAATTCAGATGCATCAATCTAAAGACCGAAACAGCCGCCACTCATTTAATAGATTCCTATTTTATTGAAAAAGCAAAGAAATTATTTTGAGTTTATTCCAGATTATTTTTTTCTTTTAAATAATATTTGAATTGCTTAGTCTGTTACCAGTCACAAAAAGATTTGCACTTCAACTTATTATAGTTAAAGTTAAAAAAACTGCTCATTATAAGATCAGATTGTATCATACAGCAATTCAGAAACCTTTTCGAAAATACACAGTAAAGAACCAAGAAATATTGGATAATTTGAATATGGCTAATGAAAAATTCCAACCGACCAAATTGTAAATTATAACTTAGCTTCAAATTATAAATCGCCTGATCCATGAACGTCCAACTCGTCACGTAAAAGTAAGTATGAATTACGTAACGAGTAGTACATACACGGATTAGACAATTCGACCCTTGATTTGTGCATGACTAATTTGCGAAAATCGCGATCAACCTAGTTAGAGTGAACGGGAACCGACTATGTCTCATTCTTTTATTTAGGCATCAAAATTTATTTACGTAAATCCCAAGCTAGAGCTAAATTTCATAATCATAAAAATCGAAATTTAGAAAATTGCCGAGACAAAATTGATTTGAAATTATTTTTTCACCTATTTTGAATTTAAAGTTCCAGCTCTTTTTTCGGTTATTTTGAAATCGAAAGTACTAGACGGAACTTCTGATTATGGTCAAAATTTTGCGATCGGACACCGTGAAAAATTTAAATGAACTGTCATGAAAATCTTACGATAAATAAATCCTTTCTAATTTAAAATATTTTTCGACTACTTTCGATACGAATTAAAGAAAACTTGAAGACTTGCAATTGATTTTTTAATAATTTTCTAGATATTATAACAACTTTGGCCTATTTAGAGATTGAAAATTTCAAATTGAAAGGTATAAATAAGAATAAAATCCCAGAAACAATTCCAATTTCAAAAAACTAAAGTGGAAATTCTGTTTATCGATTGTGAGCGGTCGCTGAATTTTCTTCAAGAGGGAAGGGGAAAGCGAACGGAAAAGTGAATGTATATGTTTTGTGAAAAAACAACTGAATAGCGTCTTACTGACATAGCAAATCTGAAGTGTGGCAAATTTTCTCCATTGTCTCCTCAAAATTCATTTAAGAATTTTATCTCGTTTAGTCCTAAAAAACCAATTTATTTCCGACACCTTGCGGCAGTTGCGCAATGCGCATTCATATAATATATCGCACCGTGCGTACCGTGTGATGAGAAGTTTCGTAACTTCCGAAACATAGCTTTGAGATAATTGTAGATCGTTTCACGGGGTCGAAAACTGTTGTTGGCTAAATAGCGCTTAAACGGTAAGAGATGGAAGTTTCGGCAGTGACATATTGAAAAGAGCGGTTAAAAATAAATAAGCTTCAATCATAACCTGAAAATTTTCATTTTGGAAGTTACGGCACTTCTCATCTCATAGTGCGATTTGTTTAACCATTTCCATGTCTTCATTACATAATCGACTGGAATCACATTGCGTATATAGAACTTCAGTGACAGTGTCCGCCAAGAAGGCCTGTCAGAATTTCTCCTTTTTGGGCACTCAAAAGACTGCACTAGCATGATTTTCAGGCTCCTGGGTATCACATTCCACCAGAGACAAGTCGTCTGACATTTCGTAAGGCATTATAATTGTCCGCGTTGAGAATTTAGGAAGGTTCCTATCGAGTTGACTCATATGTTAGTGGTTTCAAATTTTTCTTTAACTCTCGTGACCTTTAGCCACCGCCATATTTAAGGTAAAGCCACCATGCTCCAATTCGTGGGGTCGAAAACTTCCTTCTTCCTAATGTGGCTCAAGCTTTTTTCTTTCTCAACTTTAAAAGCCGAAGGTGGGTTTCCTTTTTCACCCACTTCATTCATAGTTCCTTTATTCCTCAAACGAATCTATAGAGACATAAAGCCATAATATAAATCCATTGGATTTTTGAGCGGTTCATCCTTTCATTGATACCAAGTTCCTCATTGACGATGAGCTTAAAGAGCTCTGAATGACCTTTGGTTACACATTGTCCGGTGTGCATTCCGGTTTGATTACATTCCACCTAAACTTCTCCATGCAAATACATGTCTGCAAGATATTTGGCGTTAACCGTTATAAGGCGCACTTATATGGAGTTCTGGTTCTACAAATTTTCTCCGTTTTCATCTCTAGTACCTCTATAATTATTAAAAACAGGAGCACTTCGTGCAAGAAGCAGTAAAAAACTAGGTATGGATGATATTAGGAGCAATCCTCAAGCGCCTGCAAACCTCTGGGTCCAGAGATAAGTAATTGCCTCCAATTACTTTGAAAACGAAGCTTCGAAATCGAAGTCGAAATCCGGCAATGATTGGTATAAATCAAAAGTAACTATCGTTACTTCCATAAGCCTGAAATCGCATCGTGTCTTCTGCTGTAAAAATTTACATGATTTGCATATTTTTCACTCCACCCTAATATATTTACATGTGCATATGCATACTTATTCGTATTCATGCATACAGAAAGTTTCAGTTTTAGCATTGCAGACATGCATTTGGTGGTAAAATAACGATGCAGGCAGATATAAATGAATGTCTCTACAAACTGTCTGATTGTCTGTCGGTCTGTTTCTCTCTCTATATCTGAATGTAAATAGATATTTTAGTGTAGTGGCTGCGTAGAAATAAGTTTCTCTTCGTTTTTTTTTTCTATTTGGAATCAGCACTCCACAACTTTTAAATGGAAATTGAATTTAAGGATTTTGTTAGATCCTTTCCATAACAAAAACTGACAAAAAGTTTGGATTTTTTGTTACAAAAATACTACAACATACGACTGTAGAGAATGCAAAGGCGCGCAAATTAGTATTCAAACATAATTCAAGCAGTTTTGAGGTTAAGGAAAAAATTACATTTGAAAAGTTTTTGTAAATTTTAGATAAAGTCGAGTTCTTTAAGATTTCATCTAAATAACTTTTTCTCCATCAATTTTCAGATGTTCCCGACATTGTTTGCCAGGAATATGCTGTACCGCATATGCAAGATTTGCTGCCCACCAATGCTCAAAAATCGAATTCGATTTATGGTGTCGGTGGTGGAAGCAGCAGCGGTGGAGGCGCTGGCGGTGGAGGCAGTAGCAACAATAGCAATTACAGCAGCACCATCAATGCACGCAATACGCTTAATAATATTATGTTCCAACCGAAATTACCACCTCCGCCACCACCACCATTGTTGTTGCTTACGCAACAACAACAACAACAACAGCACCCACATCAAGGACCAACGCTTACAACAACAGGAGCAACAACAATACCACCGGTACCACCACTGCCACCTTCAATTACAGCTGCAGCCGCAGCTGAGAAATATTATGCCACAGCGTCAATTTGCAACAAACTAAATGCGAATTCGAATACAGCATCAGCAAATGTTGCATCATCAGCATCAGCAGCAACATTAAATCAATCTCATACACTGCCATTAAATGGGAGCGCTGGGAGTAGCAGCAGCGCTACTATTAGTCTTGCCTCCACCGCTACCACACCCACCACCGGTACAATAGGCATCGGTGGTGGTGGTGGTATTGGTTTGAATGCACTGACGTCCTCGAAACCACATCATTACAGCTTTGAAATAGCCGGTGATTATTCGACTGCCGATATCATCAATGAACAACAACAACAACAACACCAGCAGCTGCTACAACAACAAGAGCTAGCCAATTGCCAAGTGAACGAATTTCCACGGCAATCATTGGTAATTGTTGAGAAATTGGGTTGCGGTGTTTTTGGTGAGCTACATTTGTGCGAAACAAAGGGATTGAGGTAAGTAGTGCGTAGAGGTTGCATAAAGTTTTAAAAGGTTTTCCTTTTGTGTTTTCTGCTTCAAAGCGATTTCAGTGAGAAGCTTAAAAATTAAATAAGAATTGAAATTAGAAACTGAAATTATGGCAAACATTTACACCCAAAATCAAAACATTTCACTAGAGTTAAACTGAGGATAAGGACAGTTTTTTGAAACATTTTCTTTATGTTTGAAAGATCGTTTCAGGTCATTGATGTTTGAATTTCAGGCATTAATGATTTCGAGCAAGTGACTTCCTCGGCTACTCCCCACATGCGGCAACCTGTAGGTCCTTCTTTACAATATTTTTTTTTTATCAGATCTGACGCACTCAATATTGTTTGTGTGTGATTTATCAGCATATACTAACAACTTTACATATTCCCACAAGAAATAATACAATGTGGTCATACAATCTTCGAGGTCAATCCTCTAAAACCTTGATGGTTTTACGTAATGCATGGGTGCTGTTGGAAAGTTGGCTAACCACTTTTTCATGATATTAATATTGAAGCGTAGTTGTGGCTAAACATTTCAAATGCATTTGAAACGACTTTATTGCAAGGTTTCTTATGATTCATGCCACTGTTAATTAAAGCTGATTGCAATTTATAGTGAAAAAGCAAAAAGTCCCATAAAAGAGGAACTAAAGAGTTAATACACCGTTGAAGATTCAAGTGCTTAATTCAATTAACCTTATAATTTTTGGTGGGCAACAGAGCAATTCCACGATCCACAAAAGTCCTTGAATCATGGCTCCCACGTCGTTATGCCAGACACACACAGGCATCGACATCATACAACCGCAGCTCTACATTGGCGTTGTTATGGGGCTTAAAAACTTTGACTTCCAGATTACAACTTCATTGTAAGGGCTATATGTGTTTGATAGCTTAAATTGTGGGTTTTTGAGCTATGACATGGGTTTCTGATGTAATGGGGTTGAATAAACCTCGGATTTGAATTTAGCGACCCGAAAAACATACGGTAAACATGGTTAGACTTTTTGGGGGATCAGAATTATGTGAACTAAGTACACATTTACGGACAAAATCCCGATATAAGTGTCTTCTTAATTAATGAGAAGGTATCGCAAAAAAAATTTCCTAAGGTCAATTTTTTCCGCAAATCTATAAGATTTGTAAAAGAAAAACTCATATGTACAATAAATCTTCCGGAGGTTGACTTATTTATTTTTGTCATTCATGTGGGAGTGCACAATAAGCTATCTAGCAAAGAAATTTTGTCATTTCGTATATCATGGAAGGTGATAGCTAGAAGGTCCTAGTGCCTTGTGGGGTTCGATAGGGATTTGATGGTAAAGAGTAATTTCTTAGAACCATTGTCATAGTGTTCCAGGTGTTCTTCCACCAAACTGTTTGATCTCTATACTGAGCTCACTAATACGCAGGTCTTCGCTGTTTACAGTATTTATCGAATTTTAACCCTTTCAGTACGTATTTTTAATCGAGCTTGAAAGATAACTTTTGTGTTAAAATTATGATTACCTACAACTTCTACAACAAATTAAAAAAAGTTTCAGTCATCTGCATATCATTGTTTGTCCGCTATTAAAGGTTGAAAGATTAAACTTCAGAAGCTATAGACAAAAATGGGTTAACATTTTTTCCTCAATTTCTAGATTTTTATTTTCTCTTATCTTTTGCAAACATACTTGAAAAACAATAAATTAAAGATGTTTTTATTAAAATAATGAAAACAGATTTGTTGATCAATTTTGGCACATAGATTTTTGACTTGACTTCAAGGACAAAACTCTTTTAAAAAATGGCATAAGCACTAAATTTCAAATATTTGGCAATCAAAAATCACGGAGTATACCTAACAGAATTGTATTCATTTTATTATTAATTTTGTTTTCACTCTAATAATGCACCGCAAAGGAAACAGAGATCTACTAAGTTCACGTCGTTGTTTCTGGGTAACGACGAGCTATGCTCAAAATGATTCTTTTCTTGGAATATGTAGAGATTTTAACGAACATTATAACTTATTCGACATTTCCAATTCTTTAGAGTACACTAAAACATCCTTATTAATTATACTTAATAGATGAACAACTGATGATTTTTATATCTGTAGTTGTATTGAATGCCAATTGGGATAAACGCAATTCATTCCACCTTTTTGCGTAAGCAATGCAATCCGATTGCGATTGCATCGGTCACCGATCTGTGCGTTTTGCAGATGCGCCCCTCGGTCGTATTGGGCGGGAGGAGGGTCCGTTGGGATTCGTCGAAAAAAAAAAAAAAAGCTAAAAGCTAAAAGTATGTTACAGCCAAGTTAAGGAATAAAAAATGAAGAATAAGTTTTTTGGGAAGTTTTCTGATGACTTGGGAGGCGTGAAACACAAAAAACTGTTTTTTGGGATTTTTCATTTTTTGAGGTTAGGGACGACACGTAACATTTCCCGTGGAAAATAATATTAGATTCATGTCCCATATATATAATATTATTAGTAAAATTTGTATTGCATCTGTTTTATGCCAGATTAAAGTGATTGTTACCGTATGGTAACAATATACTGAAAGGGTTAAGTTAGGGAATGACCGGAAACCATACCAAATGGTTATGCAGTAATCCGTATATATCCTTCCACTCATATCTAAGAAATCAGTAGGCAATCCTTGGTGGAGATACGTCTTCTTTCGATTTATCTAATCTCAAGTTTTGCCTATTTGTTGAACAAAGTTCAAAGTTTTTAGTTTTCCCTTCTCTCTCTGTGTGGCATTTATTACTTAGAAAACACACTAACCAGCGAAAAGGTAAAGTTTTTGAAAAGTATAAAATAGGCGAAAAAAAATCAAATGAAACGCACATATATTTTGTCAGTCATCCTGTAGGATAAAGCAGCTGCCTGCTGATAACTATCGTAATATTAACAACATATATGTTCTTACAAGGAATATATCAAGAGGAGTTCTACCACCTCTGGTTACTGGTACCTTCTTTCCTTACCACCCTCTGCTATAGTTTCAATGCAAGGCAATAATTTTTTGAGCACACAAAGCCTGGAAAAAATATTTAAAAATAACAAATTATTTTTGTCATAAAAACAAACCATTTTGTGTATTAGGCAAATCCTCAAAATCCATAAACTCCACTATAACAACAAAAGAATTATTTGTCAAAATGCACCCAAAAAAAAATATTTATTTATTTACTATACATAGATTAACAAAATAAAAAAAATAAATACCAAAAACTATGAAACCACATTACAAAAATATTTAAAAAAGATAAAAAGAAAATGTCATAACATTACATAGCATTGCATTGCAGCAATATTGTATTGTTGCAACAGAAAAGCCACAACAAAAACCGCACAAAGTATAAAATCAAAAATCAAAAATTCTCCAACTGCTGATGCTCATGCTGCTACTGCTGCAAGCTGCTCCTGCTGCGTCTATAGATATACAATAAACATTTTTGTGTGTTGATGATGCACAACAGTAACAAAAAAAAAACAATAACCAACCAGCTACAAAAAAAACAACCATGAGTCACAATACAGGTAGACCTCGCTTAACACGTACTTCTTACAGTACGGCCTCACTCTAACACGTTTAATTTTTGAGACATATTTTCATTTAACACGGAAAGATCTCATCGTTCTATCAAGGCCTCGGGAAAAAAATTTTGTATTATGCTGTTGGATTAGAGTGCACACAAAAAAAATCGGTGAAATATTTTGAGTGCACTTTGCGAAAAAGTGTCCAGTTGGCTTCATCCTAAAATTAGACATCCTAAAATTTTCACCGAAAAATCTTGGTTTTTCAAAATCTGTTCAGTAGAACTTGAGAAATCAGTCCTACCAGTTCAAAAACATAATTTTGAGAAAAACGCGTTTAAAGTTTTTTAAAATAAATTTTCACGTTTAAGAATTGAAGAACTGAAATCGGTTATGCAAACCCCTTTTATTCAGCCAACCCCTGTGCAAACTGAAGGTCATCAAGTCATCAACTTCTCTAGATACTCTGATTGAGTCTTATTTCACTGTTCGTGCTTCTTTAGAATGTTCTCCGCTCCTTCTGTTGGTTTTTAGCTTTGCGAGTTTCGTTGATTTTCAGCTTCTGAAAACTTTCTTTTGGCGATTCTAATAGAAAAAGTATGCTGATTACGAATCGGATGTTAGTTTTTCAAAATGGAAAATGGCGGATCTAATATGGCGAAAATTTTTTTAAAAATTGATTCGATTCACTTGAAACCCGCTACTCGGGGATTTTCGAAGTCGCTGATTATGAATTTGGGATCAGATTTTGAAAATATTGAATGGCGGATCCTGAAAACCCTCATGTAACGAGGTTCAAGCGAATCCGATGAACTTGAAAAATAGTCGGCCATATTTGATCAGGCATTTTGAGTTGTGAAAATTCGACGACAGAGTTCCAAGCAACGTCCCGAGAAACTCCCGAGTTATAAGTTTCAAGCGAACCCGAATTTCGAATTTCAAAAATCTTATGTCAGATTCGTATTCTGCGACCCTGAAAACCATTGAGTAACGATTTTGAAGCTGTTTTCTCGAAAACTGGTTTTTGGACGTTAGGTTTGTTTTTTAGTACACCAAGGCGCAATTACATGTATAACTTTTATTTGACTTCAAATTTTTCACTAATATTTTAGGAGAGAATTCTTGAAACTATATGGAACCCAAAAATAAAAAACAAACAAAAATCGACCTTCTTCAAATTTTAAACTGGAATGTCTCCTTAAAATTGTTGGCGAAAAATCTAGCCATTTGGATCACATTTGCATCATCCAAGATTGCGGGCGGCTTTCGGAAAACCGTTCGATCTGATATCTTGGAAAACACTTAAAAATAGTCACAAGTGATATGACGCATTCATTCCATATTCATTTTGGCATTCGTTGGCTGGTTTAAGTTGGCGTCGAAATTCGTAGAGAATGACAGAAAAATTCATTGTTTATCGGCGTTG
The DNA here is from genome assembly GCA_963691655.1 of Toxonevra muliebris. Classification (NCBI taxonomy): domain Eukaryota; kingdom Metazoa; phylum Arthropoda; class Insecta; order Diptera; family Pallopteridae; genus Toxonevra; species Toxonevra muliebris. The sequence continues at coordinate 28,803,032 of OY829329.1, forward strand.
TGGAGTTCTGCCGACTCAGCATCAGTATTACCACTTTTTTTCCTCTTCATTGTTACCGATATTTCTGAAATAACAAATGAATTATCGTAATATTGTTAAAAAATGGCTATCTATTTAGGATTTTTCAGAAACTAACAAAATATAACCAACTTAACACACTTTTATTAGTTCCTCCGTAAATACATATGTGAAAGTAGCACACAGAAATACATTCAAATGCAAGCTTAGTCTAGTCTGATTAAATGACTGAATATTTGGACCTGTGTAGAGCTCACTCACTGTGTGAACTGGCATCTCTGAATCAGTGATACCAGTTCGAGGGAAATTTCCTTTTTTGAGGTAATTTTTGCTTCTATTTAGGGCAAAAAGAGAAAAGGTATTTTTTAAGTAATTCATAGCAATATGATTTGGAGCTGTAGCAGTCAGAATGAAACGCACTGGACTTATATTACCTGCTGTGCCTCTTCAAGGACTTACGGTACTTCCATAAGTCTAACCTTCCCTAGAAATTTTAGCGTTAATCCCATTTCTATGGAGTAACTATAGAAATGTCTAGTATTTAATGATCGACCAGATACATTCTTCGAGTATGCTTAAGTGCAGGGCACTGTCCTAAAATGTGCAGCGCAGATTCCTTGTCTTCTCAGCAAAATCTACATGAGTCATAATATTTTATTATAAATGTAAGCTTGTTTATACTTTAATATCTACTATATTACATATATGCACATATTTGGCTAAATACTTTGTTTTTATTTGTATAGGTTTTCTTTATTTTTGAAAGGGAGATTTTGTAGGAATTTTTTATACTGTGGAGGGGGAAAATGTATTTTGAAAGTATGGCTGTGGCAAATTTCATACTAAAACACTGGCATCACTGGTCTGAATTTGTCTGTGTGCCTGTGTGAGTCTTTTGAGTTAACTAACACAGTAAATGTCATAAGCTTATCAGAAATTCCATTATGGTCAATGATTTTTTCTGTTCCTTCTGCTTTTTGCTGCTTTAGCTTTCTTTTTGATATTGTTAACGTTCTCTACCTTTTGATTTTGTGTGTGTGTGTTTTTTTTTTGTGTGTAGATAATTGAAGTTTTTTTATCCTGTACTAAACAAATAACTACAACAACATCACCAACAATGTGTTACAATTGTATCCTCGTGCACTCTCTGTTTCTGTCTCTTTTCATTTACATCCAATTTTTCCTACAACTACAAGTTTTTACACAAATTGTTTTCCACTTTCTTGTGTGAGTGTGTCTTTTTCTCCTTCCCCTCTCTCTTCCTCTCTTTTTCTTCTCTGTGTGTGTGTATATGTTTCCATTTGCCTTTTTGCCTTGTCTATTATAATTTTCATTTGTGGTCAACAACAATAAAGTCCATCTGTTGTCTGATAACTGTCTATCCAAATGTCTATCAATATTTTATCAGACTGTCGCACTTTATATACGTCTTTTTCTATACAAACACATATACGATGGACTCACTTATGCACTTATGTATGTATGTGTTTAGATGTGTACGTGTATCTATGTATATGCTAGAATTGCTAGCTTGTTTTAATTTTCTACGTATGTGACTTTGACTTCTGTCAAATATAACAATTTCAATAAAGCCACTCGAGTGGCGAGTGTAGGTTTATGCTTGAGCTTAAGCCCAACAGTGTTAGTGAGTGTGTGTGAGTGTATGAGTGTGTGTATGAATACAGATTGTATGCGTTTGAGTGCTTTTTAGCATATGAACATGTTAATTATTTCACATATCCTGTTGTCTATTAAGGTAGAAAGGACACACAACAGCAGCAACAACAGCAAGAGCAACATTTTAATGCACTTTGCGGTTTTGTAACCGCAGTTACTACTACATCCACTTCAACTATATCGATGCACAAATACTCACTCACACATTCATATACTTCCACTATTTTATAGTCATTGTAGTTTTGCGGCTAGTAAAGTAGTTTCGGTATTACATAATTTGCATACCCTTCATACCTCGTACCAACAACAAAATGTTACGAAATACATAAAAAGCGCAAATTAAATTCAACGAATTTTGATTTTTGTCATTTTAATTTTTGACATCCGTTACGTATCGAATTTTGTATTTCGATCCTTATACTTACACCACTTCCTCTTCACACATTTGTTTTCCCTCATTTAATTTGTTGTTTATCATTTTTTTTTCATAAAAACCTTGACATGTTTTTAACCTTAATTAAAACTTATGGTAGCTGGAATTTAATTTATAATTCTGCGTCATCTGAGTTGATTTTCTACCGCGGTATCGAGTATTTTACGTTTTACGCTCACATAATGAAAACCAACTGTGATTGGTCAATTGAAGGCATATTGCTCGTTTGCTGCAAGAATGTCATAATAAAAAAAAAAAAAAAATCGACTTAAATATTCAGAACTAACTGTTGTTTAATGCTTTACTTTATATATAAAAACCATAACGGTATCTGATAAACTCTTCCCGAAGAAGATTATTTGTCGTTATTGCATCCTATGGAGCGGTAGAACATTGAAAACTTTAAATGCGATTTTATCCACAAAAAAAAGGAAGAAAAATTTGGTGTTAAGAATGCAGAAATAGCTGTATTTAATTCTTTACCTTGTGTAAAAAAATCATAACGGTATCTTATGAACTCTCCTAGTGAGAAGAAAATGTATTGTTATTGTGTTCTACTGGGTGCAACTTCACTGAAATCTTTCTTAAATGCACTTTTCTGGAATATTGGGTTTTTTTGCTTATGACAAACTTGCAGCAAACGAGCGATATGATGAAATTTTCTCCTTGTAAATACTTAAAAATTATACGTACTTATTTTGTACACTCATCAGTGCTATCGAAGGTACTCCGATCGGAGTATTCGTACTCCGCTCAAATCTAAATCCTCCTGTCCTCCCCAAACGGAAAAAATTCTCCTATTTCATATTCATGAATGGTTGTATAGAAAAAAAAACGTAAATCAAACTAAATGTTTTCTGATGGGCTATTTGCGTTTCTGTCTGCGAAATATGGTATTTGTTACTATGACTAGCTTTGTTTTATTTGTCGCTGGATTACTGCCAAAATTCAAAAGCAATGAGCAAATGAGAAGAAACAGAGAGGTTTTTTCAGTAATTTTGATAAGATGATACCCACAGGTAATATTGTTGTCTTGCTCTTACAAAACTACTTATAATTATACTTTCCATAAGAAAAAGAAAGATAGCAACAATGTTTTGTAATTAGCTATAGAGCACCATCTTGTCAAAATTTCAGATAAATCTCCTCAGTTTCAAAACTACGCGTTCCATTTCCGAAATTTGTTGCTTGTTTGTAATTTTTGACAACTTAAATCAATAGCAGAAAAACTGCGTAAAATGAAGTTTGCATATTTAATAAATATCAATAAATTGCTTGCTGACTGCAACTGTTAATGCAGTAATGGTTTATCAGGAAATGCTAAAAAAAAATTATGACTCCGACTGTGTCCCTTCGATTGAGCTAGTTCAAAAATAGCACAAATAGCATATTATTTTTTTATACCCGGTTTTGAGAAGAACGAAGAAATGTTTGTTTTAGTTTTTTAATCTTCATTGCTTTTTTTCATTATTATTTACTAATATTAATTTTGCACCATTTGTTCCCAAAGATGAAATATTTTGTTTTTATATGAATTGGTTTATTTTTCATAACTTAAAAGCTTTAAGTATTACTAAATTTTTAACAAACAATTTCTATCCATTAGTGGAACTTTTAGCAATTATACATTATTAAAAACTTTTAAGACATTTTGAAAAATTCCTCCCCTTTAAAGCAAAATCCTCCGCTCGAAAGGAAAAATTCCTCCCCATAAAATTTTCAAAACGACGGCACTGACACTCATTCAATGGCAAGCTATGATTTTGATCGGTCAATTGAAAACAGAGCGTTAGATATTTTTTCTCTGCACCAATGTTACCAGACAAATTTCCCACGTTGTATAAAACAGTTACCACTTTTTAAGAAAAGTTATCACTTTTAAATTTTATCAACAATGCCATCATAGATTCCATATAAAGTTTTTATTATAACTTTTTTTTAAAATTTTTTTATTTTATTTTTATTTTTTATGATTTTTTTTTTTTTAATTTTACTTAACTTATCGAAAAAGGATAAATAATATTTCTAGCATTTAAGTATTGAGATATTTTTTATCCTGACGGTGTTGAAAAACCTCGCTGCTAACATAATTAAAACGAACATCACAAGCTCTGCAAAATGCTTTCGTCCTGTCATCGGCAATTTTCCCTTTCCACAATTTGTAGTGGGTTACTTCTCCGAAACGAACTGGACATAATTTTTTTAATAACATCTTCGTTCATGTTATTTTGTAGAATTTTGTAATGCAGAATTTCATAATTTCGACAAATTTTCGTCCAATTTTGACCCCTGCCCCCTCCAGGTCGTAACTAGTATTGATTCGATACAAATAAATACGTGTAAAAACTCGATACTTTTTGTTCGATTCAAGTACTTTTTTTACTCGATGCCATACCACAAATATTTTACTTGGTATCGAAAAAAAGGTTCAGTATCGGTTACTTAATACTTTTGGAAAATGTAGATTTATAAAAGTGAAATATTGATATACAATATTTGAGATTGTGAGTTGTATTGCAAGATTTTACAGTAACTAAAAATATATTTCGAAATGATGATGTATATTGAAACCTTTTTCCTTAAAAACAGGACGTAAAGGCGAAAAACTGAGTACGCTATCATGATCAGAGAAAGCGCGGATGAGGTGTCTGACGCCAATTTCGTGTTGAGTAGTGTAAGTTGTGTTTTTAAACGAGTATTCGATACAAGTACGTACTCGATACTTTTTTCCGATATTTTCGGTAGCATCGATACTTTTATTCGATACAAGAAATGAGTAAAAGTATCGATACTATGTGGGTATCGAATCAACACAAGTCGTAATACATCGTAACAAAACGCAACACCCCCTCCCCTTGGGAAAAATTCAATCTGACTATTGAGTGAAAAGTAGTAACTAAAAAAAATTCAACTTTTGGCAGAGTTTTGAAAATGAATATTTGATTTCCGCCATTTTTTTTAAATTTCCACTTGAAAAAAAAAAGAAAACTTTAATAGATAAAGCAATTATCCTGATTCGGGATAGAAATATATATGCATATTCATAGAAACTATGGAAATTTGATAGCAATCGGTTCATTAGTTTTGAAGAAAAACGCACCTGAAAGTTCAAGTATGTATGAGTGCTGTGCCAGCGCATGCAAGTTCTACATCTGCAACTTTCGATCTACTGTGAATTTCACAAAATCTGTTTACACACATATTACAGAGACGTTATAGAAGCCACTTACCCTTCACAATTCCTTTTTAATTTACTACTATTTACGATTTACTATTTGAAAACACATTCGAAATGTAAACAAGTTTCTCTCAATTTTTTCTTACAGCGCCAATCTAGTCGCCGTGGCCACTCTGCGTCCCGGTGCACCCGATCACATGCGCAAAGAATTCCGCAATAAAGCGAAACAATTGGCACGCCTCAACGATGCAAATGTGGCGCGTCTGCTGGGCGCCTGTTTACGTGATGAACCCATATGCATGGTGTTCGATTATTCCGATTGTTTGGGTGATTTGAATCAATTTCTGCAAGAGCATGTCGCTGAGACGACAAGTGTAGGACTGCAGGCGATGATGTCAAATAAAAGTTTAAGGTTTGTATTTATTTAAATTAAAAACAAGCAAAGCGCAAAACATCTACATGTGCATATACATATGTACGTGTATGTGTGTGTGTGTTTTTATCTCTATATAATAATAACAAATACAACAAAAAGCAAAAAAACAAGAGGAACGAATAAACTTTTCATTTCATTTATGCGCTTCCTTTTACATTTTATCTTATTTCCTACAACTTTCCGCTGCCGACAATGATGACGCCGACGATGATGATGACTACGACGTCGACGACGACACTTCCGGTCTCGTGTTCGATTATTTTTCTGCTGTTGACTGCTGATACTTGCTCCCGCTGCTGCTGCTGGCTGTTGTCTACTCACAACCCCAAAATTGCGGATGTAAAAACTTCGTTAACTTGTTTCTTTTTTCGGGCATGAATTGGGGCTGTGTGGTGGGGTCTGCTGGTTGCTGTGCTGGAAAACTTTTCAAATTCATTAAACGCCCGCCACAACAACTTGCACACAAATATGATATTGCTGTTGTTGTTGGTTCTTCGAATAAAAGCTATGGCTGCTTAGTGTATATCGCCACACAAATTGCATCGGGCATGAAGCATTTGGAGCAGATGAATTTCGTACATCGGGATCTAGCAACAAGGTAAGTGTTTTCAGTTTTTCACTGTCTATCTACTAAATACATATATATATATATATCTGTCTGTCTGTCTGTCTGTCCCACTGTCTGTTTGTCTTTCTATCTATGCATATCTTTGATGAGTTTAAATGAGGAAGTTGAAGTTGTACAAGATTATTACAAAAAATAAGACATTACAGTGTGGTTGGATAGGTATGGATAGATAAACAGCGAGAAGAGAAAATCAAAAAAGGCGAAGGAAATGATGAGAGGAAAGAAAGGCGAGTGGGGGAAAAGTTAGAACGTGGCAATAACTTCAACCAGCAGTACGTACAAATGTGGCATTTTGTGGTTGTATTTGAGAATGCTTGAATATATACTTATTTTTGGTGAAATCGCACTTAAAAACTTTTTAAATTTACAGTTTTACTGTACATACACACAACAATTTTGTGACAAGTTTTTCATTTTTTTTTTTTTTTTTGCTATGTAGATTTACATACTATGTGTGTATATAAAAAATGTATTTAAATAATTTTTTGCTGCATACATTTGGGGTAGGGATATAAAAAAGTAATGGTACTCACAAAAAATTTAATACCATAATTTTATCAAAAACTTTAGCAAGTGACATACATAGATAAATAAATTAAATTCCATGGCATTTGCATTCACATGTAGTTATAGCAAAAATAAAAATCGGTGCAAAAATAGCTCTCATCATTTATGGGATATGGTTTAAACCCAAGATAATACATAAAACGCAAAATTATATTTAAAAACTTGATTGGAATACACTTGATCACGAAACCAGGGACAAGAAAATTGTCAGCATTTTTACTGTGCGGATTAAAAAGTGAATTAATTATTTTCAGGACCATAGGGGGAAAGAAGAAATCCAACTTACGGGGGTCATATCGACTACACAAAAACTTCCAATTCATCATAATCACAAATTACTAGCCTCTCAACGAAAATATGGCGCTGCACTATTTATGCAACATAATAATACTGAAGTAGACATTTGGCAACCAAAGAAGCTCTATTTTTTCTTATAATGGCAATTTTTTTAATAATGGATATAATAATAATGGATATCTGCAACTTTTTTAAATATTTCTCAGTTATGCTTTCACTGTTCTGAAATACAGCACATGAATACAACAAAGAATGTGCTGATATTAAACAGTGCATACAAAATCGAAACCAGTGGTGGCTAGTTATGCCATGTAAATTTCCTAAGAGAACATTCCAGTTTAAAATTAGAAAAAAATATACCATTTGCGGAATTTTTTTCAAAAAGCTATGGTATTTTATTACAAAATTGCTTAGAGATGTTATAAGTAAATATCTTATTATACTTTTAATTCAAGATGGCGGTGGTAGAGGGCATCTCCAAAAAAGTCTATTTTTGATGGTAAAATGGATTCCAAGCTTCCTAATAAAGTGAACGACATAAACTGAAAAAGATTTTGTTAGCTAAACATTTTTATATAAGGGGAATCACAAAAAGTGAAATTCTCCCCTCCCCTTCTTTAGGGTCTTTTTTCTCTAAAAGACAAAAAAATCACATATTTTTACTTGAAATTGCTCTTATAGAAAAAAAGAGGGGAGGGAATATTCCAAATTTTAAGACTCTACTTGTAGTCATGATGATAGTGAATCAAACGCCTTTTGGTTCAGTAGAACTTGAAATATCAGTCCTAACAGTTCAAAAAACAGTTAAAGTTTTTTTTTAAAAAATTTTTCGTTTTAAAATTAAAAAAATAATCTCTGGTGCATACCGAAGGCCTTTAGATTCTTTCAACTTCTTTAGATGCTCTGATTGGGCCTTTTTTCTCGCTGTACGTGCTTCTTTATAATGTTCTCCGCTCCTTCCTTTGGCTTGGCCTATGGGATTTACGTCGATTTTCAACATCCGAAAACGTCTTTGGTGGAGATTCTAATGGAAAAAAGTATGCTGATTACGAATCGAATGTCTGTTTTTGAAAATTCAAAATGGCGGATGCAATATGGCGAACAATTTTTTTAAAATTTATCTGATTACCTTGAAACCCGTTACTCGGAGATTCTCGGGGTCGCTGATTACGACACTGGAATCAGATTTTTAAAATACAAAATGGCGGATCCAACAAGCGGAAGAAATTTAAAAAAAAATTATCGGTTTCGCTTGAAACTCGTTTCTAGGGAGTTTCTGGGGTCACTGATTAGATTTGTAATCAGCGACCCTGAAAACACCTGAGCCCAGAAGCCGAGTTATGGAACAAATATTAACATGAATACATGTTCCTTTTGTTTCTTGGTAATATTATTGAATAAAAATTTCTTAAAAAACCTTTTAAATGTTTTAATAAAATGACTTTTGGTATTCGAGATAAGTTCGTTAAAAAACAAAAAAAGAAGTTTCGTGTACTATTCGCTACGAGTATCATGCTCCCCAAGAAAACGAACTTGTCAATGAATCGTTAATGATATTCATTTTCGAAATATTTTATCGTCACAACGAATTTGTTTCGAATTAGAAACGAATTTGTCTGGTTTGTTGGGAACAAGCATAAATTTTTCATTCACAGACTACGATTTACTAGCAAATTACTTCCTAACATCAATTTGGAATGGCATTTATGACTATCATAAAAAAATTAAAGTACGTTCTACTTACGATATACTGATTTAACCACTCTTCTATGTTTAACCTGAACTGAACAATCATGCAGAACATGAGCTATTATCTCATTATCTTCCATGCACCGATATCGTGCTATTTGAGCACTTAGTAATTTAGGGTCCACTTACTTAGTTATATATAAGCGGTTCTCCAATTATGGGTGGTTGTAACAAGCTCTTTGGCTAATGAGTCACCGGTGACCAATGAAATGGGGGTCAGCGAAGGAGAGTCCGTATTCAGTTTTGCTTTATCTTATCTTCTTCTAGTTTTCTTAAGGTCACGAAAAGGTTATGTGAATAATTAATAATAAATAACCTTGTCTAAATTAAAAAAAAAATTAATAAAAATACGTCGTCGGTAACCGATGAAAGTTCAAGCCTTAAGGGGCGCAAAACTTCTGTTTTGATGAAAAAATGGGGGTCAGAGATTACAAATTTGAGTTTAGCGCTATCTCCTCTGTTTTCTTACGGTCCCGAAAAGGTTAAGTTAGGAACAATTCACTAATATAATAATTAATTTCTTCCCACCCATTCCTTAATGATCGATTTTAAAAATCCAACCTGGGTAACTTTTGTTGCATAGACAAGCGTCGAAAATTATGAAAATTTTTTTACGCCAGTGTAGGGAAATGGTATCGGGGGGAAAGTATCGATATTATACTCATTTGAAGTATCGGCCGAAAAGTATCAGGTACTCAAAAGTATCGACATAAATGTACTCGATACCTAAAGTATCGGGTTTCCATACCTAATGTGGAAAAAGCATAAGATGCGCTTAACAAATTTGAGAATTATGTGTAAATTTTTGGTTTTTATTAATTGTTTGAAACACATGCATAAGTACATATATAAATAATGAATACATATATGTACCTACGTATGTAAAAAAGGTAGATATTTATTTAATATAGATACATATCGTACCCTAACTACAAAAGTATCACAACATCTGTTCAACCGACCATTCTTCTGTTCAACAATTTCGCAACCAATATTTTTCAAGCACGTATCTCCAAAAGTACCATTTCTTAGAAAACAGAAAAAACTAAAGGTTTGAAAAGCAACTTTCATGTTCAAGAGGAGCTACGAGGTTGAAGAGCTGGCTCTAAAATTTTTTTATACAAACTCGCTGAGAACTTATTTCTATTCGGATTCTTAGGTGATTTTATACTAGGTAAGCAATAAAAATAAATTTCGACCAAAATGGAGATACGTGGTTTAAGAATAGAGGTTGCGATTTGCAGTATTTGTTTCTAAATATAAATTAGCGTTATCTGATTATACATATGTTCAAAAAAGTACAAGTCGTACTGTTTAATTTTAATTGCAATTGCATTTTCATTTTTTAGTACTAATTTATGTACTGGAAATTTTGAAAAGTATTGAATTTCGATACCAGCATCAATGTAATCAATGAGTCCAAGTACTCATAATAAAAGTATCGAGTAAAAAAGTATCGGGTATCGGGATTAGAGTATCGAGTACTCAAAGTATCGAGTACCGATACCATTTCCCTACGCCTGTGGCAAGGAGAGATCCACTATCGGGTTAACTATTAAGAAAGATTCACGGACCGAGTACCGCACTCAATTTGAAAAGTGTTAAATAATATAAAAAATTATTTTCTAAGAAAAACGTACGTCCATGTCTTGGCCGGGAATCGAACCCCTGAGGTGATAGTCTAGCATGCTGCCACTAGACCACCGAGACGGAATACAAATCTATAGTGTGTCATGCCAAAATTTTTCCAAACTTCTTTATACATTTATTGTTTTATTGAAAAAAAAACACTGGTTTAAAAATAAATACACCAAAAAAACTTCAAACTGGCGATTTTTTCGTCCTCCTCATTGACCCTAACCCATTAAATGAAATTTATATGAATACAATCATCACAAGAATTCATGAAAAGTCAAATACTTCGCCACAAAATATGAAACTATTTGAAAACCAAACTAAATAAAAGACTGAAAACGAAAAAATCTTTAAAACGAATTTATCAATGAAGTGTTGTCAAATATTTTAATTTCCCTTAAGAATGTTTTCTTCTTTTTTTTTTTTTTGGATTTTCGGGTTCGTTTGCAAAGCAACAACGGGGTGTGTGAAAGAGAGGCACAGAAAGAAACTACTAAAGAAACTTAAACGAAGAAATTCCCTAAAGGACACAATTTCAAACAAAACACAAAAAAAGACAGAGTAACTAAAACGACGACGGCAATGAAAAAAAAAAAAAAAAACAGAGCCAGAAATAGAAATAAGAAGAAATAGAAAATTCCTTAAATGTAAGAAAACAAAAATAAGAAAGCACAAAAAAATGAACAAAAACTCTACTCTCAAAGTGGAAGAATTGCGCCTTTGGCAACAGAATTTAAGAGTCTATAAACAAGGCAACTAAATATTCAACGTCTTTCCTCTTGCCCTGCACTCAACAAACTCTACAATGCTTCTCGCTGGAACGCTAGTATGTAGTAGATCCTACTATTCACATTCAAATATCCAAAATTTATATGTATGTAGTTATATTCTAAATATCCCTGAGGCCAATGGGAAGCAGTAGCGACGAAGAAGAAGATCAAGAAGAAGCAGAAAATAAATTTTATTTTGTAACGAAATTGCGTGACAAAACGAACCGTAAATGCGACGACAACAACAACAGCAGCAAAGACAAAACAACAGCAACAACAAAAAACATTTCAACATTTTACAAAAGCGCAAAGTACATTTAAAACCTCAGCAGAAAAAAAAAATAGTACCTAGTAGTTGAAGAAGAATTAGTAGAAGCAGTAGAGGAAACAGTAGCAGAAATAGCAGTCAATGTTAGTTGCAGTCGATGTCGTTGGTAAAAGAAGCCATCGAAGCAACAAATCGCTTTTCGTAACAACTACAGCAAAATTGTTTATCAACTTTTTGTGTTTTTGCAACAATGTTTTACCATGCTCCTAAAAGTATGCAAAGATATTTTAAAAATAAAAAAAATATTCACAAATTTGATGTTGGCAACAAAAATAGTAGCAAATGCGAAAAATTGCCGCAGACGCGGTCAAATTAAAAGTGCATAAAAGCAGCACGCCTCTCAAGCCACGCAGGGCACCGCTGTACCCGCACACATCCCTCTTTTTCTTGCATATGCTACGGCGGTATGGAGTCCTGGAAAAAAGTCCTACCAAAAATCCTAACGAAATGAGAAAGTATTTCAATTTTTTTTTTACTTTGTTACTTGATAGCAAAAGCCAAATGGAAGCAAAACCGCACGCTTATAAAAGTAAGGGGTGAGAGGGTAGCAGAATAGTATGCATTGTTTTTTTGTTATTTTAAAAAAAAATCAAAGCGTAGTATCGTTCGCATGTACATTTGTATGTGGAGTATGCAAATTTTTCGTTTTAAAAAAATTCACAAAAAATGTTTGCTTTTTACATTTTTTATTTTGCATATGTACAGGCGCATATGCGTAGAAATAAACAAACGAAGCGAGAGCACACACGCAAAAAGAAGTCGAAAAATGGAACGACTACGATGAGGATGAGAACAAGGATGATAACGACGACGACGACGCTCACTTTAAGTTAAGTTCATTGAAGACATACAGAGAAAACAACATAGAGCAGAACAAATAAACTTGGCATAATAATGCATACCTACTAACGTATGTATGCTTGTGAGTGCACACACAAATGTGTGTGTATGTATGTGTGTGTCCGTGTCACGGTGCGTTTGAGATTGTATGTTTTTTAGGTACTTAACATATTCACTTTGTGCAAAATAAAACACAGACCTACAACTAACTACACAAAGGGATTGTGTTTTTTGTTGTTTTTTTTTTGGTTTTTTTCTGCTTGTTATGTTAATGTGCATATATGTGCGTGTGTGGGTGCTTGGCTTGCTTCTCTCCATACTTTCTCTCCCTCACAACATGACGCTCTATTTCTTGTAGCAAACACATATTTGCATTTGGCAGTTTTCTTTTTAACTGCTCCTTCACTGCCCTCCGATTGCCGCGCATTAAGTGCGTGTTTAAATTTATTTCGCTTGAATTCACATTTGTTGAAGTTTTCTTTGTTGCTCTGTTTATGTTTTTTTTTTTGTTTTCTTATAGTTATTGTTGTTGTAGCCATTAAAAAATATGTATTTCCTTTCCAACAAAGAAAAGGAAATGGTTTTTATTTTTTTATTTGCATATATGTAATTGTTGCAACAGTTTGTTTGTTGAAATTATGCCTAAAAGCTGACTACAAAAATGTTTGAGTTCAATGATTTTGTAAAAGTAAAGTAAATTTAAAGTTAATGCACAATATATTCAATAAATTGTTAACCCTTTGGTTGCCTTTTTGGGTATATTAATTAAAAGGATTCTTTTGAGAAATTATCGAAGCGAAGGAATAAATTGCGCAGGTCTGTTAGGTTGCAGATGACTTTAGATAAAGCAGTTATTTCCTATTATATTTATCCGCTGAGTGCTGAATTTTTCTATCATATCAAAGTTTCAAGAAATTTTAATCCAGAAATGCAAAAAGGAAGATCTTGGACACTTTTGACCATTTTTACAATTTCTTTTCTGTTTTTTACTAGAAACTGATAATATTTCTTTTTGGGGGCATATCAGCTCAGTTTTTGATCCGATGTTTAAAATCATCGTTATGAATCGATTTAATTTGGATTGGTAAACCCTACTTTTCAAACTGCACTATTGGTTTCATAATAAGTTACTAACACTAACTGTTTGAATATTTTTTAGTTAACCTCACGCAGTTCTTTTTACTACGCAGTACAAAACCTTACGAAATAGTCTATCTAGAACAATCATTTCCAAAACTTTTGCAGACGCATTTAAATTTATTGCCCATCAAAAAAGATAACTCTTAACTAAGTGGTTAGCTACCCGTTAACCTTTCCGTATATTACCAGTTATTTTTGTGAAAGCTTCGGGAAAAAACCTGCTATGACCTATATGTTTGGCATCCCTTTCTAACTAAGGTATTACGGAATGCATTACGGAAACAATATAGCTGTCTCTTTTACTCATCTTGCTTTGTGCCTCTTTTCTCTCTTCTATGGATGTACAAAAAAATTACAACAAATAATAATAAATAGGTATTGGTAGAATTAATTTTTACCTTTAATTTTTGGATTTTGTTTGCATTTACATCTTTGATATTAGTAGAAAAAGCAGTTGAATGTGATAAATGTAATAACACAGGTGGACACAGTTTTGCTCACATGAGAAAATCCAATATATTCTGAAAGATAGACTCAAAGTAAAATACCCGTGTCCCTCAGTTTTCATCGTATTTTAATTTAAAATGCAAATTAATATTCAATTAAAATTACTCATACCACCCTTATTCCATAATTTTGTCGAACGGTGTAATATACAGTCTTTTCAACAAGAGCGTGTTCGGCTTAATTGTACGAAAAAGTTTAAGTATCAAGTTGAACTTTATTTTCAACATTTCATTGCGAATGGTGCTGTATAACCTTTCAAACAATCGCAATTACTATTTCGTTGTATAAGCAATTTTTCAAATTAAGCTCCGTGTATGCAAAACATCTTTAAGCTATCATTATTTGGTCACATCAAAGGAAATCTGAAATGTCCTAGGGAGGTGCTGCAAATACCTTAAGAAGTTGAAGGCATTTGTAAAGAAATTGAACCAGCTTTTTTTAAGACACCAGAATGTTTACAACTTAGAAAATCATGTACTTCTGGAGCAACATCAAAGCAGTAGAATTCGGTGATAGCATGAGTTTTTGAAGCTAGTTCTACCATTACACTTGAAGAAGCCCAACAAAAACTGGCGCTGAAGGTCATTAATATATAGAACCAAAGTCGTTTAAGTGAATTCCAAATTGATTTCTGAGCTATCATAACCAAACCCTTACTGACGGCGAAACAAACAAAAAAATGTCAGGTGTGGACTATCAAACATATGGATAATGATTATATCGATGTGGCCTTTACAAACGAATCTTTTTTTTGGACGGTAGATTAAGCATCTAGGAAAAATTCATGTTTGGGGATGCTTTTCAAAAGAGTTTTGACAGGATAATCATGTTTACGAGAAATTTGGATATCCATTACATGATCCATTTATACCAATATAGACTCTTGTCTTCGGTCAATATCTGGTTTGGGAAAAGAAACCAAAATTGAGTGCTTTAATAGGGCAGAACCCCAAACATCAAAGTTACTTGTTCAGTAAGTGAAAAGATGAAAAAATGACAAGAATTTTGGAAAGCGCCTCTCAATCTCCAGATGCTAACCACATTGAAAATTTTTGAGCAACTATTAAGCTTAAGATGATCAGAAAAAATGCTAAGAGCATTGTCCAATTGAAACGACAACTTAAGCCAAAATGGCGGAATTTGCCGCACGAAATTAGTCAAAATTGTGGTAACTGGATACTATATTGATATGTCAGCGCATTAGACAAAAAAATGCTAAAAAATAATGTGGGATATTTTTTTTTTTATTAGAGTATTTTTTTGGAGGTCTTGGCCCGTACACGCTCCTGTTGAAAATACAGTAATGATTATAACTTTTTAAAGGAGAATAGTAATATTATTTACTTCGATATTTTTAATTTGGAAAATTTTTTACAAATTTTTTCCAAATTTGGCAATTTACATTTCTGATTCATTATTTTAAATTAATAGGCTTTGAATGACTAATGATGCCAGAAGAATGTCAAAAAGTTCATAGAACTAGTAGATCAGACGATCGTTTCGAAACCGAAACCGCGGGCAGCGTTGTGGAAATGCCTGATCTGGAACAACATAGATGCATCGAAAAACGTTTTTACAATAATTCAAAGATTGCTTTGTTGCCGCCTAAACTTTGCGCTCAGATGACTGGACGCCGTCTTCATTTCTCATTGAGTGATGTGGTTTAAAATATTTGTTCAAAATCTTGCGAGTAACGTCGTTGCTCATATATTGCTTGCTTGTTCTGCTTAAGTTGCAAGTTAATTCAAATCCTTTAAAAGTGTCGACACCCTTTCCTTAAGTTTCTGCTTTGTCTATCCGTATCTTGCTGTGTATTTTCTTCATCTCTCTTTTTCCTTCACGGCATATAGAACAGACTATTCTGGCAGATATTGACGTAAAAACACAGAGAGTTGTCATTCTAGTGGATCTGGTAACGTTATTTTCAGAAAGGCGGCACGAAAAACAGGGAGCGTTAGAGCTAAGTACTTTTGGTTTTCTAATCTCGAATCTACAAATTTCACATAGATGGACAATAGTCCATACTAACATTTTTTTTCCTTTTACCTTTCCGAGCTTACATTTGTTCTTTAACTAAAGCATACCAAAAATTGGCTCATTTGGAGCAAATAAACAAAGGGACGTACGAATAATAAGCTAATGCTTGTTTGCGAGTCTGTGACGATTGGTTACTAAGAAAGAAGATACGCGGGCTATGCTTTGACACCACAGATTCTAACACAGACTTAAATTCAGATGCATGTGCTTTAATTGAAAAGTTTATATGGGTTGCTTTTCGTCATCACATATGTGAGGTCATGCTTTTTAATGTATTCACAGAATCTTTTGGACTAAGTGGAAGACCAGATGTTTAAATATTTAAGCGCTAACAGAAAATTGATAAAGTAAGATATATTTAAAGTGGAATACGATTCACTATTCGATACTAGTGACCGATGACATAAAAAGACAACAGCCAAGAGACGGTTATCTCGAACTCTTAACTCTTAGTCAAAACAATTTGCAAGGTGCAAATAAAATAGAGGTTGAGGGCACCAAGCGCTCTCGTTAGATGGCAAAGGCAATTTACTACATAAAAATATATATGTTTCAAAATCAGTTCGTTTTCACAGCAGCGTAGAAGAAATCAGTAACTGAAATATGAAATATGGCCGCCATAGCCACAAAGGCTTCACTTAATGACGTAAATCTTCACTTAATGACGTTAATCAAAACCATTCTACAAGAAAATATTGCAGCAAATGCAGTAAAAGCGTTTCATCGTCATCTTTGGTATTTTTCTGAATCTCATTGGAATTACATACTTTTTTTTCATTCACGAGTAAAATTTGAATCTAAAGGAAAATTGCCAAATATCTGCAACTACCACCATAAGCAAACGCCTTAAAGAGACTTGACGGTAAAAAATTTAATCATCGGAATCCTCTTGAATCTTATGTTAGCCAACGCACAAACATTTTCTTTGATTTATTGATCGATGACGGACAAAAAATTACTATCATTCCTTAAAAATGATTCTACAGAATGGAAGAACGATGAAGTTTATATTGAGATGGAAGAAAAAGCAGAGTAAGGGATTACTTTAGTAAACCAATTTAACACCTCTGGTACAAAAAATTAAAAACGAAAGCAATATCTCCTTCGCTTAGTTTATCTGCATTGAAAGACATTTCCCGTGGCCTCCAAAACCAATATTAAAAAAATGGCACTAAGCGATTTAAACATTTAAAAGATACATTACAATTGCTTAAAAGATTCCTATCGATATATCAAAATTTTCGGTATTTCAATATAAATTTGAATCTAATTTGAAACCGTGAAAATCGACAAATCGTAGCGACCTCTAAATATTGTCCGATTAGACCCAAATTTGGAAGATACATTAAATAGCATAATTGGAATAATAATAGCCTTGTGGGGGACATTCTTTGAATACTAAATAGAAATGGACCACCCAATTGCACAAGGTTCTTTTACATAGTAGAAGATTTATGACGAGTATGTCGACCCGCCCCTAGGAGTTTTTAACACCCAAAACTCACTCCCCTTGCGAGTGCCCGGATGAAGGGAAGTTTAAGCCTTTTCACTACTTCCTAGCTAGCACATATCACAACAACTACTATAATCGGAATTTGTTTGTGAGAGCACAAATCAAGACGAAGTCATGCTCAACATATGAACATGCTCATTGTGCTTTAGCTCATTCTCTTTCACACTAATTGCGAGCTTCAATAGACTTTCTTCATGAAAGCTAAAAGTAAATAAAAATATAAAAACTTGTAATTTAGTTACTCGTTATCAAAAAAAAAAAAAATGAAAAGAAAAAAAAATTTTAGAGAAAACAAAAAAAATAACGTTAAATAAAAAATGCGTATCAATATCGATTGCAATTTAAGTTCATTTTCACAACGTTTGCTAAATTAACTCAATATTAGCGTGTAAGTAACATTTGCACTGTACATTTATTATTTGCAATATTTGTATGCATATTTGTGCTGCAGCTATACAATATTTGCTGTTAATAAAAATGCATTTGGTATTGGTAACGAATAAACAAATATAAATATACATATGTGTATGTGTGTATGTGCAAGAATAACAAAAAAAATCAAATGTAATAATATTTGTCAAAGTTAAAAAAATAAACAACAGCTAAAGAAAAAAAGAAACACACACACAAGAATTGTGCAACTTTTCAAATCAAAACTGAATCAAATGCAAAAATCTAGAAAAAGGAAAAAAAAACATGAAGATAAAAATTTATTACGATTCGATGGCAACTTTGATTTTTCTAAGGGAATGAATGAATGAACGAATGAAACAAATTGCAAATCACATGCCAGCAACACACACCGATTTCCTTTTGCTCCAGCTACCCCTTACACCCCTACGAACTGCAATATATGTTGTTAAGTCGTAGGGTGCATTGACGTTTATGCTTCAGCGGTTACCGTTTGAACTTTTTGTTTTTGTTTCTCTTTATTTTTCTTCTTTTTTTTTTGCATACAAACTTTGTTTTGCTCTTGCTCTTGCTCCCTAACTATGCATTTGGTTTCTGTTGCTATTGTAGCCCCCCATTTGTGAGTTTTTATTGAAGTTTGCAATTTTATTGCATATTTATAGGAGTGACGACAACGACAACGACAACCAACATCTCCTCATGCATGTGTGCATGATTTGTTTTGAAGTATTTATTTATTTGCGATTTATTGCAGCTGCACACATTCAAGTTGAAGCGATAGCGAAAAACAAAATCGAATCGAAGTTTCGTCTTGAGTCGCTGCTGTTTCTATTTTTCTTTTGGGTTCTTTCTTTTTTTTTTTTTTTTTTTGCTTTTTCCCCTCTAGTTATATGCAAATTCAAGCAGAATTTCGCAATTATATTTGGTTGCATAGTATCATAGAAAAGGTGAGTGAATGTAAAAATAATATGATTTATTTATTCTTTATTTAAATAGTTTAAAAAGTAGCAGATTTGAGAAAAGTTTTGAACGCAAAAGATTGAAAAGACAGTCAGAAAGAGTGTATGGGTGTCTCTTTTTTACACACATTGAAAAGTAAATTTATTATTCATAATAGTGTCATTTGAGTACAAAATTCCCATCAAAATACTGTGAAACTTGCTGCTAAACGTTTAATTGTAGAACTGAGTGGTATGTAGATCAAGGATGAGCTTCAAATTAAATAATGAGTGGAATTATTAAAAGTTTACTTGGTTAAAATACCACCTTGAGCAAAAAGTTCCCGGATTAACCTCCGTGTGGCGCTCCCATCGTTCCGATTTGAGTTATGTTTTTTTTTTGTTAAGTTGGTACATCTGTTGTTGATATTCCCTCTAAGTCTTAGCGTCATAGCTTGACATTTGCAAAAGTTAAGTAGCCAAGAGTACATCTATCTCTGTGTGTGTTGGTGATTTTTTACAATTTTATTAAATTATATTGTATTTTGGATTGTATATTGGATTTAATGGTGCGCGAACGTTGGAAATATTAGAAAAGTGTTTCGGCAACGATTCTCTAAAGAAAACGGTCATTTACCAGTAGCACGGGCGGTTTAAAGTGGTCGTGAGTCAATCGAAGATGATGAACACAGTGGCAGACCATCGACATCGAAAACCGACGAAAACGTTGATAAAGTAAAAGAAATTTTGGTCAATAACTGCAAATTAACCATCAGAGAGTATCATTTGAGCATTATGAGGCGTGAAGCAATTTACCAGAAGAAGAGACCAGAATTGTGGACAGAAAACTCGTGGATTTTGCACCATGATAACGCACCGTCACACAGTGTCATCATTATTCGTAACTTTTTGAAGAAAAATGCAACAAATGCCATCCAACAGCCACCGAATTCACCTGATTTGGCTCCTTGTGACTTCGTTCAATCGAGTTAAAAAACCATTACGGGGAACACGTTTCAGCAGCCGAGAGGAAGTAATGGAAAAATCGCACGAAGCACTGATGGACATACCGAAAATCGAATATAAAAAATGTTTCGAGAATTGGATCAAGCGCTGGCATAAGTGTGTTGCAGTCGATGGGGATTACTTTGAAGGGGACAATATTGATTTAGATGGATAAACTTGTATTTTTAATTTTCTGAATAAATTCCTGGAAGTTTTTGATCAAGGTGGTATGAAGCAATTGCTATAGAAAGTGAAATTCCATTTACTAGCATTCATATGTGAAAAAAAAAGTTTGAGCAATTGCTATGATCGAAAAAGCATAAAAATAAGCATTTGCTACGGAATTTCAAGGTCTGCTATTGAGCAGACTACGAGCATTTACTTCATACTTAAAATGATTTCATAGTTCTTTAAATAAAAATAGAAGTCAAATCAAACTTTCAAAATCGCAAACACAATTAACTTGCATTTTAGCGGTACGATGCTGCTCGGATTATCTTCTGTCTTAAAAAGATCCAAAAATATTTTTTTGAACTACTTCAAACTAGTTCACATATTTCCCTTTGTTTTCATATAGACTTGCTTTTTCACGCTTTGCTTTAAGTTGGCAACTTTTTTAACAATTTGGTCCGGTATATAGCTAACTGCCGTTTCCATAGACGGCACTTTATACATTTCTCCCGCCGCTTGTTTCTTCCTACTTTTAATACCTGGTACATGGGATTTTGCCAATCACGAAATGTAATTCACTTGCCTTCTTTCCACTAACGGCTGATTCTAATATGTTTGACGTAGATGCTGTTGCAGGATCATCAGCCTTTGACTGAGCAAATGCGCATAACAAAATTAAAACACATACATAGTATGTGCATAATGTGAGCCCATTTGATTTTGTATAAAATTTTGAAACATGCGCGCTCAGTATAAATAAATTTTTATATAACGTTTGAAGTCAATTCCGAAGCAAATGCTAACTTCGAATGTTCAAACTTGCTATAGAAAAGTAAGATCTTATTCATACGAATTCAAGCAATTGCTTTATGAACTTACTTTGCTGCGGTCACTTTGCTTCGAAATAATTGGCATTTTTATTAATTCCACCCAATTTGACAGGAAAAAACTTGATTCGCTCTTTTATACACACTATGATATGGATAACCAGAAAGCAGGAGTTGGTGAGAGTAACTTCTTTATTTGCGCTCTTCAACTGATAAATTTAATCAGTCTTTTACTGAGAAAACATTCTTAATGTTAGGGCATGAAATTAATACGAAAAGGGAAAAGAGAGTGTGGTCTTAAACTGATAATGGAGACAGTACATTTCATGCAGTTTACGATCCGCCATCTGGGCACAAAATTTCAAACTTGGTTGAAGTTAGTGTTAGGTAGCCAGATAAGTAGAACAATGAGAGCTTTTTGATTTGTGCTCCCGAAAAACGAAATAGGTCAACTCCTAGACCGAAAATATATAAGGGGATCTCAAGAATGTTCCCGGAATGTTCGACTAAACTCTTAAGCTGATGATGGTGAGCGTAACTTGTTGGCTTGTGATCTCATAAATCTTGTTATTGCATTAGTGAGAGTGGGAGGTGAAAAAGTAGGAGAAAGAGTATGAATGTTCCTAAACTTTCATCCAAGGAGCGAGGAAAGATCGAAGCGAAAATAACGTGGAATAGGGAAGAAAGAGCAACAAAAATATCAAAACAAGTCAGAGATGGATAGTAAGAGGTTTCCAACAGAGGTGATATAGAAGGGAGTAAGAACAAAACGAAAAGAGAAATAGAGATTATAGATAAGTCATAAGAGTAGCAGGGAGGGTGAAAGCTAGAAACTTCTCAAACTTTCATTCATCCATTCATTACTTTTATTCCATAGCGAGAATATTTCGGCCTGTAGCACACGACTCTCTCTCTCCATACAAAACTTGGCAAAAATAGGGTAAGGGTCAGAATTGAATGAAATCTAGTCTCTTAGTGGATAATGTAATCCTTATTTTTTATTTTTGTAAACCTTATAGTTTTTCCAATAATAGCTCATTTTGACCGAATTTATGTAATTTGACTGGTTTAACAAAATTGGATAAATGAGGAAGTAAATATGTTATTTTTTGATGTGTAAACATTTTAGCTCACGGTATGGGCAAAATTTCAAATGTGTAAAATGTAAGGATAACTGTAACGTAAGATGTAAGATAACTGTAACGTCCAGTTCCCCTCTCGCTCACACTACTGCGCGGCATGACTGTGCTACTCTAAACAACAAAGAGAAGAAGAGAGGGAGAAATTAAAATACGAGCGGAGTTTCTTTGTTTATGTTTCGATCAATTTACTCACACATATATGTGCATACGAAAACAAAATGTGTGTGTACATTTATTCGTGGCAGAATTATTTGTTGGTGTTAAACGTGTGGAGATCGACTATACCATACAAGCAGAGAAGTCGCCGTAGCAAACACAGGCGTTTGATAGGTACATAGGTTTTGCATTCGGTTAGTTAGATTGGATTAAAATTGAATATTTTTTAAAATATAAAAACAATACAAAATGATAAGTAATAAGGAATCTAGGTTTCAATAAATGTATAAACAAAATGTAGTGATAATGATAGCAAATCACGGCATTATAAAAATTTTGCTTTGTGCATTAACCTTAGAGAGGCAACACTTTTTTTATCTATGTAAATAGCAAATATGTTAATCAGAAAAAATCAAACTTATTTATTATAAAATCACTTATTTACTTCAATAAAAATACATTGTTTCTTATTGCGATGTTTTTAAAAAGTAGTGGTGTGACTAGTCACCCCTGTTGCCTTTCTAAAGTTAAATGCGGAAAGCATTTATCGTCGCCTGAGAATTGATTTGGCGTCTGTGTGTACAAATTCATATACCTATACGCCAAATCAATTCTCAGGCGACGTTATGTAAAATTTTCACATCTAATAAAATTTCAAATCGACAGGAAGAAAAACTTAAAGCGCGAAAAAAAGGATGCAATTGCAGCTGCGTATATGCGAGCATATAGATCCCGATGCATTGAGTAAAAGAAAAATAATACAACTACAACATATCAGCCCTATTCACTATTTGGTGCAATTGCAAAATATTTCTGCTATCACAACAACAAATGTATGCGATATGGAATAAAAATTTGCATTTGCAATGATGCAAGACCATTTGCAATTTATGGTGAATTGGGCTATTATATATAAAAGATAATGATATCTAATAAATTTTTAAGTTTATAAAAGAATTGTTTTAATTTGAATTAATTACCTAAGCATATAGATTATACATTAAATCCCTATATAAGGCTATACATATGTGAGCTTATGTATATGACTTTCATTTGGCTTAACTGTTTACACATCAAATATCTTGCGTGCCTTGCACGCATCCATTGTTTTTTTAATACATTTCTTCATTAAAATATGTTTGAAATAAGATGAAATTGTAAAAAACTTCAACAATCGAATTAAAGAGCTCCAGATATTAGCCAAATCGCATTTTTGTAGCTTTTTAATTCACTTCTGATATTCTGGCTTCAATATATTTAAAAGTGTAATAAAATTTAAATAAACTCTTAATGTTTGTATATTGAAAGTGTTAGTTTTTATCTTAAGAATAACTTAAAATGCTTGTAAATGATTATATCATAGTATATACATATAATAGTTGGCATTTTTGTCAATCAAATCCTTTTTTTGTTAACAATATGTCTTTTAGGCACAAGCATATGATCTATTCGTATCCTCCCGCCCAGTTTTTCTAGCATGGGCTAAATGATTTTTTCACATGTTTTATATATTGTCTCTCAAAATTAAAGTTATAAGATAGGAAATGAAATTGATTCCAAAATGTATTTACCGATTAGCAGATCGATGTACTTAATGCTATCGGTCCCGTGAATCAGTACCTTATGTATTATTGTAGTGTTTAAAGCGCAAATCTGTTATAGTTGCTAAGAGCTCACTAAACTCTTGTATTTTAATAGTTTTATCGCCCGACGGAACAAGTAATATTAGGGAAAAGAGACTTTTATTGATTTTTGTTATATCTGCAACCATGTCAACATCCGAGAAAAAGCTGCAGGCTGCATTATCGTCACCCTTGTTTTACTTGATCGACTATTAAGCCCATTTTACTTTTAAACTCGTTCTGGATTAGAGTTTTGGCCGCTGAAAATACTTATTTTTGTGCGCCGCTTACTCGAAGAGTCGAAACCAGCAATGGAGAGTATATAGATTACCTTTTTCTCCAAATTTACCTAAGCTGCGTATTTGTTTATTGTAATTATACAAATTAATAATTTCACAGGCCTACAAAATTTTGAATTTTTTCTGACCCACAAACTGGAATAGTCATTTCTAATGCAATTTTTTACGCCGAACCCGAATATGACCTTGAGATATTCTAACCTAAATATGTGAAAAATACCGTTTTTGGCAACATTTGACTGTCTATAAAATCTACAAAAACGAAATTTGGTTCAAATTTTTCAATAAAGTGCCATATTTCACCTTTGGAAACGCTTTTGCTTTATTCCGATGGGATTTTTTTCACCGCGTTATGGCAATTTAAGTTTTACGTAGGTCTGTGTTATTGTTTTATTGTAAAAAGTTTGATAAATTGAAACTACGAGAATAAAAAGAAATATATGTAAAAAATAGGGAAAATTAATTTTTTTTTTCAAGATTCGGAAAAAGTCGGAAGAGTTTTTACTTTTTCCAATAATATAAAGTCCATTGCTATATTAACAGAAACAAATTTTAGTGACTTTCAGAAAGTAATGAAAAATGCTCAATTTACCAATTCCTACAAATAAAAATACTACAAGTTTGTAATCCCTAAATTCTTTGGGTTTAATTTTTAAGAAAAAATTTGAGAGAGTTGTTTTACTTTTATATTTTTTGATGAATAAAAGTATAAAGTACTAAGTAACTGCAGGCACTCACGGTAGAAGTAAAACTTTGTGGCTTATTTGAAAATTATTAGAAAACATTTATTGAAAGTAATCTCTTATTCTGTGTTTTCAGTTTCTATAAACGACACGAAGCATTATCTTCCAAATGTAACGAATTATTTCGCATATCACTTTTTCAATACTTTTTGCCGCGCACGAAATGACGTAGTATACGTATGTATATAACACATAAGAGGAGAGTTCAGTTATATGCAAAAAAAGCAGAGAAATCAGCTGTCTCACTAAAGCACCTGAGATAAAATTGCGAGAAGTCGACTCTCTGCTTGATTGTATATAGCCAGGACCGTCGAGAGAAAATTCGGGCCTGGTGGTGATAACCTGTACTGTACTATACTTTTTAGTCCGTTTTAAAAACGTGGTATATTAAAAATTTGTTTTTATTTAAATTATTATTTTAATTTTTATCAACGACTCACGCTGGTCACCAGATATATTTATGAAACCTCTTGAATTCAGTCCAATATTCTGGAGCTTTTCAAACAAATCTGGCATGAGCAAATTCGTTGTATAAAGTTTTTTCCCGTCTGCAAAATGTCTTCACGATTAATAGATGATTAACCCGATAAACAATTTTCATGGTTTGTAATTCAATTTTTAGACACATAGACGCTTGTTAAAGTTTTTCTGGATTTTCGGGTTTGGATTGAAATCCGGGCCCTTTCAAAAACTCCGGACCCGGTGAGAATCCCCCCCAGGATTTTTATCCCGTTTCATCTTCGATTCTCGTCCCCTCGCATGACACATCCCCTTCATTTTTAGTTTCTCAATTTATATATGAATTCTTAAGGCTCATTTG
Organism: Toxonevra muliebris; assembly: GCA_963691655.1. Lineage (NCBI taxonomy): Eukaryota > Metazoa > Arthropoda > Insecta > Diptera > Pallopteridae > Toxonevra > Toxonevra muliebris. The sequence continues at coordinate 28,828,919 of OY829329.1, forward strand.
CCCGTCTGGGGGGCCAGCATTGTTCCACAGACACTCAGACTCTTCTCTAACATGAAATTTGATATATATACGAATACGTTCAAATATCAAAGAAAAATTTGTTATCTGCAATTCAATTTGCAGTCAAGTCAGTCAAAATTATATAACAATTGTAAAATACAGAAATCGCAAATGCATTTTCTATTTGAAAAGGTATCAAATTTACGAAAAAAATCAACCAAAAAGCAAGGGATACATTCCTATAGTTACAATTTCATATGTCAAAAATGTCAATGATGCTTAATTTTAAGTAAGTAAATTCCCCAAAGCAAATAAATTAAATTCAAAAATTATTTACTAATGAAAATGTCAATGTTGAATTTCTATACTACATAACTTTATTATACATACATATTTATTTTTAATTTTTGTACAATAAGATATAAATACAAGTATGTAGGAATGCTATACTCCCCTGCTTCAACTCAACAGTTATTGTGAAGTAGCAAAAAAAAACTCAAGAAGTTCATCAAATTTTTCTTTAAAAACTTTTTATTAAGTATAATATTTATTTGTGTGTGCCTGTTGTGTACATCGCCAATCCGCCTGCTATCGCCCAATATAATTATTAACAATATACTCATGTAATAATAATGACGTTGGTTCGTTGTATTGTCGTCATAACAAACAAAAAAAAATTATAAAAATAAAAGTCGTAACGATAACAATATTCTATGCTTTTGCATTATTAAATCGATGCTGCTTGATAGAATATTGTTGTTGTTGCTATTGTTGTTGTTGTCAATATTAAAACGTAAATGCCATTAAGAAGAAAAGAGCGTACGAAAGAAAGAAAAAGAAACCGTAACTACCATGCAATATACGAGACGTATAATGTGTAACGTAATGTCAAGCCAGCACAACAGCAAAACAGCACAACAGCACAACAACGTAAGCGTACGTACGAAATGTCACGTTAGCTTTTTTGACGTTATTGGTTGCGCGACTCGCAGTGCGAGAGTAAATTTAACTGCACGCTCAAAAAAGTCAAAGAAGAAAGTTACGTATTGTTTCGTTTTTCAAAAATCCCTGGAGGAAACAGATGAGAAAGGGTAGGGGAGGCAGGAGCGGGGCGGCAGAGCTGTGGGTTTAAAAAGTTCTTTATTGTTATTGTTGTAGTAATGTGCGAAAAACGGAAGCGTATGTCTGTGTATCGTTGCCATTATTGCGTGCGTTGGTTTCCCGTTGGTTGGGCCGCTGCCGCCGCCTCCGTCGTCGTCGTAAATAGAAACGGAGAGTGTGAGTGGGAATAAGAGTTGACAGTCGAGTTACCAACATGATTGCATTACATCGATGATGATGGGGTTTACAGGCACTCGTTGCAATGAAAATATTCGCAAATTTTTATTTCGTTTTTAAAAATATTCTCGAAATTTATTTTTTTTTTGGTTTTTTTTCTCTGAAAAATGAAAAGAAGTCAAAATGTCGTCGTTATTTTCATTGGATGACGTCAACAACAACAGCAACCATGCAATGAAAATGTTGCATGCAACATTTGTTGAATTGAAAATATTTCTGTTGAATTGAAACCACACAATAATCAATTTTTATTTTTTCATTTCATATGTATGTCTGTATGTTCAAATGGATTTTCGATGTTTTTTTGATTTTTCTCTTTGTTATCGTAGCGTTTTGGTATTATTATAGTAGTTGCTATTGCTGCTTGACAGCCATCACCGGCACCGCTGTCGCCATTTCGTTTATATTTTTTTATAAAAATTTATTTTTCAATAAAAATTTAGACATTACAACTCAAATGGTTCGCTGTGCATGGTAGCTGCGGCAGTAGCAGCAGGAACAGCAATAAACGATAATAGTTATACATCAATCAATCAATGTAGCAATAAAAGCAAAAACATTCAAACTATGTACCTCTCAATGCAATACAACGACAGCATTCACCAAGCAATATCTCAATTGTGCATTCATCATTTGAACAATTAATTTTCGTACAGATTTTCAGTGTTTGTAGAATTGTAAAAATTTTGTGAATGATATAAAATGTTTTCGAATACATTTTTTGGCTAGCAGTTTAAGAGATTAACAAGCCTCCTGCCTCTTTCCCCGATTACTGTGAACATAAAACTCAGACTACCAGGTGAACCATATTATTTTGGGAAAGGATGAAACAGCTGCTCTATAGCATTTGCCACCCCAAGGAAAAGTTGTGGCTTAGGCATGAGTGTAGAGCAACTTTCGCCTATGAAGTTCTTAGTGTGGTAAATGAAACTCGGTGTTGTAGTGCGTATATCCTACATGGGAATGCTTTTCTTATGGCTTAGTTGTAGTAGAAAGATGGCGCAAGAATCTATACCAATCATCTTCCCTAGGACTCTTCAGCACAGTAGAAATAGGTTTTGCCACGTGATGACAGTTTGAAGTTATTCAGGAACCAAGCTCGGATCATCTTCGACTATGAATAGAACCCACGAAGACGTTCATTCAACGCATGCCCTCCCCAAAGCTTATGCCAAGAAAAATTTCCGGAACCCTTGGTGAAATTGTTCTTTCGACTCGGTACTTGAAGCCATGATCCAATTATGAAAACTTTCAAAACATAATATTCGTAAAAAAAAATTTCAAAAATTGATTTACGCTCTCGTAGCTCGCACAGAACTAAACGTAGATGCAGCCACAAAAATTATTAAGTTAATTTTCCGCCATGTGTCCGTAGAAACACAAGAAACTGGTCTCTCAAAGGGAAATCATCATACCCATATATGTGTGGGTAACCATGATTACACTCTAGACAAAGGGTCCGACCCAACCAATTGTATAAGAATTGGCATCTATGCACTTGTATTAGTGCGGAGTCATACCGCTGAATTCTCACAAGAAAATCAACCAAACGGGAGCAGCAAAGTTTTCTCGTTTTTCCACAAATTTATAGCAAATACACCTCCGCGCTCTCTTACAGAATCCTTCACATCTTCATTCCCAGTTATATGACCTAGTAATAAATGATACTATTTTACTATTGATAAATAAGAACGAAGAATAACAGATCTACTTTCTTTTTCCTCTTTTCTATTTTCCTCTTTCTTAACGCCCTACCTCTCTACCTTTATTTTTTTGGTATTTCTTCTCCTTACTTTTAGTCTTCGCTCTTTGTTTTTGTTTCCTTTTCACCTCTTTGTCAAACTGCAACTCTCATCTTTCCCTATATTTTTTCTCTCTTCTCTCTTTTTCACTGTTTCCTTTCCGCTTCTCCTTTTCCCTTTCTCATCTCATTGCCCTATTTCACTACATTTGTTTCCTATCTTTCCTCCCTGCTCGTTCGCTCTTTCTCTTTTTCCTACCCATCCTTCTCTCGCCTCTCTTTTGTCTTTTCTCTCTCTCTCTAAATAGGTAGCTCAGCATTAAGATCTCATTTGTATCCTTAAATTTTAAATCATGGACAAATTCATTCAAGAATATTTATTGCTTCAAATTAATTATTATCATATTTTCCACACAAGAAAACATTTTTTTATTTTTGTCTTCCCCCTGCTTATATAATATATTTTTTATACGTTTATAAAACACAAGAAGAAATATTTTCATTATGAGAAGAGAGCGCTTAAAGGATGCTTCAAATGTGTAGGTGTATGTGGCTATATATGTATGAAGTGCTAACAAGAATGTTATTTAAAGGACAAAGTTGAGCACAAGAAAATGTTGTTGACAATATATTTACAATATAAATATCCTCCCACACACACACACAAACATATGCAGAGAAAACCAAGTGAGCATACACAACACTTTACTATGTATGTATTTTTATGTGAGAGTGTGTGAGTGAAGCTTAAATATTTAAGCATATAATTTTTAATCAACACACTTAAGTTTCGTTATTAAAAAAATACACACAAATATTTTGTGTTGAAGTTTGTGTGTGTGTATCAGTGTGAATTTTATCATTTAAGACTTTTATGCTTAAATTGCTTAAAAACTTGGCAGCAAAAATGTTTTGTCAACAGCATCATCAAACAACAGCACCTAATAACAACAACAATATGCACACATTTATGCCAGAATAAAAAGGTAAACAAAACAAATAAACAAACAAACCAAAAATTGTCAAAATATACAAAATTTTCGCTGTTATCAGCACTGAACATATACAACAAAAAACATCAAAAACGCTCACACATATACTCTCACATGATTATTTGCTTCCCTCCTTCCCCCAACCCAAAAAAAGGCAGCAGAAGCAGCATCAGCAGCAACAAAAACTTTATAGCTCACACAAATTTTTGTGTATGATAAAAGAGTTCAACATATGCCAGCCAGGCACCTGCTAAAGTTTCATACACGCATGAACTACTACTGACACTACTTCTCTGACTACATCCTCTCTCACTACTTCTCCCACTGCTCTGCATATTTTCATATATGAGCCCTGGTATAGTATATTCATTCATCGTAATAATAAACTCAACTGTCACTGTTCAGTAGTAAAGTCACTTTAGTCTGTGTTGGTGTATGTGTGTGTATGTGTATTGTCAAGTGAGTGTGTTCGGAGTATCAAGCCAGAAAGCAAGCTGTCAGTGTCAAAGTGACTGTCAACATGTCAGTCAAAATGAAAATTAATAATAATATGCAGTAGTAGTCGTAGTAGCAGTAGCATTTAGTGTATGAATGTTGTGAGATTTACAGCACACACACACACACAACAAACAAAGCAGACTGACTTAATAAAATTCAGCAAAATTCATTCAAATCCACAATCACTGAACATACTCATTGAAATCCATACCTATTTGCCTTTAGTTTGGTTCTTTTTCTCTCTTTCACTCTCTCTCTCTCTCTCTTTAACAGCTTAACAGCTTTGAGACTCATCACTGCGATGTGTACACTTTTGACTCATTTGCAAATCCTATACATATACCGTTAGTTTATACTCACTCTTTTTCGCTCTTGACAGCTTAGAGACTCATCAGTGCTTGTAATTTAAACTTTTGACATTTTACGTACTAATGCCAATGCATAATTTTCAGGCTAAACTCTAAGCTCTTCGAGCTCTCACAAAAATAAAATTAAAGCATTGAAGCTAAATATATAAAAAAAAAGAAAACAGGTAATTTTTTTTTAATACACTCACACACAGCCATTTGTGCTGATATATACCTACAAAATTTATTATTGTAAGCTTTTAACTTTTTCGGGTTTTTTTTTGTGACAAAAACAAAACAAAATATAATAAAATGTCAACGTTGTGGTATTTCCTGTCAGGCTAATTTCCTTTGGGGAAACTCAGCATACACACGAGCCAACGAATGAGCAAGCACCTACACTCTATTTCTCACTCTCTCTCTCTCTCTCTCTCACACACACACATCCTTATAACGTGCTGTAGGTGTATGTTCAACATGAGCGCAAGCAACTTTATCGCTCTCAAATTCAACCATCTCGTATTTGCTTCCGTTATGCAAATTCTGTGTGAGAGTGTGCAGCAAGCATGTTCAGCGTAGTTTTCAAAGTTTCATTTGGAACCTGTAGCTGGTAAATATTCAAGTATGTGGATATAAAGTATGCAAAATATTTGCAATCATTGTATATTTTATAGATTATTGACTACACTGCAGCATTGACTAGCTGGCTGACTGAATGGCTAGCTAACTGACGGACTAGCTGACTGGTTGACTAGCAGAATCACTGACTGGCTGACTCTCCTGCAGCAATAGCAGCAATAACTTTGTTCTTTTTTGGGTAAAAATTGTTGCCACTGTTGGCTGCTGTTGTTTTTGTTATTGGTGATGGTTTTTGCCATCATCATGTCAATGAATTGTTGTTACGAAAGTCCTGTTGGCAATATATATTTTTTCGTGTCACCATTGTTGACAATAGCGAGTAAAGTACAATGAATGTTTGTGAGTGTCTCTTGGCATTTTTGATGCATATCATGCGCCACGGCGCACCTCATACTGAACATAACTTGCCACCATTTTGTTTTTCTTTCATATCGTTCATTTATTCATTTTGTCATGAACGTTGTCGAATAAGCAATAATAAAAATACTTGCAGTAGGTACATATTTTATTGTGCTTCATATGGGAATACGGTTTATTACTTTATTTTATCACGAATATGTAGTTATTATCAGTGTGTGGGTACGAACGCGTAAAATATGCAACAAAATATGAAAACTTATTTTTAAAAAAAATGTGAAATTTTAATTAACTTTACAACACTAGTCCTTTGAGATCTGGTTCATAGGTGGAGGATACCAAATGCATAGGGACATCATAATGGACCAAATTTTGGCCCCCGTGGACGATCAGTATTTCTGAGCATATCCCTCTAAACTTAACCTAACCTACAACACTACATACAAATTTATGTGTTGCTTGTTAGCCACATAAATATGTTCTAGGTTCAGATTGAGGTAGGCAAAGGAGCACAATCTGGTTTTTCATTGACTGAGTGCGAAGGGAAACCCCTTCATCGGCATAGGCCTATGTGTAGATACCCGACTCATTTAGAGAAACAAGCAGAGAGTCAACCAGCAAACACCACAGCGGTGGAGAAAATATGCCCCCTTGGTGACATCCTCTATTCACGCCACAAGTCACGGATTGACCATAATCAACTTGAACCATCATAAGTCTATGTGACAGCATTGAGCGTATCCAGTTAACAAGAACCGGATCCACTCCATGCTGACCTGCTGATTGCACATACCGTCAAAAGTCGCGTTGTCAAAAGCTCCCTCAATATCAACAAAAATACCAATAGTATATTCTTCCCTGCTCTATCCGATCTACCAGATTTTGCAGGCCGTCTCACAAAATTTTCCACATTAGTAAGCATGCTGAAATGAAGAGAGAGGATGTAACAATAACGACCCACTACGGATACGGTGTTCGACACAGTGCTCAAGAGATTTTAGTAGGAAAAACATCAAACTGATCGGTCTAAATTGGTATATTTGTCCTTTCCAGTGAAATGAAAACAACTTTTGCCAACCTCTATTGTTGAGGTATGTGAGCGAGTGCGAAACTGGAGAAGAAGATCTTCTTCAAAACCGGTAGAAATTGCACTATATCCTCTTTCAGAGCAACTGGTAAGATACCATCCGGACCCGACGATTCGAAGCTGTCAAAGAAAGCAATAGCAAACCTAATCGAGTCTTCATTCGCCACGGTCCTGGCAACCCCTCAGTTGTGCTGAGAAACTGTCTAACTATCCCTCCTTGCTTCCAGAAAAGTGGAATGTTGAACGACAGAAACCTGGTTTAAGCATTAAGTTGATTATCTCAAATTTTGACTCCGTGAAAGTGTCATGAGATTTTCTGAGTGAACTCAGCCGATGGGCAGGCAACCTCATTTCGACTGATGAATTTCGTATTCCCTTTCTTGAACACCGCCACTCTGATCCAATCTAAATTGGCTTGAGATGAACACCTTAGCCCATGGCTTTTTGAATTTGCATCAGAGCCAGCGGATATCACCGCACGCATCAATTTAATTTTTGCAGTGTTTGCGCTCTTAGCTGCTGGTTGAGCTCAGCCTCTTCTATTATAGCAATAGAGAGTGACTAGGTGTGAAGTGGAGCTCGATAGATTCCGCAATATTAGCAGCGTTAGAAACCGATGTGTTATTGTTGGCAACAGCAGGCACCACAGAAGTGACATGCGTGCCCGCCATGCCAGAGAGGGCTGGCAATAGTAATCTCTGTCCTCTTTACTTAAGTAAGAATTAAGGTGGAACTAGCTTGGTTTCTCTGAGAAACATCTGCGTCGATTGATGTAATTTCACCAGAGCGTACCCTCTTTGAAGCCTTATTCATAATTGAGTCTTCAAAAGTGGCTGAGACCTTCTTTACGTCTCCTTTCCGACCTGTTGACTGCATTGTACTCCGCATACACCGCATGACTTTCATTTTGATAATTCTAGTGAAGATTTTCAATCCTCATATGTTAGAGCTTAATTTTTCGTAAGTACTTACAAATTTACCAACTTTAATAAAAAAATTACCCCAAAAATATCTGAAACATACTTCAAGGCTCATAAGCTTATCAACACATCCTGCAACCAGCGACCACAGGATGCAAAATAAAAAAGAAGGCAAAAAAAAAAAAGGAAGAGAACAGAAAAGAGTACCCCAAACAAATTTGTTGCTTGCAGAAATTGAAACTTTATATGTGCGTTATGCTTCTGCATACTGCAAACACTGCAATATTAACATGCTTTAAAATTTTACACCCACAAGAAAAAATCCCTTTTTCGTATTTTTTGCTTAAGGGGTAGTAAAAAAAATATAGTAAGAAAGACAAAAAAAAAACACACTAAACATTTTTGTGTGGACTTACTAAAAAAAAAGAGGAAATTTGGTAAGGTTCTTTCAGATACTTAATATGAAGCAAAACACAGCTGAAAAAAAATAGCAGTACTTTTGCACTGTCCTCCTTCTCTCTCTTTCTTACAGCTGCTCCACCTTCATCCTATACGAAAATGTCGCACATTTTTTTCTTTGCGTTATTTTTCATGTAATTTTCAAGTTTCAAAAAGTATTGTGTGCCCCACGGGCTTGCCACATGGTTGCTTGTGCTCCCACTCTCTGCATATAGTATATGTACCGTTATTGCTACTGCAATGCCAGTGTATACATTTTTTGCGTATAGGGCGAAAAGTACACAGTAGATTGTTGTACATGCTTGCTCATGAGTATGGAGAGTAGCAATGGCATATAAAACCAAAATATGCTTGAAAATTGCATGTTTCACATATTCTTCAACTACACACGAAAAAAAAACAACAAGAAATAAAGAAATTGTTAATGGTTTGCAATAAGTGGATATGTGTGTGTGTGTGTGTGTGTGTGTGTGTGCCATAGAAAGGATACATGTACATATATGAAGCGTGTAATAGAAGTGCACAAGACCATAGAAGAATAAAAGAGAGAAAGAGAGAGGGAGCGATATCGGTGGTGAGGAAGTAACGAATAAGTGACAACACTAGCAAAAGATAAAGCAAATAACGTTTTTCGCACTCTTAGTCACGTTTCTAATCATTTTTATTTGAAATTGTGGCTCGTTAGAAAAATATTTGCAAAGTATAAAATTTTTAAGTGTGAAAGGGAGAAACAAGAGGAAAAATCTACTCTTTTTACTCCTTTTTTTTTTGGTAAATATAGAGAAAAGTAAGTACAATGATTGCTTGCACTTGTTTTTTTTTCTTTTTGCCTCCAAAATTAAAGGTAATTTTATTAACTGAAGTAAAAATGTCGAAAAAAACATCTTTCGAATTAGCAATTTCTAAAAAACTTTAATTAATTGACATAAAATTGAGATGTTTGGCAGCAATTTCAGTTGAGAACCAGAACTGCGAAGAAGAAAAAATTAAGCGGATTCTACGAGACCACAGCAATCCTTTGCAATTCTTCAACTTCTAAGAGCCTTACAAATTCTTGCCGAAGGAGACTTCCATTCACTTGTTATCTTTACACGATCTCCCTTAGTGAAACTCTTTGCTACGTCTGCGTGTCTCTCCATAAATTCCAACATTATGTTATAAAATTTACAAAAAAATATTTTGTTTTTAAAAGCGAGTTTTTTTATTCGCCTTATTTTATTTTCTTATTACATTTTTAAATTATTTTAACTTCAGTTCGAAATTTTCAATTCCCTTCTGAATGCAGAACACATTTTTAAATCCGAATCGGATTTTAATTCCGTTTCCGAAGCAATACCGCTTCGGATGTCAGAATAGACCGGATTATCTCTTTTTAATGCTTGTATATCTAATTATGAATTTTTAGTAAATATAGTCATCGGCTATTTTTTTCATCTGTCAATTAAAGTTTCAAAAGCAATGGATTTGTATATAAATTATTGGAACAACTCAACAAGTTTTAGGAGACGATCTTAAAATGTAATTCTTTACTGAAGGTTGGTTTTTGAAGTGAAACTTCTTTAGAGAGGGTGTATTGAAAATTTTGCAAAGGAAATCGCGTTGTTGTTGCACTCATATGAAACTAATAAGAAACGAAGTTATGCTGTGGATAGTGTTTAGCGAACGAGGTCATATGGGGATCGGCTACATATAATCAAGCAGGCAGTCGACTTCTCGCAATTTTATCTCGGGTACTTTGGTGAGAGAGCTTGATTCTGCATAGCTGATTTCCTCTCATGTGTTATTTACGTGTATTACGTCGCGTATGTGGCGATAAGTGTAGAGAGCATCAACAGAAAAAAAGATTCGGAAAATAGAAAGAGGATGAGTGCAAAAGCTTCAACAACAACGGTCACGTGAAAAATCGAGTTTTTGTTGCACTAATACGAAAGTAAGAAATGAAGTTATGCAGTTATGATTCGGCTACATATAAGGGCGATGTTACACGATCAATGTTTTGCTGTCAAACAATGAAATTGCTGTTGCTATGAAAAATGAGAGGATGAACACATTTCACTTCAAATTTTTTTACTGACGAAAAAAACCTGCATCACTTCAAATAAAATGGGGTTGCTGAAGATACACTGTTGCATTTTATTGGAAATACTAATATTTTATGAAAAATACTAAACTTTTTACTAACTTTTAGAAATTTTTTTTTCTTTGCCACCCTTTTCGTTGTTGGCTTTTGTTTGCTTGTGAAAATGAAAAAAAATTTCTTGATAATTTTTATAAAAACATGGTAACAATGGCCATGTAACAAAGTGGCGGAGCTTATTTTAATAGTTCGCAGATTTTAAAGATTATTTTTCTGTATTTTCATATATAAATGGAATGTTTTTTTGTATAATTTGTTGCTATTTCCACCAATATTTTCTTATATTGCCATTATAATTATTTTCCATCCAATTCCATTCCAATTGTTGAATTTTCATTCATTCCAAAATACAATTAAATACTTTTTAGTTCGAAAAACATAGTTGCAGATAAAAGTATTAAAAAAAAAACATTCAGCAAAAAACTGATAGTGTAACAGGGCATCAAACAAAACGATGAAAAGATAGTAAAAACAGAACACATTGACGGCAAAACATTGACAGTGCCTACCAGAGCCTAATCAACCAGAGAAAATACTTCTCGTAGATTTATCTCATGTGCTTTAGTAAGAGAGTCGACTTAGTTGCCTCAGCTTGATTGCATATAGCGGAACTTTCCTTTCTTGTGTTATATGTATATACTACTTCGTGTTTGTGCCGATAAGTGTAAAGAGTATCAACAGAAGAAAAGCAACAACAAAATAGAAAGAAGAAAACTGCAAAAACTTCAACAGAATTTGTTATAAATGTTTTCTAATAATTTTCAAATAAACAACAAAGTTTCACTTCTACTGTGACTGCCTGCAGACATATAATTTTTTTTTTTTTTTTCAAATCTAAGTCATCGTTTTTCATTTAGCATAATTCTCTGCTGTTTGGTAGAGTCTATCAAATGCATCATCGTATTTAATTTATTGTATTTAAACATCTATTCGGGGTATGCCGAGGATTTTAGGATTGTAATTGTTTTTAGGAATAACCGGAAAAAAGGGAGTCGCTCGTTATTCAATATAATAAGATTCAATTTATTGAAATAAATTTTAAAATGAATAAGTATGAATTTATAAGAGTTTGAAGTGCCAGTTGGCGACTTTCTTTAATGAGGTATGAAAGATCAATAACTTCAATTTTAGATTACAACATATCTAAAACTTAAATAACGTTACGCGCCCAATGTTGCTACATGTAACGGAAATAGACAATATTCAAATCAATAATTCAAGACACATTGGGCGAACAATGTTGATACCAAAGTTCGTAAGATCAAAGATACAAAGTTTAGAAATACAAAATGAAATATAACTAAGTTTATGATACAATGTTGTTCAATCAAATTCGATGAGGTTCATGTCCTCAAAACATCAGATTCATAAAAAATTAATTTTTTTTTGTATAAAAAAAAGCTGTTCGTTTGACGGCGATAAACTCAAAAACTAACCATGTAATTGAGTATAAATTTACAAAATAGCAAACGCTTGTTATGAAGCCTGAAGTGCACGTCAACAACAATCACGAGGATTGAAGAATTGGGCGTAGTGCCTCCCAGAAAAACCTGAAATTTCATCTCTGGAACTGTTTGTAGTGCGGTACTAAGATTCCGTACGAAATCTATATTTGTTCACGGCATTCTGATGGAAAAATTAGGATGGGACTCGAAAAGTGGATGTGGTTCCTCCCATACAAATTGTATGATTATTTGAATATATATCTGGGACTATACACTATATAGTACTGAAATTTCGTACTTCAACGTTGTTTGACAATGCCATACTACGGAAAAGATTTGAGTGGGATTGGAAAGGGGATGTGGCACCTCCCATATGACCTAAATAATCATTTTGAGATATCTCAGGAAGCATTTGTAATATGGTACTAAAATTTGGTATGCAAGTATTATTTATTATAGTGGAGTGTGAATTCTTAATGTCAAATGGGCGTGGCACCTCCCATACAACCTGAATATACATGACGAGATATCTCTCGAACTACTTGTAGTACGGTATATCTCTGGAACCTTATATGTATAGTCTATTATTCATATTTTGTACAAAGACTTTTTTAATACTTTTTTAAAAATTTGTTTATCAATTTTCTTATTTACTACTATTTTCTTTTTATTTGTTATGACAAATTGCAGCATTTTTGTGCCGAAGACGTGCTAAAATCCATTTCAAAAAGTAGATGAGCGGACGTAAAAATAGCTACTTCTGCATAAAGTAAAGCCTTCTTATAGGTTATTAGTTTTTTTCATTGGTTTTTTTTTTTAATTTAAACTTTAATTTCTAATTTTTTTAGGCTTTTCTGTCTTTCTCTTTCTTATAACAAACATAAGCAGAAATTATAAAATGTTCCATTTTAAATTTGCAAATCGGAGCTTACTACAGATAATTTGTTTGCCTTCTCTGGTAATCAGCGTCCTAAAAAACAATTGAAGACCAATTTTCGTTAAATTCTAGCAACTTTTTAGCAAAATATTTGGCTAAATAGCGACTCCACAATTGGTTTTTCAAAATTTTAAATTTTAATGCATAATTATTTTTTTTATACTGATTTTTAGAAATTTATTTCTCAAAATTAAACATTTTTTAGGTTTTGAGGAAAGTTAATGTTTTGAGTAGTGCCAGGTTTTTAAATTTAAAAAAATTATTGCAATCGATTCAATGAAAGAACTTTCAGTTTAATGTTTTTAGAGGAATGAAAGAAACAGATTGGCCCATTTGATTTTGGAGAGTGAGGAAAAATGTGTAAATTCCTGAAAACTGTACTCATTTGTACTGATTTGTTAACTCAATTAAAGTTCAATGTACTGATTTGTTAGATTAAAAATCGGGATACTGCCATTTTTGATCTGCGTCTCCTATTAATGTATGGTTCATTCTTTACCATAGCTGATGCTTCGATATAATTCTTGACCATCGTATCCTTAGTTGGTTTTATACGGAGCAAAGCACAAAAATTTCGCATAATGCTAAAACTCTTTTTCCGAAATTGATACAGATGCAATTCACCAAGAGAAGGGAAAGAAGTTTCAGTAGCCTTCTAGTGCACACCATTGTCATGAACGCAAAAACAAACTTTTATCAAAAATAGTAAACTTTAAATTTAAATGAAAAACAAAAACATATGTGGATGTAGTAGAACGTAAACCTACGTACAACTTGAAATAAAGCACGTTATTTTTAGCATTTCCTCAAGAGCCTACCTACTACCAACACATATGCAAACATACAAACACACGCATTCACACGCACACACACATTGTCCGTCCAAAACGAAAAAATGTCAACAAGAATTTCCTTCACCCATTTTGTTTTTGTTTTTTTTTTCAACACTGTAAAACATGAAAACTCTTATCCTTCTTGTATTTTTTTCGGTTTCTTGTTCTTCTTTTTATTTTTTTGCTACTTTAAAAACTCAACAACTTTTCACTTGCTCTGAAGAAAATTGCAGACATTAAAATTGCCTCAAGCTACTTAATGTTGTTGTTGCTGTTTGCTGTTGCTGCTGCTGTTGTTAGCAAAAACACATTTCACTTCAACAACACTGAGAAGCGGAATTACTAACGTCAGCTTCTACTATTCTAGCGTTGCTTTATTGTTGGTTGGTTGATTGTAGTTTGTTGTTGTTGTTGTTTCACCCACCTAAATTTCGTTAAAGGAAAATGGAAATGGAAGAGAGAAGAAAGAAGGCAGAGAGATGTGGGGGAAGGCAATGACGCCTTGAAATTGCTACACATACGCGTCGAGCTTAGCAACAATTTTTCAAGTATTTAACAAGCGCTCTTCAAAAGCGTTTTTACTGCCACTACACACATATGTACGTATGTCGTAGTGATATGTTGTTGTAGTTGTAATGGGGGCGACAACAACAGCAGTAATGGAGCGTTTCGCTAGTTGTGTAACAAATGCTGCTGTTTAGTTGTACATGGATGTGTTGGCAACCACCAAGAACAGCAGAGCCAGCCAGCAACAACTTTCAAAACCTTCAAAACAACACTACCGAACACTCACACGCCAGTGATATTCACAGTTGGTATAGTTGTGTGTGTATGTGTAATGTGTGGCGTCATTTCAATTGCGCTCAAGCGTTGACAATTTTCATCATCAACATCAAGTGAAGTGGCAATACACTGGTGGTTGGCTAAAAGTAGTTGTTCATTGTGGTTGTTGTTGTTGCAATTACTCTTGTTATGGTTGTAGTTCACTATCACGCAAAATGCGTGTATGTATTTGTGTTACGTTACTAAATTTTATAGTACCCTAGTAATCTTATTTTTAGTTTAATTGCAAATTGAGGCCAATTAAAATTCTGCAATTTATAGTCGAAGCTTATTTCAAATTTGTGTCAAAAGATTGTCAAATAATTGTCACAATAATTGTAAAATGATTGTCAAAATAATTGTAAACAAAATACTCAATATTATATTGTCCTGGCTGCTGAGTTGTTTAACACAGGGGGTGAAGAGCTCACGTGACAAATGCACAAGCTCTTATGCAGCATATGAAGGGATGAAAGCATGTCCAGTGATTGGAAGCCCAGAGTAACCCACCCATTCCAAAAGATAGGGGATCTCAAAAGAAGCAAAAGAGAGAGAAGAGATCGGCGCCCACCATCTATTCGTCGATTTTGCTTGACCTGCTAAGTCATCTCAGTGCCGTGCATATTTGCATGTCATGACTTCCAATGGCATCAGGTTTTCATACAAATGTGAATGACGGGACTCCCCACGGAATTTGTGACTAACTACCTGTGACTGTTTTTATCTATCCTAACAATTTTTTAAATTTTTTGTATTGATATTTGACTTAAATCGATAATTTAGGAAATAAAAAAATAACAATTTATTGAAAAACTGAACCTATTATGTATTTAACTTACAACAATTTTTCAGAGTTTTAGAAAATCATTTACGGCTTATTTTTACGGTTTGTTTTAAAAACTCAACTTTTCTCGTCTCAATGTAAGACGCGGATCATGAACGATGACTACCAACGATGAGAGAACGACCTAATCTCCATTAGAAAGACCAGGTACAGGGGATCGTGATTTCGCTTAGTCTTACCTACTAGAATAGCGATCTCGGTAGTCTGGTGGGTAGTGTAATAGACTTTCATCCGGGAGGTTCGGGTTCCATTCCCGTCTTCGTCTGGTGGTTAATTCCCATAACCTTCTTATATTTACTATCAATATAAAGTGTATGAGAATTATATGAAAGCGTACAAGTACACACCTTGGTTGGTAATGGCAAAACCACCGAGCTGAAAAAAACTGCCATTCGGAATCGGCGTTAAACTGTAGGTCCAACCATGTGGTATCACAATGGGCCGTTCAGGCTTAAGTTTGTCTCTCGACAGCCACTCTAAGCTAACCTACCAACTGGCAGTAGCGCACAAAGTTCGTTCTTTATTGAGGCTGCTAAGACCGATTATCGGTTGTTGAACACAAGTGATAATTTAAATAAAGAAACATTTATTATTTATAGACGAAGAAAATAGAGAAAATAATACACAATAAATACACAAATAATATAATAAAGAAATATTAGCCTATAAGTGAAACGGCAACCCGAAAACCCGTTATTTTGACATATCTCGAAAACTTACCCATAGAAAAAAAAATTAATATGATCATGTTCAGCGACCTCGAATTAGTCTAGAAAACATGTTATATTTTAAAAGTGGAATTTTGTATCCAAACTTTTGAAAACGAGCAGAGGCGGGACAAATGCACATAGGGTAATAGGGTGTTGCTAAGCCCGAATTCGTGGTCCGTTTTACTGCTACATCATCAGTAATGGCAAGTCAATAAGTTATCGAAATTATGTCCTCCACAATAAAATAAAAATGCATTGGAATCCATATTAAATAAAATGTATTTGATGTTAATTTTTTTTTTGCCATTTTTGGTTAAGATTAGAAAAAACGAAAACAAAAATTTTTCCGAAAGCTTCAAGACATTTATCTACTTTAGTCCCTAGTCTGTTAGGGTCCATCAAATGCATTATCGTATTTAATTTATTGTATTTAAACATCAGTTTCATAAAAATTATTTATGAATATTTTCTTCGAATGAATGAATCTCTTCGAGTCAACAATGCGTGTTCACTCAAAGTTGCAATCTTAGTGCGCTTTTTGGGAGTAATATCCATCTTCAAAAATAAGAAGCAAATAAAGCCTTATTTCAGGTTACTTCAGCAAAAACGCGTCTGTAGCTTATTATGTCTCATTAAAATTGTGATAATTTTTATTTTAATTTTAATTGCAAATAGTAAAACCATAGAAAAAATAAATGCTTAAAACACGATTGCCGTTAGATCATTTCAACTGAACTAAGATTTTAGTTATTGAATATTAAATTTTAAATTCTTTGTGTGGCAATCATCTCACCATCATAAAGAGCGTTACTAACACATACACAAGTGCAAACAATGTAACCCACATGTCAAACAGAGAGAGAGAGAGAGAGGGAGAGAGATAAAAAGAATTAAATTAAAATTCCGTGCTAAAAAATATAATACTATATTTATACTAAAAATTAAGTAAGATTTCAGCATGAATTCACTTAAGTGGAATTTGGTTTTTTCCTTTTTTTTTTTTTTGTATGGCAATATGTACCGTGTGTTCGTAGCACATACATACAGACACTTTTTTACATGTGTGCAATGTTTGATTTAACATTTTAGGAATTACATATACTATGTATGGTATATGCCAGCCAGTGTTACCAACTACCAAAAAAAAAATAAAAATAAAAGCAAAGAAAAATGTGAAAAAGTTGCTACTGAAAGTAAAGAAAAAGCACAGCACTTTGTTAGCAAAACCGCACACACTGGCTGCGGTACAGAGACAGGGCAAGGTGCGGTGCGACATGTGTGCAAAGTGAAGAAATGTGCTGAGCTCTGATATTTGGTAGCTAAAGTAATGTTTTATAAAAAAATGTATATATACTGAAAATAATAATGTATATATAGTAGTAGTAGTATAAAAGGAAAGGTAGGTTCTAGTAGTTGTGTTAGAAATACCTTCGTTTTTTTTTTAGTTTATTTCAAAACTACTCCACTTCTCTACACTACTGTTTGAAAAGTAGTTTTTGGCCACAAGCCAAATTTGTACAGCACAAGTTGTTGTCAACGTCATTGTTTTTTCTGCTTAGTTGTTGTCGTTGTTGTTGTTGCTGCCATTTTATTGATACAACAACTAAAGCATATAATGCCAGTAGCATTTAGTAGATATGGTCCAGTATGTTCACATTATTACTACTACATAAAAAAAAGTACTACTTACTAATACTAAATGAATGCAACTATAATATTTTAAGGACCAGAGCATTCCAAAAACAAAAGAAAAAGAAAAAACAAAAAAATTACAGTTTGAGGAGATGTAGACAAAATGTATTTATATTCACTTCACCCGCAGTGCTGAGTACTTAATGCTATAGCAAATTGAAGGGATTTTTGCATAGATTTGTTTGAAAATTCTGAAAAATGTAGGCAACTCACTTGAGTAGGAGTATCAGTCAAAGTAGAAGGAGAAGCAACAGCACTAAATTCTCTTACTACTTCTCTTTGGATTAATGCACTGTTTGCCATTTTTTGCTCTCTTACTCGTTTTCCCCTCTTCGTCTCTAGATGGTTAACAAATTACAAGTGTGATTATAGACAACAAAACAGACAAAAACCACAAACAAGAAATTTATGTGAACAGGAATAGCAAACAGGAACTTGGGCTTGGTTCTGTAGGAAATGAGTTTATTGTTGAAACAAATATGGACTTATTTTATGTATGGACTTATTTTTTTAACAAAGGGGAAGAAGTAAAGAGAGAGGGAGAAAGAGAGGGAAAGAAAAAAGTTACATTATTTTATAATGTTAAATTAAATGCAGCAACTCCTAATCTGTGAATATATTTGGCACCGAACATGGGGAAAATAAAAGGGCTGGCATATTACCATGAAGAATGATAAAGTCAATTTTCGAAATTAAAAGCCTGGGTCCAGTAACTTTGATTCTTGAATATTTTTCCATTTAGCACATTAACTGCTATTCGCTTTGAAGCTGAAAATACACGTATGTGTACTTTGGGTGTTTATATATTAAAAGAGTGGATAAGTTAACTCCACTTATCTGGATGGATCCAATGAACATTTTTATCCTGCTCTATGACCTAGATCCTCACACTTTGTTTTCACGGTAGAAAGAAAAATAATAAAATCAACTATTTACAAGGTTTTAGAATTATAAAATATTCAGCATAACTTGTTTATCTTTAAAATGAAAAAAAAAAAATAATAATAAAAATTGATTTTCTGTTCTTCGGATGAAAATTCCTAATAATGATACTTTTAGTGGTGAGCTTTAGTTTTCGCACCATTGTCAATAATTGGTT
The DNA here is from genome assembly GCA_963691655.1 of Toxonevra muliebris. NCBI lineage: Eukaryota > Metazoa > Arthropoda > Insecta > Diptera > Pallopteridae > Toxonevra > Toxonevra muliebris. The sequence continues at coordinate 28,847,816 of OY829329.1, forward strand.
TAAAGTAGATGTCCTCTATTGAGATCTTACTTAGGCCCTTTGTATTACTCTAAAAGATAATAACTTGAGGTCAGGTGGGTGACTGAACGAGTGTTGGTTCAAGGACGTCAAACTTCATCAGACAAAAGTTGAACAACAACAAAGAAGCTCTGAGTGATTTTTCTTCCTCCTCATTGTCATTAAAATGGAATTAGAGGGCTCATGAAGAGCTGAAGATGCACGGTCGTCGTAGAAAAAAATTTAACAAATTTCCCAGTCAGCCACTTGTAATTAGTGTTCGACTGAATATTCGGTTTCAACTACAGTTTTGGGTCAAAAATACTGGTTTCGTTCAAGTTTCGGTTTCCCTCACAAATATGGCTCAATATATTTAGCCGAAATAGAAGCTTTGTTTACAATAAAGATGTTTTAGAAAATATCATTGCTATCTCTATTTAGAAAATATCTCATGAAATGCCACAGAGTCGTCTTGTATATATCGCTGTTTTAATAAAAAGCAATTTAAGTTTTAATTTTTATAAGAAGCATTTGGGCGTAACAGAAGTATCTACGCCTTTAGCACGGAGAGCATGCAAGGAATCGTTTTGTAACGTAGCAAGAATAAAAGGATATTTCAGTAAAATTTAATTAATTAATTATTTTTATGTAAAAAACGTATCAAAAAGCGCATTTGCGGGTCTAATGGGGGAGAAGGGTATGGGGATAGTCCAAATTTTTTACTAAAATTTGATTTGATTTTTGGTCTAAATTTTGAACTGATTTTGGTTTGAATTTGGTATGAATTTTGGGTTTTTACTCTAAGTTTTGGTCTGAATTTGGCCTCATTATGATCGATTTTTGTTGGAAATTCCAAACCCTAGAATTGCCACTGAAAAAGCGTGAACTGTTTTTTTTTTTTAATGTTAAGCAACTTCTAAAATACGAAACAGATTCCGAATTGTAATAAAATAATATATTTAAGTTTTTTTACACATAAAAAAAATTCAGTAAACTTTAATTTCGGTAACGGTTTTAAGCCGTTAAATTGGTTTAAGATCGGTCGTAAAAATTAGTTCCGGTCCGCTTGTCAATATTATTAAAACAAAAAAAGATATTTAACACAAAAATACCGCAGACTGGTCGCCAAGTTTCACTGTCTTAAAGAAGATTTTAAAATAACCGAAATATTTATTTTGAAAACTTATTAACAAAAAACTTCACGCTGCGAAAAATTACACGCTTTAATTCATTGCTTTATTTAATACATTAATTAGTTCATGCATATAACAAAGCATGCCAACGTTTTTAAAATAGCATTGACCTTCTAAGGTTTTTCCAAGATAATCATTTCATTTATCGCATGAAATCGGCGGCATGCAGACTCTAAAATTATGATACCGTTAAATAAGCGACTACAACTTACTAGGTTTCTCACTTACACTCTCAGCTTGAAAAGGAGTTTTTATACTACTCTCTTCCTTTGCCCTCCACCAATGTCTTACACCATTATAAATATTTTTAACACGAGAGTGAGAGCGAAATGTATAGCTCTCTCACTCCAACTTCAACGCTCTCCCCACACATTTTATGCATATTCATTAATGTGTAAGACTCTCACACTCTCTTTTTCACACAATGTTAAATTTGCTACTTGCATTTATAAAAAAAAAAAAATTGTAATCAATGCGCCTTTAATAGGCAGCAGCAGCAACAACAACGACAAACGTTAGCACTTAAATTTCATATACTCTTTAGACTGTCTCGAGTAGCTTTTTAGCGGCGCTCACAAAAATTTTACACTCTACTCACACTTTTCTCTTTCTTTCTCTATATTTTCTGAAATGGAAGGAATACCAATTTTTGTTGACGTGGTTAAAATGTAAAAAAAAAAAAATTATCAAATTCAATGACCTTTTAGTATATATAAAAATTTATTACGAGTTTAGCACAGCAGAAAAAAAATTAAGCTGAAAATTTATAGCAACATGTTTTCTTTTAGCTCACTTTGCTCTTTCTCTCTCTCTCTGAATTCCCATAATGTGTTGCCATATTTTAATAATTTTTTTTTGGCGCGTCATATAATTTGATCTCATACATTTTTCAACTCCCTCTTCTCTTCACGTCTATCACCTATCTCCAGGTATTAAAGCACAGCAAGGTCCTTAATAAATTTAATATAGCATATTTCCTTCTACTTGTTTTTCAGCCGCTGCTGTTTTTTTTTTCTTTCGTTTCGTTATTTTTTTGTTTTGCCACTGTATGAGCGAAAAAATTTTCTTCATATTTGCCAGAGGCATGAAATATTTAATAAACCGCAACGTATTCAATTTTTTCGGTTGTTGTTGTTCTTATTGCTGCTGGTATGTATGTAGTAGCAGTAGTGAGGTTTTTGTTTTGTTTCTTTTAGGTTCCGTTATGATTTCTTTTTGCTTATTTCTTTTTTTCTTTTTTTGGTTAAGTTAAGCAAAAATAAAATAACCCAAAGCGTTATATTAAAATTTTCCATTAGAGTCGAAGGTCGTGTTTCATATTTCCATTTAAGCCTACAAAATTTTTGTATACCTTTCTCCTTGAGTTACTTACTTGTTGTTGAGGGTTTTTGGTAATTTTTTTTTTTTTTTGACAGCGTTGGAATTAGGTTCAGGAAAATAGTAAAATCAATGTATTACTTTGCTGTTGAAATCATGTAGGCACATAATGTAAAGTTTTAAATTTCATGTAATATTTTTGTGTATGTAGCTGGAAAATATAAAAAATTATATACATATGTGAATTTTTATTTATTTCATGCTTTCGCTTGAGCCTTGTTTGAAAGGTTACAATGGCAAATCTATTGCAGATTGTTTCAGAACTCCTTTGGGGAATCTATTGGAAGTTGCGGTGAAAACATTTTGTGAAACTCCTCTGGCAATATCTTTGGATATTCCACTGTGATTTTTGTTCAGAACTCTATTGAAAATATTATTAAGAATGACATGAAATAGTATTATTAACAAGGTTGTATCGCGGGGCATGGCATATGTGTGTAAAGAAGAGAATTTGCAAGCATATTTTTAGGTGTCAAACTAATCGTTGTAGTTTCATTTAACTTCTGTTGTTCCTAATACATATATAACTAACTATATAAATATACTTGTTCCTCGATGTGTAAAACGAAACAGAGCTTTCATGTAAAAAGGGGATCGGAACTGAATGATTGATTAGCCACGTAAATCAAACCAAAGAATATAAAGAAAATTCGTAGATACATTCATAATGCAAAATGAGACACGGATTATATGAAAAAATGGCAATTGGTTTCACTAAGTGCAAAGTCATAAAGCCGATGCCCAAGTTCATTCATAACGTAAAATTTATATTTTCAGCTCATTTATAGGTTTGCAAAAAGCAGAAACTCATACGTATTTTTAACTTTTTGGTGAAATTTCAATCTGAATCTTTGTTTAAAAAATTTGATTCCAGTTCCCTACCCAGTCGAAATCCTTTAACAATTATATTTGTCAAACGAGTGAGTCTGTAAATACTCAATAAAAAGTCATAATCGAATTAAAACACAAAATACTTATTTTTTATTTATAAAACCGTATTGGAGCGAAATCGTGTATGAAATATATTTAAGAACCGTGTAAAACTGAAACCATGTAATTCAAATACCGTATAAATCGAGGGACAGGTGTGTACATACATTAGAGTGTATCGATTTTGTAACTCCTATCATGACAGAGTTTGCTGGTTGGCATTTTTTTTAATTCTCACGCGTTTTAAGTTTTAAAAAGTTTTTACTAACTTTCTACTAGAACTCCCTTTGAGTAACTTTATTTGTTTATTACTGCATAATTTTGGATAAATTTAAAAAGCGGAATTCAGTTTTAAAGCCGGGATTCGTAAAAATATTAAACAGCCATTATTTTTGGAATAAGTTTTGAAATGTTTTCTTGATGAATTTTCACCTTGGTACAACATGGGTTACAACCAATATTCAACCCAAAAATCTAAAAAATGGGCGGTGCTGTGTTAAAGGTGATTTTGTAATCAAGCGAAATATTTACTATATATATTAAAAATATTTAATATTCATTAACCTAATAATGCCTAGCGGTGCCCTATGGCACCTTGTCGCTGAGCCGTTCCTGAGCCAAGTTCAAAAACAATTTTTTTCTCAAGTTACTTTCTTGATCTATCTACTTTGGTTCCCACTCGTCCTTAATGGGTTAAAAGAAAGCTTCGCGGTGCGAAAAAATGGTACCTTGATTTAATTCATGCATTTTACAAAGTATAGTAACTACTGCTATTGTAATATTGACCTGTAAGAATTTTTTATCGTGAATTTTTTATCATGACATCAGTGACATGCAGACTCTCAATTTACGCTGCCATTAAGTTTAGGGAGACTGGGGTATTGTGGGCCGCATTTTCATTTTCGCTAAAAACTCGCCAAAATATCACTTTTTGAAAAATCTCGGGGAATTATGCATCACTTTGTAAATCGTTTAAAAATGGAAAAATATGGTAGAAAAACTTTATTGTTGATTCAAAATGACACGAGATTTATTACGAAAGAGAAGAAAAGTGAAATGTAGTGAAAAATGGGAATAAAAATCAGTACGAAACGCAGTGTTCGCAAGTCCAGTAACTTGCAGTCATTCCGGCGCATGCCATTGAACAGCTCGATCGCACATGTTGCAATGGATATTATTTTAGCGGTTCATCTTTTTTGGCATATTTTTATTACAAATTATGCTAAAATCTATGTCTTCTTCCACGTCTCAATTATTTTCATACCAAAAAACTATTAGAGATTGCCGAAAAACTGTTGCTGTGTTCAAATTTTGCAGGAAAAAAATTACTTATATCCATCAAATACACGAAGTTAGCTTGTCAAATGTCAAGAATTGAGTAGTCCGTAATTCTCCGAACGCTTTTTTTACAATATGAGTAACATAATGCAAACTTCATGCAAAATTTCTTATCAGCGTCAAAGGCTTAAGATTCCGCGAAAACTATGAACATATTTACCTGTGTTGGTTCTCGAAAAATGTCGAATTAAACGAAACACAAAGTGAAAAAAAAATTATCGAAGTATCACATTTCTATTTACTATCGAAGCAAAGTAACAATGCATGTACACTAGTCAAGTACTGAAGAGAAAATGAGCTTAACAAGAGGCGAGTTGATGACAGTTATTTGCAGCTGCAAACCCCTAATAGGAGAAAAAATATGACGCTGGTCTGCAATTCTTCGTGGTGCACAATACCCCAGTTTCCCTCCATATTAACAAATTTTTATTGCTTTTTAAAACTGAATTCAACTTGTTTGATTACTCAGTTACTCTTTTTGTACTGGACCGCCATCTACGGACCGAAAAATTTTCTTGGAATTTCTTATGTATCAGGGATTTCTGGTCCAAATAACCCACTTTTGATCTCAATTTTAATTATAAAAATATTTCAAAGGACGCTCCGGAGCAAAAGTTAGAAAAATTATGGAAAAGCTGGAATTTCCCTTGTCTGACATCTCTGGGCCGACCGGTTTTATTGAAACAAAAATAGTTGTTACCTCTATTTTGGTTTTAAAAGAGGCCCATGGAGCAAAAATTAGTAAAAATTTGGTAAAACTCAAAATGTGGGATAATATTTACAATAAAAAAAGTATCAGCATCCCCTCTTCTCAACAAACGGTGTCACGATGGGGGTTACAAAACTCCGTTGTATTTCGAACCACTCTAATGTACATACCTTTCTCTTAGGTTATGTATAATTTTAAATTTTACATATTTTGTTTTTGTGTTCAACAAGTTAGGCTGAAATGTGTGCAACAAATTTTGTGGCCACTTCAAATTCGAGCTCATTATTCTATATGCTTTGTTATGCTGCAACAAAAGAAAAATATTGCAAGTAGAGAAAAGTTCGAAAAATTTACTTTTATTTCACTCACAAACAAGAAACGAAACTTTTTCACAGAATTACATAATGCATAAATGTAGACAAGAATATACAATAAAACGCCAAAGGGTATGCTTCAGATGCTGTATATAAAATTAAAATTTTTTTATTTTTATTGCCAAACCGTATTGCCAAGCAGTATTTTTTTCTTAGTTAAGTAAAACAAGTTTTAGAAAATAAAATGGTAATTCTAATAAGAAATGTTTTTTTGATGATGTGATAATTTTTTCGTTGTATACTTTTGTGCGGAATAAAATTTTTTAGTTTCTTTAGAATTTATTTTTAAAATTTTTGCATACATTTTTGAATTAATTTTTATTTTTTTTTTTTCTTGCTATCAATTAGAAACTGCAAATATTTCTACTGCCTATTTATATAGAATGTTCTAAATTTCACTTTTGTATGAGATGTAACCAAAAATGTATGTAAGAATATTTTTTCTTTTTTTTTTGTAATTTGAATTTTTTGTTGCATTTATATGCTTTTCATTATTTTATACAAATGGAAATGTTTAGCTTTTTGTATTATTATTGCAAAAAAAGCAAAAGCAGTAAAAATGTTGCTGCTTCTATTTTATAAGAAAGAAGAACACACAAAAAATTTTTCATTCGTTCTTACAAGATTACACCAATGAATGACGTAGGCACTAGACTTTATTTTCATGCGCCAAAAAGTATGCTTCATGTTTGCAACAAAAGCTGTTGCTGCTGTTGCTACCATGAGTAGTTCTGTTTTTCGCTCCGCTTAAGTTGGACTTATTTTTTGAAAACGTACCACATACAGCAACATAATAGACAGACACAATAGTAACTTGTGCAACTTCTTTTACGTTCATCTTACATAAGATGGATGGTTACTTACTCCCTCTCTCCTCTCCTCTCCTCTCATAAAAAATGAAAGAAATTTTATAACTTAACAACAGAAGTTGATGAGAGAACGATCATGTTGAAGATGACGATGATGATGATGATGTTGTTGTGGGTGAATCTCTATGTACTGCTGCTACCTGAGTGATGTAGGTCGTTCTTTAACATTTTACATTCAATGGTTACCTTTTCGGTACCTGTCCAAAAAAAAGAAAAAAAGCGAGAAAGAAATTCGTAAGCATTTTGACGTTTTGCGTGCTCGTTAAACTAATTTTCAATTTTTTAAGCGCCTTAGCAGAAAAAGTTTCCTTTGCTTTCTCGTCTATTTGCTTGTATTTTTCCTGTATATTCTTTGAATTTAATTTTGACAATAATGTTGGCCAAGTAAGCAGATTTTTTCTGCTATTTTTTTTTTTTTTTTTTTTTTTTTGGTGTTATATTCTTTGTGAACAATTTCTTTTTTTTCCTTGTATATTTTTTTAAGTAATGTTGAGCGCTTTTACTCTAAAGAAGTAGCATATTTTTCTTGCATAATAGCTTTTTATTTGGGTTGCAAATTTTATTTATGTAAAGTTAGTTTGCAATGCTTTCATTTTCTTATTTTATTTTTCAGAAATTAGTTTACTAATAGGGTTTGAAATAGGTTCCTCATACATACTTACATTTACTTAAAGAAAGCACAAAGAAATATGCAAAAATTCTCTGAAATGTTGAAGTAATGGTGTGAAATTGTAGGCAATTCGTAAGAAGAAGGCTTCTGGTCTAAATATGTAGTTGTGTTATAAATATATTTTGTAAAAAAAAAAACAGTATTCGTACTAGTTTTAAACAATATCTTTCCACACAGGTAAATTTCTTAATTTGTTAATGTATTTTGTGTTTCATGTTACGAAAAATAAATAAAATGCATGCATTGGTTGTTATTTCATTTTAATCATGGGGCTGTTCTTCTTGAATAATAAAGTATCCAATGAGGAGCTATTTAATACAGACGTAAAAAATTTGGTGGATTTATATGCACAGTGATTTGATTGTGATTCCTTTTATAATAAATTGGCATTCAAAGTGAGGCTAACGCATTATGATAATACGGCGACCAATTAATATATTGTACCCTTAAATTGAAGCTTAATTGTAAGCATTCAGACAGGCCAATCTCACCGAAGAATCTTAGTAAAGATTTCAGATCTTAGTATATGATGTCGACAACTATCTGGCCAGTAGGGGCCTAGATATCTTTCCTACAACTGAGTGGTTCGTAGTGCAGGGGATGAGTTCCAGTGTCCAGTTCTGTCCTATCCATATGTTTTTTTGTTTACGTATTTATTCTGAGTTTGATTTTTACCTTCTCTTCCCTCCCTTCGTAGTTTACCTTTTATAATATCAAAGAAGCCCAGTACTTTGATTGCTGTTTGATTAACTGAGTATACGATCTGGGTCTAAGATCTGGCTGCAAGGTGTCTATGAGGTGTCCAGGCCTTGATATCCACAATACGAATATCAAATGATGCCACCCCCATCATGCCGAATCTGTTAAGTAATCTGTCCCAATAGTGAAAATACTCAAATGAAAGAACTTGATCTTCATTCCTAAACCCTTGTGCACACAATTCCTACAGCTAGTTCCGCATGTGGCACCATAGGATTGGCGCGGCAGGGAAGGGGTGGCACCATTGACTTTCCATTGTTGTCGATTACATTACTTTTAATTCGTAATATTTTTGGAAACTTACGGAATGGGGACAGAAATATTTCATCTGGATATCCTACTAATATTACTTTACCCGCATAGATAGCACTCAGACTTGGCTTACACGCAGTTAGGGTAGCCAGACGTACTGATTTGATCAGTACATGTCCTGATTTTTTTTTTAAATACCGATTTTTTTAAATCTCGAAATCAGTACGAAAATTTACTAATTTTTGTATTTTGTACTGATTTTTTCAAATTAAGAATTTCTGTGCTTAACCTTAATGATCTTAAAATTATGTTTGCAGGCAGTCTCACCCTGTTTGTTACTTTTTCCGATTGTTCACAGAATAAAATGCATACGCGTTACTGCTATCGAGAGGAGAAAAACAATATGTGCTTGAAGAAAAGCCGGTTAACGTAGGTTTTAGCCCTCTAACCCGTAAGGCCGCCCTGAGACAGCCTTCACTTTATTTTAATTAATGGACAAGTGCAAATTTATTTATTTTTTTAATTAATTGGCAGACCTGAAGGAAGAATAAACACACAATTTGTGGTCAGTTTGCCCTTTCTGCGATTGCACGATTGTTTATAGTTATTTCTATGAAAAAAAAAATATTTCTAAATCTCCTCTTATACTATCGTATAATCATAATTTCGTATAATTTTGTATGAAAAATGAGAATTTATGACAAATGAGAGGACACAACACCAAATTAGACACCTTGTGAATTGCCCACATATATCTTTATTTTTTGGCTTAAGCCCATAAGGCCGCATCAGGGCAGCTTTTCGTTTTTCTCACCTAACTGCTAAAATCAAAAACTCATCAAAAAATGGACTTCATATTAATTTTTCTTTTATCAATATTAACTGGAAAAAAAATGCTGGTGTTTGTTTTATTATTATTTCAACCTTGCGTGTTAGAGGGTTAAAATGAATGAGAGGAATTTGTTACTAAATAAATTTAATTATTGTCCTCTAAATATGGAGACTGATATGTAATCAACATTGTCTACTGACGAGAAAAAAAAAGTTTAATATGAACACACAAAATCGGAGAAAAAGTTTTCATACATTTATATCCTATATTACATTGAATTACTAGGTAATAAAAGCATAAAAACTGTACTGATTTTTACTGCTTTCCAACGTCTAATCTACTGATTTCACGGTTCAAAAATCTGGCTACCCTACACGCAGTAGAGGTGCTGAGGGTGTTATCTCCTGAAATCATCTGTAACATGAGCACAGACCTTACCTTCTTAGAATCTGGACGCTGCGGAAGGAATGTTGTTGTTTTCTCGCTTTCGCTGCTCACTCAGATTTGGCTTTAAAGGGATCGCGTTGTTCTTCAAAGCTAGCACTTTGGACTTTTGAGGGATTTCAGTCCTTAACTGAACAACATCTGGTACCATTTTACGCAAGAATTACCAAGACCCCCTGGTTGCCCAAAGGGTGTCAGCTCTGTGTTTAAGATGTTTGCCCTGGTTTTCTCACTCAATGGTTATCATTTTACCATCATTGCCACTGAGTGTGGGCTTGGGGAATATCCTCTATAATGAATGACTGGTACAATAGAGGTTCCTAATGGGTCAGTCACCGATCTAGAAGGTATTGTTTTATATGCGGCAATTTGGCCATGTGCCGAAATGGTCATAGTAGATCTTTGATAACTGGCAAATTATGTTTATTGCTTGGATTGTGGTGATATCTCGTATTTTGTATAGTTGTTTTTTTTTTTTTAGACTAGCGAATTATTGAAAGATAGAACTGATACGGCCCGGTTTCAGAACCATACCGTGTAAGGAAACTCACCAAGGATCTCAAATTGAGAATAGGCATTCCTGAGAACTTAAACAATATCGAAAATTGTTCAGCTCACTATTGACACAGAAAGATTGAGTAAAAAATCTGTAGCATTAAAAATTTGAGACATAAATCATAGGCTTTGAACCACAATTATCGTAAAGTTTTGGACCAATCTGAAATTTTTTAAATAAAGAAATTATGGAACTTGGTAGTGGAAAATTATTATCAAAGTTAGATTGCTCAAAACTTTGACGACCTCGATAGTTTAGTCATATTGTACTAGACTTTCATCCGGGAGGTTCGGGTTTGATTCCCGTCTTCGTCTGATGGTTAATTCTTCTTAAACCTTCTTGTATTCACTATCGATATGAAGTGTATGAGAATTATAAGAAAGTGTACAAGTACACACCTTGATTGGTAATGGCAAAACCACCAAGCCGATAAAAAATTGTCACACCACCGTTCGGAATCGGCGTTACACTGTAAGTCCAAGTAGTATCACAATTGGCTGTTCAGGTCTAAGTATGTGTCTCGACAGCCACTCCAACCTATCCTTACCTTGATTGCTCAAAGTTCGAGGTCGAGAATTTCTACTTTAGCCATGGGTTTTCAGAAAAACTAATTGGAATTGAATCTGACCAAGTATCTTTAGCAATTTGCGGTAACTTCCAGAACCATATCCCAAATATTTTATTTTAAATCAAGCCATTAATTTTCAGCCTGAAGTATCTTAGATCGTTATCATAGACAAAAATTAATCAGTAGGAAGAGTTTAAATCCAATTTATTTACTATTAATACTACAACTATAACAGCACAATCTTTCTATTATAATATTTAGACATGAATATTGATAAATACGCACAAAAGTAGATAAAACACATAAATTAGTAAATTCAAAACAAAAAACAAACAAAAAAGAGTTTTAGAATATTGATCAGTTTACTTTAAACAAAAGCTTAATCCTGTTTACATGCATGCATCTGTGTACCAATTCTGCAGTCTACCATAATAAAAATTTTCTTACAACAAACAATACACAAGACACTTTAAAGTACGCAAAGTAACCAAGCAATTTGTTAGAGACTAGTTACACTCAATTCAAAAAACAAAAAGAAAACACGAACAACAGCAACTACAACTACCCAACACAATCCAAACAAATGAAGTATGAATATAATAATAAGTATGTCTGCTTTTACACAAATATACTCATTATTATTATAAACAAAAGCTGTTGCACTTGCAGAAGCAACAACTACGAGAATTACTTTCTTCTGTACTGCTTTTTCTTTTATAGTTTTTTTTTTTTTTAATGAGCACATTAGCCTAAAAGTAGGCAACAAAAGCGTGCAACAATACAAGAAAAGGAAAATAAAGAAAATGTGCGCTGTTTCACTTATATTTTTCAGTTTTCATACTTTTATTTTACTGCTTGTGTGTGTGTGTGCTTGTTTTTGTTTTTGTCTGTATATATTATGTCTGTCAAAAACAATAATTTTCATTGAAACCAGCCAACAAGCAAATTTCACTCACAAACATAACGACATTTTATTACATATACATAGATACACACAATCTGGACAGCTCATAATTATAATAAGCAAAGTAAGAAGAGCAGCATGTACATGGCAACTTTGCTTTTCATGTTTGCTCTCTCTCCCGCTCTTTTTAAAATTTAGCCTTTCTACGAAAACGAGTTGCATATAAAAAATGAAGCACATCTGCAGTGTATACAAGATTTTTTTGAGTAATTTACTTATAAGAAATAACAGCAAGAGCAACAAAAAGCACAATTCAGGCATTTTACATACGCACTCCCTCTCTATCTCTATTTCTCTTTATCTATGTACATCAGTGCTGTTTTAGGCTCGAGAGACTTCTTTTAGGGCGTCGCAAATCTGGGGCCCCCAAAATTTGCAAAAATTTTTTTTTGAATATTTAATAAGATAATTACATAAGTAAACAATCCTTGTTCTAAGTACACCAACGGCAAGCCAGGCAACCGAAAAGTATACATTTCGTACTGAAAATTACGTTCCAGCAATACCGAACGTGAAACTCTTTTAAAATCACGTGGGAGTAGAACTCGATTGACTTTTGGAACGTTCGTAGTCATTCTCGCACACGCTACGGACAGCAAGAAGACATTTTTGGACTTTCTACTCGTATTACTTATCGTGTATATTTTTCCCCCATTTGCAACGCTCAAGAATTCGCAAAATCCTTGCCACTGTATGTGATACAATTAGAAGATATTGGATTCGCTTATGAGTATTTAAGTAATGGGCCCCATATCACATTTCACTCTCTCTCAGGACTCTGCAAAACGTTAAGACGGGACTTCTGTATACGTATGTGTGTGTTAATTCTGTTTGTACGTGCAACACGTTTACATTTTGTTTTTGGGTTTATTGTTAACATTTCTCTATATGAAATGTTTTATATCTTACTCCTTCTGCCACCCGATTAGTTCCTTTATTCACCTTTATGCCTCCTAGATCCTTCAAGCTCCTTTCTTGTGCTGATTCTCTCTCTCTCTCTCTTCCTCTATGCAAACAAAACTATTATGAAATTTCATTACAAGTTGTAGTTTATAGTTTATAAAAAACAACAACAACAACGACTAGAACACAAAAACTTTTTACTATTACTACTATGCAGTAAATTTTTATGAAATCACTGCAAAATACTTGTGCTGAATTTTATTATTGAAATTGTGTGTAAACGTGTATGTGCGTGTGTGTGTGCTGAGAAAAAGTGTGAATGAAACATTTTGAAACAATGTTCATAATGTGAAAAAGTAAAATATTTACTACGTAGTACCAACAAAATCAGTTTTTTGGAAGAAGGGTTCATTATTAAAGTTATACCTAACATAAATATAAAAAAAAATTAGTTGAGAAAACATGTTCATATTACGCACACATTTATTATTATAACAATTCCTCGCTTTCTCGTACTCAGTATCTAAAGAATTTCATGAAGAGATTTAGCTCTCCCACTAGGCACGGTCAAGAAGGAAACAAATTGCACGGGGCTGGTGGGCAATAATATGTATTAGAATGCGTGTATATTTCGATGGTTTCTGAGGGTTGGGCATAAAAAGATTCCTTTGCATCGAAATATGCGTAATATAAAATTTGGGGTCATACAGATTTGAAAACCCCTTACGTGAAAGGCCAAACCATTGCATTCTTCTTTTTGAATCTACTCTGCCTGGTTTCTTAGCCTATTTTTAAAATTTTTTCGCAATAGAGCCAAAATTTTGAAATTTTTTTAACGTGACATCATAAAAAAATTCTGTGAATACAATTAGAATCAGCTTTCTTGAATTATGTATATGGACAATTTTTTCTGTAAGAGTTCCGCGCGAAAAAAAAATTCTTTGAATTTCGCACTACGTGGACTGAATTCCATGCATATACTATATGTATATCCCATAGCATCGGGTAACACAAATGTCAAATCAATCGGTTGCTTTCGCTCTTCACTGTGCACATTCCTTTCACTTGTGTCGAGCATCTGATCGAAGTGAGCCAAAATTAAAGTCTTCAAAATGAAAAAAAATCGCTTAAAATCGCCAACCTGGAAAAACTGAGAATATACATACAAGCCAAACTTTCAGAAAAACTTAGTTTCATCAATTCCCCAGATAACAAACCCGAAATACTTTACAGTGTTATAAGTAGTGGGGTACAAGATGCACCCCGTGCGAGTAACGGCGAATTAAGAGCACTACAATGTGATATTGCAAGACTAGTTTTTGGAAACCAGTGAAAAACAAACAGAACGATGATATTTTCAAAAATTTTTTATTTTTTTCACCTTCTAGTAATTTTCAAAAATCAGTAATTTATTGCATCATATTTTCTTGTTCTTCAAAATAAAATCGCTAAGTAACTCAATAGACTTGTTCGTTTAACGTTAAAGACCGGACATTTTGGATCTTAGAGAAATATTTTTTTGGTATTATGTATTTTGATTTCAGTAGGTTACTTGATCCCTCATATTCGATATAGTGCTTTAGTTTAGGTTCTTTCATTGCTACTTTCGCTAATTTTTTTCAAAATGTAGAGCAACCTCTAAATTCACTTCCAAAAAATCTAACGTTAAATACCACATAAAACTGGTTATATCTTCGAAACGACAAAAGTTCAAAAAAAAGTTTGTTTACATGAAATATGTCCATGTAAAAAAAATTAGGTTTCATGAGATATTTTTGATATGTTTGCAAAAATATTCGTACGACTGTAACGCTAAAGACAAAAAAAATGGCCATATGTATAGAAAATATACTATATATGAGAGGCTGAGAGGAAAAGTGGTATAACTTCTACGTTCAGCAAAAAATGGAATAATTTTACTTAAGAGCAAAAGCAAAACGAAATATGTTCAGAGCAAAAGTGAAACGAAATATGTTCAGAGCGAAAACGGAATAAAAAACTATGCTGTTCTTGCTCTGAAAGAATTGTTATACCATTTTTGCTCTTACTTTTAAGGCGTTTTATTTTCACTCTAAACCGTATTACTTATGCCATTCTTGCACTGACACTCTATATTATTTCACTTTTGCTTTTATATAAATTTTAGCCCACTTTTCCTCTCAGCCTGTCATATAATACCCGGTAAAATTATAAGGTTGATGATGATATTTCAACTAACAAGCTAAAATTTTTAATTTTCTGGGTATGGCCTTACCTGATAGATAGACGAGATCTTTCAAATGCTAAAACAGTGTTGAAAATATGTGAATGATGAGTATGAGAAGTTTTGTAGAAAGTTTCAAAGCTTAGTTTCTCAGATAGTGTATGACCAGTCTGAAATGCAAATATGGCATCAGGACCTAAATTATATGCATTTTATTAAGAAAATACCAGCTCGTAATTACGTGCTCTTCGCCTGCTATTTTTACACAGAAAGCACGAACTTTTTGCAAATTTATAACATCTTTGGAAATCCCTCTCCCTTCTATCTTCCCGCTGTCTTTCCACTCACCACTCTATTGTGTCTAACTTTTTTTCTTTTTGTTTCCTCTCTCTTTTTTCTTTCTCTCTCTCTTTCTTCTTCTTCTAACTTTCCCCTCTTTTTATTCCTTCTTTCTCTCTCTTACATTAAAACATCTACCTCTCACTCTCCTTTTCACAAAATCTTTCTCCCTCTTTTCTCATTCTTTCTTCCATCCTTCCCTACTCTCTCGCCCTCTCTCCCTTCTCAACCCTTTCCCCTCTCTTCCAACCCCTTCTTCTTCTCCAAGTCTCCCACCCTCCTTTATCTTTCATCTTCTCTCATGTTTATGGAATTTAAGTTGTCAGAATTTATTTTTTTTTAAAGCCATTTTTTATTGTTTACGACTTTTACTTAAAATAGAGCCAGGCTTACAGAAGTTATTAACCGGCTTTATAAAATATGAGCTATATGAATCTGAAGCTTTGTCTTTCTATATTTTATGGCTCTTCATACCTTCAAAATGCTTTTAATTTAGAAATAACAATCATAGTGGCTAGAATATCTTTCTGGGAGGTAATGGTTAATAGGGATACCCTTTGAAACTACTACTACTACTACTAGGGAAATATTTACTCTTGAAGGTTTGCCATTGCCATTTTTGAATTTTCGACTGTGCCGAGTATCGAGCACAAGCAGATAGTGTAAATATCTTGTTTACGTCTGTACCCACCTAGCTACTCCTAATAATAATTTCAAAGGAATCACTCATCAAACATACATTTGTTGATATTATGAGCCCATGCGTTATTAATGTTGATGATAGTATACCACGTCAATGCAGTGAAATTTGCTTTAATGAAAGATATTTATTATATTGACGAAGAAATTCATTAGAAATCATTTAATATTTACATAAGCACTGTACGCTGTACGCTGTACGGCTCTAGCAAAGTTGGGGTAATATTAAAATTAGAACAACAAAAAACCTTTGCAAAGGAAATGTGAGAGCGTTATATATGTTTAAGCATGCTTTCAAATGGAAGACTGCCACTCCAACCTAACATACCGCCTTCACAAAGAAACAAACTTTCAATGTTTTCCTTACTATGGTCTTTTAATTATATCGTTTCAAATATTTTCTTTGTATGGGAGGTGTCACGCCCACTTTCTCTAACGAATTTACTTTTTTCTTCCAACAGCCCACTGGCAACCAAAGTTCTTGTGGCTACAATCAATACTGTACCGCAAATAATTTAGGAAATATACCGTATTAGAAATTAGGGTTGCATGGGGGGTGTTACATCCACTAACTCAAGCCCACCCATATTTTACACTCCAAATTCTGTTGACAAATCATATTTTCATACCAAATCTTAGTGCCGCACCACAAATGGTTCCTGAAATATCCAATAATAAAAATTCAAGATTTATAGAAACTGCCCCGCCCTATTTTTCATTGTACCAAATCTCAGCACTCCCCTGTAAATGGTTAAGGAAATGCACAAAAAAATGCATTCGAGTTCTGTATGAAGAGCCACGCCCACTTGTTAAAAAAGATCAAACTCTAGATATGGATGTTAAATATAGCCTATGTGTGGAATCCTGCTAAGGATTATCCTTGCACCGAATTTCATAGCAATATCTTTAGAGATTACGAAACATTTATTATTTTTATATGCAAAGTGTCCTCTACTAACAAAATTTGGAAGTTAAGTATAGTTTTTCTCTTTTTATCTTTACTCCAATTTTGAAGCGAATCGTTCCAACCGTTTCGGAGCCTATAATGAAAAAGCATTTACTATTCCACTTTTAAATATGGGGTGTTTCACGTCAACTGAAACACCAGCGCGTCCAAAACTTGTGTAGCTTATTTGAAACGGATCATACACCAAAACCTCCTTCAGAATCCAAGAGAATATAAAATACATTTTTTCTTAGAAAACACTTTCAAAGACAAATTTTTTCACTGCGTTTAAGAAGTGGAAATTTAAAACAGTTTCGAAATTTCGATTTATTTTCACTACAACCAAGTTTACAGATTTGTATTGTTTAATGACCTATAGTAAAATTTTGTGGGCAACATATTTCTAAAACTTAATAACCCTCTATCAACCCTTGTAAAGGGACAAAGAGGTGATTTATTTCAGAAAATAAATAAGAAGGGAGATAATGGGTTAACACATTATTGTTGTCATCATCTGCGACACAAAAACCACTCATAAAACATTTTAGTCCAATTCTCTATCCAATAAAATTTTCTGCGTATAAAAAATGAAAAAATTTAAGTTAAATTCTATAACTTGAATTTATAACCGCTTGAAGACGCCAAATTAAGCGCCATATTGTTATTTTCAAATGTGCCCAACGGGATTTGAAAGCTTAGATTTGAAGAAGATTTTGGTTTGTGAAAAACTTCAATTGTTAATAATTTTTAAACTTTATAATTTTTTTCGATAAAATTTAGTTTTTTATTTTATTTGTTACTAAACAAATAAAATAATGTTAAATGATCAGCTTCTAATACTAAATGTGCCTACTTAGGTTAGGTTAGATGTGTCTACTTATTTCATAAAATTAATTTTCATAATGTTTTCTTTCTTTACAGGTAAGCAATACATTTATGCCGTAAAAGATAACAACTACGCAACTCCGAAATTCCCATACATTATTTATTGTGTAAGTCCAAAATGCATTTACAATAGATATATAGAGAATAAAGAAAAAAATACATTTTAGTACTGTACAACCCGCGTTCGGATTGCTTTAAGTTTGATTGTAGCCCCAACACATAAACTTGGACTACCGATTTAGTTTGTTTTTATTTGTCTACACCTAGCACATAAACTAATTGCAGTATATTGACATACACACAATGATTGATTGAGAATAAGTAAACTTTATTATCGATATTTCTGATATACAATATATAGTGAGTTACAATTTGTATTTATGTGTACAAAAGGCTTTGGCATTGTATTGCTATGCCAGCATATTTGGCTGGCGGGTGCTATTAGCGAAAAACAAACGGATCTTATTTGACTAAACGGCAAGGTGCAATTGTGTTGACAATGCAATATGCCGATAATGCAATTTTTTATTTCCTGCAATGCCAAGGTCTTGTGTATGGTTTATGTACTCTAATTTTGGCCTTGAATTCGTGCTTTGCCATTATTGGAGTACGAATAAATCTTTATATATATAATCGTAGAGTTTTGTGTGTATGACATCGTGTAACTTCTGAACGACTGGACCGATTGAAATCATATTTCCAGAATATATTTTCTTAGGCGGGAGGATGAATCATAGCTATTCATAATGACTTTTAGGAAAGTGGGCGTGGCACCTCCCATACAATCCTAATAGTTTTTTGGGTATATCTCAAGAACCATTTATAGCACAGTACAGAAATTTGGTACAATACCGAGAATTAACAATGCCATGCTACAACAAAAATATAGGTGGGATTGACAAAGGGGGTGTGGCACCTTCCATATAACCTGAATTTCCATTATGAGATATATATCATAGGAGCCATTTTTGGTACGGGACTAAAATTTAGATCCTTTCAGTTTGTTGAATTAGTGGGACCATGCTCTTTTTTTTATTTTCTACTACTATTTCTACTACTAATTCTATTACTATTTCTACTACTAATTCTACTACTATTTCCACTACTATTTTCTATTAATTTTAGCCTTCTTTTTCCTACAATTTTTTCTTATTTTCTATTACTTTTTCAACCAATATTTTCTACAACTATTTTTTGTCTATTACTTTTTTAATACATTTTTCTAAAATTTTTTTTTTATTTTTTACCGCTACTTTCTACTATTACTACTACTATTTTCTATTAGTTTTAGCCTTCTTTTTTTCTACAATTTTTTATTATTTTCTACTACTTTTTCAACCAATATTTTTTACTACTATTTTACTACTTTTTTCTACTACTTTCTTAATACATTTTTGTACAATTTTTTTTATTTTGTACCACTACTTTCTACTATTTTTTACTACTTTTTTACAATTTTTTCTACTACTATCTTTATTATTATTTCTACTACTCTTTCTACTCCATTTTTACTATTTTTGTACTACTACGTTTAACTATTTTTCTACTACTTTTTCTGCTACTTTTTTATTACTTTTTTACAACAATTTTTAATATTATTTTCTATTATTTTTCCTATTATCTTTTCTACTACTATTTTCTTCTACTTTTTTACTGCTGTTTTCTATTACTTTTTCTATTCCTTTTTCTAATATTATTTCTACTACTTTTTGAAATACCTTAAGACCCTGCTTCGCTGTCTTAAAATCCATTAGGTGGCACTGTATTTACTTATAATTAATATCAAATTGGTTAAAATTTTTAAATAATTTTTGGGATATAATTTTCAAGAATGGTCTTTGATATGAATATAGATCCTCCTGAAATATTATTTTTATAATTCAACTGAAATCTAATAAAATTGTTCAGAAAAAAAAACACTTAAAAGTTATTCCTTTTTACTACAGATATGCTGGAATTTTTATCTAACTGCTGAATGACCCCTTTAGCATCAACTGGGTTAATAATTTTGCTTAAATGGTATCATCAGCTGATATGGCTTTGTTTTTATCGAAGGTCGCTCACTGATGCGCGTAACGGTCTTTTGTTTTTGCAAATATCCACTATGTTCTTTGCTATCAGACTTCAGTTGTTTTCGTACACGGCGTTGAGTTCCCATCGGTGATAATACAATGAAAAGTTTCATTTTCTGGTCGTTCAGACACAATGTAAGCTTTCATTTCTAAAATTTAATTATCCCAATATTGATTTGAGATTTTCATTTATAATGATTCTCTGTTTTTAATGTACAGTTCTGCAAGTTAAATACTTTTGAAAATTCAATTGTGTCAACAATGAGACACATTTTTAAATCTAGAATTTTTAATCGAAATTCAATGGAAGCCTGAATTGTCATTACGAATGTTCAATTTTAAATATCATGTACTTCATCCTTTTTTAATTTTCGCGCTTTTTCGCAGAAAAGGCAGAACAATGTTTGCCGGGTCAGCTAGTACTAAATAAGCAGATACATAAATCATAGATATGCAGTAGTATGCAATGTGTTTTATACGTTTTATTTACAGGAAAACGAAAATTTGTTATGCATTATAAAATTTCAATATGAAATAAAACTAAACTGCGCTTAATTAACCAAAGATTACTGTATATGTGCATATGACAACACTGCCTAACACTTTGAGAGCCACCATATAAGAAAAAAGAAGTTGCTCCACTGTCCACAACTTTAAAATTTCCATTTTTTTATTGAAATACACGTTGCACATTGGGGCCGCTTCATGAAGCGCGAATGAATAAGATTGAGTTGAGTACCTTCAATACCAAAGGTAGCTCAATCTCAAACATGTTCACTATTCTAAGTAGTATATATATATGTATACAAAATTGATATGCAGGACAAAAATGTAAAATAAGCAAAATTCATGAGAACCAAGGCCATCGCTACTTCCCGCTATAACTATGTAATAGAATCGATGGAGGAGGGGCTTAGTTGGCTACAAGAAAAGGGCCGAAAGCAATTTTAATTTCATAACTTTAATCTTAATTGATTTTAAATTTTCGACATTCGACATTTCGAATTAGGTAGTAATTGGCTTTAATTTTTATATATTTTTGAAGCTGGTATTCGAAAATTCATCCGAAGATTTTGGACGACCTTGACGAGATTCGTCCTCCACAAAAAAATATCCGTTCTGGAATCCTCCGAAACCACTTCGAGACACTTTAGCGATGGTGCATTCTCTCCATATACTATTTGGCACTAATTAAATATTTCCACAGGCTTGAGGTTACGCAGAAATCCATAAAAAATGGCAAACCAAATCTCTTGCTGTGATGGCGGTTACGTATATGTAACTGAAAAAAATTAAAAATCTTTTATGTGTTTTTCTAAATAAAAAATGAAAAAGCTGTAACTATATAACAAGTCACTTGCGGGCCAAGAAGTTTAAGCTGTCTAATATATCGAGTAATTCATGAATACGCTGTGGAATCAATACAGCTCAACAAACCTTAATCATACCTCCTTCGACCACAGTTGGTCTCACTTGGCGCTCAAAATGTTAAGTGTATGGATCTATAACGTATAGATGGACTTATGATATTGTCTTATTAATATGCCAACTTTTACGTTTTGCACTCACTATCTCTCTCATATGTTCATGCTACGTACACTCGCTTTAAGATGTTTAGACTCTTAAGAGATTACCTATTATCAAAGCTCTACGAAACTTAATATTTGTATGTTAATAATATTGATGATGACTATGACGATGTTGGTAGAATCTGAGCAGGATGAAGAAGAAATAGGAGAATAAATAGCTGCTATATAAAGATGATGCAAAATGATTGATTAGGGTTTTAATTAAATTGCATAGCAAAGCCACACAACCATACGTAAACACTAAACAAACTGTTTTTCATTCCACCTGTATACACGCTTATGCTATTCCACTTTAAGCTGCACATGTGTCGTGACTAGTCTTTATATGAAATTTCAAGAAAAAACCTTCAAGAAGCTCATTGGAATTACTGAAAGATGATGTTACAGCTGCTGCTTCTTTCTTTTGTTTATACATGTAAGTATGTCGGTCGTATTTCTGTTGCGGTTTCAAGAAGCTCTTCTCTTAATTCCATTCAAGTCTGCGTGCAATTTTTCCTTTAGTTCTCTATCTACCCAGATACCTCCAGATCATCATCTACTACTTTTTGCCATTTACTGCTGCACTCACTACTTAGTTGCGTTAATTCCACGATAATGACAACCCACATCAAATATTTTTTGTTCCAAGAAAGAAAAAAAAAAACAACATTAAACTGAGAAGCAGCAGCATAAACCACAAACATAAAATTTTCCACAATTTTCTTAACGAATTTTCTTGTTGAAAGTCATTTATAAGAAAAAGTACAAGAGGGGTGGAGAAACTTTTAGCGTAATTTTTTTTTCTCTTTTATTTTTGGTTTTCTTTTCCTTTATTTTTTATGTTGATAATAGTTTACAGTTGTGTTGGCTGGCAACTTTTGATACACACTCCTGGGTAATGCGAGTGCAGACTGTTTTCATAAACTAAACTTGAAAAAAAAAAGTTGGTATTTATCTTTAGCGAAGTGTTCACCTGTTTGCTACTGGGGCATGCAGTCTCGCTAATACGAATGAAAATTTACTAAAGAGTAGATAATATTCATGGGGCTGGCAATACAGTGAAAGTGTATATTGAAACCTTTTCATTAAAATAAAATATGGTATTGTTAACAAGCTAATATCTCTTGATTAATTTTCTTGCTATTATAAATTTTCCAGTGATTTGTATCTAAATATAATAAATATCATATAAGTTAAGTAAAATACAAGTACATATTCGATACTTTTTTCCGATATTTTCAGTGGCATCGATATTTTTATTCTATATAAATAATGAGTAAAAGTATCGATACCTTGTGGGTATCGAATCAACACTAAGTATAATCAATTTTTATCCCTAACTCAACGCGCAGGGTAACTATAACAAAGGTTTGTTGTACCATGAGCTCTTAAAACCTGGTGAAATTTTTAATATTGATCGCTATCGACAACAAATGATAAAATTGAACCATGCATTGATAGAAAAACGACCACAATGGGCAAGACGACATGGTAAAATTATTTTGCTTCACCAGCACATAGAGCAAAACCAGTTCATAAAACGATCACTTGGCTGTTATATGCTACCTCAGCCGCCTTATTCACCAGACTTGGCTCCTTCCGATTGCCATTTCAAGAATTTCGTCACTTCAAAATATCTAAATAACTGGAAAATTGGGTCTCTGAATGGTTTTCATTAAAAGATGAACAAATTGCCAGAAAGTTGGTCAGTGATGGAAAATACTTTGAGTAAAATATTATGTACCATTCTTTTTAAATAAACGTTTTATTTAAAAAAAAAACAGATGTTTCATATTTATACACCTGGTATTTATCGGCCAGATGATGTTATTTATCTCTAAAAGCCCCACTTCTCACTTTAGAATCTGCGATAATCTTCAGTGTTCTACCCTAAATATCTTATCAGGAATTAGAAGCTCTTTCGTAAAAAACTTATTCCTCCAGAAATAAAAACCGAATTGAATATGGGCAAATAGATAGATCCCACAATCAATCTAGAAGCTCCTTTATAAGCGCGCTACAGTAGCGCTTATAGAGTTTCAGACGACCCAAGATCACATGAATAAGAACTATTACCCATAACAGTGAAGAACTAAAACTGGCATGCAATAGTACAGCTGTAAGAAAGAAGAATATGGTAGATGAAGACTTCACATAAAGGGGAAAGGATAATAAGAAACGAAGGGCTACAGACCGCCAACCAGACGTTACAGACATCGAGCTTCATTCCTCAACATTAATTTATTTCCCGAATTCTACGACTTTTATTTACTCTCTCAATCTCATTTTTATTGAGGATAATATATTATGCCTCCATATCCCTTTCTCAAAATCATTGACATAAAAACCCTGTGAGGAGTAAGAGAAAATGAATAAGTGTTGACTGTTCTGTGGTGGGGGATGGTGGGCGGCTAGCTTTCAATATCAATGGCATCATTTCCCGGACTGTACAATTGTTTCTCGCCCTTTCTCATTCCCTAGTCAATGATGATATATGCATATGTATAGCTTTAAAGCTCATTTTCATAAGCTTTAAGCACACGAGTTATACTATGGAGTACAAGAAAAAATTACCGTTACCTCTCCCTTATTCTCTTAATCTCTCTCTTTTCTAAGTTGAATATGCTCAAATTTTAAAAGATTTTTTCTTATTTCAATATATTCTGTTGTATCTTTTCCATATCACGGGAGTGATCAATTCTCATGCATATCAGTAAAGTTTTTATCATTTATTCCTCACTCTCACTTGTATAAGTATAATTTCTACTACTACACAATATTTTAATCTTCCTGCCCGATATACACTCACAATATCCACACATATCCATCAAGAGAGTTTTGTAACATAATCCAGCAAATTTTTCTTTAGACACACACTCACACACACACACGTACATAAATCTACAGAAAGATAAAGCTAAAGAAAACTTTTCGCCTACTTTTTATAGAGGTAGATGTGTGTATGTGTATATATCTGTATGAGTTTGCGACTAATCCTGAACAAAATGTCTCAAAACTTTTTTATGCTATCGCTTATTTAACTTTTCAATATAAACTTATTGTTAATGTAAGGAAAAAGAGAGTGGAAGTAGAAGTAGCGAGAGGAATATTATATAAAAAAGTACAGTCAGTTCTTGAATTACGTGCATTTAAACTTACAACGAAAAAAATGTCTGGAAAGAATTCAAATGAGAAGTCTTGGTTTCTTGCCTTATACTAAGGACATAGAACACCTGCGGCGCCAAAGGTCTCTGCTCTCCCTTTTCCTTTTTCTCTCTTAACCCAAAGCAGTTCCTGGCTCTTTTCAAGAACTGTGGCGTAACAGTTATGTGCTTGACTGCTATGCAGTGTGCCTGAGATCAATACTTGGCACGGTCAAAAAATTAAAAATTGCAAGTATCCAATAGTAAAAATAGCCGAAGAAAAACTTTTCACCTCGCCTTTGGGATTTAGCATAAAATTGTAAGCTCTTGCCAGCCGTGTACAAATATAACTCAAAATACATGAATGGAAAAAGAAAAGCTCGACGCAGCCCTTCTATGGGATTCGCTATAATAGAAATACCGAAGACGAGTTTCTCTGTGGAGTCTCGATCTAATTCTGTGCTGTTTTATAACAACTGCACAGTCTCAGACCAATACGATGAATCTATCCATCCAATTTATAATTATATATGAAAATCGTCTTGTATTTTATCCAGATAGATGGAAATAGAAATTGATTGATAGAAGAAAGCGGAAAAGATTTAAGAAGAAGTAGAGGAATGGAATGAGTAGAACACTTTCGCGAGATATCACTACCCAGCAAGCATCTTCCTCTTCTTGTGAAGGTTGGAAAATAGCGGAGATAATACTCTGTAGTCTCACTTTCCTCTTCAAAGCAAGAACCACACGCTGGATCGTTGATGATGGTCGTTTGCTGATTAAACATATTGTCCCCTTTGATAAAGCCCGCTAGGACCTTTTCATTAAACAGAGAAAAATATTTTCTGTTCTCTTATTTATTCGGTTCTAAAATAAAGTATTTCAAAGTTTTGCCTGAACTGACTGTGCACCATCTTTGAAAAAATTTTGAGTTTTTCAAAGTCATTTAGGGCAGCTGAATCTTATCTATTCAAAATGTCAAAAATCTCAGTTTACGTTTTTCCTGTAACGAAGAAACCCTTGAAATAAAAATTATTGTTTCGGAGCCGTCCGTATAGAAAACTTGTGTAAAACCCCTAAGGATAACCAATTATTATTATTACAAAAGCTATAGTGCACTGCGGCCAGAGATGATCTTTTGTGCAGCCCTTGTTTTTCACACATTTCTAAATTAAGACTACTAATGAATATATGAATGCGAAAAGCTTGAGATAGGCCCACCATGGGTTGTTGTGCCCTAATAGTAGCAGTGCTGAATCTAAGCACTATGTTTGGTTTTATGCCACATATTTCAGAAGGTCCCGGAGTTCCTTTCCATAGTACGTATTCAGCTCTTTCCATGTCTTCATTGCATAGTCGACATCAATCACCCAACTTCTTAAGGTGAGACATAAAAATACAGTGTCCTGTAATAAGCCCTTAGAACCTAAGTGCCTCCCTTTTCGCTAAGCTGTCCGCCTTTTCACTCCCCCTCAAATCCTGCATGAGCCCGGATCCAAGCCAGTGTAACTTTATTCCTTTTGGATAGTGTTGAATGGAGCTCAAAACAGTCCAAGATTTTATGGTAGATGAGTTTTGTGCTTCTTGAGCTGCTTGACTGTCCGAAAGAATGGAAATGTGGACATCGTTTATTCGCCTACGAATGCATTCTCGGACGCAAATCTCCATTACATGGCCCTCTGCAATAAATATGGCGCGTATTTTTCCCATTGCTACGGCTTTCTGAAATCTTTATCAGAAGACTCCAGCCATAGCACTGCCATTTTCCATTTTAAACCCATCAGTGTACCAAACTTGAGCATTTGACCATGGATTTGAAGATTTGGTACGACCAGTACGTCATTTTTGGTGTCAGGAAGGATAATCTATGGATTGCTCTTAATACTTTACTTTTACATCATATTTTTCTTTGAATATATAAATCTAGCGGAAGTAATTCTGACAGCAATTAGAGAATCACCTGGAGTGGTACCGATAGCTTCGGCGATACCAACACAAACTCTTCTGCAGTCTTTTTAATTAAAAATTTGTGGTTTTAGCATGAAATCTACGCCCCCAAACCATGTGGTAAAAAGAGTTCTGCCAAAAGTTCCATGATACTAAAAATTCGACTTACTTTTGAAATATAGAAATGCTACTCGGTCTTAAATCGAGAACTGACTGTATTAAAAACTAATAGCTGGCGGTAAGAGAGTAGAATGTAACGTACAAAAATAAAGGTAAAATTTTCAATTATATCAACAAAAACAAAAAAAATCCTGACAACTTTGCTTCTTTTTTGGAAGGTACAGACAACGCTGCCGCCATCTTAAATTTTGTTTCTTTTCTTTTTTGAAAGGCATCATCATTTTTAGCCAATATTTTGCAAGAGCAACATAGTAAAAATAATTAGAGGTGATTATTATTTATTAAGATAAAATACCCTTTTCTTCTTCAGCTGCTTCCATCTCTTTCGCTCTTCCTTTATTCTTGTTCCTCTCCTGCTGCTACTTCAGCAATGAAAAATGTTTTTATTATAAAGTTAGGTTAAGTTTTGAGCGTTTGAGTTAAGTTGAGAGTTGAGTTGACTGTACTTTAAATGAGAAAACTCACAAATAATTCACCTGTGTTTTGTTGTTGTTGTTGTTGCTGCTGCTGGTGTTGTTGTTGTCAGTTTTGACGCGCCATTTTTCAATAACAAAACCAACAGCAACAACAAACAAAAGAGTTTCTTTGTTTTAAGTAAAAATTAAGACAAAAGCATTTTTGGTTGACTGCATATTTTAGGTACACATTGAAAATATTATAAAAGAGTAGTGGAGTCTGGAGTCGAAGCCTTTGTTTCCTAAAAAGATAGGTAGCAAAATTTGTAGGGTCTCTCGTCAAATTGAAAGTAGTAGGGAGTAGAGTAGAAGAGTTGTAAAGCGTTTTGAAGAGTGTGTATTTATTTGTTGGTTTGTTTTTGGGTTGGTGGTTGCTGCTTTTGATAATGTTGTCCCTGATGAGCCTGCAACTTTTTTTCTGCTAGGTGATGAGGCTCATTTTTCATATTCTCTGCGCTTAATATCCTTGTGTTCGTTTTATTTTTCGACAGTGAATAATGATGAATGAATTGGAATGAATGAATTATGCTGCTGCGCTCTTCTTAATGAATTTATGACAATTTTTTTGTATTGTATTGTGAATTGGTCAAATAATAATACGGTGACATTTTAAAATGTCATCATCAACATCATCTTCAAAAATGATTTGATGACATTTGACGCATCCCTTTTTATTTCTTTTATCATTTTGTATTTTTTTTGCAATAATTTAAATAATGAGGATATTGTTATAAAAAAATTTGGAGTGTAAAAGTTTTTTTAATATTATAAATAAATTAAAATAAAAAGCTATTTAGGCTAAATATTGAGAGTCATTTTGATAAAGTCTTAAAAAAAATGATAGATATCAGCCACTTTTGAAATTAATTACTCTGTGCAACAATTTGACACCTAATAAAATCAAATGGCGAATGAGTAACTTTTTAAAGGTGATTCGAGGTCGCTGATTCCAACCCTATACTCATGTCATGCTTAAAGACCCATAATTTTTTTACGTTACGTTACCTAATCCACACCAAACCTACTGTGAGACAAAATTACTGCTATAGTGCCGTTTTAAAATCATTTCCTCACCTAACACTTAAGTAATATAGACCCATAATAAGCTTATCTTGTAGAATTTAGATATCCTAGCAGATTCTTTGGATTAACTGCTAAGCAATCACATAAGTCATCAAGCGAAACATAAGTCATCCCAGAAACCTATATTTGACCCTTGCCAAAGCTGGGCAATTATTTCTTATTCTTCCGAGTTTCCGCAACTTCTGCAGTGAAAGTTAAATATCATTCGCAGTTTCTCTACATGTGTACCTATACATCAAAGGCCGGTGCAAATTGCCGTAAGCCTAGCATTATCGGAAGGATCCCGCTTAATGAACTCGCGACATTGAAGTCCACACGCAAGGTAATACAAGATGTAAGTGACTTCCACCCCCGATTAGCCAATTGACGATAATGCAAGAACGTGCTCCTTCTCGACTTCCAAAAGGCTGAAACCGGTACCACTAAGGTTTCGCCAAGAAAAGCCCCCGAGCGAGTCAATGCATGAGCTTTCTCTTACGTTCAATGTTCCTCCAAAGGTGGTGGATTAGAGCGACTTTTTTCTGCCTGACTATCGATAAAAATTACATATTTTTCGTGATATGTAAAAAATGGCATCATTGGTTTGACGTATACATTGATTTATAGCCGCCTGTGGTTAGTTTATCCCTACACCTACCTCATATACCAAGCGCTCATTGTGCTTGGGAATAGCGATGATACAATCAACGCCAAATCATGACGCGTCGTTGCAATACTAGCCGATAGTCAAGCGGCTATCAAGGCACTAAATATTAAGGAATGTATGAACAAGGGGAAGAACAATCTAAGAATCATTACAGAAATTCTAACAGGACACTGTAGATTGAACTATTACCATCCAAATTGCGATTTTTGTTGTTGTAATAACTTATGAAGGTCTTCCGGAGATAGTGAGGAATCTACGTAGCACATCTTAGGACAGTGTCCTGCACTTACGCATACTCGAAAAAGGAATCAGAACGGCCATCAAATTCCAGATATCATCTGTACTCCATAGAAGTAAGATCAGTACTAAAATTCTAAAGGAGGTTGGACTTATGGAAGTACTTTAAGTTCCTGAAGGTGACACATTGCCCGCATCTGCTAATATCTTTACCCCCGTTTAATACCGAGTCAATAGAAATTTCTTTTTAAATTTAACTCGAGTATTTTTCAGAGAAAGTTTTTCTTCATGAAAAAAGGAAATTAAATTAAGTACTTCGATAAATGGCCGATAAAAAAACCGTTGAGAAAAGTATTGTACTGTTTTTGGAGAAAACAATCCTGGCTAAAAATTATGGGGGTCCCAAAACATCAGAATGACCTACGAGGTACACATTTCCCAGAATACTCCGAAAGCCAAGTTTTTTACATTAGAACCAAGCCACTCACACTACGTAAGTAAGTAATGGAATCGTTTGTTGTTGTAATTACATTAGAAAAATTAAATATGTTTACTATAGACCCATGGTTCAATTGCCTACTTTCAAATTTCTTCTCGATACTACAAAAAAGTTCTATACAAAAATACATATTTATTTATGTAACTTCAATATATCAGCCCCTTTTCTTTACCTACATTTTCCATTTTCAGTTGTTCTCAATGAAAAGTATCCTTGCTTCAACATAACCTCATCATGTCTGTCAATTAGCAAACAACATTGAACCCGCATCATAATGTCAGAAAGTTAAAATTTTCAGAAATTTCACTTCACTTATTTTATTATCTTCTTTACCACACAAAAAATGAACAAAATAAAAAGGATATCAAAAGCAAAAAGCTAAAAAAAGAACAAGTTTACCTTACTCTACTCCAGTTACAGTAGTTTTCGGTCAAGAGCACTTCAAAAGACTGGCAAAAATAGTTCGTACCAATTGAAATATCGATTTTCGAACAAATTTAATAACACTGAAGTACATATGCAAAATAGAATGCGTGGTATTCCTTTCTATGTTCCCCTAGTCGCAGTAAGACAGGGTTAGGATGCGATATTTTGGATGCTAAGGCAACCCGCTTTGGAAGTCGCCTCTCTGATCAAGAGCAACCACTTAAAGGATTCACATGATCATGAAAACCGGGGCTACCGGCTTAGGCTCGTTGGCATCTCAAGCCGAGTCGAAAGCGGTTAAATCATCTGCCTATCTTGGCCGACCACATGTCGGACTCAACTGATAAATTAGGTAGACGGGGAATGTATAACTTAGATATCTTTAGTGTATAAAGTCTGGCTACGACTGAAACTTTTCCAAAGCGTAGTAAGTGAACTCTTAATTACGCTGAACAATTCGTTTTTTCAAACTCTAGGAAAAAAAATTGCCTTGACTGGCGACAAAAATTCGATTCCTAAACCTGTCAAGCCCAACTTCCTGCTTTCTTTTGGAGGTGGATCAAGGCTTCAGATTTATCACCCTTCTGATAGGAGTCTCGAGCCCTTCAATGTTTGCCATGTTCACATCCCAAACTAGAAGGTTCAACAAAAGCGTTTCGAATCGTGGCTGTGGGATATTATAGAAAATAGAAAGAGAGCGAGAGACTGTGAAACTGTCTCTGGTTCTGAACAACGACTGAATATCAGTAAAGCTCACCATTCTAAAAAATCATCCAATTGTGGGTTTGTGTCTCAGCTCAGTTGTCTACTCTTACAGCCCCACCCGAAGTCTGACAAACGACCCACCGAAAAAGCTGTAAAAGGTGATGAAGTCAGATGCCCCAACTTCAAACATGTTGTCTAGAGCATTGGAGATTTTATGACACACAATGGATATTTTAATAACGAAAATGCTCTGTTACAACCGAAAGTTTGCTTTAATCTTCGTTTCGAATTACGAGTGACAAAATTTATTGAGTTATTTGGAAAGGTCGAAAGCTCGATTGAAATAGGTTCGTTATAAGCGAAAAGTACTGTGTAAAAAAAGTGTAAAAAAAGCTTAAACTCATGGCTAGTGAAAAATGTATGCAATTATTTACAATAGGTTGCGCATTTTTGACGTTTTCAATAATGAAAATTGTATGCTACGCAGCGCAGCGCTTATCGATAGCAATACACGGGAAAAAAGTGAAAAGAAAAGAGTTGTCAGCAGGTATCAGCCTCCGGCTCACTGCCTCTCTCTCACTTTTCCTCCGATTTCACTGTATTTGTATATGTGTAATGGCATGAAAATGGAAAATTGATTGTTTTTATAAAGATTTGCACGCTGTTGTTTTCTGCTTTTTTACGGTTCAATGAATTTTCAAAACTATGCAAAGAACTGAAGTTCACTTCTTCTTTTTTTTAGTAGTGTGAGGAAAGAAGAAACGAAATGAATGAAAGTATTATAAATAATAAATTATTTAATTTACTTTAAGGCAATCGGGTTGCTCAGCTGCTTTAACAATTAAGCTTTCATTCTTAAATAAAATTGAGGTATATGTACGCTACAATGACAATGATAACTGCCAAAGTGACAGTTCAGTTTTGACATTATTCACTTTAATTGAAATTGAAATCATTTATGTATTTGTACCTACTTTTTTCAAACCGAACTTTTACCTACTTTCCTTTAAATTACTTTGAGTGGTGGGATGGGGTAAGGTGAAGTGAGGTTGTTGGTACTTGTGTATATCTTTTTATAACATTTTATGTTTATCTTTGATCTTAATAGTTACTTTGACAATTTTCATTTTGACATTTGCGCCATTAAAAAGATTATCTGCGTACGTTGGTTGCCTGTTTTTGCTTTCACTTTTGACTGTTGGCTCGTGGCTTTGGCAACACTGGTTGGTTCTGGTCCTCTTCTCATTTTTCGCATTTGTAATTTGATTAATTCATTTTTGTTCATGTTTTGTGCAACTTTATTATATTTTCTTTTTCTCCATCTTTTTTCCTTTATTTTATTTTTATTTTTTTTTTTTTTTTTTTGTTAATTAAGGCTATTACTTGGAAATTATTTTCTGTTATTTTTTCGCTTCCATAATTTTAATGAATTAAGTTAATTTTTTTCGTGGGCGTATATTTACGTATTTATTTAAAAGCTTAAGGAAGTAGCTTATGAGTCTTTGTGTTGTTTTTTTCTTTTTTTTTTTTTTGAATAGGAATATTTAACGACATTTATGGAAATTCTTGGACCTAAGAGCCCTTTAAAACTCCTTCTTGTCTTTCAAATAATCATAATTTTGTTAGAGAGATAATTTTTTACGGCGGCCTTTAAGATCTATTGTATGTATTTCTCTCTCTTAATCTATTCTGCCTGCAAAACCACATCCAGTCCTGTCTCACTCAAGAATTTTGAGAAATGGATTCAAGGTGAGTTAGTAGCTGCCCGTTTTTTTTAGCTGCCTCATCTACTTGTTCATTCCCTTGCAACCCGATGTATCCTGGCAAATAACATAAAACCCAGAACAATAATTTTTCCCAAACAATTCCATATTAATTAAGAAGTGGTATCAAACGAGCATAATGCTCAAATATCTGCATGACTGTCCGACATAATAACAGTATTTGTCTTATGTAGTGGAGTGCTGTCAGGGCTTGACCATGTTTTGACTTTTACTCATAACTTCCGTTGAATGCCGAATTAATGTTGCATATCATTAGAAAGATCTCACAAATTGAAATGTTTTTGGTAACATTAAAATATAATCGGAATAATAGTTAAGGAGTTATGAACATTTACAAAAAAACTGAAATTGTAGTCAGGGTCGAAACACTGAAGAAAATCAATAAGAAATGGAGGGTTATGATTAAAAATAACATGGAAATTAAAGAAAAAGGAAAAATTTAAAAATCGGGAAAAGAGACCTGAAATTAAAATAAAAATCCCTCTGTATGAGTTTTAAGAAAAATTTTATTTTATTATACAAACACGATAAAATAACACGAAAAATACTCACGGGTGAAAAAATGTATTTCCAGAGTCAAAACGTATCATTCCAACAAAATTGTCGGTGGTCCGACCCTGATTACAGGCACTGCTCCGACTCTGAAACCACACGCATCATTTACAGCATATTCGCGTGATGCAAACAATATGAAATGCTATATATTTCGACTTCTTAATCCTTATCGAACAATTTAATCAGAAAACAGATTTTTGCAGTAGATGGAGTCTGGTACGTGCGAGAACCGAACATGACGAAACTGTTCAATGGTTTCTTCTTAGTTTTCGATTTGGCAGTGATCCTCAATCTAAATGAATGCATGAAATTCTACTGCCTGTACTGACAGGGGTACAAGTTCGAATGCTATTCCATATTTTGTTAACTAGGCATTTTCAGCTATTCCTCTGAATCCTTTTTAGAAGAATGGGAACGTATTTCGAATATGGCATTTTGTGCGAGAAACTTTGCCTTGCAAATAAATCTAAATCAACTTCTCCTTCACCTTCACTTGTATATTAAGAAGATTGATTAGACTTACTGAATATATCACCGACCCATGGTATGCCATGATCTATCTCGGTCCATTGGTGCTGAAAATTACTGCAGATTGCCGCTATTTCAGTAAGAAAAGATTTGGTAAGACTTACAGATTTATTCTCGGGGTATTAGGATATCTGTCAGTTCAGTACGGTTACTCTGGAAAATAAGTAAATAATATTGATGTGATAACTAGCGGATCTAGAGGCTAAAAAGCGAATCCGCTAATGGCTGCGTCCCAAAGGCCTTTTAGTAATTCTGTAATTTGTGGAGGTTTACCTAGCTGACCCGGAAATTTCTTTGAGACTAATCTTTGAAGCATTTCTGCTTTTAATAAACTGTTGAAATTGACTATAAGACTACTTTTTAAGTATCATCTCTAAAACTTCTGATTGCACGTATCTTCGAAACACCTTTTTAGGTTGATTCCGGAATTCCTCTTTAAAATAGATTTTGTAACTCCCCTGTGAATTTCATATCTAAAACTCGTCTTTGGAAAATTTTTCTCTAAGCCTAAATACAGTTGACACACACACACAACACACACACACAACTTTTTTGGGGAGTTTTCCATTGAAACTCATCTTAAAGTTCCCTCTTCTTGAAGCATCAACTGAAACTGCTCTTTGAAACTTCCCTTTGGAACCCCTTCTTAAAATGAAAAGGATTGCGTTGATTAGGAAGTGTAACAGGTAAGAGAAAAGAAGGTGTTGAAGATCCTCTTATGTGGTTCGATTAGTGCTCCCGTCACTAGTCGCCATTTCCACCACCACCAACTATTATTATATTATATTATATTTATTATTTTGTTATAATTATCTCTATCTTTTTTCTCTCTGGTATTTCATGTTAAATTCACTCAGAATGTCAGTCTGGTATTTGGTATACGGTATAAATTTCTAAGACTTGAGAAAATTCTAAGTTAATTCTCCAGAGACTCATGCTACGAGCGCACACACACCCGTTTAATTCAATATAGAATCACAACCCCTGTGATAATTTTCTAAATTGCTTCTGCTTTCAGCTTTCCGTTCCACTATTTCAGAACGATTCGTTCAGAAGGTATCGCTGAACATTCACTTTGAATTTGGTAAGGTCGCAAATCTCAATAAAATATTTGCAGGGAGCGTAAAAAAATTATTTTTTAAAAGACTATTTGAAACTTCTCCAGAGAACTCTGGCTACTTGCTAACACCTTTTTCAGAGCACGAATTTGTTT
Organism: Toxonevra muliebris; assembly: GCA_963691655.1. Taxonomy (NCBI): domain Eukaryota; kingdom Metazoa; phylum Arthropoda; class Insecta; order Diptera; family Pallopteridae; genus Toxonevra; species Toxonevra muliebris. The sequence goes on from OY829329.1 coordinate 28,882,664, forward strand.
CAGTTCAAACTTTAAATACCTGTGAACGGGCGTCCTCTTTTTAATTGACCGTCTTTTTTTTTTTTTGTTAAGTTTTTTCTCGTATATTGCAATAACGAATAAAAATATTTACAGAAAAAATCTCCTACAAAAGTTTTAAATTAAGCTATAGAAGAGTAAAAAGTTACTAATTAATAATATTAATTATTTACAATATTCTTTACTTACCACTTGCCTCCTTCGAAAATCTCATCATCATTTACTGTTCAGTCACAGACGCTCACTATTCACGTTATGTTTCAGCCAACTATTGCTACCAGCCATTGCCACTGTGCTTAACATCTGTCAAATACAACAACAGCAACGGGAACTAAATACAAACAAACAAATTAAATCGTTAGCCACTTTTTCATTAAAACTAATTACAAATTCAAAACGTTTTTCCACAACATTTAAATTGTTCTAAAAATCTAATAAAATTTCAAATACATATACACATACAAGCAACAACTCATTCACTTTCACTTCCTTGGAAGCCTTCATTTCACGTCCCATTCTCCTCCCACCCTGCCCTGTTGTCTTTTCTTCGTTTTTGCGTAAAACTTTCATAATTCATTTGAAACGTTTTCTCAAGAATTTGAAAATAAACACAGCCGTCGCAGACTTCCTTCATGTTGTTGTCGTCGTTCGTTTTTGACGCTCTACAACCGACCAGCAACTTAACACAGCTTACTCAAGATTTCTTCTTTTTTCTCTCTCTCTCTCACACGCTAAACCTTGCTTGCCTCTATCGCATTCTCAGTAACAGTGGCAGCAGCAGCGCCTTTAACGTCGCCACCATTTTGATTTATGATTATTGTTATTGGTGGCGAATTTTAAATCACACAAAAACTGAGTACGCACACAAAATTTTTGCCAACTTAACTAAAATTATGGCTACATAGAAAAGTCACCAAGAATTCACTTGAGCAAAGTACAAAATTTTGTAGATATTCACCGACAAATTTTGATGCTACAGAGAGAGTAATGAATGCTAATTGCACACCGACTCGAGAGCTGATCCCACAATTTCAGTTAACTATTTATGTAGCGCTTATCTCTTGTTAGTCATGGTCTTGGTTCAAAAAAGAAAGCTTGGCAGTTACTTACCTCTAGCTAGACACCAAAATCAATACAACCTTACAACTTGAGTGCAGCGCATATTATACTAAAAAGGACATTTGCCTTCGATTTACAACATTTACTTCGACTCCCACACGCTTACAGCTGCTAACGTGTTTTGATGCTCACCTCACGCAAACTTACTTCTTCGCCTCTTTCGCATACATCAGCCTACTCTTTCTCTCTCCCTCTCTCTCTCCCTCTTTGAGTATTTATATGAATTTAGTTCTGACTGTTGCTTTTGCTTGTGCCATTTTTTGTTTGTTTTTTGTTAAATGTCAACCTTCTCTCATTCTGAACCTTGAAGTCCTTGTCGTTTCCCTTTTTTGTAACGTAGCTATTACTGTTGTTGTTGTTGTTGTTGTTTTTTGCATTTCTGCTACCTCCACACAAAACATTGAGCGCAGAAAGTTGGCAGCAGCTGGTTTTGTCATTATTAATAACTGTTAATTATTCACTATGATTTTGTGATTCAAGAGTATAACAACAACAACAACAACAAAATGGCAGAGCAACAAAATAGCAACAAAGTACTGCTCTCAACTCTCCTCTCTGAAACGGTATCCTATAATTTTATTTTGATATTCTTTGTTTGTTGTTACTTTTCCTTTTTTTTTTTTTTGGTATACAATTTTCTCCGTCTTTTTTTGTTTGGTGTTGTTGTTGTTTTTTGTTTTAGCTGGCGCACGCAAAATTTTTCCTCTGAATTGTATTGAACATGAAAAAGTTTTCCTCTCGCTGGAGCGAAAGAGAAAGAGAGAGAGAGAGCAGGAGAAATTATTAAAAAGTTTATTTTACGTGAAGTTTATTGAAATGCATAAATTATTGACGTTCATTGAACTTTTTTTCAGTAAAGGCATAAAATAAAAAGTTTCAGTTCTTTTTTTCAAGAACAGGGAAACAAAATAAAGTTTAAAATTCCGTACTTAACAAAACGGAATTCTTTAAATATTTTAAAGCTATCCCAGTTTTCCCTACATATATAACCTCATTAAATTAAGCGAGATTTGCACTTTAACGATTTAATTTTTTTAAAACCCATTTCTGAAATAGAGTAAACTTTAATTTCAAATTTTGTTTGAATAGCTTGGTTCAGACCTCTAAAAGTTCTCTCTGAATATCCTCATGAAATCGAAGTTTTTCTTTGATAAACCATCTCCAGTACATTTCTTCGCATCTTCACTTTATTGTTTCGCTTTTGGAGGTCTCAACTAAAATCACCAAACATGTTCAACTGCTGAATTGGAAGAACTATTGGAGCTTAGTCAAGGTGCAATGCACCTCGTGGAAAAGGGTGGTTCTAAGGCAGAGTTTTCATCTGCAAATTGCTTAGAATGAGAAACGGCAAGTTCCTTTTATTTTGTTCACATCTGCAATTTACTCCTATAAAGACTTTCTGGGAGCAACTTGCTGGAATTTCCCTGCAGATGTAAACTGCGACTAAGACAGTAGTCGTGTAAGCAACATTTTAGAAAAACTTTGTTAAAAGAATAAGTAGTACTAAAAAATGGGAGAGTTTTTAATGTAAGCACAGATGTGCCAAGGACAGAGGATGAAACTGGGGTAGGAATATTTGGGCTCAAAAGCAAATGCAAAAAGCGATATGTGTAAGTACAATTACACCTAGACAAGAGGCACAAAAGGCGAAATTATGTCATTATGTCATACAGCCAAGCAGCCATTCGTTTAATGTCACCTCTTAATTAGTGTAAAATAGCTTGAGTAAACTCAATTAACTAGACAACGGCAATCAACTTGTGATATGTAAGGTCCCGTGCAAGAACACATCGGAGTAGAGGGAATATGGCCTAAACCTTATTGTGAAGTAGGAGACATCGTAATTAGCAGAATACTCAGGCAGAAAGAGAGGGGAGGCAATCCGAGATGCATGGGCATGTTTACCAAGTGCAGAATATTAACCCTCTAGTGCATATGACCGCCTACAGATGGGCAAGATTTGAAAGCACATTACAGGCAAAAATATTGGAAACATTATGCAAGTGGGACAATTTAGTCACCTAATTTATTTAATTATTTTGCGTAGAAGGGAATTGAATTAACCGAGAACTTTGTAAAGATTTTAGACAGAAAACGTAAAATTCCTAGTCAAATTAATAGTGAATTACTATATGTGCAATAAACTACTAAATTACGATGTATGTACCTATTTTTGTTTGTTTTTAGCTGTAATACCTGTTCTTTTGAATTATCAGGCTAACACTTTTTAGAACCATCTGTATAAGACCGCCTAGAATCGGAACTCCATCTTTGGGGTCTACAAAGCTGGAACTGATTTTGATAGGAAAATTAACCCCGTATTCGTGGTTTTGTGGCTTACATTTTACTTCAAACTGCATTTTATATCAAAAAATCTTGCTTATGCACTAGAGGGTTAAACTAGGATCCATAGACCCGGCTACGATACTCAAATTATTGAGGGGACGGGACTTGATGAATAACTCTAAGCAGGCGGATAACAAATTTTGTATAAAGGTAGCGGTAAAACAAAAATTGTCTAATAAAAATTTCTTAAAATCTATGTAGAACAGTCGCCTATACACACAATGATTGACTAAGCTTATTTTCTATAGCAGTTATGCTACTTTTTAGCCCATATTGGCTTAGAGTCTTTTAAAATTCTCCACGAAAAAACATTTTTACGTTATCTTGTGAATTTGCCATTTTAATCCCACTATTTTTTGGAATTCGTCTTTAGAACTTCTCCTTGGAACGCTTTCTTTAGGGGAGGATGTGGGAATTGGCACCACTTAAGCGAGATCTGCAAAATATGGTTAAAAGAAACATTTTGATAACCTTTTGTATATTAAATGAAAAATTTATTTATTTAACTTTAATGCTGTATACAAAAAAACTTATAAAAATTGTATTGAACAAAAAATATATCATATAATAAAAGCCACTACCTTTTCTCTTATTACCCCAGGTACGGGGTAATAAGAACCAGGCCTGGGGTAATCCGAACCGTAGTAATTAATATTAAAAGAAAATAATATAAAAGCAAAACAACAATAAACTGAGTTTAAATTCATATTAAAAATAAAAACACTTAATTATTTAAGTTTCACAACTACAAAAATCACACACATATTCGCTTTGATTTTCAATTCAAAGCATTCGCATGTGTCCAGGTTCCATATGCTCGCAGCGATACCACAGCTCATTGTTATTATCATTCTATGTTATCGTCGGTGTCATCGTAAAGGAAAAGCTTTATGAAAGTCACCTGTCCTCTTCCTTTTTAATGAAGCGTCCGGCTACTGTTCACTTTCAGTTTTTTCACACCTTTATTTTGAGAATTCTATTTTCTCTTTCGATATACTTTTGCCTATTTACATATGTTTGTTTTAAATGCTTTTGACAGTAGAAGTACTTAAAATATTGGCCAAATCTCTACTTATTGTTTTTTCTGTTACATCGGGTTCATTTGGAATTCCAGTGCTGGTAGTAGGAATATCAAAGTTACAGGCTTCCTACGCTTATAGAAAGAACTTTGCCTTCCTGCTGTTGAATTTCACCTGAGGATGGTGACTCAAAAGATTCAATGTGTTTTTGTGTTTTTCGGGTGGTTGCAAAAATATTTGATAGTAAGTAAATCTTGCAATAACTTTTTTATTTATTGAGTGAGAAAAAAGTGGTTCAACTATGTTATTCCGGTGTTATTTAATTAAAGAATAAGCAATAGTTTCTTTTTATAAATGTTCAAAAAGTTTAAAAAATTATGTTTTTATGACAGTGGTTGCTCCTGGGGCACATTCTCCAGAATGTGGATGGGGCGGTTTCGACGGCATATGATATGAATTTTAGACAGTATAATGTTAAATTAAGTCATATCTAAATAAATTCCTCTGGATCAGTACTATCCACTTTTATTTACATGTATATACAAATGCTTATTTTTTTTAAAATAAATAACTTATATTTTTTAACAAAATATTTTAAAAATAAATCATTTATATTTTTGTTACTTTATGTTATAAATAAATTTTCATAAATTAAAAATAAGTAGAACTTATTCTGACTGATAATATGTAATAGTAATACACAAGAACAAAAATTAAAAAAAAAAATAACTATTACTTTATCAAAAACCATGAATTTTATTCCTTGGCGGTTGCACCCCATCCCCTTGACGAATGTACCCCATGACTGGGGCACTTTCACCATTTTGGACTACTTGGAAAATCATCAAAAAAATAATAGAAATCATTGAGATAATCAACTCATAAAGATAACAGATGAAAGCTAATAAATGTAAATTTCTAATTAAAAAATATTTAAAAAAAAAAATTTGAGTTTAGCCTAGACAACACTTTAAAAAAAAAGTGGCGAATGCTCCCCCTCTACCCTACCCTTAAAACCAGAAACTATTTTTTCTATAGAAGCGACCTTGTGTAGTTATACCAGGAATAATGGATTTGCAGCAGTTGCAGACAAATATCATCGTTGCTTCAACTATTTTATGTATATTCATACACAGCACCTGGAGGTACATCTTTTTCAAGAAGGGCTGAATATCTTGTATTGTAAAAAAGCTCAATAGCTTCACTAATCGCTTCCATAGCCCAATTTGCTTTTTAGGTGTTTCCCGGCATTGATTATTTTAATTTGATATTTTTTTTTTTTTGTGTGGGTTAATTGGAGCCAGGCTGAATCCAATTACCCCAAGTCATATTCTTTATCAATAATTAAAAAAAAGGAGGAAAACAAGATGCATCCGTATTACTATTTTATTTATCACTTCCGTTAATTAACATTGCACTATATACAATAAAAATTGTTTCACTGAAAGAAGATATACCAAAAAATTACTTCACAACACAGAAAAACCAAATTTGCATTCTCTGGCCCACATCAAACAATATTTACAGAAAAATTGTGTAATTGCATAAACTACAGTTTACGAAATTTTAATGTGGTTCTAATTTCCCCGTGTTTATAATTACCCCGTCCTCGCCTATATCTTTTTGTAGCACACGTTTTTGAAGTTTCTCTTTTGGAGCTTATCTCTCGTTTGGCCTCCACTTTAAAACTTCTTTCTAGAGCTTTTCTTCTATTTCTTTTTTATTCTTCCAACTATTTTGTTCTTTTACTAAAAAACAAGATTATGTTAAGCGATACCTGATTCTGAACTTGTTTGGAATTATATAAGGTTTCAGGGGATAATCTCATGACCAGGGAGCGGAAAAAAGGCAAAATAAAATTTAAAATCTATAGTATTCAACGATTTTTCAATTATTTTTTAATTCTATCTCTTTCTTTCTCATTTAAAATTTCAAAACCAAGGCTAACTACAGATAGAAAATTTTATTTTGCTTTTTTTCGCTCTCTGCTCATGACCACAGTATCCAGTTGTGATTCCGACCAAAACTCTCCAAACTCTCAAGGCAAAGTTAATGCGGTAGAAGGAGGACAAAGGTCAAAGTGTTGAATATCAAACATATATAATACTTCAGTAGGAGTGCTAAAGTCGCATATTCTCGATTGCACATAAATAGGGCGAATTTAGTTAAAAGTACTTGTATTATTTTTTAAAATTGTATACAAATATATAAATAAAATTAATGTTGGTTAGTTACGATCAGTTAGTCAGTTATGACTTCGAAACAAATTCTATAATAAATCAACCCTCTCAACTCATCGTTATAGCCCAGCTGGACTTATCATTTGGACACAGCAGTACTGGTGCGCCTGGCTTTAGTAATTCCATGGCCCCAATTTAGATTTATTAAGAGTCTCTCCAGTGTGCAGTGGCAGTGTGCTAGACTTCCATCCTGGGTTCAATACTCAGCAAGTGTTTTGCATTCTTAGTGTTAGCCCTGGCAATCAACACAGCTCTTAAAAACAAATAAATAGGTTGACCAAATCGTATCTTAAATCCTCAATATCAGCTACACAATTTCAAATTGTCAAAAATAATAAATTCATAAAATTTATTTCTGCAGAACACCGACACTTCTAATCAATTGATTAATATTAATAAACGTTATGCATATTTGAATAATTATTTCTTTAAATAATAAGTGAAAGGACTAATTTGCATTTCCCCTTTTCGCACTGAATCCATTTCTTGCTCGAACCCATCGCAATAGAAATCAGTATCAGTGCGCGCACATACACACACTCACTATTTGCCATAAAACAAAAATATTTTTAAAATTATTCTGGATTGCATAAATTTTTACACTTCAAGACAACAACAAGAAGAGCAGCTAAAGAAAAAGCGTCACAGCGCCTTAATTTATGCTTTGGAAAATTCGTAAAAATTAATTACAATCAACGATAAAAGAAATTATTTCAAAAATGTAGCAAGACGACGTCCAACAGCGACGACAACGAACTAATTCAATAATTTATGCACATTTTTTAACGCATGAAAAAACGACGACCGACAACAACAACAACAGCAGTAACAGCAAAAAGTGGCAACCCTAAAACTGCTACAATTTTTCCAAAAATTCAAACTCACGTGAGGAGAGAGAGAGAATAAGAGAGAACATGGTGAGGGAGCGCACATACACACACATAAAAAGCATAAATCCTTTTTTACCACTCAAAGCAAAACCAAGCAGTATTGAAAAAAAAATGTGTGAAACAAAATAGCCGACATGAAAAAAATGTTATCAACATATTTTTTAATTAAAAATTGTGAAATCCTTTTGAGTGTGTCGTCCATGTGTATTGGGCCTGTCTGTTTGTCTAGTGAAATGTTGAAATGCTCGAAAAAAAATGAATGAAGAATGCAACACAAGCACACAGCGCGATTCAGACTCAAGCTCTGCTTCTTTTGGTACCCGCTTGGACGCCAGCAATAGGACAATGGGTGTTGCATGTATGGGTGCGTTTTCATTAGTCCTTACTGAATACGTGTGTGTGTATTTGTGTGTGCATTTCAAATTGAGCGGATTAAGTTAAATTACAATTTTCTCTGACAGAAAAACGCATATATAAACTTTTCCATTCACTTTTTCCCCCTGAATTCGTTATGGGTTTCCTTACTTTTTTATACGAATACTTTCTGTACAATATAAATCTCATGGAAGTGTATGCAGTGAAAGAACAATAACAAAAACGCATAGAAAATGTGTATATAGTAGTAGTAGTAATAATAATAGTAGTAATGCTGCTGTTACTACTACACAGTTGTAGAAATAATAATAAAAACTATTTACCCACATACAACAATAGAAATGAATGAGAAAATTAAAAGTAAACGTCAATGTTTGTTATTGCATACAGCGCTTTTATTATGACTCCCCAGAGTGAACAAAGAAATGGAATGAGATGATCAAGGAGCGGAGTGGGAGGCCACACAGCTGTCTGACTGAAAAGCCTATGTCTCTCATTTATGTATGCACACCCGAACACAAAAGAATTAATGCAATTTATGCGCATTACAATTGCATGTCCTTGGCAATCATACATTGAAATAAACAAATATTCTAACACCACAGTGCAGGCATCAGTGGAACAATTCGTTATGGACACGTGTGAAGCACAGTGCAACAACACAAAAAGAAGTACGGACGGAAGAACGAAAACGAAAAAGCCCAAGTTGAATTATATTGTCAGCAACGAGCGGCGTGTAGCATTGACATTGTCCTTAGTTAGTTAGCTTTAAGAGTGCTAGTGGTGGTGGTGGCTAGGTGGCAATATCATAGATTGCAATAACGATGGTGGTGTCCTTTCGAAAATTATTTATGCTTTAAGCACACGATACGCTCGTTCACTCATTCACATCTCTCAAATTGGATTAGTCGAGAAATGCATGCATATGTTTGTTGTCATTTTGAGCACTTACATATTTCAAATATCTGTAATTGTAATTTTAGACATTCGTCTTGCAGTTGCTACTGCTGATTATTTTCTCATATCTTTTCAGTCTTTTTCTTTATAATTATTTTCATTTCTAACCACTCTAACATACATATTTAGATATATCCTGTTACAGGATATGCTCAATTTTCACATAATACAAAAATTGTAACGGGATATTAATGCTGCTGCATTTTTACATAAGTATTTCTCTATGTGGGGGAGTTTATTGGAAGGGCAAATCGAAGAGGTGAACGGAAGTATTTTGATAATGCGAGGGTATCGTGTTTTGTTTCATTATTTAATTTAACATAAAAATCAATGGAAATCATAATCGAAAATAAAAATGTGACGCACCGTAGGAAATTTGTGGTTTGCTTATCGGAGTTTATGCTTACAAAGTTGCAACCGAAAATAACAATATTTATGTTGGTATATTGAATCTTGCTTTACATAACCAAAAACAAGATTGGCCCACTTCCACAGAGAGGTCGACCCATAGTAATGCAGTGAAATCTATCAAAAAAAAATGTATTCTCTTGAACAATTGAGTTCTTAGATGAGAAGAATTTTCCTATCTTAACCCAAAGGTACTATAAAGGTCGGTTTTGGACATATTCTACCGTGTATAAGTTAGGTTAAATATAAGTGCTCGGGTGCCAAAGATTTGGTCCATTAGGACGTCCCTATACTTTGTAGAAACCTCCACACCCATGAAACAGATCTCCTCAAACATCTATTCATTCTGGAATCAATCAGTACTCCTGATGAATATTACAAGGTGTGTTGGCGGGATCTCCGCTAGGTCCTACATTTCTGTAAACAGTCTGCCTCCTAAGGAACGGAGTCGATGGATTTGGAGTTTGGGGCATTCACAAAGGAGGTGGTAGACGATCCCATTTTTTCTTCGACTTTTCAGCTTCTGCAATAGTTTGATACTGCGACTCCAATCCTCAAAGCCATTGCGGCAAATATCACAAAGGCTTATGAGTACTCCAACTAGAGCTCGAGTTTGTTTTCTCTCTAAACAGAGAAAGTTCTGAGTTCTTTTCTTGTCAAGAGAAGGCCATAAGCTTCGAGCTATTTTACAATCGCTCCGGGTTTGCCTGGATCTGTTGATTGTTTCCTCCGCTTTTTGGTCTAGACTTAATTTCACGGTTCCTATTGGTATGTTTAATGGCACAAAAACCGCGTCATCTTCGTTAAGAACTAAATTTTTTTTTATTGGTTTCACCAGAAATTTGTGATCTATTTTTTTCAATTTTTGATACGAAATTTAAACCAGAAAATGTAAAAATTACAATTTGGCCATTCACTGTGGTCTATAAAATACAAAAAAAGTTCGTTTTACTGGCTTCGTTATAAACTACTCTTATTTGCCCTTCGAACCATTTCCGAAAGTTGTTGATCCGTTTTTGAGACTCATTACAATTTCAAAAACATCTTACCTTAAAATGTAAAGTACCGATTGTGGGTTAATTTGGATTTCTGAAGCCTACTTTAAGCTTTTACTACTGGCTTCATAATAAAGCACTATATCGCACCATTCGAATATTTCTCAAATTATCCAAACAAAGTAAATTTAAAAATTTTTTGGTTACCATGTTTCGAAATCCTGACGTTTGATTTCGTAAGCTTGTGGAGTAATTAGATTGAAATAAGGGAACACGTAGTATTTATGAAGGTTGGGCACTTCTTTGGCATCTTACTTACTTTGTTGGCATTGAACTAATGACCAGACAGTTGGCCACCTCAATAAAATTTAGTCGCCTCTGCTAAGTATGTGCATACCACCGCCAGTTGGTAAGAGGCAATTCAGTCTACCTGAACTCCAAAAAAGTTAAATCGTCCTCTCTACGCGTTCCCCCACTTTGATTCGAATAGAATGCTTTTCTAGGGAGCACGCTGCATTTTTGTGCTTGAGTATGCCAGTTTGGCGAACAGCTCATGGTTCTCTTTTCTTTGATACACGTCGTCTACACATATTGAATCATAGATCTAGCGAAGTATCCAGCAGCCTCTCATCATTGGTTGTTATCGTAAGCGCCTTATACTAGAACGAGAATGAGGGATGAAGGGCTTATAGAACGTTTCCACTGACGAGAGACGCTCGACTTCTTATTTACTAACACCTGTTCGCAAGAGCTATTCTTCACTTTGAGAAATGTTACGCTAATATCCCTAGCGCCAAGGTAAATAATTGCAAATATGGTATCATCAGAGTATGTAAACGGCGTGACACTTTTTGAATAGATAGTGCTGGAGATGTCGATGTTTGTAGCTCAAAGTATCTTCTCTAGCATTTCGTCGTCGTTATAAGATTGAAGGGATGACACAACAACACATAAAGAGCCCAAACCGAGCTTTTTGCGAAAAACTTTCCACCAGCTAAGAAATGCCGTGTGGAAATGTTGTTATTTCCTATTTTTGCCGAGCATTGAACTTGCGCACCCAGTATAGCTATACCACGGCGACCACAGTCAGTGCAATTCTGCGAAGTCAAACCATAAATTCTGAATCGTGCTATATAAGGCGATTTTATAGTCGGCGAATAGGTGGTGGATGTAAATCAGTTTTTCTCGGATCTCTTCCAGAATTTGGCATAAAATGAATAGTTGGCCAAAGATGAAGTTATCAGACTGAAACCACATTGAAAAGATCCAATCAGATTATTAACGATGGTCTTCAATATTTTACCCAGTACGTTCGATAAAACCTTGTATACGTTACTAAGAAGTCTTATCCCATGATATTTGGGGCAAATCGCTGAGGTTCCACTGAGTATATTTTCGTCCGGCAACAGACTGCACAATAGCTTATGCATGCATTTTGTGAGCTCTTTGCCTCCAGCCTTAAACAACTCTTCAAGAACCTTCTCCGTTCCTGTGACTCCTTCCACGGGTAATACTTCTTTATACATTGACTAATATAATTTAATAAAATATCTGTTATATAACTACTTTAAATCTACAAATACTTTTACGCTTAAAAGTATACTACATTTTAATTTTTGTGCATCATTTGCTCATTCAAAAAAAAAAACTATCTACATACATAATTTTCTTTCATTCATTCACACCTAATAAAAAATGCAAGCAACTTAATAAAATGAATGTGCTAACATAAATAAAATGCCTCCATTCAACTCTTTGCATCGAATGAAGAGGAAAAAATATCGATATCTCGTACACACTGACAGTTGCACCCTTAAGTACCGTTAACAGTGCCACCCACACACATGAACACACATATAAACACACAGTTCATTGTTGCCCCCTGCAAAAATGATCAATAAAGATGTGCCTTTTATGCAAAAAGAACAAAAAATAAAAATAAAGTAGAACCCTTTTTCTTTTTGTTATTGCTACTAACATTTACCAAACCAAATTGATGAATTATAGAAAATTAATTTCAACTCAAAAAAGGAGCAGAAGCAGAAGAAGAGAAAGAAAATGTGCCTCATTCATGCACGTATGTATATGTGCCGTTATCTGCTTGCCCATTCTCATGCTCGAGCATTACCATATCAAATTCAAATTCGCATAAATAATGTGCAAAAATCGATTTTGTTTTTGTGTGTGTGGGTGTGTGTGTGTTGACTTTGTCGTGCTTCTGCTGCTACTTTTTACTGAGTAGTAAGGACTTGTAGCTACTACTTTTTTCGGTTACTAAAATTTATGCTACTTCTATATTTTTTTCTTTTTGGTATACATATGTATGTGTGACGACAAAAGCAGAGACGACGACGACGACAACGTCAACGATGTGGAAGCAGCGGTTGAATAATGGCAACAAGCTAAAGTGTTGCCAAAGTCAAATCGATTATTATTTTATCAGCGCAAAGAGGCAACACGTGAAAGGGCATCATTGCATACATACATTGCTCCCCCCCTTGCTCTCCTTCTCGCCTTTGTCTTTTCTGCAGCATTTTCTCGTTTTTCGGCAGGGGTGTATATATGTATGTATGTGTATGTGTGTGTGTGAATTTGATATTGTCAGAGTGTAATAAATTTAAGCAAACACAAGTGAGTAGAGCAAATTTGTGAAACTTTATACTCGTGTTCATGCTCGCATGTGTGGTGGTGTGTTTGTTTTGTAATAAAGTATCAAAAAAAAATGTGTAAAAAAATAGTAGTAGCAAATGTCAAACCGCATGACATATGAAGAAATGATATCGATGTTTGTATGTATGTACTATATTTACATTTTTGTACGTGCAAAAATTTTTGTCAATATTTTATATTATTTTTATTTTATAGTCAAAAAATTTACTCGTTTTTTTTTAAGGGCGCAAAATTTTAACAAAGTGCAAATTCATCATGATAATTTATGCTGCAAAAAGAGAACGAACTTTTTGTGTGCATTTGAAATAAAGTCCCAGTCGTAAATATGTATGTTCTACGTGCCAACAAAAAAATTTCGCAACTATTACGTTATCTCTGGTGCACGGAAGGCTTAGCCTTTAATTAGCCTATTTTGTTGACTTCTGCTCAAACTAAGCTGATATTAATAGATGTAAGTTTTGACTTTTAGCACTTTTATTCATTTCTCAGCATGATTGCATACTTTTACGGTTAACAAAAAGAGTTTGATTCCAATTTTTTATCGAAAAATTTGTGTTCAGAACTATTTTCAAATTGAATTGCTTCTTGATGATTTTTGCATATTAGATAAAGAAAGGTGCATTCTAAAATTGAGAAAAAAATTTAGGGACATATTTTCACACATTTTCTATTATAGATTTTCTCTCCTAAAATTCATCAGTTTTCAGTTTCCATATTTTCAAATCTTGTTAAAAAAAATAACACCAAAAGTTTTACCTACTCTTTCCGACTGACAACAATTGATGTTAAAGTCGTATGTTCTATTTATATTTAAGATAATAATTTTTCTATTAAGTAATGAATGGTATAAAAATGACTAAAGAGCAAATTACTACTACTAGTTTTTACTCAACGGACTAAAAAACTAAAATCGAACGATTAAGCATTTTTGTGAAAAGATTGTCAATTTTGAGCGACCCTTTTTTTTGAGGTTTTTCTTAGTTGGAGTATTACCTTTCAAATGTTTGGTTTTGGCGCGATGAATTTTTTGAATTTTGACTATGGAACAAATCACTGTAATCGCGCGTGAAATACGAGCACTTGTCGTGTGTTTTCAAACTCTACACGGCACGCCGCTCAATGGTTTGACTCCATGTATGAAGAAAATGGAAAAAAATAGAAAGAGTTGTCCCAATGAATTAAATTTTGGTACACGTTATTATTTTAAGAGCCGTTTTCTCAATGTCCGGTTAAGCACTAATCAGAACTTACTACTACTACTACTACTACTACTACTAACCGTCGGTTAAAGTTTAGATTAGTGCGTAATCGGACATTGAGAAAACGGCTCTAAGACACTTATAGAAAAAAAAAAATTGTTTGAAAATTAGCGTTTATTTGGGGGTGTTGCTATACAAAATGCTAAAAGGCTATAAATTTGAAAATTCATATTTTTGACCCATATAGCAAAAAAGGCCCACAACTAACGGAGATAAAGGGTTAATGTGTTCTAAAACATATTTCCCATAAAATTCTACACTAGGTCTCTGAACAAGAGAAATCTGTTAAATTAATAATATGGCCAAAAATGTGCGAACATTTGATTGGTTAAACCAAAATGTTTGTAACTGAGTAGAAAATTTAAATTTTTTAAATTAGTTTCCGTCAAATCTTTATCAATGCTCAGTAGCCAGCAGCAAAACTTGAACGAAAGTAATCTTAGTCCTTAAAATATTAATCCTTCGACCTCCCTTTTAATGAACTTTTTGTCTTTTTCCAATATTTCTTAACATATTTTTTAACTCACCCTGAACACTTAGCTTTCTCGAACTGCTCCCACAGCTAGAAAATGTGTTGGCGCTTTCTCCCGCATTTTTCCAACTTGGAACTCTCTTGTTGACTATTAAGCTCTTGTAGCTCTTTGGCACACAGGTAGAAAGGAGTGGAGTCTTCCCAGCTTGTACACAGCTGGCGGCGTCCGAAGTACCCAAAGGTTAATCTAAATGCACTGAGCCTTTGGGTGCAGCACGCTTCTCTAAGTTGTATCTTTTTACCCTGACTCATATTGTTGTGTCTACTACAGTTGTCATGGAGACATGCATTACACCTCTAGCTACAGTGTATATTATCGTACTCTATCCTCCACTTCATATAGCCATATCTCGCTTTTATCCACCGCAGGAGTGCTGACACGTGGTTAGCCTCTTAACCTGTCCCCAATTGTCATAGTTGCTGCTAATTTTAATATCTAACGTTACTACTACTCAAAATATTTTCGTGCCTTTCACCAGCTACTCTCGCTGTTCCCATTATCGCAGGCATTTGCAGGTCATTGGATAAATTCTCTACTACAAGCAAATGGTGTACATATCAAGCAAAATCTTCAGCGCTACTTTCACAGCTACTTCAAAGTCGAGGTCGATACAAGACCTGAAGCTTTATTATCTCTGGTCATCACCAAAGTCGTTGTATTTTGACCACTAACCCAAAAGTACATTTTCCACCGTATGATAAGTCAGAGAGAGTCGCAACTACTCAAGCCATATGATTGGGGTAGGTGGGCTATGTAAGCTTTGCCCCTCTAACCTTTCACATTATTATGTGGTATGCCTATCCCCACGGGTTTTTATTAGCGCTGTCTCTTACTTCGACAAAATTTATTCTCTTGCTGTTAACGGCTGCTCCTAATTCTACCCTCTTTATATTTTGTATGCTTGTGGAAAATTCTACTGCTGAGGGGTAAATTTGTGGAGAAAACCATAGTAACGTTAAACCTGGTGGAACTGAATGGGACTGGCTTTTGAAAAACGATGAAGCAATTTCATTTTATAAAGTTTTTATTCGCTGACCTCGTTTTCGCTGCATGAGCTCTTTGATAGGTCAGGCTACATTCCCAAACTATAATAAACTGGCTGGAAAGGCCAAATGTTCGAAGTCGAAAAATTCGATAACATCAACCTTCTTTTTCTAGTTTTATAAATTGAGTACCTCATTGAGTCGCTTATTCCTCAAGAAGTTGAGTGGCATAGCTGGATTCATGTATGCTAGTTCATTATTACACAATTGGTTTATATTTCCAGGCATTCGATCAGTGTTCCATAATTACCTAAATATTTTCTTTGTTAGTTAAGGGCCGTGGTGGCCGTAGCCTAGAGGTTAGTCTGTTGGACTGCTACACAGAGGTGCCCGGGTTGATATCTCGGCACGCTCAAAAAATCAAGAGTAAAAAAATGCCGTTCGGATTCGGCATAAAACTGTAAGTCCCTTCTATTCGTGTATAAATATAAGTCACACAACATGAATGGATGCGTAAAGCTCGGCCTTGGCCCTCCAGGGGCTGTGGTACCATAATAGTAGTAGTAGTAGTAGTAGTAGTAGTAGTAGTAGTAGTAGTAGTAGTAGTAGTAGTAGTAGTTAGGGGCCGTTCACATATTATGTAACGCAATTTTTGACCAATTTTGACCCCTCCCCCCTGGTCGTAACACATCGCAACAAAACATGCTGCAATTGTTATATAAACTTTAATTGCGACTTGATCCAGTTAGACATGATTTTCAACTGGGATGTAAATTTGTGTGCGGGTATCTTTTAAAAAAGGTTTTTAAAGATATGACAAATGTACATATGTATGTATCTACATAAATGTTTTAAAATTATCAAGAGATTATAAAAGCAGTAAATTTTCTGCAAAAAACTAAACTTATATTTTTGACACTTTTCATATGGCATTTACTACGAAAACATAAATGCAGTAATAAATTTGTATGACCTTAATTTACGTATCTTTTAAGCCAAAAAACAAAAAAACAAGTCCAGTAATAAATGCATTTTAACCCATTTTGAACCAGAACCAGAAATCGTGATCCAATTCTTAAAAGTCTTAAAAGTACTCTAAAAATAATATCAATAAAATTCTTTGTATTTTAAAGAGTGTAATTGGGCCATCCCGAGAAAATGAGGTGACCAACTGTGCAACAAAGTATACAGTATTATTGTTAGAGAATCCGCTGCGATTTACAAAAAACCATCAAGCCTTAATGAGAACTTTCCGTATTTCGTTCCTGTTCCTTTAGGTAACATGCAAAACAACAACAAATTTACGAATACTGTTTATATTTCATATATAAACTATGAAAACAACAAAAGTAAGAGAAAGTGGCAGTAAGTACAATTTAACGTATGTAAATCGTATGTAAATTCATGTGCGCACCGCTCGAAGTCAGGCGACTTTAGCAGTAGTTGTTTTGTTATTATTTGAATATCTCGAAAACTATATCACATCCCACTCTTTGCAGACCAAAAAAAAAAATAAAAAAAAATTTCCAAGTTTAGAACAACTCAATTTGTTTATAAAATTTCCAGAATTCATATGTTGAATAACAAAAACAATTTTATGTTCATATTTTTTTCGATAAGTTTGTGCGATATACGAACTTTTATTAGTTGGAAATTTTTTCCTGCAACGTTTAGTTTTTGAATAATTAGGGATTGAAAAACGTCAATTTTTACAACTCAAAGACTTTAAAATATCGTAACTTGAAAATAAGAAACATCACATTGAAATAAAAAAATACGTGTCGATCAATTTCTTCTCAAGAATGCAAGAAAGAATTTTGGTTGAAAATTAAATTTTAGTTGGAAATCTGACATGGATCGACCCATATGCAATATTTATAAAATGAAATTTTAAAGTCAATATAAAAATATTACATAGTAATTAATTTTGAAAGAAGCTTTGAAATCTATTTTTAATGAATTTTCAAAGTTGCTGTGCGAAAAATCGTACAGAGGCTCAAAATGGGTTAATGTCGAGTCTAGCAATAAAATTGTACACTCATCACGTTCTTATCAAAAAACAAAATTACTAAATATTAGTTATGTGCGTGTAGATAAAATACTTTGAAAGGTGAGATTCTCTCAAAGGAGTAACTACCAGCATACATGTGCACTGTATGTCCAAAGCAACACTGAATGAACTCCTTTTTTATACACATTGACAAATAGTAGCTATGTATGTAATTTGTAGTGACTAGGACAAATCAAATGCGGGCATGTGGAGCTAAACAAATTCAAAGTTGAAAATTGAAATTTTTCTGAAAATTTCCTGAAATTATTTCATGTTGGTGGGCAAAAAATACTACTACTATTTTTCATTAGCAATTCTTGTTTAAATGTAGTAAATACAGTGGAGGTCAAAATTAACTCATATTAGCTTGAATAGTCGATTACTCGACTAGTTGGTTTTAAAAAAAAAAGTAAAAAGCTATGAATTAAAATTGTGTGCCTTGAAGTCCAGAATATGGATATATTACAAATTAATATTTTAAATTCTTTTTCGAAAAAGAAAAATTAATTTTTGCAGTATTTGTCCTCATAACGCTATCTTCTACTGTATGAATATTTAATTGCCTTTTGAAATTCCAAACATCCCAATCACATGCTCCGCATACAGAGAGAAATGGACAAGTGAGAACGAGCTGCTGCAAAATAAAATGCATAAATACATACCTATATGAACGTACAAATGCATTGGACAACTAACACATACATACTCACAAATACACAGTGTTGCATTCAAGTACAATTTAATTAAATTAGTAACTATACGGGAAACAAGTAACGCTCTAACAACAACAACAACAACAACAACAGCAATAATAATAACAACTAAAACTAAATAACTGTAAATTAAATTAGTTTGCTCTAACATTTTTGGCAAGTGGGCGCTCAGAGAAAGAGAAAGAGAGAGAGAGCGGTCGCACACATTTCGTTAGTGTCCACATTGTGTTCCACTTAAAAATTAAAATTGAAAATGTTGCTACATTTGTTTTTTGGTTTCGCCCCAGTATTTTTGGCAATACGTGTCAGAAAATCGGATATGGTAAAAACGCATTGTACTGACACTATATCCTATTTACTTACACGTATCTATGTATGTGTACAGTTAGGCTTACACCGGATATGCACATAATGTGCATGTGTGTGTATAAAATTTAGAGGATATTCTTATGTGTAAACGTATTTAAAATGCATATTCTATATGTCATGTGAGTATGTGTGTGAAAAAGTGGAAATGAAATATTGCCAAAAATTTACTTGCTGCAGCAAATGGTTTCTAAACTTTTTTTACGGAATTGAGTACACAAAAATGTTAATCCAGGGTGAAATAAACCAATATTTTTTCTCAATTCATTATTGTCAGACACCCAACTTCTTCCCTTCCCTTGAGTTTGAAATCCTATTGATGCGGCTTTGGATAGGCCCATGTGTCAAAAAAAATTGATTTTTGTGTCACAACCCTCCACCCCATGGATCCTCCAGTGCGAGTATGCAGACTTAGAACTTAATTAGGTATTGATGCATTGGCGGATACAGGAAACTTTTTTTTTTGGGAGGGGGGGTTCGGAATAAAAAAAAATTCTCCGTATGAACCAAATCGCGGTCTGGAGCGCGTTATGTACGTAAGAAATTTTTTTTTTTGCTTATTCATAAACTTTATTTCGATGTCTAATAATTTCGAAGGTATGGCCGTGTGAAAACTTACGGGAACGTTACGCATTTTGGGGAAAACCTGTTCTTGCAGCGAATTATTTCACAATTTCTATGACCTATTTCCAATGTAAAGGATCGTGGAAAATATTAACAATAGGAAACATTTATTCAGTTTTAGATTGGTTTATAATGGGCTCAAGACTCAGCTCTGATTTCGCTTTAATATGCTCTTTCCAATTTAATCTTTAATCAAGGTGTAGTCCTAAATATTTAACACTGTTACGTTTGGGGTTAGTAATTCCATTCAAATTTGCTGACTTGTCTGTATTCACCTTTATTTCCCAACGAAGTAACCATTGTTGAATGTCGTCGAGCTGTTTCTTTCTTCTTTCCCCCCATTCCCCTCCCTCCCCCCCATGTATCCGCGCCTGATTGATAGAATGATATAAAGAAATCGAATATCTATTAGTTTTGTCATGTAGACTAATGCTCTAAGAATGAAGTCTCTCTCTCATCCAAATATTGTACTATATATACTTATATGTTGTAAGGATTCAAAATATTGGAGTTATTTTGACCCCACAATTAAAATGTAACATATGTATGAATATATAAATGAAGTAAAGTATATACATACATATTACAGTACGATAAAACATGTAAAAATTAATATGAACAAAACGGTACAACAGAAGGAAAATTAGTATAAAAGGACATGCATCGCACAGAAGAAGACACTCAGACTTAGATCGTGGTCTAAGGTAGCAACTTGGTGGTTCTATTGTCCTCTATTCGCTGGATTATATGTAATAAACCAACCGATGCGTCCGCACGGTAGGCTAGTACAAAAGAGTCGTTAGTTTATATCAGCAGAGCGTTCGCATGCTAGGTTCTTCATAAGACATTATTCATTCGTGAGGTATTAATTGGATCTTGGCGTAAGTCCTTACGTCAAGATTAAGCTTCCACTGAGGTATTAATCGGCATCAGGGGGTCGTATCCACGTACCCTGGTGTAGTGAACACACGTAGTTGCCACGGACCATACAACAAACGACAATGACCTAACCATCGTATCACGAACACACACAAAGGAAACATACGAACACAAACCGAGCGACAAGGAAGGCAAACGAGCGCCAAGGAAGGCAAACGAGCGTCAAGGAAGGCAAACGAGCGCCAACGAAGGCAAACAAACGTCCGAGAAGGACGATTGAGGGGCTACAAGGAACAAACGAAGACTGTACGAGGTACCAAGAATAAAAATAATCAAGTGTATTTAAAACATATTTAAAACAGTGAAGAAAATAAATAAACAAGTGAACAAAGAAAACCGAAACGAACTATCGTGAGTTATTATTTACGCACCCTGGTTACTCGCTGAGTATACCCTGACAAAAAGAAAAGGAACCAGGAAGGTTCGTTACAATGTGAAGAATATTCGATGAAGAGAAGTAAAAGGGAAAGAGGTAGGGTGAGCCTAAAATTTTCTGCGATATTTTTCGGATCAATGGCATGATAACCTAAAACTGTGGGAGACTTCCCATTCTCAATTTTTACTCTCATGATGGCTTGGTCTTCTGTTTTCTGAACTGTTTTTATGTAAATGTGAGTTAAAACTCATAGAAAAATATGATTCAAACTAAGGAATACATGCCAGTATGGAAAATTCAACTGCACATCGAATTTTGAGATGCAAAAATTCGCTTTCACATAAAAATATATCATAATGAATGCAAGAATGAAGAATGGGGAAAATGTAACTCCTTTTGCAAATCTTCCAAAAAAATTTGTCTTCAGGTATTTGAATGTAGCTTTCAAAGTAGTAAAAAAAGCGGGAAGTCTCGATGCTCGCAGAAACGAACGAAAAAGAAGCACAAGAGGCAGGAAAATCATTCAGTGAAATGAAAGCTATTGCAAAAAACCGGAATCAATGACGACGATTATTTTATTATTATTATTGCTAGAAAGTCTGGACTGTACTATAACCTATAAAATATATCTTTCATCACTCTTCTCTACCTGGCCTTATGTCTAGAGTAATTGAGTCCCGTCTTCCTCAAGAATTTGAGTATTTTTGACGGGTCTCTGAGCCTGAGCTTCCTTCAATATTTTATTTGGGATGATCTTTGATCCCGCAATGCTTAGGCAGAGCTTCTTTATATCTTTTCTTATTGTAGAAACACAGAAAGGCTTTGGTTTGCCTCAGACCCGGAGGATGAACCAAGAATTTTTGTCTGAGTATTCTCCAAATTAAACTGCTTTCTTAATCAGAATATGTAAAAACAACCTCCGCTATCTTCTACTCTCAGAAAATATTATATTTAAAAATAGATCAGAACACGATTTTTAACAAAAAACAAAATTGGAATTAAACTTTTTTTGTTAACCCTAAAAGTATGCAATCATGCTGAAAAATGAATAGACGGGTGAAAAGTCAAAAGTTGCATTCATTAATATCATTTTTATTCCAACATTAGAGGATTCCAATGAAATTTGTTCAACTTTCTGAAAATTCCATAAATAAAATAAATTTCTTGAAGATCAAACCGCCCACTTTCTCATTATAGCTTTCCAAATATGAAAAAATTGTAACTCTAAGCTTGGTTCGTGGCGAAACCTAAACATGCTGATTAAAGCTGACTTCAGATTTGAGTTTAGTGACCCGAATAATACACGAAATCACAGCGCTCGATCGATATCAGAGCGCTCCTTGTAATTTTGTCCCGTCGTTGTATGGGATCAAATCACCATTCTCGGTTCTTGACCCATCTGTACAACACTTGTTCTTGAGTTCCTTGAATGTGCAATTCTATTGTTCAAGCTCGTGGCTTTGCTTACATACAATAACTTCTAAAGCTAGTGGAATTGCTTTAAAGTGTAGGACTCACCTTTCCCTAGTAAGTGGAATCATAGAATCCTTTGCGGAATTAATATTTAAACTTACCGACCTGCACCATTTGCTAGTGATTCTTAATCCATCTCTGGCTATCAGTAAAATGGCATCCGTATTATCAGTTTATCCCTGCCTCTGAGATTTTCATTGGAAATTAATTTACTACCAGACTGCATACTAAAAGTTATAGTAATCTGACTGAAATAGCAGAGCTAATTGACTCAGTTATTCTAGAGAAGAGCATACTGAGATCCATGTAGTCCCTTTTCACTAAGTTCTTGATTACGTCTTATGAGGTGTTTCAAAAGTTTCTTTTATATCCAGGAAAGCATATACTACAGTTACTTTCACATCCTGGATGTTTCCTAAGCAACACAGAATTTTCTCGGTGCATCTACCTATTCTATATGCAAGCTGATTTGGAAACAATGGTATTATGGATATTTTAGAAACTATTTGAGGTACATTCCGCAGTTGAGAAAAAACTTAAGCAAAAGAAAAAACAGCAAGTTTAAATTTTGAAAAATTACAAATTCTATCAAATAATTTCCAAAGATGCTTTGCTTCAAATGCAATTTCCTCTCACCCCAAATTTATGAATGGAAAAATTATTCTTTTTTTTTTTTGATTTTCATACAAAACCTTTGGTGTCTTTAAAGATATCTTAGATAAGTCTCACCTCAAATTACAATTCCTATATTAATTTGATTAAGTTTTTAGGTAATAAAACGGCTCAACAATATCACACGATTAGCTTCCATTTCCCGCCATTTTAATAGCACATTCATATTTAAACAATGTCACATTATAATATTAAATAATCTTTGCAAACAAATACTAAAACTATATGGCTGCACTATGCTTAATATTCATATACAGAATAATTGCTGTGTTAATATTAACAGAACGCGATATATGTATGTGCGTGTATGTGCAACAAAGATGAATGAAGGGTGTAAAAATGCTTAATTACCACCCAGCAGGAGGGCGAGATGGAAGAGTGTGCTAAACATATGCGCGCAAAATGCCTACCTACTTAAAAGGGTGGTCTTAGTTATTATTAATGTGTGTGTGCATATGTATGTGTGTGCAATTGGGAAAACAACTGCACATGAGCTCATGAGCTTATCTGCTGCTATGCTATGCTCTCTCTATGTCTCACTACTAGACTCATAGTGGCATCCAACTGTTACACTGATTTGGCATAGACGCCAAACTTCGACGTCGTCGTAGTATTCGTTGTGATACGGCAACGACACTAAACAGCTGTCTATCAATCTTTGGTATATGTCTGTCTATGTCTCTATGTATCTGTGCATTTGTAAACATCCTTTTGTGCCTAAGTTTGTGTGTGTGCATTTCCTTCCGCTAGCGTGGCGAATTAAAAACGCTTAATGCTTTAGGCACATTGAGGGTAAATGCACTTTGACAGCTTGGTTCTGCAGTATTGATGCAGTGTTATATCGGTGTGTGTTACGTTTATGTAGAAGTAATAGTATTGGTGCAATGTTTTGAATTTTCTATATGTATGTGCGCTTAATTATAGCGCACATTGTAAGGGTGAAGAACATAAGAAAATCTGACATTTTAATTGATACATAAATATACACAGCTCATATTCGTGCAACCACCCCACCACTAAGTTGTCGGTCGTTGCTGTTAGCAGCAGTAGTAGAAAAAAAAGGGAACGCGTCAAGAGTTTTGTGGATTCATTAAGGTTTTTGCTTCATTGAAAATATTTATGTATATGCACCACATTTGTTGCATGTGTAATGATGAGCAGATTAAACACATATATATGCATGCATAATTACAAACATACACACAAATTTATATATGTAACTATAAGGAAATATTTAATGCAAAAGGATTTACGCGTAGATACATAAAAATATTGCAAGTGCAATGAACTTCTGTGTTTGGATGGTGCGCTGCCTGTCATCACAAAAATGTTGACATATTCCAGAAAAATTAAATTAGTTTTTTTGGAAAATCGCTATTGCAATTATACCGCAAATATTATGAATTACAATATTTACTTTGATATTCTTTGAGAATTATCTTAAACAAGAAATGTTCCTTGAGATTTATTTGCCTGAAATAAAAGGCTCTCAATTGTGTAATTTCAAGTATTTTTTTAACTCAGCGACACCTGCCCTATTGTATATACATGGAGCTTCAGTGAGAATTACTATACCAAAACCACCAAATGATAACAAACTGCTACTCTGCCGTTCGGAACCGTCATTAAACTGTAGATCCAACCATCGCCACTGTGGTATAATGGCAGCGTGCTAGACTCTTGTCTCTGGAGACCCGAATTCGGTTCTCGGGTAAGATATTTTTTTCTTATCTATCTTTTTTTGTCTCTTCTTTTCTTTCTTCCATAACTTGGGGCTTTGGTACAATAGATCTTAATGCTCGATTTGATGCCACTTCGAGTGTTCTCTAGAGCTACACAAACCGCGAGTTCCAACGCACTAAACATTACAGAGATAGTTCTTTTCTCTATCGTACCGCACGATTACGGAACAGGCTTCCTGCAAATATTTTTCCTGATTGTTATGGCCTTTCCAGACGACCTCCATAGTTTAGTGGATAGTGCATAAGATTTTCACCCAGAAAGTTGCGGGTTCGATTCCTGTCGTTGTCTGGTGGTAAATTAACCTTATTATATTCACTATTAATATGAAGTGTATGAGAATTATAAGAAGGTGTACAAGTACACACCTTGATTGGGAATGACAATTCTGAATTGGCGTTAAACTGTAGGTCCAACTATGTGGTATCACAATGGGTCGTTCAGGCCAAAGTGTGTCTCTCGACAGCCACTCCAACAATCTAAACTATTACTTTTGTTATACAGCTGAGAAAAATTCTTTCGGTGATGTGATTATCTGGTAGTCGGTTTTTCTCATCTGTTGCGACAGCATTTATGGCCAACACTTGTCTTTTGAATGCCACTGCGCTGCCGATTATCATTAAGAATTTGAAAACCACTTCCGATAAATGTAGAATGTAGAGTTTCTTCTCGGTAAATATTTTATAGGGTTTATGTTTTGCGCTACAACCTTATGTCGAAGGTACAAAGTTAATTCATCTGGTATAACTTTATGCCTTTCTGAATCATGTACAACTCTTGTTAATACTGAGAAATTCTGTTCGTCAGTTGATGTAATAGAAGACAAAGAAACAAAACTAACCGTTAGCCGTAGTGAAAAATCGTTATTTTCTCCTTTTTAAATACACCGGTTTATTGACGTTGCAAAAAGTATTCAGTAAAAACCTGTTTTGTTCTGAATCAGTTTAAAAAGTTTAAAAATTAATAAAAATAGAAAAAATTATCGGATCCTTGTAAAATTAGACTTGCTTGAACCCCATTTTTTTCCTAAAACGTTACGTGATGGAAAGTTTTTGACCTCAGATTCGTGTTCAACGTGAAAAATTCTTTCGCAAAAACTCCATCTTATTAGCAGTTTTAGGAGAAAATCTTAAAAAGTAATTAATTTTTTAACCCATTGTCGCTCAGAGCACCACGACTAGAAAGATCTCTTTCAATGCTGTGACTTCACGAGTTTAGGGAATATAAGCCAACCTCATCCGGGCTCCTTCTCATTGATAATGGCTCAAATTCCCAATGATGATCATTTGAAAAAAATGAGTCTCTACTATTTTTGGTAATTTTTTTGAGGTTGGGTACATTATCAGAAGTGGGAAGTCAATGAGTTAATGAAATTATGTCCCTCACGATAAAAAAAATGCACTAGAATGCACATTGAATAATATTTATTTGAAACAATTAAATTTGATTATTCTGGGAATTTTTTGTCACTTTTGGCCATTTTTTTTAGGTTAAGATTAAAAAAAATCTGAAAATTTTTCCTAAATTTTTAATTTTATAGGGTCCATCAAATGTATCATTGATTTAATTTATTTTAATAAAAAATCAGTTTGATAAAAATTATTTATGAATATTTTCTCGAATGAAAACCCCCCCGAAAAAAATTTCTGGCTACGGCCCTGGATGGGATGATTTACCAGGGATGGATTGTATGAATTTATCAAAAAAGAATCTGAGAATTATAGCAGGTATTCTGACAGGGCTCTGCAGGCTAAACTATCACCTGTAAGTCGTGTAGATTTTGTGTGGAAGATACCGCAACTTCGAAACACATTTTAGGATAATGTCCAGCGCTCATACAAAGCCGGAAAAGGTACTTGGGAGACTACCAAATACCAGACGGCATGCTGAAACACCTAGAAATAGATCGAGCACCCGAAGACCCTGCATAGTAGTTAAACTCATTAGCCACTGCGACTTCACATACAGATACGATAGATAAAAAGTTTCGGTGTTATTTTTTAAGTAAAACTTGAAATCTTTAAATTGTTACAATTGTTACAACAACTAAAACTTTATTACGTAAAATTTGTAGAAGAATGTCATGTGCAACCTACAATCCAAAGCAAATGTGATATAACAATCAATTGTAGTTTTTTTGGATGTGCCCTGGAGGTGAGGAATCTTCATAGATACCAGTAGTCCATACTATTGGCATGCACGATTCACATACTGACTGGATCTGCTCAGTAAAGCACCTATGTACTAAAACTCCCCCCGTGCTCGTCAACCACCCAAGTCCACCTCAATCGTCTTGCTCTCAGAAGAAGAACATTCACTAAAAAGTTCTTCAAAAAACATCAAGATGACATTACACGGTGCGACAGTAAAAAATACCTGGGAAGTGATACTATTTTTCTTGTAGGTGTTGTCGAGTAAAACAAGAGTCTGTATGTGATATTTTCCAAACACCCCCAAAATCTTGATTTACCGTTTAAAAACCCGGTTTTGTGTACCTTTGCGCACTTATAAGCCTGTAACTTAGTTGATTATCAACAGATTTTCAGTTTCTTACCGGTTTTAAAAAAAATACCTTTTGAAGACTATATATGTTTTTTAAGAAAACTTGAGAAAGCTTTGTGTATTTGTCCAGCAGACACAATTTTTTTCACTTTTTTGCCTTTTTTTAACTTTGGCGATGTTTGTACACACTATTTTATAAAGAAGCTATACTAATGAATTTATTCTAAAAATATTTCTTCTCAGATAACCTGGGCCAGTTCAGCGATGAACAAGCCGAACATTTTCACCAAGAAATGGCTACAATTGAAAAGCGCTCCGAAGGAAAAAATAAAATAAAAATGATTTCAGAATATTATTGGTCACTTCAACGAGAAACTGATAGTGCTGAATTTTAAAAAAATAATCACACATTTTTGAGTTGAATGGCCAAAAATTGTATTTTTGCAAAAATTTTGTTTTCACTCTGTCAATTACTGACCGATTTTTAAAACAAACTTGCGTTTTACTCACTAATAAACGTGTTTTTAGAATAAATTCATAAGTAGTATAGCTACTTTATAAAATAGTGTGTAGAAACATCACCAAAGTTGGAAAAAGTGGAAAAAATTGACAAATACACACAGATTCCTCAAATCTTCTTAAATAAAATACATATCGAAAGGTCAAAGTTTCTGCTTTCTAAAACCGGTACAAAACTGAAAATCTGTTGATAATCAACTAAGTAACAGGCTTATAAGTGTGCAAAGGTACGCAAAACGGTAACGGTAAATCAAGATTTTGGGGTGTTTGGAAAATTCCAAATACAGACTCTTGTTTTACTCGATAAGAAAAATAGTATCACTTCCCAAGTATTTCTACTTCACTAAATTTTGTAACACTGTGTTATTTTCTTCTGGCATCTTAATAATTTTTGAACAATAAGAAAATAGTACTTGTCCTTTACATGAAAAAATTATGCTCTTGTGGTTGTTTAGGGAAATTGAAGCAGCTTAAAATGAATACTATAAATCGCCCTTGCACGAGGAGATTAGCCTTTTGTGACTGTATGGCAAAAACGTGGCGAAAAAAGGAGAAGGGTTAAAAAAGTATATTCGGGATTCATCGTGAAATGCACAATCAAATAAACTATGCCTAATCAAACTCCAGAGCACTTTCAGTTACATAGGTGTCCTCTAAGCTAAAGTTCCTGAGAGCGGGTCGTACTACGATAATCCATTTCTTTCTTAAGTTAAGGACACAGAGAATAAATCAAATTGTCTTTTTCATCTAACATCAGAAGTTGTGGAAAGCTTTGGATCTTTTATTTTCTTTAAAAAGCTTATTAATTCAAATGCAACGATCATTAAACCTAAGATATTTATCCTTTCCCGCTTGTGCATATATATATCCTACAACAATAACTACTTGCTTTAACATGTAAAAATATATGGAGAAAAACAATAATTTTATTATTCATGCCGCTGCTACTACTTCACTACTACATATTCATGTAACAACAACAACAGCTACAACAAGAAAAACTGGCTGTCAAATGATAATGTCATCAAGAGCGTAAGAAAATTGAATTTATTGTAGACACGCGCGCGCCATCTTGTTTTTTTCTTACTACCAAGATGACGACGACAGCAACTGAAGAGTAGACAGACAGAAAGACAGACAGTGTTGCCAGCAAACTGTTTCTAATATACATATATATGTGTATGTATGTATGTATGTGTGAGTAGGTAGAATGTTGTAGGTTATTATTATTATTACTGTGTACTTTGTCAAAAAGACAATTCTCATTCATTTCTCACATTTCATTGTGCAATATGTTTTACATTTTTATTTCATTCTCAGTGTTTTTTGATTAATATTCATTCGTATAACATCAATTGAAGTCAGGAGCCAGAGCGGAGCAAATAAGAATGTATTTGAAATGAATATGAAATGTGAATTTTTTAAGATATGTAAATTTGCTGCCAGTGGCGGAACATGATCGATTTATTTATTATAGGAGAATATAATGTACATAAAGTACACTAGATGGAGAAGTTAATACTAATAGAATTTTTAAATTATGACCTGAAATGTGTCTGATGAGAGAAAGAGACAGAGAGAGAGAAAGAATTTTGCAAATGATAGATTCGGTTTTAAATTATTAATTTTGAAACTTTTAGCTTTTTGTATTAAACTGTACTCTTCAAAGGTGAAGATAGCACAGCACAATCAAATCTAGAGATTAAGGAAAATGGAGACAGTAATACTATAAAATAGAATGTGCTTTCCTGGATATAGAAGGAGCTTTCGACAACACCTCACACGAGGCTGTCAATAGCTCTCTTAGGCGAAGAGGAGTAGATAACACACATCTAGATGGATGTCAGAAATGCTCTCCTCTAGAACAGCTGAGATGGAAACAGGGCTTGGTACCATATCAGTCTGCACAACCAGAAGATGTCCACATGGAGGAGTACTATCACCTCTAATGTAGAGCCTGGTAGTAGACGAACTTTTAATGAAACTCTCAGAGGCAGGCATAGACTGTCAAGGGTATGCGGACTATACCGTCCTCATAGCCAGAGGTAAATTTGAAGAAACTCTTTGTGACATTATACAATGGGCGCTAGGTATTACTAGGAGATGATGCAGGTCGGTAGGACTAAATATTAACCCTGCAAAGACCACTATAGTTTCATTTACTAGGAAAAGATCACTCCCGCTCTGGAAATCTATATCACTAGCTGGGGAGGTTATTGAACAAAAGCAAGAGGTAAATTATCTGGGCTTAGTATTAGATAGTAAACTCACATGGAAATCGCATGTTGAGGCAGTGTAAAGTAAAGCCGCTCGCGCTCTAATGATATGCAGAAGGCTAGCAGGGAAAACTTGGGGATGTAAACCAAGTGTACTGCGCTGGATGTACACAATGATGGTAAAGCCAATCATTACAGCGAAAGCTAAATTAGGAAAAGTTCAAAGGTTGGCATGTATCTGTATAACGGGAGCGATGAGAACATGTCCGACTGCTGCATTGGAGGTACTATTGGAGCTCACTCCATTACACCTCGTGATAGAGGGTGCCTCCAAGGCAGCGATCTTAAGAGCAACAAAAAATAAAAGGTTAACGGAGCGATCTATAAGGCCTGAAAACCAAGATAACCCGGCGAAAGACAACTATCTCTTGGACTATCCCCAGGGCAGAATGGACAAACAGTTTAGTTTTGAGAAACACTTTGTTGCAAAACTAAGTAGTAAGGATGAATGGAAGAGTAAAGAATATAAGTACACACTCAAAGAACACACGATTAAGTGGTATACAGATGGGCCACGAACCGAGAATGGAACTGCGGCAGGAGTATTTGGCCCAAGAATCAAACACTCTGAGCCGATGGGGAAGTATCCTAGCATCTTTCAAGTTGAAATTCACGCATTCGATATATGTCCGCAATTCAACCTGGATAGGAAGTACTAACGGCAAGATATCGCTATCATGTCGAATAGCCAGGCAGCCATTCGAGCATTATGCTCCTCTGAGATCACCTCTAAACTGGTGTGGGGCTGTTTGAGCAAGCTCAATCAACTAGGCAAGAACAATAAAGTCGCTCTATGTTGGGTCCCTGGAAACTTAGGAATAGAGGGCAATGAGCAGGCAAACGAGCTTGCTAGAAACGGAGCAGCGACCACTTTCGTGGAATCTGAACCCTCCTGTGGAATAGGAGATGGCGAAATCAGGGAAGCACTCAGGCAGGGAGAGAAGAACAAGAACTCTTTAATAATCTTCTGGCACTGAGGCAATCCAAAACGCTTCTAGGTAACTATAACAAAAATAGATAGGCATTCTTCATTGGTCTCAACAAAAACAGTCTGAGCACTGCTGGCTCAGAGAACACCTTTGCAAAATAGGAGTTGAGGAAAGCTCAATATATAGGTTTTGTAATGAAGAAGATGAATCATCAGAACATATTTTAGCTCAGTGTGGAGCACTGATCCACATAAGAATGAAACATCTGGATATGTACGAAGTGCCCAGTATAGAATTAGCATCTATAGATCCGGGCGCAATACTCAAATTCTTGAGGGAGACTGGTCTGGATGAGGTACTCTAGGCAGATTGGACTAGATAGAAAAGAGGGACGTACAATATATCTTATAGGTCGCAGTACAAATACATAAACCTCTCAAATACAATACAATACTATAAAATATAAAGAACATTTATGAGCGCTACATAATGGGGGAAGGTTCAAAAATTAGGCATGTTATAGTATAGCCAGAGCTGTGTAAATTCCAAATTCCATTAAAATTCCTAATTCTATGGAATTAAATAGTTAATTATCAACTACAATCCCTTGTAATGGAAATACATTTTTTGTCAATTCCATCCCTGGGAATTGTTATTGTTTAATTCCTCAGTATTAGAAATGGAAAAATTTGCAATTCCATTACTGGCCTGTAATTTGTAATTTAAAAGTACTTGAAAACCGAGGAGTTTCTCTTCATTTGTGTAATCAATTATATTTGTGGAATTGAAATCTAAAATGATAATAAATTCTTTTTTATTCACTTCCAAATTTGTAAAAAAGAAAAAACACAACAAACAATCAATTACCGTTTGCTGATATATCGCTTGCTTAGAGTGAAAAGACGCTAAGTACACTTGTTATGAAAAATTAGATTTTGATGCAGTAAGAAAGAGAATTTAAAAATACATTAGCCCTATTCAAGATTTGGTGCAAATGGTTTTGCAACATTGCAAATCCAACATTTTTTGCTATGCAATAAAAATTAAAAAAAAAATAAAAAATTTGTAAGTGGTCAGATTTTTCCATCATTTTGAAATACGAATATCTAAAACTTGACCTAATATTAAAAAATTACCGCCAAAACATGTTGTCTTCTTGGGTCAAAGAAATTTCCGTTATTTGTAATCCTGTGTAATTTATTGAGAAATCTATGGAAAAAATAAGCAATAAATAAATTTTTAACTTAACTTTTATAATTAATTCATTTATTGAAATTTATAAAAAATCGAGACTAAACCTACAAATTTGGTTCAATCGAAGCAAACACAAAAATCATAACTGTTGTTTGTAAATTCTTTGCATGAGAAGAGTATGTGTGCTTGTTGCGTTCTACGAAGTGGTAGTTCATTTACAGCTTTTATTGTGATTAACACTAAAATTTGTGTTTTTAGCTTATGAAAATCTTGCAGAACTTATGAATTCTCTTTGAAATGACTAACCTTGTTTGCTGCTAAGTATTTACATAAACAATTCGAAGCAATATAAAAACTTGAAATCATTAACTATTTACTTTAGAGCTTAGACTGTCTTCAGCTTCAGCGTTATGAAAAATATTTTAAAAACTTTGTAATGAAAATTCCATTTTTCAAATATTTATGAAGTTTTAACAATAGTTTATACCTTAGCATAATTATAACATTGTACAGTACCTGTATATAATTACAAGTTATAAACTGCCATTAGAAATAAAATTAAAAAAGGACAACTTTCTTTCCAAACTAATTATATCTTCAATAATTTATTTATTTAAATCAGCTTATTCCTATCCCTACTCTGTCTACTACTAACTACTACTAAATATTTGTAAATCACTTTTTTCTACATTCATTTACCTTAGAAATTATTTACAAAGTAATTACCATTAATACCGCAAAATAGCCAAGTTTTCATCCGTTTATAAACATGCATACATTCATTGAACTGTTCGGCTGTCTGTGTGTCTGTCTGTCTAGCAGACTGGCTGGTTGGATGACTGTTTATGCACGACCAGCCAAGAGCTACATATGTATGTATGTATATTTGTGTATACATATACAAAAGCGGATAATTACTTTAGAAAATGTGATCAATCACACAATTTGATGGCGTTGACGTACCTACATTTAAAGAGCGTATAGCAGAAGAGAAAGTAACGTAGAAGAGAACAAAGTGTGTGTGGATGTGTGTGTGTGTGTGTATTTGATATGAAGTGAAAGGGAAACCCGTTTGAATAAAAACAAAACGCAAACCAACATGGCGAGCACGCATTATGATTTGACTGACTGCAACAAAAGCATTCAAAATATATATGTATTTACACACACACACTTTTACACGCATACATAAACATTTAAACAAAAGCCAAGTGTGTATGCAGTAATAATAAAACAACAAAAACACCTTTCATGTGGACAAAAGCCAAAAGCAATGCATGCTTAATAGCGTTTTGCAGCGCTTAATCGCTTAATGTCGCGCACGCTTCACTTTGTATTAAATTTCATACAACAAATCCATACACATCTGAGCACATACATATGTACATACAAACAAAAGTGTTCATCTATGTATGTATGTAAGTAGAAAATTAATGTAGCATATGCAGTAGACGTCAAATAAGCGCATACCTATTTAATGCATACTCATGGTAATAGCAAAACACCATTCAAGTACTCATACATACATATATCGCTCGTTTGCTGCCTGACTGTCATAATCCAAAATAAAAAATCGAGTTCAGTATACAGAACTGACTAATATCTAATAAACTCTTCTCGTGATTAGATATTTTGTCGTTATAACATTCTACGAAGTGGTAGATCATTGAGAATTTTGAATGCCATTTTCTCCAAAAAAAAAGAAGAAAAGTTTCTAATTATGTATACAGAAATAACTGTTATTTAATCCTTTATCTTGTGTAAAAAAATCATAACAGTATCTTATGAACTCTCCTCGTGAGAAGAAAATATAACATTATTGTGTTCTACCGAGTGAAACTTCACTGAAATCTTTAAAAGCGATTTTCTCGAATATTTGTTTTTTTGACTTATGACAGTCTTACAGCAAACGAGCGATGTACAACCATACACAGTTTGTGATTAGCTACAGATTATTTAAAGCTTTTAGTAATACATATAATTGCAAATCAATGAGTAACATTGACCAAACCAAATGATGTGTGTATGTGAACAGCATGAATACACACACATACACAGACACAGCCATACACGTAAATCTGAAATACTCGTATAGAAAGAGCTTTGATTCACTCTCTAGAAAATACTCGCAAATGTTGCAAAATATCAAAATTTGCTGTATGTCTGCGAGTTTTGCGGATTAAAAAATCCATTGCTGCAACAAACTCTTTCTCTTACATACATATGAGAAGTTAATGGTGCATGTATTTAACTCAATATAGGATTACGTTTGGCGTAACTAATTCAGTGGTTCATGATTGGCTCACGGCTGGCTTTCATAGCTCAGAAACTATAAAAACTACAACAGGAAAAGTTTCGGTGTAAACAAGAAATACTCATAGTCCTCTTACTGAACACAAAAAGATTTTTGGGTGAATGGGCGTGGCACCTCATATTCTATTAAATTATAAAAAACGTTTCATCTTGAGAATTTTGACAGTTCCAATGACATAATTTTTCATTCCATGTAGATTTTATGTTTTCTTTTACTACGTTGGAAGGTAGGAATCTTGCATAGATACCGCAGGACTCCTACTTTACGGTTATGCCCGACTCCTACCGATTAAAATCACCTCCTTCCTCTATTTTCACTCATATTCACAGTGTAGTACCCTCTAGGCAGAGATGAGTAGTAATGATTCCTTTAGGAATTAAATTCCATCTCCATTCCAATTACAAGGAATTGTAATTGGTACTTTAATGTTTTCAATTCCATTACAAGGAATTGTAATCGGTAATTAAAATTTTTAAATTCCTAGGTAATGGAATTGGAAACATTTTCGATTCCATTACAGGGAATTGTATTTTGTAATTAAAAATATATCAATTCTTTAAAGGAATTGAAAATGTAATTGAATAGAAAAGAATTTAATATTTAAGTGTAATCAATTACTTACTTGAAATTAAATTCCTAATTATTTGGAATGATTCCTAAAAAGTAATTGATTCCCTTTTAGTTCAATTCCAAAAAACCAAAAAAAAGAAAAAAAAATTTCGGAAAACATTGTAAAATGCTTCTAATAAGCCATTACGTATAAAATTTGGGTCACTTCTCTAGTAACGGCTTATTGTCCTCTATACCCTGGCACCAAAATGAGTTGTATTCTGTTGTAAGAAGATAAACTAATTAGGAACGGTAGGCAGTCGCAAACTAGTTTGGAAGTGACCACAGATCAGTTTTCATACCTCCTTAGGCAGAGCTCAATGGCATGTACGTCGGCTTGAAGAACTGAGTTACCTGCATAAATGGATTTTTTGGTCTAACCCCGTACACCCCTGCCCCAACTCCTTCGTTTGTCTTAATACAGACTCTAGCTACTCTTTGAAGTTTATTGAACTTGGCTTGGGTTATTTATTTTTTTTTTGGGAATGAGTTCCCAGTTCTTGCCTACTAAATTTTTCCTGGTCCAAATGGCTTTCCTGACTTTATCTTGAGCCCTGTCTAGATGTTAGTTCCATGTTAGTTTTTCATAGAGAATCACAACCAGATATTTTACTTCTTTTGAGAAGTTAATGGTTTCACAAATAGTAGTGGTTTGTGTGCTGGAGTGTCACGCAGAGTGACCGGAGAGTCGAAAACTAAAAATGTGTTTGCACAGCACCAGCTCATGGCTGACATTGGCAAACCTCTAAGAGTAAAAATCTCTATAACTTCAGTCCTGTTTGACGGACTTTTATAATTTTTATAATTCATAGGCATTCAATAATATGGATTAGGAGTCGATTCCAAAAATCAACACATCTTTTGGCCATGCCTACAAAAATAATTATAATTAAAGTGGAACTGAACAGATTCCCAACTTTTTTATGAGCTACAAGTGAGTTCCGTCCGTAATTCATCCCCAGAAATTTGATATTCAGAATGTGAAAAGTTGTAGACAGTAACGTAATTCGAAAATCCGCCGGGCAATGTCGTATAGTTTTTACTAGCTAGTGCCATTGCACACCATGTCTGTCATTAATGTCCACAATGTTATCGCTGTTACTGTTGCTGTTCATCATCACCATCTATAGCTGGTTGGTCGGTCGGTTGCAATTATGGTATTCGTTCGCTTAATAAAGTTTCATTTCATCATTATCATAATAAAACTAATAATTTTAATAATAATGCGCTTTAATGTTGACAAACGTTTCAGAAAATTTTTAATTGATTTCATAATAATAAATGACAAAGATTAATTTGCACTGATGACGATGATGATCATGTTCAACTGCTGCGTTATTAATTTACTATTAAATTGTGAATTTATGGCACATTTGCTTTCTTCTTTTTTGTAGCTTGCTTTGAAATATGATAAATGACGTCGCCGGCCATGTGAAATATTCATTATCAGAGGAGGTGCATTACATAAGTTTTTTAAGTTTTTATTTTATGATAATTGAAAAAAGTATTAGATGAATCAAGGTTGTTTTAAAAATACAAGGGCAGGGGCCTCAATAATGAAGTGAAGTGTGAAGTTTTGAAAACGTTGTAGAAATGAGGACTGGGAAAGAATGAAAGCAGAAAGAAAGCAGCGTAGCTGTCTAGCCGAAGCGGAAAATATTTCTGGGTAAGGTTTTTTAGAAAATTAAAATTCAAGCACTGATAGTAAATATCTTGGGCATGACATCTTCGCTGCTTTTCTGGATTCTGAGGATTAAAATTTTAGTTTTAGTTGGGAAAGTTATAAGAATTATTACCAAATTGAGATAATACCGATTTCTTTTTCTATATATGGTACAATATATTTCTCCGAAACAGTTTCATTTTCATTCATATTAATAATTCACACGCTTTGACGACCTTAGAATTAATTTAAAAAGATATTCCAGCAGATATGAAAACATAGGGTTGCATATTTTTAACGAAATGCAAAACTGAATGAATATATTTAGAGTAAATCACTGATAAATCTCAACACCAACAACAACAATGACTCCAAGCGCCATTTTTAGCTTAATTAAGCCAATGCATTCTTATGCATACATACAACTTTATTTCAGAGTAATGTTGTGCTATCATCTGCTAAGATCCATTTTAAAAACAACAACAATATTTTCTAGCTTCTTTTTGATTGCAAAAAAACAAAAACAAAAAAAAGAACGTGTACCAGAGCAAAAGAAAGCAGAGAGAGAAAGTGAAGTTCTATCAAGTCAGTCGTGAAAGTGGAGAGTGTGTGAGTATATAGTGCCGCAAAAAAAGTGAAAGTCATTAAATTCACAAAATTAAACCAAATCGCTTTCGCCCAAAAGTGAATAAATTGTTAACTTATGTTGCCAACATTTTTAAAAATGCGCATAAATTAAAGGAAGAAAAACAACCAACAACGAACGAACGAGCGAATGAACGAGTCCACCAAAACCAAAGGCAACAACAACGATCAAAAAATGGTTTAAAAAACGCAAATACTAAAATGCAACGCTGAAAAGAAACACGACAGGATTACCAACACACACACACAACAAGAACAAAAAAAAAAAGAAATTAAACCACTCGACCTGTTGGCAACTCTGTGCTGAGGGCGGTTTTCATGGTGTGGTTATTGTAATTGCTGAGATTGCCAAGATTGCCAGGATTGCATTTTAAAAATTCAGTTTACACAAAAAATAAAAACAGAGCTGCAATTTTTTTCCTGCTTATTTGAACGTTAGTTTTCAGTTCCTCCTTTTGCGGCGTAACGTGCCGCGTCCCGCGCTTCGATAACATGGCACTTTTCTATGCAAGTATTTTGTTAATACCTTCATAGTTGTGGTGGTGCATGAGAGAGAGGAACGTAGGAGGACGATTGCGGAAGTGAATGTGGTTACGAAAATTTGCATATGCAAATACTCGTACTTTTTTATGCCATTCTTCCTATGCATTGGATACAGTTGAGCAATAATGAACGGAATAGCAGCAAGCACTAAAGTGACTGAGAGCGAGAACGAGAGAGAGAGTGAGATTGCCAGCATTGCTTGAACGCGGCGCGTAGAAAATTGAAGTTAAATTAAATGCAAAATAGCATAAAATGCGGAAAATTAATAAGGCGGCGTAATTGTTTGAGGGAGGTGACGCTATTAATTGTAGGTGGATAAAAACGGCAATCTACGAACGAACAACAACAAAAAACGATAATAATAAAATAATAATAGCAAACCAAACGAATAACTAATTTCAAATTCATTGCTTATTCATTAAAAGAAATCGGGCGCAAACAATCAAACTCTCAAAATTAAAAATTCAAGTGCTTATAATTTTAATAAGTGCCGTTTTTGTCACGCTACTAAAAGTTGCAGCGATGGTATGGAAATATTATAGATAAATTATCTAGGAAAATGATGAATTAAATCCAAACTATGTTTAGAGCCTGACAAACATTAAAAATAGCAAATTCTGTACATTTATTAATCAATCTGAATCGGCTCCGTCGGAGGACAATCGTAGTTATTGGTTATCCTATGTCTCGGTAGGGACTTCCTGTCTGGCAATAGCAAACCTCCAAAATTAAAAACTGCCTTAGAAGAGTTTTTCATTTCGTCGTTAAAATTCGCCTGTACAAATATATACAGTATGTAACAAAATTGAGCAAATAAATGGGCATTTTTGAGATACGAGAAATAGCCAAAAATGGCGTCTAATCAAAAAGTAAAAACATATGTTAGCTAAGTTTCTACACATCCAGATGAACAAAAGTGGAAACAAATTTTTGAAATCAGATAATATCTTCAAGTTCTAAAAGGATCTTAAAAGGATATGTAACAATCCTGATTTCATTGCTCTATTGAAGTTATGATATAATATTTCGTGACAAGTATTTTTCCTAAGGGATTTTCTAAACACACTGTATCTCAGTGGAGGTTGAAAATACACCCTATGTCCAGAACAATTTTTTCTCAGAACTAACTAGAGAGTTACATTTTAAAATCTTTTACACTCAACCCAAACCGCCCTGTAGAATAGCCATGTTTTTGTTGCTAAAGTCCTTGTCATATGTTTGTATTCGATTCTAATCTTTGTCGGTTTGTTCGATGATATGTCTAGCACCCCTGAACTTCAATAAAAGTTCCAAATGGTTTTACACGTAAAATGAAAAAGCCGTAGCTCAAACTGTTGGTACTAGAGTGGGTCAAAACTTAATGGCCCAAGTAAACTTTGTTTTCGAGGCAACCGCAGTCCACAGTTTATGGGATGTTAGCGTTGCAACTAAAAACAAGTGCAGCAGATTATACCATTGTGCTTTGCCCAGATTAAAGAACAAAGAATATTTTTATAGAGAAGAGAGGAAATACACACTAAGATGGAAGAGGAAAAGGTATAGGAGAAAGGTTAAAACCCCCACCTTAGCGATGAAAATCTCATACTTTTTGATCATTGCTCATGAATCAAAAAAAATTTTAAAGGGACAAAAAATTAAAAATCTCTCTTAGACAATATCTCAATCCGCTTGTGGATGCGCGTCATAAGATTTATAATAGTATCGCGAAAACGTCGTAGAGAGGTCATGCCCGTATTTATACTTTTTTCTCTCAGAGAAAAAGCCTTATTCGTATAGGATCTACGCTACTCGTTTTCATTGCAAATAAGCCAGGAGTGGTAAACCGGCTAACCGGCTGCCGCAAAAAAACTTCCCGAAACCACTGCAAACTCTTAATAATCCAAGACAAAACCGCTGGTTTATACCCCTCTCGTATGGCACTTTTCTCATGGTATCCGTCCAAACTGGAAGCATTCATCACTACTAGCTGTATAAAGCTTGTCACCAGAAGTCTTCTATTTTACGTTAGTCCACTGACCTTAGTCATTTTTTTCTTTATAAAAGTGCGAGAAAACTCAATACATTTAAACTTTTTCACTAACACAGACACACATCTGATACTTCTAGTCAATGAAAATTTCTTCAATTTTTCGAAGATATTTTAAATTGAAAAAACGCACGTTTTAATTTTCAAAAAGCACTAAAATCAGCGGGAAAAGCGCTGAGTTGGCCACACTGTTGAGAGCTGTAAGAAGTACCGTTGCAAAGTTAAAGAGAAAACAATTTGGACGTAAGTACAAATACGAACTTTATATACATTTTTCGGACATCGAAGTGTCGCTTACATTAAAAACTTATTTTGAGTTTTATTTACTTTTTCATTACGGAGTTTTTGCAGGCAAAGGTAATTGTTTTTTTGCAAAGAATATAGTTCAATTTACCAGTAGTTGTGAAACATGCATATTGTTTTGTGTCCAAAATTCATTGTTGTTACGAAAGGCTTTGTATATCATTTTCAACCAAAAGTGTATTTGTTCCATACAGCGATAGCGATTCAGATGATTTTCCTCAGAAATTATTTGGCCACAACCAAGCCAAACATATGTTCTTGCCTCCGAATCTTGTAATACAAATTTGGTCTTTGTCTTCCGTATCAGTTCATGAAAAAACTAAAGAAGAAACGTGTGTAGGAAAGCGAAGGTACAAAAAGCCAAAACCAGTACCTAAAAGACTATAAAAAATAAAACAACGTTGTGCAGGTGTTAAACCGAATCCATGTGTGAATAAAAAGCGTGGGTATAGATGTGCTGATAAATTCAACTAGCGCGACCGCTTAGCACTGAAAGAAAATTTTTGGGGTATGAGTAACAAAATGTATAACGCGTAAATCAATTCGCAGGAGATGGTCGAATAATAATAATGTTGGAAATGTTGGAAAAGTGTTTCGGCAACAATTCTCTAAAGAAAACGGTCGTTTACCAGTGGCACGAGCGTTTCAAAAGTGTTCGTGAGTCAATTGAAGACGATGAACGCAGTGGCAAACCATCGACATCGATAACCGACGAAAAGTAAAAGAAATTTTGGTCAATAACCACAAATTAACCATCAGAAAGTATTATTTGGGCGTTATGAGGCGTTTGCATAAAGCAATTCGCCGAAAGAAACCAGAATTGTGGACAGAAAACTCGTGGATTTTGTACCATGATAACGCAACGTCGCGACAGACAGTGCCATCATTATTCGTAGTTTTTTGACGAAAAATGCAACAAATACCATCCAACAGCCACCAAATTCACCTGATTTGGCTCCCTGTGACTTCGTTCAATCGAGTTAAAAAACCATTACGGGGAACGCGTTTCAGCAGCCGAGAGGAAGTAATGGAAAAATCGTAGGAAAAAACCAGGATGGAAAACCGAACATAAAAAATGTTTCGAGAATTAGATCGAGCGCTGGCATAAGTGTGTTGCAGTCGATAGGGATTACTTTGACGGAGACAATATTGATTTAGATGAATAAACTTGTATTTTTCATTTTCTGAATAAACTCCGGGAACTTTTTGATCAAGGTGGTATATCAAGAATATGAGTGTTGGGTGACTTCGCCAAAATCAATTCATGGTTACTTATTTTTATTTTTACATCATAGTAGAATTGAAAATCTTTCTGTATTGTTCCTTTTTTTGCATTTCTCTGTACTACTAAAATTTTGTACTAATTAAACATTAAAA
The DNA here is from genome assembly GCA_963691655.1 of Toxonevra muliebris. NCBI lineage: Eukaryota > Metazoa > Arthropoda > Insecta > Diptera > Pallopteridae > Toxonevra > Toxonevra muliebris. The sequence goes on from OY829329.1 coordinate 28,924,329, forward strand.
AATATGACAAAAATATGACTGTTACTGTTATCAGTCGTTCGACAGCAGCTGAATAAAGAAGATTGAAATTTGAACAATATAAGGTTTTCTTTGCTCTCACAATGAGTGTTTAAGAAATTCTAAAAGAGAAAAATATAAAAGAATTGATTTGAAAAGAAAGGCGTGGGAGAAAATGGGAAACAAATTCAACGCATATTTGTTTTTTACTGTTCAAAGCAATTTATAAAATGTAATGCCTAAACATAATTTGCCCACAGCCATCAGCTGCTCTGACATAAATATTGCTATGGATTATAGCTAGTCTAGACGCTATGTAAAGAATTTGTCAACACTTACAAAATCACGTTTTTCGAATAATTTTTACGGTTTTAGAATTAGAAGCAAGTGACAATAAACAGGATTGAAGCAGTGAAACCGCAGTGAACCGTCCTTTCAACATAATATGTACTAAGGCTCCTTCTAAAAAATTTTGAAGTTCTACATGTTATTTTAGAACTCTTATTTTTGAAGTTTCGGTCAGCTTTTTGGATTTTCGCCCCAATGTGTTACGTTTCCATATCGAAACACATCCTGAAATGGAAAATGAACTATGATCTTCTCATTAGGTGCAATCTCATGTTCACTCTAGATACTTATACGTTTATAGTGTTTTCCCTTTATTTGTATTTTTCCTTATTTTGAACCTTTTCATTTTACACTAATCCAAAAAATGGCTAATAAAACCATTTACCTTGCATGCTATGCAGCTCTATCTACTTCTACATATTGTAATAGGTCAATAAAAATAAGGTGCAGGCATATGTTATTTTATTTTAAACTGATAATGCACAGGAATCGCATCCCTATGACTAAATATGTGAATCAAATGTCAGCTTCTGCTTTAGCTCTTACTTCCGCTTTTGCTCCTGCTTCACGGAGGTGAAGCTACAGCTTCTGCTAAATGATACGCAATGCTATTTATTCTTTTGTGCATTGAACTTCCTATCACGTTAGCGCTCATCACACCCATGCAATTTCCTTCACCACTTCAAAAGCCGGGATCACATGTATGCTTACTACCGGCAGACAGACAGATAGACAGACATCATTTTATATGTTTTTCGCTCATATTATCCTTAACATGTTGATGACGCTAACAATGATGATGATGAATACAATATTTACTGTAGATACATGATAAACGTTGGCATGGCATCTATTTCTGCATATGTATTTTTTCACCACTGTTCCTTTTTACTTTTGATGTGGCAAGCGTTAAAAGAGTTACTACCAAACGATGTGAACATAAAAATCATTTATACCCTCATAACCACTTTGATTACAGTGTGAGTGGTGTGGGAGTGTACTAAAAAAATCTGTATTGTATAACAATAGCATACTGATCGCATTTCAATGAAATAAACACAAAAGTAGGGAGACAGAGAAGCAGACAGAGAGAGAGAGGTAGAATGAAAGACAGGTGCACAAACACAGCCACTCTGGTAATGTTGAAGAGTCACCTGGTAATGACATTTTTAAAAGAAGTTTTTTAAAATCAATACTACAATTTTTTACTACTTTTTTGTTACTATTTTTTACTACTATTACTACTACTTACTACTGCATTATTAATAATTCACTTTTTACATATTTTTATATGAACATCATTTTTATTTCCTTTTGTGTATGATACGCTTGACCTTTCCAAATAGCCTATTATATTGTTAGTTTTTTGGCAATAGCTCCATCACTCCTTCTTTGTTGTTTTTATATTTTTACAGCTTTACTACTTTCTTTCGATTTTTTTTTCTTCTGCACATTACAAGTTTATGGAATTACTATTATTTTGTTCACATGCAAAAGGTCAAAAAGTACTTATGACCCTCAGCATTACGAGCACATGTCCTTGGGCCACATCACCACATGCATGCATACACTGACAACACACCCATGTGTGTTGGTTTCTTCAAATGTGCGAGATTCTCATTGTAGATAAAAAAAATAAATAAAAAACAGTAGCAAGAATCACAAACAGAAAAAAGTCTATATAAAATAGTTGCTTCATTCATGCGTTTCAATTGAGTGGAAAGTTGCTTCATTCTCTATTGCTGGTACTGCCTGCCTGCAACTACACGCCTGGTCACTCAACCTCTCCATTTCTCCATTACTATTACTATATAGTATCTCTTACTTTTTTTGTTTGTTCCATTTGTCTTTTTATTTTGCTGTACTCCTTCCAATTTGACATCCTTTTGGTGGCCATCACATCATGTTGTATTATGTTGATGATTGATGCGTTGATGTCCTTTGACAATATGCTGGTTGCTGTTTCTCCTCTATTTGTCTATTATGTTGTTGTTGTTGTGGTGTGGTTTTCTTTTCTACTTCTTCTTCTCTTTTTGTTTTTTGCAAATGATATGGCGAAAGTAATTTATGTGATGACTATTATGGGGGTATTCACTTTGAAATTACTACTCCTATATTGAAATTGAGTTATAAAAGTTTGTCAGCATAACAATAGTTATACACTAACTGCCGGTGGTGGCAGTCAATCCAATTCATTATGCTGTTTAAAACTTTACAATGACAGCGCATTTTGTTATTTATATACAGAATACGGAAAATAAATGAATAAAGAGAGCTTTTTAAATCATAATTGAAAATTAAAGCATAATATAAATAAACTAATAAAAAGACATCTTATGTTTCTTTCAATTTTTGGATTCTGGCAATCAATTTCAAATCTTTATCTATTCACAAATCTAAGGCTCGAACCACCTTTTTAGAGACGAAATTGCATCTAATTTCAAATCTTTCCCGAAAAAGACAAGACTATCTGCGAATTACCGCTCCACCGCTATCTCTTCTGTGCTATCCATGGTTATGAAAAACGTAGTAAAGTTTCTCTTGGTTGAATATCTAAAGTAAACCTAATTATTTAATGATCGCGAATACGGTTTCAGTCAAAGGAGCTCCCTGAAGATCCTCACTAAGAAATAGTCATAAAAAAACAACGTAGCAACGCAGCAACCGCTGCAGTACTAGCTAAAATAGCGACCAGCAACTCTGAACTTAGACCAAGGATAAGAAACTGTCAGAGTAAATGTACCGCTTTCGATAGGGCTAGATATTACTATAATTTTTCAAGTATGTGTGTCAGGAATGAGCGATGGGAATGCCATACATCAATAATAGTATGCTTCGCACTCCCTGAAGACCGACTTGATACGTTGAGACAGCTTCGAGCTTTCGAGTACATGTATATGAGAAATATTCAGGGTCAGGACTGAAAATATTCTATTTCTCATTAACCACACGAAGTGGGTAGGAAAAACCGAAACACTCAACATTCAGCTACCTTGAAACATGCAACCTGAAGATAGTTTTTAAATTAAGAGATTTCTTTCATGCGTTATTTCACATTGATTGTAATTGCCACAATCCAATCATAACCTCAAAATTAAATTATGTCATGAGATTACCTACCAGCCAGCTGCTTCACACTTTGGATTATTTAAAATTCAATGTCTGTATTGATTTATTTGCAATTTTTTCTTTTTATTTCATTTTTCTTAAAATATTTTTGCTGTTACTTTTTGCACAGCAACAATATTTCATTTTGTTGACCTAATAAACTTTACTGGGTCTTTATTTTACGATTCCGCGCAAAAAAACTAATCGTAATTTAACAAAAAGTCATTTTTTACTTCCTTTCTCTTTATCACTTTACTCGTGCACATCCAAGCAAACACTCTCTCCTGCCGGTGCTCTCTCATGGAATAATTTACTGTTGGTTTTTATTTTTGCTCGCTACTTCTCTCATTTAATATGTTTTAACATGCATAAGCGGTATTTTTACTCTTTTCGTATGTATGTATTATTGTTGTGATTTTTAGTTGTTGTTTTTTTATATGCTTTTTGTGGTGCTTGTGATAAGCCAAAGCCAGGGACGTCGTTGTTCTCAACGATGAGAAGAGAAGCTTCTTTAATTTATTATTGTTGTGTGCTGTTACTAAAAACAACTATAACAACAAAAACTATGTACTTCAGTAACAATAACAATTTCTTTCTCTCTGACACATTTGTAAAAAAAAAGTCTATTAAATTTATCGTTATTGCTGCAGCAGCAGCAGCACCAACAACAATAGAACACAACAAAAAGAACATAGTCATAAAAAATGAAAATGCGAAGGGCGGAGTTGTGAAGAGTAGTAGCAAGTCCAAGGACTTTTTGCTTTCATTTTGTGTAATCCTAATATACTTGTAATTGCTTCAATAAAACTGAACGAACAAATAAACGAGTCAAAGTTATGGCCAGGATTTTCTGGTCGAAAGAAGAAAGAAATGTTTTAATTTGTTGCCAAGATTTAGAATTAGTGAAAGATTTTAATTGTACGACTGCTTAAATTTTTAAGCTAATATTATGTAACTCTAAAGAATTTTAGTAGTTGTTGGCAATTTTGTGCATAATATAACCTCAAACTACCACACAAAAATAACCTCAAACACATGCTTGTCTACTTACAATAATTACACCTAATCTCACACACACTCACACACTTGACAATGACATTAAAAACACTCTACAATTTAACAACTTACTCTCTATAACTTTGACATGCCACTATACCGTGCCACAACTCAACAACACATTAAATACGAGCACACTAATAGTATTAACAACAAGGAGCTGAAACAACAGCAACAACAAATCAATAAACACGAAAAACAATAAGAAACTGTGTTAATCTCTAAGTAGCAGCGATTTCGTGCAGCTTTTCAATACACGTAATGTGTGCTGCAGTTTAATTCAAGTACAACAATAGCTACTACAACATTAACCACGTAAAGCGTAAAAACGCAATTTGAACTTCTTCTTTTTTTTTCTTCAGTTTCTGCATGTTGAAACGAAATTGTTGAAAAGTAGCAGCATTATCCCCCCAAAATGGAGCGTAAAGGATATGAAATAATAATAATAATAATAAAGATAGAAATGACACGTGTCAGTGTCATTGTCAATACATGTCAAAAATTTCACTCTCACTCACGCATGAATGAAAAGGATATACTACTTACATGCATACAAACAAACATTCATACGTACTCCTCAATGTGCTCACTCTCTACTTACTACTACATGTAACTCACTCTCTTTACTACTATGTATGTATGTCATACTTTTTTATTCGCATGTATGCATTTTGAAGTAGTACCGGAGTTCGAGGGGTCGTACATGTATGGCAGACATGTCAGTTGAAAATTAAACCTTTCACTCAAAATATCAGGATTATGTCAGGGTTCTATATGAGAATGTATGTATATTTTTTTTCCACTGTTTTCGATAATGTAGTAATGAAATTTTATTTCTTTGTGTGCCCGGCTTCATATTTTATTTGTTTTTCACTTCCACTTTGTATTATTGCGTGCACTTGAAAATTCTCTCTCTCATGTCTGTTTCCCACAACGATGTGATGATGCAGACAGTCATATTCTTTTTCAACATCAGTAACAATAATAGTCATCACCAATGTGTTACCATAAACCCCACCAACACCATCATTCATTGACGCAAAAAATGCTACTGTGACATGTATGTTAGTGGTGGTAGCTTACACTAATATATATCTTCATAACATCCCAAGCGAATTCAAAGTTAACGGAAAAGCGGTTTTGAATTTTTACGTTCCTTAAATTCAGCAGCCACGATTACAATGGTTCAGATATTTAACGAGAAGAGGCGGTTTTATTCTCGGCCTTACCGTTGTGACTTTAATAAATCTATAAAACTAAATCTACCTTATAAGATTAGGGAAAGCAGCAATCTTGAAGAATTGAAGAAATTCTGCAGGCCCGTTCCCAGAACTAAATGAGTATGACATATTTCATTTGTAAACCTACGCAAAGAGAGAGTAAATATCCCACGATATGCTCTGAATATTAAATTGTTCTTATTATTTTTTTCGAATTGCAGATTATCATCAATTATCACTCCTAAATATTTTATTTTAATATCTAGTGCCATTTATTAAAATATTCACATTATTTTTATCTATATTTTTGTTTCCAATTACCATAACTTTAGTTTTACTTATATTTAGTTTTAGTTTATTTTGGCAAAGCTTATTGAATAATATGTCGAGATCTCCATTTAGTTTTTGTTTGGCTTCATCGATCTTATCTGCAATTATATACATAAGCGCATCATCTGCGAACATTTTAACGCTACAGTATTTTAAGCAGCTGCTCATACTATTTATATAAATATTAAAAAGTAAAGGACCAAGAATTGAACCTTGTGGTACTCCCAAATTATTATCGCACTCTCTGGAAATTACATCGCCGATTTTTACTGATTGCTTTCTGTTTTTGAGATAGCTCTCGAACCATCGAAGTGCCATCTGTTGAACGTCGTACTTTTTAAGTTTGTAGATTAGCAAATCCGGGTCAATTGTTTCAAAGGCGCGTTGAAGATCCTAGAATACTGCGATGATTATTTTTGACATATTTTGTGCTTCTCTCTAATCATATAGCACATCGTTGATAGCAGACTCACAGGAGGTTCAAATTATTTTTGTTACAAGTGTAAAAGACTTCAAGCTGTTATTCATATTTAAACATTATTTAAATATACTACTAAAAATATTGTTTGCGTGGTATGTAACATTTTTCATCCGTCACTGCAATTTCATTAACCGGCACTATCTGTCGGACTATACAGAAACACATCTATATAAATTTTTGTCAAAATCTGTATTCAATATTAAGACATTTTAAAATTTCGTTTGTTAATTTACCCCTTCACCCCTTTCCCCTCTTTACCTACGCTACTGTAGCCTCATCATCTCTAACATGTGATGTCATCTTTCGTGCATCCGTTTCCGTTTGTTTTTTGTTTATTTATTTTACTTCTGGTTTGATTGCAAATGTTGTTGATTAATAAATACATACAGTGAGATTTCCTGGTTGTTGTGTTGTATCGGCAGGGTAGTTAGATGTTGAGGGGTTAACGACGCAAATCATCTACTGGTTGACCATTTTACAGTTTATTGTGTGCATGCACAAGTATATTCCAATAGCTGCAAGGTATTTGTTGGTTATCTTTTGCATCAAAAAGCAAGGGATAAAAACATTTTCGGCTTTTTTGATACAGCAGGACAATGCATTTGGGGGTAATTCATATTACAGCATGCCCACATATGAATATATAGTAAATACCAAATTGAAACGAATGGGTGCAACCCCTTTTGCGGAAATGTTTGTTTATTTAAGTTTTGGTATTTTTAATTGAATTTTCAATTGAGATATAAGCTCCTTTTGAAAAGCTTCTTAAAATAAAAATTATTTCAACAATTAAAACACTTATTTCAATAAACAGATATAAAGAAAAATTTATAATTTTTTGGTTTTTCGTTTTTGTCTTTACAGAAGTTGCATTATTGGCCCTGAATTGACGGTAAAAGTTTGTTCTATTGGCACTGTGATAAATCGTAACGCTTATGCGACTGATTATTGCCAATTGGAAGGTACAACAGGCCGTCAAACACAACCAATGCCCATACGTTGGATGGCATGGGAGAGCGTCTTATTGGTAAGTTGCAAGTATTAAATAATATATAAGGGAATAAAAATAATAGAAGCTTCGCTTGGACACAAAAATTCCATCAAGAGAATAATTTGGAAATCAACTGGTGGGAGTAAATTGAATTGTGCGCTCAAAAACTAATTAAATCAAGTTAAGCTGCTCATTTCATAACAACCAATAAAATGGGAGCTTACAAAAACGAGATCATACCATTGTGCTCTCTTGAAGCAACACTTCTAGAGAGCGTATCATATTGATTCTCATTTCCGAAAAATCAAATTCATATGAAAAAGCAAAATTTAATATTCTACCACGTTTATATATATCAAACCGCTTCTGTCAGTCTGTATGTCTGTTCGCGTAGAATTTCGTAATCGGTTTTAAACTAACTTCCCGATAAGCTAGAGGCTTAAAACTTTAAACATAGCGTAGATCTGAATGACAAGGTAATATGGAATATCTAAATTATAATAGAATATAAAATATTAGTGTCTGAAGTTTTTAAATAAAGTAAATAAAAATTCAGCATGCTTTCGGGTTGGAATCTCTACAGGCTTTGGCACATCCGTCCATTGTATACGTGAGAGCGAAGTATAGAACTGACAACTACTATAAAATTTATGAAATCGTATGTGGTGTGGTTCATACACAACGTATCAGTTGAAGTAACGCAAGAAGTTAGGCAACTCTCAACTTTGCCATACGTTGACAGAGAGTTGTGTGTGTGGTAGCTATCAGCTGATTAATTTTTTGTATGATGTGTATGATTGCATATCCGTTGGCGAAGTATGCATTGTGTCGCCTCTCTCCTTCACTTCCTTCTTGTCAGTTGTCTACTTCTCTCTCACGTACACAACGGACTCTATGTGCCAGAGCCTTACACTACACAGGGTGGTACGAAAGTTTGACAGCTTCTCTAATTACATAATAGGTGTACAAATATGAAGTGAGGTTTTAACTAACAGATGGCATGTATGGTTTGTGTCAAGGATAATTAATATGACGTTTTGGAGAGTAGATATTTGTCAATAATATTCATAGATCCTAAGTATTCATTCGTTGTAAAAATCATTGCTTTAGCTGGAGTAGAACATGTACTATATGTGTATGTACACACACATGCATAGATAAATGGGAAAGAGAAGATATAAACCATGAATTCTCGTAGCATTACTCATGGAATTATCTGTATACATCGAAGTTTTTTCAGTATACTTTAAGGTTCGGAAATACGTCAGTACATTAGCAAGATTTTCGGTACACTTTTGTAGAACTAATTAATTTTATGTGATATTACTTATTTTTTTATATGCTATTACTTATTTAAAAAAAAAATAAAACCGTGCTACTTTTCTTATTTGATTGTTATCGATCACACAGTGCAATTTACAAGGGCTTAGGCCTATATGGTTGTTAGATTGGCAGTGAAAAGCTTCACACACACAAAACTAAAAAGCAGCAAATAATAATTAAAATTAGAAACAAAATTTTAATATACCAGCCATATACTACCGTGTAATTATAGTGTCGTATAATTTTGTATGAAAAATTAGAGAATTTATGGTATGATTTTTTGCACATGCTATTTAAATATTTATTTTTAAACTCATGTTTAACTAAATTCTCAATTGTCATCTTTGAAAATGTCAGTCAGTCACTCAAATGAACTATTATTAATATTGTCAATTTTTAATATTTTAATTACGCTCATTTTCTTTACAGTTACAAACGAAAACAAAAATTAGTTAGTTTCAAAATTTCATCATTTTCTTCCGCTCCACTTTTTACTTAAGACTTTCTCGCTCTCTCGCTCTCCTCGCGCTATTTCTGCATTAAAAACTAAAAAGTAAAAACTTTCATTTCATAATTAAAAATTAATGAAGAAATTTACGATTTAACGAAAAGTAGAACAAAGTAATACGCCAAAGTAACTAACTGGTAGAATAAACTATAAAGTTTTTGTTTGTTTTTTATTTATAAATCCTAAAAAAAAGATTTTTAATTATTTATAATTAGTAAAATATTAAGTTTATAATTTCAAAACGAAAATATTTGTTTATAATATTTTGTTTAAATCCATAATTTTTGCTTTTGACGTAAAGTTAATTTAGTTTAAAAGGAAAAAAACTAGTTAAAACAAGTAGCTAGTAGCAGTAGGTTTTAAAGAATAAAGAAAAAACTTCTTTGAAGGCACTCAGTATGACAAAAACAGAGATTTTTTCAAGTTAATTTACTAAAAACTACTTGATGCAGAAATCACATCAATCCTTTTCAAACTTTGCTATTTAATATCGTCGTTATTAGAAACTACATTTGGACTTCCAGAACTGCCACATTTATTATTTTTGATTTTTCAGTCAACTATGATTCAGCTTTCTATTACTTCCCTTGAAACCTACCTTTCATTGCTTTTTTATTTTAATTTTGCATGCAAACTTACTTATTTAAAAAAAAAAAATTCTGTAAAGTAATACAAATTGCTCTATGTTTACTTCTGCATATTTTTGAGAGCATGCAGAAGATCCATTTAAAGTATGACCTCGCCCACACATTCGCTACATATGTATGTATATATTTAATCATATTAAAGCTTAAAAAATGAAAACAGATGTTCTTCATTTTTTTCTTAGACGCGCCTTTAGTACTTGTAAACTTTTACGCTGTTAGAGAACAATCGGCAAATACGGCAGCTGAACTTAATAGCGACCACTTAGTTTAACTGGTTTAGTTGATATCTGCGGTATATATGTTAAAGATCCTCTTCACCTTTGTAAAAACTTCTTTGGTATATATAATTTAAGTTTGGAAATTTATTAATTTTCCTTTCTTCTGGCCTCTCTGGATGGATCTTGATTTGGAAATTTCTTATAATTTAATTTCAATTTCTTGTTAAAATTGTTAACATGTGAAATAAAATATTTTTTGATGGAATGGGAAGACCTAAATCCCCTCGCCCCTTCCACAACCTCTGGGTTGTGTCCGTAGTAGTCAGGGGTTCACATTTCAAATTTCTGTTAAAAAATAAAAAAATGATTTTTTGGTAAAATAACTGTACATTTGAACAAAAAAAGACCAATAAAAAATATTACTGCTAAAGCCTATGAAGCAAGCCGCTCAAATGGCGCAGTTCACCGTAGAGTCCATCAAATGTACGTATGACAATCTTTTACCTACAGTGTCGGACAAAACTAAAGCACGAACTCTTCCTTGTCAACATTTAGTTCAATAAAATTTTAAAATATGCAAGTATGCACATATTTTTTTATTTGTTTTATAAATTTAGTATAATTATGCACTTGTTGAAACAAAATAACATTAAAAACTTTCTGTTTTTTTTACTAATATTGCGCAATATGCCTAAACCTGCCGCGACAAAACTAAAGCACATAATCTTTATCTTTTAAACAACAACAACCTTCTTTAAACTAGAAACCCGTTATTATTAACAAAAAGCAGGTTTTAAAAAAAATTGGAAGCGTATATAAGTTATTGGCTATCATTCACCGTCACCGTTCGCATTTCAAAATTTCGCTTCCCAAAATAGCTACAAATAAGTATTCTGCACAATTTAGAGTAAATATTCTAAGTAAATTTAATAAAGCTGAATCAGTGATACGCATTGCAAAGCAATTTTGTATTCGCTATTGCGTTGATTCCCGAGGTATAAGCCATTTTCCCGAGGTATAAGCCTTTTTTTAAATATTAAATATGGAGGTGGCAGACAGCGGGGCACAACCAAACGTGAGAATCAGGCCTTCAGTCGGATTATAAAAAAAGATCCTTTTATATTTTGGAAATAAATTGCGTTTAAACATTTCACACAGGTTTATCCAACGAAAAGCTGTAGACGGTGGCTTAGCAACATACCAAAGCATGAAAAAGACATTTATTTCTCGAAAGAATCGACAGTCAAGGCTCGAATTTTTAACCGCGCACTTTAGCTGAGCTACTGCATAATGAAAGACCGTGCCTTTTACTGATGAATCTATATTGAACATGAAAGGTTGCGACGGATTGAAGCCAGTGTGCAGACTAATAGGGCAACGATGAAATCTGCGTTAATTGAAAAGCGCCGTATGATACGAGGGAGGCAACGTAATTGTCTGGTGATTTTTTTCGGCCATTGAATCGGTCCTATTCATAAAATAAGAGGTATAATGGACCGTCTGATGTATAAAGATATTCCCCAGAATGTTATGTTACCTTATACGGAGGAAGATCTGCTGTTAAAGCATGTCTACCAGCACGATGACGATCCCAGCACGGTTCGTAAAAGAATGGTTTGTTGCCAATAAGATCGGGATTTGATGGAGGACCACCCATTCACCCAATATCAATCTTAAAAAATATGTAGGAAATTGTAGATCGGAAAATTCAGCGCATAAAGGATAAAATCAAGGATTTCATTTTCTATCAATCGGAGATTGCATGGAAGAACATTTCTGCAGACGATTTGAGCAATTTTATTGAGTCCATGCCACGAAAATGTGCAACAGCTCTGAAAAATAATGGATATGCTACAAAATAGTGGAGAAATCGAACTTTTCCATTATTATATTCCATACGTATTTAAAAAATAATATTATATTTCTTATATTTTGTTACAACGCGTGTATATTCTTACTATATTCATAAAAAAAATTTCAGTCCAAGCATGTTTTACAATATTTCTGAGCAAAATGCAAACAAGGAAGAATCCGTACTCGACACTGTATGTGACAATATATTTGTTTACCCTTTAAATTTGACAGATAATTTAATCAAATATTTACATCTAACTTTGTAATAGAGATAGAATGTTGTCAAATACCGTTATTAGTATTCCGAACTTAAGGTAAACTTTAGGTAATATTCCAAAACTTTTCCGGACCCACCCATTTTGTGTGAAAATAATCACAGTCTACGAAAATTGGAAAAATTTTCCAATGAAATTGGCTATGAAAAGAAGAGTTTTTTATATTTCGCGGTTCTTCGGTTTTGAAATAAGCCCCTGAGATAGATATATTTCAGGGGGAAAAAGTTTTGACCAGTAGGTAGGGCCCATGTTCAGTCTGTTGACTGTCTGATGCCTCAGCATGTGAAAAAGGCAAAATAGCTTTGAGGAGCTGCTGGAATTTGGTAAAAAAAAGGAAAATTTTGTCGGAAAAATTCAAAAATATTTTTCGTTAAACTATATGTCCAACCATGTGGTATCACAATGGGCTCTTATGGCCTAAGTGTGTCCCTGGACAAGCACTTAACACGTTTTAACCCCATAAATTTCCTCTAGGGCCCATAATAGGGCCGGAATTTCATAGTTGTTCGACTAACAGTCTCACCCAACTAAACATGGTACAATTTTTAAAATTGTTTGTCCCTAGAGCTGCGCGATAAAAAAGAAGATAATTTTGTAAAAAAAAAAAAATGCAAAAAACTCCCAACATTTTTCTTTGATTTTTCAAATGATCTTGATGTTTTCGTGTGCCTTGTTGCTTAATTTGTGTACTCAACCTAACAACCTAACTCTAAGCAATGAAGTATGTTTGAACTTCACACGAGGGATCGTATAGAAAATAATCAGTATTATTACAACCCGAGCTCTTTACTCACCCTTTCTCTCTCTCTCTTCCTCACAGCCAAATTGCTGGAGAGTAGCTCATATTGATACAATCTACCTTAAAAAGATTTTTTGTACTAACGAAGAAACCGCACCTTACTTATTATTTTATAAAAAGCAAATTATTGCAAATAGCAGAAAATATTTAGCATTTGTACCCTACTGAGTTTTTGCACGACATTTTTGTACAATATTTGCACTTTTCATTGCACATTTATACATTTGTGCTATTTAGTTTTGGGATTTAATGTTGATGGCTGCTACCGATGCTACTACTGCTGCTGCTATTGTTGCTGCTTCAGCGACTACGGAAAACATATAACCAGCTATTGTAGCTAGAGTTTGTTATTGTTCCTCGTTGTTATTGTTGTTGATGCTGCCGTTATTGTTACTTTAATAAATACACATCGTTTCATATGTTATCACATTGTTCTACTGTATATGTATGAATATCCTTGTTTTCCTTTTTACTTCATGCTTTTGTGCGCTTGTTTCTTTTCATAACATTGCACTCTTTAAAGAATATACCTACGTATATGTGTAGGTGTGTGTGTGCACTAGCGGATCTAAGGGAGGGTGTGGGGATGGTTTCGAATTAAGCCCTCCCCCCTTATCTATGAAAATTCCTTTAATTTTAATCGGTGGCCATGAATAAAACAAAAATTATAGGGATCGAAAAAAATAAACTCACCCCCCTAAGAAATCTCTGGATGCGCTAGTGTGTGTGTGTTGTGTATGTATGCAACTGTGTTATACACGGCGTATTTCTGTTTTTCCGGTTGAAATAGTGCCCGGGAGCAAAATACTCATATAATACACAGAAGCAGAAGAAAAGGTTTCCAGTTATTTTTGCTGTTATTTGTCTCGCTCGTTTCCTTTCCCCGGTGTGCGTATACATATGTAAATGTATGGGTTCATGTGCGTGCACATGTGTGGTTATTTCGTGTAGTTAATTAATTTATTTTGTGTGTGGTTTTACGCTTTGGGAGTTATAAAATACTTGTTTTTTTGCGGTTGATTTTTAATGAAAATTTCAAGTTTATTTCGATTTAAATTCATTAAAATTTTCGTATCTCAAAATTCGTATAATCAAATAAATTTTATAAGCTCGAAGAAAATATTTTCAACTTAATCTTGCTCCTAATTTCAAATACACTCTTCTGTAAGTGCAATTTGCAATACTCAAAACAGTTTATACCTACAGCTGTGTTCAAAATAATAGGAGTGTTATCAATAAAAACACAGTCTTTATTTTTAAATAAAAAAACTTAATTTTATTCAGTAATTTTTTCACAAAAAAAACATTATAGATAAAATTTTGTGTTCCAACTTCCAATAAAAACAATGAAATAAAAAAAAACAACTTAAGTTAAATAAATTCAGAATTCACTGTTCAAAATAATAGGAGTATTAGCGTATGATATGAATTATTCTAAAATTAACAAAGAAAACAATTGTAATTAGTTAGGAAATGTGTAAGTCTTCCAATATTTAGTCAACTAGCCTCGGTTTTTCATCTCTGCCGCACATCTGCGGGACATGGAGTCGATGACATCGCGGCACCACTTCAACGGGATTCGCTGCTTTACCTCTTGAATTCTTTTCCGCATATCTGCAGTATTTATGGGTTTATGGTCTGCAACGCCTTTTTTGATGTCTGCTCGCAAATTTTCTATGGAGTTAAGGTCAGGTGATTACCGAACATTTGAAATTTCTTGCTTAAGTCATTTTTTTTTAAGTTTTGTCTTAGAAGTCCAGCAAAAAGCCTGAGTTCAAAAATTTTTTGTAAAATCTTTTATAAGATTTTTGAAAATTAATGTGTTTCGTTATTACATAGCGGAAAATTTCATTATCAGATATGTTTGTAAGAAATAAGAGATTCTGATTATCCAGTGATTGTCTACATGTCCATAGCTTTTTTTGTAACCTTTTATAAAAGACAATCAAATCAATATAGAGAGATAAAATTTGGTGTCATGGTTGTGGAAGACCTAAGTAACCATAATTTCAAAACAAAAGGTTTCTATCAAGCTCCATTAAAATCCGGGCGTCAAAGGGTTAACAGTTTTAGTTGTGTATTGTGGTTGATATTCGCTGTTAGGTGGACGTCAGGCATACTGTCTGGATCCTGTCTCACCAAATAACACGATTTTGCTTTCATCTGTCCACAATATGCCCCGCCATTTGGGCTCTTTGGCAACCTGTAAGCATGCGGCCACGTGTTTCTTCGTCAGTAATGGCGCTTACCGTGGACTTCTTGCAAAAATATGATATAGTAAGCGTCTACAAATACATAGTTACTGAATTTATAGCAAGGCCTAGCTTTTTTTCTATTTTTTTACGTGAGACCTTTACTATACCTTACTATACGTCGATCGTCCACTCCCGTGGTTTTACACTTTCGACCACGTGTATCGGTTTTTTTGGTCAGATCACTACAAAATTTTCAAAAAAAAAATAGTAACTGCACTCCTACTATTTTGAACACGACTGTATGTATAATCTTTCACTCCCTCCTTCTCACTCTTTTTTTCATTAATTATTTGTCTAACAATTCTATCAATATTGTGTGTGCAAAAGAATTACTCCCACTTACTCGCTTTATTCTCTATCTCTCTCTCCCTCTTCAAACACTATTGCCCATTTTTATTCATAGTTTGTGTGAATTCATATCTCTATACAAACGCTATAAACATTAACGTTATTCCTTTTTACAACCAATTTACGCTTTGTTCACAAAAAGAAATCCTGTCCAAAAAAAAAAAAACAAAACACTGCACAACAAATACATATACAAACAAAAAAGGCTTTCGCCAATTTTCTAAATCCTATCGTAGTATTTCGCGCGGAAAATTCCTTTTAAATGAAAATTTATAACCTTTTTTTTGTGCTGTGGCGGAGTGCAATAGGATTACGAAAACGCGTTTCTGTTGAAAATAAATGTATATACGCTACACAAAAAAAAAATGTCTGCAATTTTTTGGGGAAAAAGTTTTTTTTTTCAAAATTTTTATTTAAACAAATTAGTGGTACCCATTTTAAAGTTTTTGTATAGTTTAGAATTTCACAAAAGGGTTTTATATTAAAACCAAAAAATATTGAATACAATGTAGCTTCAATTGAGTATAACATTTTTACATCGTGATCACTAAATTGAAAAAGCAAGAAGATTTGTCGAAGAGATTTATGATTTATGCTCTCAAAATCGAAACTGATGCTTGAGCACACAATTGAGATAACAGCGATTGCTATTATTTTTCTAAAGAATGAATCAATTCAAAATTTTAGAAAATGTAGTAACAAAATTAATTTCAAATGATATATTGACCTATTGATATTTTTTCCTTTTACCGCTCGAGAGCGCTTAGGCATAGTGACCACACCTTTTTAAACAGTACTTCAACAAAATTACGAATATTGATTTTCGAATAACCAAAAGTTCATTTCAATTAAATTTCAGCTTTATTCCACTTCACATTTACTTCAGAATATTTCAATTGTACCTCAAGAAATTATAAATATTATTAAATACAGAAAAACTCTCACAATATGCTTATTAACCCTTTCGGGACCGTAAGGAAACCAGAGGAAAAAGCGCAAAACCGAATCCGTATTCGTATTATCTGACCCCAATTTTCTGTTACAATTTTTGATCAAAACAGACATTTTGCGCCTCTAAAGGTCTGAACTTTCATGGGCCCTCAATGAGATTTTTTAATAAACTTTTTTTACATTTTAATTAGATATTTTTTTGAAGTAACTTAGTATTAATTTTTCACTTAACCCTTTCTTGAGCGTAAGAAAACTAGAACCAATAGAGCAAAACTGAGTCCAGATTAACATTCTTCGACCCCCATTTCATTGTAAAAGAGTTCTTAAAAAGTTTTCATTGAAAATCTTAGGGTCACCGGTGACCCATAGAAAGAATTGTATTTCCAAAAAAGTGAACGAAAATTTAAAAATATGGGAAATCATGTTTGAGTAAATAGTTTTTCCCACAACATATTAAAAATTTGGTGCATTTGGACAAATTTTGAAACAATTTAATGGATAGTTTTTAAAAAATTGCAATAATTAATCTTGTGACCCCGGTGTACCATGGTAGCTTAGTCGACTGCAAAAAGTAGTAAGAATTCCTGATTAGAGAGGTGTACTCTAATCTAGACCTAACAAACGCCTATAAAGGCACTTGAGGGTATGCGGGTCAACAAATTTAGCCTTGTTTCTACGAATGAACGCAAGAAGAGAATATGCTTTAGGTACCAGAAAATTTAAGTGCTCAGTAAATAAAAACTTCCAGTCGAAAATTATTCTAAGATCACAGATAATATTTACAGTTTGGAGTAGTAAGCCCTGGCATCTTTCTTGTAAAAGGTTCGGAACTCCAGGGGAATATCTCTAAGCCATTGTCCTTTAAACGTTTGCGGGTTCGCTAACATGAAAGGGATTTCTCAGGCGGGGCTGAGTTTGAAGTTTCAAGGCAAGCCCACCGCACACATTAATACGCTCTCTGACGGGTATCAGATCACCACGTTGAGGATGTATGTCGACTTGAGATGGAGGGGGCAAGGATTGAATATGGACTCACCCTCTTGTGACATTTACCTTGTGTCCTTCTCTCCAAGGCCTACCAATTTTCGCCTGGTTTTCACTACGTCAAATTCAATCAAATTGCCAACATGCTGGCAATCTCATATAGGAAAAATTCTCTCTCTCTCTCTCTTTGACATGAAATATGCCATAGTGAAAATTAGAGGCATTATAATATTCTAAAACCAATTAAGATATTCTGAACTAGCTACACACATTTGGGTATTCTGAAATCCAAATTATAAATTCCGAAACCAATTTCAAATTTTCTGAAGTCAAGTGGAAGTTTTTTGAAGTACTGAACAAAAAAGTCTAGTTTATGTTGTATTAATCTTTTGATTACCATCTACCATATATTAGTTGCCCTCCACGATTGTGTTTTCCAGTTAGCAGATTACAGTTAGTTATACAGTTACAGTAAGAATACCACAATAGGCCATAGTTAGGTGCAGTGACAATTATTCACAAATTCCCAATCGCAAATTTTCAGGGCTAACTATAAGGGGTTGGGAATCTGTATGAGGCTAGGAAAAATTGTTTTATACATAAAAACATGGTATATTCGAATTTTTTTTTATTCATATAATTATTTTCTGATTTTTATTTCGTCTTAAAATCGTGGTATATTAAAATTTTTTATTTATTTAAAAATGTTTTTAAAAGTTTTAGAAAAATTCTTTATTAAGTACCAAAGCGATTTTTTAAGCTTGAGTTCCACGTATCTGATGAATTTCATTAATAAATCTTCGATTCTTTCCTCTCTCTTTTAAGGGTAAATTCACATCAAAGTCAGATGTTTGGTCGTTTGCGGTAACGCTTTGGGAAATATTGACTTTTGCGCGCGAACAACCCTATGAGCATATGACAGATGAGAAAGTAATAGAGAATATTGGACATATCTATCAAGATGATAAAATGCATGTAAGTATTAAAAAACAAGAATGACTTTTATCAGGGCGTAAAAATAAGGTGGTGCCACTTCACGGAGAGAATTTATAATCAAAATCAATAGCTCAATACACAGTCAACCCTAAAGCCCACAACTTAAAATGCCATAGCAATGAAAATATTAAAAGTTACAGGCGGGTATAACAATTTGACGACGACCGACTGTTTTGAGATCTCCTTCTTTTCCCTTCCTTTTTTTCCTTTCCTGTACTTTTAATCTTTGAAGTGGCTACACCTGAAATCTCCATTGATTTTATTAAATAGCAAAAAATTTCTAAATAACTCTATCTCTCTTTTAGGAACTATTACACATGCCGCTCAATTGTCCGCGTGAAATTTATGATCTCATGTGCGAATGTTGGCAACGCAACGAATCGAGTCGTCCCAATTTTCGGGAAATTCATCTATTTTTACAACGTAAAAATTTAGGTTTTAAACCAACGGCAACTGCTTTGCTTTACTGAAGAAAAAATAGTGAAACTAAAATAAAAAATAAAAGAAGAATGAAAAACCAACGATTTTACTAATGAATTAATTATAAAATTCTATTCAAAAATAAAATTAAATACATACATATTTAAAAACACAAGACCCCGAGAAATATCGAAGATAAAACGCGAATTTATTAATAATGATGATGAATTAAAGAAATCATGCATTTAAAAAAGAAATTATAAGAAACCAAAACAAAAAAACAATTGTATACATACATATAAAAAAGGTAAATTGTTAAAATTTATATTTTTAAATGAGTAAAAAATTTAATATTTAAGAAAGAAACTCTAAAATTAAATAAAATTTTGTAAATTTCTTAAAAATGTTAAGCAAAAACAAAACACGAAAAGTAATATATAATGAAACCCGTGCGTAGTAAATGAAGCGAAATACACATCATCATTAAAACCATTTTTTTTAGCAAAGAAAATGTAATCGAAATTTAAATTATACTAGGAATTGTAGGGTTAAGCGTCTAGTTTCGTGAAATAATATGTTACAAGATACACTCAAAACAAGTTATGCACAATTTCACACATTTTTTGGGAAAGAGTTAAACGGCACAAAGCCCCAGTTTAAACCAGAAACTCGGAAATAATGGTTAATACTCCAGTTGGACAAATTAGATTAGAAACTTCAAATATGGCACGCTCACTGAAATTCGGCGGCGACCTTAAAATACTTTTGCAGCTAGTAGATCCCTGTTTTTTAAGTCTGTGTTATATTATATAGCAATCCACTAAACACAAATCTCTCCAAAATTTGTTGAATTAAATTTAATAGACTTCAACTGACACACACTGAACACAGGTTTTCGTTTTACAGTCCCAGGACCAAAGGTAAACGTTGAGTCTAAACCTGAAATTTTTAACTAAAAACGTAAAAACTGTCAATTTCAATTCAATTCACTTTCCCCACAGAAGCTAGATAGTTTTTTGTAAGCTCAGTGAAAAAAGTTAATCACAGAGTCTGAGTCTCATCAATCCCCAACAAACAATTCCCAGGCTCAGCTATCTGAAGGAGCAATGTTGTTTGAAATAGTAACTATAAAGCCTCTCAAGCCGAGGTGAGAACTATAGATAGCAGGTAACAAAGCACTGACTAGTGTTAGAGAGCCTGGAATTAAATTCCTAACTAAGGTGGCCGATTAACTTAATGTACACCTTGTCTGGGTTCTAGTGCATAGTGGTATATAGGGAAATAGGAAGCTGAAGAACATACAAGCATAAAATTAAAACTTTTTTGTTTATGGTACAACAACCAATGAAAAGTTGTGAGTGTTATATTTGTACACGAATGAAAGGGAGCTACAGTTTTATGCCGAATCTGAACGGCGAAGTGAAAATTTTATCTTAAGGGACATTCTAGTTTAAAATTCGAAAAACACCGATTTTTTGTTTGTTTTGATTTATGAATTCCTTATAGTTTAAAGAATACTCTTCTAGGTTAGGTTAGCTTAGGTTAGAAATGGCGGCGAATGCCTCACATAGACCGTCGGATCCATAGTGTTATAACAAACTGCTCAGAGTCAAAATGAGCCTCGAGCTCTATTTAACACTGTTTCCAGTTTAAAACGCATTCCCTAACATCCTTAATCTAGACAAGGCTAGCCTTGGGCAATGACAAAGAATGTGTTCTAAAGTTTCTTTTGTGACAGAGTCATTACAGTATCTGCATAGGTCGTTTTCCACCAAACCGCACCTTTGGCCCGATACTTAAAAAAGCAATGTCCAGTAACTACGCCAATCAACAGACTGCACTACTTACGCGAAAGTGAGAACAGAAATTCAGTTTTAGGACGAGAGTATTGGGGCCAAACAATTTTTCAATGCGGAAGGAGTTTTGGCTCCTCCATCTTCTATTTGAGGCAGAGAAAAGTTGTGTATTTAAGGCTGCGTAATGAAAACCAAGCTATGGCGATATGCTACAAGGCTCCATCTCCGCCACCTTGTTTCTCATTATGCCAGAATTTTCTGGTACTTAGCAGAAATGTCCTAAAATATTAGTGAAAAATTCGAAGTAAAACGAAAGTTATACAGTGCCTTGGTGTACAAAAATAAAGACCTAACGTCCAAAAACAAGATTTCGAGAAAGCAGCTGTTAAATTAAACAATTATTTGACTTCGAAGTTGTTACTCAGGGGTTTTCAGGGTCACTGATTACGAATCTGACTTAAGATTTTTAAAACTCGAAGTTGTGGATCCAATATGGTGGAAGAATTTTTAAAAATTGATCTGATTCGCTTGAAACTCCTTACTCGGGGGTTTCTAGTGGCACTGATAAGGAATCTGACATTGGATATTCAATACTCAAAATGGCGGATCCAATATGGCCAACAATTTTAAAATTCATCGCATTCGATTGACACTCGCTACTCAGGAATTTTCAGGGGGATTTCAGTAATCGTAATCAGTGATCCCAAAAATCCAGATTCGAAATCAGCATACTTTTTATAACAGAATCGCCAAAAATAAACGATTTCAGATGTTGAAAATCGACGAAACTAGCATAGCTCAAGCCAACAGAAGGAGCGGAGAACATTCTAAAGAAGCGCTTACAGTGAGAAACAAAGGTCTAATCAGAGCATCTAAAGAAGTATACAGAACCTGAAGACCCTCAGTATGCACTAGGGATGTTTGGCTAAAAAAATTTGGATAAAAAATCATTTTTTCAATTTTCAAACGTAAAATTTTATTTAACTTATTAACTTTAAACGCATTTTTGTCAAAAAGTTTTTTGAACTGGTAGGGCTGATATCTCAAGTTCTACTGAACTGATTTTGAAAAACCAAAATGCGTTTAATTTGTTATCGTTATGGCTTTAAGTGGTGCCTAAAAAATTGTAACGTTCCTTCTCCTTTTTTTTAGCGATTCCACGAACAAAGTCTTTCCGAAAGCTCAGAGACCTTCCTACCACCAAAATTGACCTTTTTGGAGATTCCAATATATAATTATAATTTTGTAATAAGATATAGTTTTAAAAAAAAAAAATCCCCAAAAAGTCAATATTTTTCCAATTTTAAACTGGAATGCCGCCATAAATAATTTTGACTCTTGAATGTTAACCATTGCTAGTCAATAGGTGGTGGCGTGTATAAAAATTTGTATTTTTGACTCTACCAAGCATTGAACTCAGGCACCCTACGAAAGAGTACCACACACTAACTACTAGGCCTCAATAAATAAGGCTTAAATAAGATTAAGGTGAAATAAACATAGAAATACACTTCTAATCACTCCATGAAGTTAATACATATCTTAATAAAGATATGTATTAACTTCAAGAAGTTAAATAAGAAAACTTGTGCCAGTTATAACTAGTCACTAAGTTACTTTTCTATGGGCGGAAAAGATGAGTACTTCTGATACCAGTGTGGCCAACTCAGCGCTTTCCCGCTGATTGTAGTGCTTTTTGAAAATTAAAACGCGGAAAAAATTGATTTAGCGCTCACGGCGTTTTTTTTCAATTTAGTATTAGTAAAAAAATTTAAATGTATTGAGTTTTCTCGCACTTTTATAAGGAAAAAAATTTAACGCTTTTTTTTAAGAAAATACACGTTTTATTCTTCATTTTAGCGGATTTTAAAAAACAAAAGTTGGCCACACTGTGATACTGTTCAACCTGGATATCTGTAGGAAAAGCACCATAAAAAAATACTTCTGCAGTAGCCTCTCTGACTTGAGTTCATATAATATAGAGAACACTCACTGTCCAGCCATTTTGTGCTTAGTGGAGCTCTCTCCCCTCGCGTTTCTTCTACCGTACGCGCTTCTGTTGAGTGATCCGGGACAAAAATAATCAGGGTTTATTGAAAGGTGGATAGGTTGAGCACTTACGTGGTAACACAATGAGCCGAAATTCAGCATAAATGTGTACCTAATTGTCATGTATTTATAATTCAATTAGGATGTTCATAATTGATTGAAAATCTATAATAACTATTTGTAGTAATGTGGAAAAATTTTGTATGGAAAATTAGAGAATTTTAAAGGGTTTACAACAAACTGGACATATCACATCAGATAACATGAAACTGTTAATACCCCCAATATGTCTCTGATTTTTTTTCTTTTTCTTTTTTTGAGTGTATTTAGTATAGACTTTTGTAAATACTCTTTATCAAAATTTATTTGATATTTGATGCAAACATACATATATAAACTACACTAACACAATTCATACATGTAATGTCGATATTAGGCATACTATAAATTGCTTATTAATATAAAAACAAAAAGAAATAAAAAAATTTATAAATAATATTTAAAACCAATTAAGCATTTAGATGTGTGTACCTACTTCCGCCTGACCTGTCTGATAAAAAAAAGAATATAATTCTTTTTAAAATACATACATACATACAATATATTTATTTTATTTGTAAAAAATAATTGAAGAATCGTAAAGAAAATCTCTATTCTACACTACACTAACATACCTAATACCTACACATCTACACTTACATATACCTAAATATAATTTTTTAGTTTGGAAGAAAATTATTGCTAAACTATGAACTAAACTATCTCCAAATACATATGACAAATTTAAACCAAAAACACAAAAAAGTTGAAAAAATTATTAATTAAATAATAGAAACAAAACCTGCGTATGAATGTTTTTGACAATAAAAAAAATTATTGGTAAAATATCCAATTAGAAAACGAAAAAAAAATCAATTTTAATAAATTTTATGTAAACTTAATTTTTGTTATTAAGTTTGAAGCAAAATCTTATGTCAATTAGGTGCATATCAAAATTGTTAATTTATAGTTTTTTTTCTTTTTTTGTTGCATATACACAATTTGTACAGTAATCCCATAATTGTGTCTTTGAAGTTGCATAGTTTTTAAAAAGATAATATGTGAAGCCACTAGCATATCCAGAGATTTCGAAAGATAATAATATTTGGGATATTTTTTTGAGAAAAAGCATCTCCAAAATGCCCCATCCTCTCTGGATTCTGTAGAAATTTGTGGCTATTGTCTCCTATTCGGATTACATGCCTCGTTATAATGAAGGAGTATCAACTAAGTATATATTCCCTAATATACTATAAAATTTCACTAAGCATCTGGATTCCTATGTGTCTTTTTCAGTCTTGGGGAATATACTATATGTCTCGTTCTAATTAAGAGGTAAGGAAGGAAGTTACTGTATTAGTGATCCTTACTAATCATCACGATCCTTATTATTCAACTTCAATCATTTGGAATTGATTTTAGGCTTAAAACTTGTTAAGAAGTAGATAAAGAGACGCTCTAGAGGTTCTATAGGATAGAGACTCCCGCTGATCATCGCGATCCTTGCAAGCTAGATCACACGATTGAATTGGATGTTCCCCTAAACGCAGCGAAACAATTCACATGTGATTACTGTATGTAAACTTTTTTCAATTTATTTATTTCGCCATTCATTTAATTTTTTCTTCCAAAGCAAAACTAAAAAAAAAACATTTCCCTCGTGCCTTTTTCCGCTCTACTCGCTCTTATGTAATCTTTTCCTTTTCAACTATTCATCAAATATTTTCTTTTCTATTTAAAAAATTTCTTTATTGTTTCTCTTTTTATAATAAGCTTTAATAAAAAAGGTTTCGCTAATAAAAAAAAAAATAAGAAAAAACTAATTAATCAATAAAAAATACTAATTTGTGCAATTTTGTTGTGAAATTTAAATGTAGCTAAAAGAAAATGAAAATAAAAACACATCAATGTATTTAAACACGCTTAAAATTAAATTAAAAAAAAAACAAAAACTTGTGAAAATATTTTTTAAAATGCTTTTTAAGTATTTTCTTTGCTGAAATATATATAAAATTAAATAATAAAAATAACTAATGTTTATTAAATTATTTAAAAACTAAAATACAAAAATAATATTTATAATAAGGAGGTTAAAGAGGAACACAGGAAGAAATAGAAATTAAACATTTAGTAACGAAACTTGAACTAAAAAAATATGTAATTATTTAAAAGAATAATAAAAAAAAATTTATTGATTTAATAATTAATTTAATGTATTTAATAATTAAAAAAGTAAAATAAAAAATGTCTAACTAATTTAAAAAATATAATTAAACAAAATGTTTATTCATAATTTTAAAAATGAGAAATGGAAAATATGTAATTGATTTAAAAAAATAAATAATTTTTAATTCTAATAATTTAAAAAAAAAAAACTTTGTTATTGTTTCGCTAACAACGAAAATGAATGTGGAAAATGAAAATCTGAAAATCAATTATTTAAATTAAAATCAAAAAATAAAATGTTGTTTATCATATAATAATTGTCCTACGTTTTTAAAAGAAATTGTATAAAAAAGAAATTATTTTGATCTTTTTGTGAAAATGTATTTTTATCTTAAAGTAAATAAAATTTAATTGTGTATTTTTGTTTTTTAAATTCAAACATTTTTTATTATAAATAAATTAAATTTAATTAATTACTTAGCTTAGTAATGAAAATAAAATAAAATTAAATGAAATGAAAGAAAAAAGACAAAGAAACAAAAACAATGTTGAGCACAATCATGTTTCAATCTTCAAGATACTAAAAAAGGAATACAAAAATAAAATAAAAATATGAAATTGAAAAAATTAAGTAAATAAAAGGAAAACTAATATAATAAATTAAAATGCAATTTATGTAAAACGAAATGACAGAAGACGATGATAAGAAAGAAAAAAGAGAGAACATAATAAAGTCACACTGATGAAATACTCAAATTAATCATAAAAATATTTCATTTCTTTTAAATTGAAAAAACAAGGAAAATCTCAACATAACAATGACAACAAAAATAGATGAGTCAACTTAGGTCTTAGGTTAAATAAAAACAACCGATTAACGGTTGCAGGTTTACTTTCAGGGCAAGGAAACTTTTTAAGCATTTTTTACGATGGAAAAGGGGTCACCGAACTCCAATCTGGCATTTTACTTGTAATTAAATGGCTTATATATATATTTTTTTTTTAATCAAAATACAGAACAGAAAAAATCAAAATCAATTGCACCCAATTTTTAATTATTAGGTAGGGGAAGATGAGGTGAAAGCGACACCCTTTTATATTTTTTCTCATGAATTTGTTTAATAAAATATAATTTAATACTTTTGGTATTGTTTGGTAGTACAATTCATATCTAAATTTTTTCTAATATCAACCTTTGATTTATGGGTTACCTTTTTTTTGTTATAATAATTTTTCTGAAAGTGAAAATATGGGGCTAACTCGAGTCTCTCTGAGATGATTCCGACGCCCACCCCTTTTCCAAAGAAAAATTCAATAAAACTTGCGGTTTTTGAAAGAAGAATCATTTTAATTAGTTTTTCATATTAAAAACCTTATGTAATTCAATTTAGCACAGGTTGGGTTCGCCCTATCTAACTTATTTCAAATTAAATATAATAATAATTTTGCGGGTCTTTCCGTTCTTGAGATAATGGAGTCGAGTTCACCTCATCTTCCCCTACTTATTTTCTAGATCAAACTTAATCAGCCCTAAGGATGGTTTTTAATTGAAGTCTATTGCCAACAAATAAGTAAATGACACTATTTAACAAATTACAATTTTTTTCTGCATCAGCCACTTTTGTTGTTTATAAAATTTTTTATAAAATATATAAAAAATATAAAACCAAAATGGAAGAAACAAAAAGTTGCTAAAGTTACGTTTGAGTCAAAAGCTTAACTACTTTTGAATTAAACGGATTTGACACTACCTTATCGACATTTTTCAATGATAAGCCAAGTTAAGCGTTTTTCGATAAAAAAAAAGAATTAATTTTTAGGCATAAATATTCTCCGGAAACTTAGAAGTGGTTATAAGTGATCCAATCACGAAGACGGGAATCGATGCCGAGCCTCCCAGATGAAGGCCTAGTGCACTGCATACTAGACTATCGAGGTCGTCTCTTAGCACCATACCACAAATGGTTCCTGAGATATCCCATAATAAAAATTTGGATTATATGGGAGATGCCACATCCCCTTTCCAATCGCATCCACATTTTTCTTGTAGTTTGGCATTGTAAACCAACAATCTTGCACCAAATTTCAATACTGTACTGTAAATGGTTCCGGAGATATACCTTAAACAAGCCTTGGAATTGTATGGCACCTCAACGCCGCAAGTTTGTTAACCCACAAGTTCCCAAGCGTGTCTCCAAACAGCCTTCATCAAACCGGGTGCAACTACCACCTTAACAGTTTTTTGCAGCCACATTTTTTCATATCGTTTATGGAATTCCCTTAGCTTTTAAAAAAATTTATTAATTATGAGTTATAAAGCGTATTACAGCCGTTAGCAACAGTCAAAGTAAAAAATTTGTGGGAATTTGGAAAATTCATTATTTTGATTGAATTTGAGATAAAAGTGAAAAAAAAAACAACATAAATAAATAAATAAAATACGTCATAGTAGTTAGATAAATAAGTAGCTGTGAGTAGCTAGGAATTGAATTTGAATTTTTGAATTTTTGAAATTTTGAATTTTTAATACGAAATATTTAATTATTTAAAACATATTGATAAAAAGTTTTTTCAACGACAAATGCTTTTACTTCAACCTTTCCAGTTTCATAAAACCACGCCCATCAGATTTTTTAGGTTTTTGAGATCAAGATTTTATACTTTTTACATCAAAATTTATCAATTCTAACTTTTTTTAAATCAATCAAAAATTTGGGAACTAGAGAGTTAAGATCGAAAACAAGTGTGTTGCATTCAATTGTATATAGACATGAAAATAAAATAAATGCAGTAACAATCGAAACATTTTCTGCTTTACAATGAAACAAACTAAACTTATGCTAAATTTTCAAATGCAACAGTTATTTAAAAATTCGCAACAAAGAAAGTTCCTATCCCAGTTCCCTTCCGCCCTTTTTCAAGCTTTACTGTCGTGTTTACTAATAGCAGCAGATGAAGCAGCATGGAGCATTAGAGGAGGCAGAGAAAGAGCGGAAGTACATAGCACTATGTAGCTACAGCTATGAAGCTTTGAAACGTAACAAAATGAGTATTTGATCCTTTTTATATCCTCAATGTTTGTCAAAACAGATGAGGTTCAGTTAACTATGTATGTGTGTGTGCTTGTGTGTGTTTGCCAGCGCCTTCATTTTCCTTTCAGCTTGTTCGCTCGTTCCCTCGCTCTACGCTTTACAAAAACATTAAACTATGGTGTCTGTGTATTTGTCTGCTACGGAAATGACGGTGTTGCAAGATTTTTCTTTAACTTCTTTTTTTTTCATGTCTTTTGTGCTGGTACTGCTTCGTTATTTGTTTGTGTATGTGTTGCGTATGTGTGTATGTATGTCTCAGTCTCATTATTATTTCTAAATTACTTACATTTCATTTCTCGTTCATTCGTTGTTTTGTTACAGTTGTTGTTCTTTCATTTGCCTCATTTTATTGCACGCATCGCACACACAATCCCCGTCCCCCTATCTCTCTTCGCCTCTCTCTCTCTCTCTCACACCAAAACCCATACGCTCTTTCCTCTTCTCTACTGGCGTGCATATATCTTTCATATACCTTTTCCTTTTTGCAGCTCCACGCTGCTGATGCTACTGCTTCTATTGTATAGTTGGTTACCCATAGTTGTTGCTGCTGCTATTGTTGTTGTTGCTGGGTGCGAGGGATTTGAAAATTAATCAAACGATGCCCAGCTGTGTCCTTGTCTTCTGTGTGTGTGTACGAGCATTTGTGGTGTCTGTAATTGTATTGCGTGATTGCGCTACTGCTGCTTCATTGCTGCAGCTATTTCTCGACTTTCTCCATACAAAGAAGGAATTTTCCAACTAGCTATCGTAGCTTGAGCTTTTTCTTCTTCGTTTCTTTGCTTTTCTTCTCTTCCACCATCAGGTAAATTGAAATTTCAATTCAAAATTTTATGCGTGTAGATTTTCATAATGAATTATTTTGGGTAATGAATTGTACATAAATGGAGATTTTCATGAGATTTTCTTTTATGAACTTCAAATGAGAATTCAGGAATATCGTTTTTTTTTATTTTCTTATTATTTAATTTTTTTTTGTTACATATGGAAAACGACTGTGGTTATTTGTGTATTTATTTGTTTGAAGTGGGAAATAGGGAGTGAGGATACATTTTAATAACAGTTAAACATTTCACATTTTGATATAAAGTAGTCAGTATAGGTCAATACCCAACACGGCTTCATGCATCTAGACTGGGTATCCACTGGGTATATAACGACGACCGCTAAAGTTGTTGCAACCAGAGCGAAAAAACAGTGGAACACTTACCATTTAAATGTCCGACCCGAACTAGCTTCTAAAACTTATTTTCGATAGCTTGATAGGCTGGATCATAAGCCAACCAAATGAAAAGAAAACAACATATTAAGAAATTCATGTAAAAAAATTATTACATTTGAAAGTTTTATCAATAATTTTTATTCAGTAATTTTACTACATTTTTTCCTGAGTGTATCCTTAAAAATTAAATTTCACAAAACAAAAGCAAAACTTCACTTAAACGAAACAGAAAAAGTATCCGTACACATCAAAACAGGGAATTCCCCATATTATGCTGTGTCATATACAGACTCAACAAAGGTTGTATTTTAGTTTGGGATAGATCTTGCTGTGAATACATTACTTTGGAGTTACTTTTAAGTTTTTGTGCTAAAGAGTTCGTGATGTCCCCCAAAACTAAAGAAATTAGTGCTGGCGAGAGAAAAATTATTCTTAAACTTACAAAAGAAGGCAAATCACTTCGCGAAATAGGGCAAATTATAGGAAAAACTCACTCTTCTGTGCAGTATGTTGTGCAAACGTTCAATACAACTGGTTCCATTGTGTCAAAGCCACGTTCTGGTCGACCTAGCAAGTTGACCATACGCGAAAAACGAACAATATTTCAGTCAGTGAAAAAAAAAATCCTGGAGTTACTGCTTCTCAAATATGCGAAAACATTAGAAATTCTTTTGGCAAGGATGTCCATGCAGATACTGTACGTAAAATACTAAAGAAAGATAAGTATCACGCACGTGTAGCTCGTAGGAAACCATTTATTTCGGAAGTCTACAGAAAAAAACGTATGGATTTTGCAAACGAATATATAAACAAGCCTACAGAATTTTGGGAACGTATTTTATTCTCGGGCGAAAGCAAGTTTTGTATATTTGGCATTAAAGGAAGAAAACTAGTATGGCGTAAGAGCGGTACTGCGCTCGAAAAACAAAATCTTGTACCAACTGTTAATCACGGCGGAGGTGGTGTGATGGTCTGGGGGAATATGGCGGCGGACGGATTTGGTAAACTTGTTTTTATAGAGTCAATAATAGATCAATATTTAAATTTAAATATTTTGAAGGCTAATATGAAGCAAAGCGTTTAGCAGTTGGGGCTTGGTGACGATTTTTGGTTTCAGCATGATAATGATCCCAAGCACGCGGCTCACAAAGTGAAGCTTTGGTTGTTCTATAATACAAAACACCAATTACGCACACCACCCCAATCCCCAGACCTCAATCCCATTGAGGATTTATGGGATTTACTGGAACGTAGGATCCGAGAGCACAGCATAACCTCCAAAGAAATGCTTAAGAGCGTCATCTTCGATGAATGGGGCAAAATTAGCAAGCAGGACACATCCAAATTAGTCCATTCCATGTCACATCGACTTGCGGAGGTCCTCAAGCGGAAAGGTTATCCCACAAGTTACTAAAACCTGACAATTTTTTAAAAAATAATGAATATTTTAAACGTATATGGATATTTTTTCTGTTTCGTTTAAGTGAAGTTTTTTGTTTTGTGAAATTTAATTTTTAAGAATATACTCAGGAAAATGTAGTAAAATTACTGAATAAAAAATTATTGATAAAACTTTCAAATGTAATAATTTTTTTACATGAATTTCTTAATATGTTGTTTTCTTTTCATTGTGTACGGATACTTTTTCTGGCAAGTGTATATAGATCCTTAATTCTACATGAATGTTTATATTAAAAAGTTTACCAAATTTAAAATGTTACTCCTTATGTTAATTGGACCGTTTTTTTTTAATAGATTTACTCCGTCATTACGTTACCCTATTCTAGCTAATTATCTTTTATATCCTGAGACTGAAATTTTGCTGAACCTCTGATTACTGCATCTTAGTGCCGTTTTACAATGCACAATTTTGTTTAAGCATGTAAAATAATTTTTTCTAACGACTTTCTTTTAAGTTATTAATTTTATATTACGAAATAAAGTTTTAACTGTCATTTTAAACAATTATAATTAAAAAAAAAAGTTTGAAAGGTCTAAGTTTCTTTCTTCTAAAACCGGTAAGAAATTGAAAATCTGTTGATAATCCGCTAAGTTAAGGGCTAATAAGTGCGCAAAGGTACACAAACCCGGTTTTTTAACGGTAAATCAAGATTTTGGGGGTGTTTGGAAATTTAAACATACAGACTCTTGTTTTACTCGACAAGACCGACAAGAAAAATAGTATAAATAAGACAGATGATTTTTGGATTCGAATTCTCCATCCAGGTCAACCAATTTATTTTATTTAGAAATATGATAAGTTCGATCAGTTTATTACGGGAAATTCTTTCGCATCATCTACACATAAAGGTTTTCATAGCAAATGAAATATATTTCTGGCGAGGGCTACACAGTTGCACTTTGAATGTTTCGGTTTCTTTATAGCATTTGTCGAATGCGTCTCGGCAGTGTTTGTTAAAATGGATGCACAGTGTAGATGCACTGGCACTGTGCTCGTGGAGAATTTCGGACAAAAAGTGCATTACATAGATAACTACATTAGTAAGCACAACAACCTATGACCGTTTTTGACAGCCTTAATTAACCTTTGCTAGTCAGTTCTGCATGCACGCGATGCCGCCAATTGGAAACACCAAGCACAACCAGGCCCCTCTGTACTTGGTATTTCCAACGGAAATTAGATATACCTCTTCGTTCCACCACTGTAGGCGTATCTGTAATAACTCCACAATTAGTTCTGATTCATTGTGCTTGTATTAGATTCAAAATCGCAATTTACCCAAATAATGAAAGCTTCTTTCAAGCATCAGTAGATAAGGCTACCTGGTAACTTAGCAATTGAAAGTAATTGGTATTGTCAGTGAATAGAAATAGTTGTCCGTGCTTTTACCCCAAAATTACCAAATAACCTAAGCGTGCTACGTAATGGAAATGGAATAAGTATTCATACCTTTTAAAATTGTGCATAAAGATACTAAAACAGAATGTTTTTCACATTATATAATTACATTGCTAAATAAAAATGTGAGAACAAAATAAAAATCATATCAAATTACATGTATACGTTTTGCCGACCACCCTCCTAGCGAGTATTTTCGGACATAACACAAATCCTACATTTAAGTCCCAACAACTACGTTTTCTTATCCTCTGCTTGATACTTGTACGTTTGTTTCTATTTTTTCGTTGTTGCTGTTTTTTCAATTAGCATCAATTCGCATTTCTAATTCTGCATTCAGAGTGACACAAACCGCACCATAATTACGCTGAATCCCATCAACAAACTTCAAAACCATACAAATCCAGCCAACCAACCACCCATCCACACCTATTCAGCATTCGCTACTACTTTGTCGCAGTAGGGCGCCATTGTTTGGGAATCCTTCGACTCTAACAAAACAGTAACAACAACAAATGTGGAATTTCCGCCGCCAGGATTAAGCGTTTGAGACGTTAGCTATGTTTATATGTGCATAGTGGTAGTGATGCCAAATTGGCGCACCAGCGCAAAAGCTTTAAGAACAACGTACGAATGAAGGAACTTTTGGGTAGTGCGCTGAAGTTGGAAGCTGGCGTGCACAGATGTTTAAGGATTTAACGATGAGCCAAAACGAGCGCCTCCTTTGGGACTTACTTGCATGTGCCTGTCGTCCTTTGGATGATGAAGAGAAGTATAATAAAGAGAAGAAGAAGAAGTCGTTTGAATTAATAAGTTTACTTTTTTTCTTTTCTACAGATTCTCATTGTTGTCGTTGTTGATTCTGTAATTGTTGTTGTTCAGTTATTGCATAAACACTAATTCGTGGATTTTCTTTTTCTTTTCTCCACTACTCTGTTTTTTCTTCTTTCTTATTTTAGACATTCTGTCTGTTTTATTTTTATATCTTCTGATTTCTATTTTTATGCGTTTTTGTAGCATATTCAAAGTCTCCTGTGACAGTTAGGAAGAAAAATTTTGATGACAGAAACTCCACCCTCCCTTCTTCCATCTGAATAAATAGACTTTTTGAAAAAAGGAAAACAACTAAAACCTCCCGCCACTTCTGGATCCGCTAGTGGTCATTCAGAGAAAACTTACTAGTAATACCCCAATTTTTATTCAAATTCTTTAAATTTGTATTTACTGATTTACTGATGGATATCATTTATTAAATCAATGGATATTTTAAAATATGACAAAATTAATCTTGACAAAAGATTAATTAAAAAGTTATGATTACTAACTGATCAGTGGGTAAAAGAGAGAGAGAGAGAGTAAATGCATGAGCGGCATGTACAGCACTCTTTTTCTATTTCTTTCATTCCACTCTTCCCGCGATGTACGATCTTCATACTAATGAACGCACTGAATCTGAATTCCCATGTATTT
Organism: Toxonevra muliebris; assembly: GCA_963691655.1. Taxonomy (NCBI): domain Eukaryota; kingdom Metazoa; phylum Arthropoda; class Insecta; order Diptera; family Pallopteridae; genus Toxonevra; species Toxonevra muliebris. The sequence continues at coordinate 28,958,129 of OY829329.1, forward strand.
TGTTGTTGTGTTTGGGAGTATTTTCTTACCGCGTTAACGGCAATATATACGAAAACAAAATATATTGTGCATTCCAAACATATAACCGCATATGTTGACATTAAGACAGGTAAAAGCTGATTATAAAAACTCACTCTTGTTGTGGAGCCTCTCCTCTGGTGGGAGAGTATTCTTAAAGCCTCCAGCAAGGCGGATTTAACATGGTGGTAGCAGCATTACAACAAGTACAACGTAACAATAACAACACGCTACTTTGTTGTTGCTAAAAATCGTAATTGTCAAAAGCACAAGAACAAATGCATGGAAAACAAAAAAAAAACTGACGCTGCTATCACCTATTATAATTTCGCCATGGCCTCCAGCGTCATCTAGTGTTGTCATTTTATAAAAAAATGGCTTGACGATAGTTCACATTCCGTGTGATTGCTCAGCTTTGGCTCGGCTCAGAAGAGTCTTTAGCCTTTGTCAGAAAAAATTTTTCTGTTCGCTGTGTTATCACTATTACGTATTTCCATGGAATATATCTTATTCTAGAACACGCCTCGGGTTCTATAATGAAGATGAAGTGCTTTCAGAAGCTCATGCAGAAGGCTAGCAGGAGAAACTTGATTATATAAACCAAATGCACTGCGCTAGATACATACAATGATGGTACGACCAATCATAACATATGGAGCAATAACGCGCCTTGCATCTATCTATGGATGTGTCGATACTAATTGAGGTGAAAAGAGTCGAAACAGGAAGTCACACAGTGATTACTTCTTTTATTTCAATGAGGGAGTAATAAGTTGAACATGTCACAAAGCTGCATCATGGTACCAAAATATATTACTCTAATGGAAGCTAGATAGGAAGAGATGAAATAGTAGTGAGCCTTATTGAAAGATAAAAGGACAATCAAGTTCTACTACATAGGCATTATATATCACTTCATTAAAGATTATATTTCCAAGAACCTGATCGATGTTCAGTATTGCGGTTCATTGCCTAAACCAAAGTTACAGAAGTTCACAAAAATGTGTTTACTATATAAATTAAACAAAGAAGAGAGGTATATAAAATCTGAATGTGTCAATGTAGTTCCTAATTCTATCTTCTATTATTAGAAATAGACTTAATTCTAATTTGTTTTCAATTTCAAAAATTGCAATTATCTGTTGGATTTTTTCAGTATTCCACGTTGTTGTTAAATTGGACTTAATGCCACATCCTTTTCAATATGGTTTACCTGTAGTGTGATTATTGAAGTATTGTATAAAATAATACTCGTGCATCCTTTACCTATACTGTAAGAATGTTCTTTTTCCTAATTCAAACCACTTTTTTTTCTAATTTATAAACAAATTTTATAGCCAATACATAATCCTCTACTTTTTTCCTTGCCCAAATCATTCCAAGACTTCAAGAAAAAAACTTAAACATTTTCTAAAAAAGATAAAGACCGACGTAAGCAACAAAACCGGAAACTTAATTGACATTTTGGTAAAGCACTTGCGTGCGCACTTCTCTTAAATTCTTTAATCCGATTTTGTGGTTTAAATTCGTTGTTGCTGTTGCTGTCTTCCCTTCTTCAACAACACTTTAAGAAAATTGAATTTTCTTTTGCTCTGTGTTGACTTTTGCCACCAAGAAGACTGCTTTAGTTTTTACCCTCTTCATTCATTCACTTATTTTTTTCTGCTTTTTTTTTCATTTGGTATTGTTTTATTAACTTACCGCTCGATGCCAGTTATCAATTTCCACCATTAACCCCATTTTTTTTCTGCGATGCGGACTAAGCATTGCCAACTTAAAAGCAATCAAAATCATTGATATTGGCCTTTGATAAGACGAAAAAGATCCATGCCGGCCGAAGCCAAAGATGAAGCTACAATAACAACAACAACATGAGATGAAATCCCAGCACAATCTTTGATTTAGCAATGCAGACAGGAGCAGTAGGAAGAACACACACTCTGCTGAAGAAGAAGAAGAAAAAAGAAGGGCTGCAGAAAAGAAAAAAAAATAGAAAAACAAAACAAAAATCCCCCAGGATGACTCAAAAGCAATCTCAATAAATAGAATCAAATAAGAAAATGTGAAAACAAAAAAGAAAACATACTAAAGAAAACAAAATCAAAAGAAAAATAAATCCCCAATCGGCCTAGAAAGACCGGCAGCGGATGTAGCGGCGGCAGAGGCGTTGTTGTTAATGGTACCGTAACCATAGTGGTGGTGGCTGAGTAAGCATCAATGGTAGCTGAAATATGTACAAAGAATAGAAAAGACGGGGTAAAAAATAGTGAAAAAGGTTAATCCAGAAAGCGCATAGGGGCGAATGTTGTCACATGTGAGCTTAGGGATATTTCCATAGTGTACTGGGTGTTGTTGTTTAGATTAGATTTCGAAAAAGAGGGAAAGCAACAGATGTTGAACTTTTCGGTATTTGATAATTAAGATAAAGTAAATCAATAAACTTAAAATCAAGATTCCTGGTAAATTTAAATCTTCTGAGCAAAATTTCGTTGTTTCTACAGAATATCAACATATTTTACTCCCCTCTTTTCAGTATTTTGGAGCTGGAGCTGAATCTTTTGTGTTGGGTCTGAGGCTCCCTGAGGAAATTTCGTAGACTTTACTACTAATACGCGGTGATAGCATCGGCAGGCTCCAACCAACCTCGTGTCTTAGAATTTAGAAAATTTTTTGCTAAAGTAATTTCAGGCACAAATCCAATGCCTACATAGCATTCAATTAACATTTAAGCGCCGTTTTGTTACCACATCCTCATTTTGACATTGTACATTGTTTCTTAGAGTCAACCCGTTAGATTCAGATAGTGAAGACGTTACAGGAAGTTAAATAATCTCGATTATGTTGCCTATATGTTGTGTTCACAGAGTCCTGACGCATGTTCCCTTATTGTTTGCCCTGTCAGTAAAGCAGTTAGTTTGGCTACGTTAGTATAGGTGCCATATTTTTTGGCTGCATAGGCCTAACCCAGCCTGGCTAAGCCGGAGCTGAGGGGTTTTTGTTTTGTTTGAGCCTTCCTGAAAAAATTCATTGATTCTGTTTCAGGCCAGCGTTACCTAGAAATTTTCATAGCGTACTCCAAACTAACTGGAGATAGTCTACATTTCCTTTACCGCTCACGACAACGTGACCAGCCTGAGCTGGAGCTGAGATGTTTGTATTTGATGTAACACTCCTTGAAGAAATTTTCGAAATCTCTACAAACTTTGTTTTCCCACCGCAGGCAAAGCCTCCATTTCCTTCGTCTCACACCAGATATTGCCAAGTTTTCAAATTTTTTACAGTTGTGTACCGTCTCAGCTTGACTTAACCAGTGAAAGAGAGGCGTTTGACCATTCATTGCAGTTAAGGTTATATATCGCACAGAAAACTTGGCTCTCTAAAGCTTTTAACTTTCTCCTTCTTAGAGTTCATGATTCTTCCGACTCTATTTTATTGGCAGATATTCTTACCATTATAAGTTTTTCATGAAACTTACCATTACCAGCCAAAATGTGACGCAGTCTTAATATTTTTTTAATTATTATATTTTTTTAGTTTTTCTGAGACCATTTTGAACCCGGGGGCTTCAGCAAAGCCCAACGATTAAATATCGTCCATGCATACTCTTTCATATGCTGCATTTATCCAGAAAATTTAACTTCATATAAACTAATTTTGTCCAACTAACAATCTCCCTGTATTTCTTCCCCCCATATTAGCTTAACTCACACACTGCCCACGGGTACATGGTAACCCCCTTGGCAACTTGTCGCATTACGGTCATGTAACTTTTGATCACATTTTGTATATTTTTTCTACTTTTTTATACACATTTACCAAATGCATTTCAATTTCATTCAATTTTTATGCCATAAGAGTAAGATGCTCTTACTTTCGAAGCAACTTTTATGTCTTGTAAAAACATTAGTAAGCCAACAACGAAACATCAGAAAACAACAATATGAACAAACAACAAATGTGTACATTAAAAGCCTAGCATAAGGCCATGCAAGAAACACTTACATGCATACATACATACCCTCATAGACAAATGCAACAGTCGAAAGAACAGTCGTAATGCTATTTTAACACCTATGGGAATTTTTACTACCCTTCGGTCTTTTCTTCATACTCCCCAGCCAAGAACAAAAAAAAGTAAATAAAGAGCCGGGTTAAAAACATAAGATGCCGGCTGCTACTACTGCTGCTATTCTGTTTTAAGCTTCATAGTTACTTTTACAAACAAAATATATAAAAGTAATGCTTAAATTTCAACCCCACCATTCAACGAACAGAGAAGATTTTGTGGTTGATGTACATCACACACAAACAACAATAACAAAATATTGGCTACGCTAGTTTTACTCGCTCCCTTCGCACAAAAAAGTGCACACTAAAATGATGATGGTATTTGTTTTTGTAAATACACACCCACACAAGCTATAAAAAACCTGGAGGAAGGACTACGCTTGCATTGCTTTGCCTTTTATCTCATTCATCAATAACACCATATATAGTCAGTAAATATGCGCGCTTAAGCTGACAACGGCTATGACGTCAACGGCCATCGATGACACCCTTTTGCGACGCCTTTTACGTATACATTTGGGGAGCGATTTTATTGAAATTGAAACATATTTTTATCCTTTCTGCTGCTCTCTGGGGACTCACTATTTTCAATAAAAATTTGTTTTACTTCTTATTTTTTTATTTATTTTTTTCTTTTTTGATAGGCTGAAAACAATTTGAAATGGAAACTTGAGAGTAATGCAAAAAAGTAGAGCATCCTTTTAAGCTGATCAATATTTTTATGCACTTTTTTAAGAAAGCTTTATAGTTTCTTTTAAATAATTAGATACTTATTTGGAGATTTGAATCCTCTTAAGTATAGAATCATTAGTATAAATAAATAAATTATATATCTATGTAGGTTAAATTACTTTTTGTGGTTGTATTCATTTGATTTTGAAATTCTTTGATTTTGAATTCAAAATGCAATAGTGTTAAACTAAACTAGAAAATATTAGTTGGATGCTAGATTATTCCTAAGAAGATATAGGCACTTTTTATTAAGTAGCCACAGCATTTCGAATACATATCAGGGACCGAAAATAATAATTATTTGTAAATATTTAAATAAAAAAATCAACGTGTTCCAAATATCGGAGAACAGGTGACTTCAATAGCAATATTCTTGAAGAAGAAAATCTAACTTTCGAAATGGGTAGCCTCGGTCTATTTGCAATAAATACATCTACGCCTACGCATTTTACTAAAACCAACGAAACATTGCTTGACCTATTTTTTGTAAATCATATAACTAATAAACTTCTCTATGACCAGCTTTCTGTTCCTTCGTTTTCAAAACATGACCTCATATTCTTAACATACGATTTTCGTCTTGATTTAAACATTGATGTACAATACTACAGCTACAGGGACTATAAAAATATCGACTACGTAAACCTTGCCGCTAATATTAATATGATTGAATGGTATAAAATATATAACATGACATCCTCTAATGATCAAGTGCAATTTCTGCAAGGTTAGGTTAGGTTGGAGTGGCTGTCGAGACACACTTAGGCCCGAACGGCTCATTGTGATACCACATAGTTGGACCTACAGTTTAACGCCGATTCCGAACGGCGGTGTGGCAATTTTTTATCGGCTTGGTGGTTTTGCCATTACCAACCAATGTGTGTACTTGTACACTATCTTATAATTCTCATACCCTTCATATTGATAGTGAATATAAGAAAGTTATGAAAATTAACCACCAGACGAAGACGGGAATCGAACCCGAACCTCCCAGATGAAAGTCTAGTGCACTATCCAATAGGCTATCGAGGTAGTCAAATAAATATATTATAAATAAATAAATATATTTTTTTATTCTGATATTGATACAAAATCACTCGGCGCTATTCAGCACATTTTATGTGTTATTCAGCGAGCAGCTTTTACATAACGAATGAGAGCCGCATTTTTGTCCTCGGTGAAGTGAAAAAATGAAAACCAAAGTGAAAAGTTTTTTCCACTTCACGATAACGCAGAATGAGAATTGACCCCCTGGTTTGCTTTCAAGCCGAGGTATTTTCCTTCGACTTTCATCGCAAAAATGCGATGGTTCGAAATTAATTTCGCCGTACGGTTTGATGGGCAAATTTACTTAGAATCATCCGTAAATTTTTCTTATACTATAAGCTTTCGCAAGTTTTTTTTTTTTTGGCCCAAACAATTTGACCCACCCTAGTAAACATAATTGTGACAGATGATGGCAATCAACTCCCATTTTCTATTCAGAAGAAATAATATTTTACATTTTCATATTTTTACAGATAGGACTTTTTGGTCAGACAAGGGAGAGGATTATTAAACTAAAATTCGGTAAAAATTTATATAATGGGATGGCAGTCTATATTGTACGAGTGTAACTTAGTGCAATTTAATTTTGGCTTCCACTAAGGAGCCAATTGAACTATCTCTTCTTATCACTAAAGGTTTAATGGTAGTGGGGTTTTGACTACCACTAGTTTAGTGGTAGTTGGGTTCGATTGCCATTACCACTAAACGTATTGGAATATGATGCCAACTACCACAAAATGTTTAGTAATAGTGGGATTTGAATTCCACTACCACTAAATGATACCCACTACCAATAAACGTTTAGTGGCAATGGAGCCTTCCAAAAGTGCGATTGTATTAGCGAAAATTGTGAATGTTTTAGCGTTGGCATGTCAGCACGGGCAGGTGTAAGACTAGACGCACATTAAGTACAGCCTAAGCACCTCACATTACGCCCAGTGGAGACAATGCACAAACAGAGAACTCTGTCCTTTCTGCTTCATATCGCACCCTAACAACAGAAGTGGCACAACTCAAAATTTAAAAATTTTCAGTAAAGGCAAAAAACTGTTCTTGTAAATATAAATGAAATATTATAAAATATGTGTATGCCATTGTAAAGAAAGCCTAGCTTAACTTACTCCTGAGTAAGATTAGCTGACGTTAGTTTTTTTTTTTTTTGTGTGATCGTGGATAAAAGTGCAAATATGGCCAAACATTGTCATTGCCAATCGGTTTATAGCGACTACTTTGAGAACGACCTTTCATCGGTCACATTTTAGGGCCCGGAAAAATTTTGCGTCAGGGCCACAAAAGTGCTAAGACGGCGCTGATAGCAAATATAGCAAATTTTCAACCTCGGAATCTGATTCTGATTCCAGAAGTAGCTCATACTCGGGCTCTACAAAATATGACATTTTTGCAAATGAAATTGTTGATAAGCGCAAAGTAACTAAAAAATAGGCTGCGTTCAATGCGCGAGTACCTTAGATGCTGGTAATAAATCTAAATCGATGGACCCCTACAACTCTGTGCCATTCATACGATTAAATACGTCTTAATTTTGGCAGCAGTTACCCTACCCGTGAGCAGATTTCCTATCATCTGCCACAGTTGTGTATGATAATTATGCTTGAGTTTGCCTAAGCAGTCTCCAATAAATATGTATAATAAAAAGATTGGACAATATCCAGTACGGTCATCCATAGTTAGTATTACCTTTTTTAAATTCTTTAGGTGTTTCAGACTATATAAACAGCCCTATTCTAAACATTTCCGAATAAAATCTCCAGGAAAATTTGTTCCTTTTTCCTTATTTTGCTATAGGAATACGGGGATTAGAAACAAATTTTCTCGGGAATTTCATTTCGGGAATATTTAGAATAGGACTGATTGTGCTTACAATTTTCCCCTCTAATAAATAAATAAAACAAATAACGGCAATATGTTATTCCCTAATAAATTTTTTCTGCCGAGGTCACCCTGTGTATATTTACAATCGATGCTGGCAATACCACACAGCTGTACTGCCGCCATACAAAGCAGTTGGCAACTCATATGCACGAACAGAAAAAAGAGAAAGAAGAAAACGACAACGCGTCCGAAATAGAAAAAAAATTTGCTGCTTTTTAATTCATTTGAAATGCATTTCTAATTTAATAAAGTTAATTAAAAATATCAGCAAACGATAAAATAAAGTGCAATAAATTAATAAAATATAAATGTCTGTGTAAAATTATAACAGACAAGTCGTTATTTTAGTTTTTTCTTTTCGTTTGCTCATTTCCATTTTTCTTTGGTTTCGCAGCAGAGGAAACAGCAGCAAAAAAATTTATGCTATTGAACGAACGCAGTGAAACAAAAAGTGAAGAAAATGTAGAGAAATTGTTGCTACAACTCTCGGAATAATTAAATATTTTTTTTATGGAATTTGACGAATCTCACTGGGAAAATTTAGCGAAATTTTTTACAACAAATATGTGCAAATAAGTGAGTAGTGAATGGAATGTGGGTAGAAAAGCGCTTTGCTGTTTGTTGGTAGCTGCAAATACTATCATAGCTGCTACTAATGCAGCAAGCAAGCAATTAAAAAACGTTAAAGTTTGGTAACAATAATATAAAATTAATAGTTTCGTGTAGAAGAGAAATTTAATACATACAATTTGTGTAAGCTTTAACATTTCGGCTTACGCCCATGTATACGAACATTTGTAAAATGTAGTGTGTACATTTGAATACGAATTTTGATTCAAAATTCATTCTAGTGTGTAATTGAAAAAAAAAAAAACATTTTGTGTATTAAAATGCAAATCGCCCACTTGTTTTCCCACATAATATATACAGAACAAACGTATATATGTACATATATAAAAACGCCTCCCTTCGATACTGCACACCCACCACCATCGGCAGTACCCAACTTCATTATAGTGTGTGTGTGAAAAATTTTGCTTGGAAATTATTTTTTTTTTCTATTTTGTTTTTTTGTTAGTTACTCCAAATGCAAAAAAAAGTTAATTATACCAATTTAATAGCGATGTGCAGTTCATAGTACACGCTTAGTGATGCTAAATGCAGGAGACAAATTATCGATAACACAAAGGGAACGATCGATGGCTACCAACAAAAATCAAACAAGTGTGACCAATAAATACAAAAGGTTTTGTTATACTTTGCAGTAAAAGAAAGCGCCAATATATTAAGCATTTGTTTACTATATTTTTTAGAAATATTACAGCAGCTATATATATATTATGCATCAATTTATACAGTATTAGCTATTTGAAGTGTTACCAATCAGTTTTGTTTTTTTATATTCTCTTTAAGTGCATTCATTTTTTATTTTTGCTGGCTGCACACTTGAGATAATTCACAATAGCACAATTAAAGTGAATTCATAATGATAACGTTGTTTTATCTATAAAACTAATGTATATAATAAGAGCAAAAATTTTCCAAAAAAATATATTTGTATTAAGTGCTTTTAACATTGTTTGTTGCAAGCTAATATATATGAAAGCATTTCATTGTGTTTACTTATCTATGAATTATTACAGCTGCAGAAAAAGTTAGGTTAGATTTTATTATATTTGCATATGTGTTATCTTTGGCAACGCATGATACACAATAGGCTTAAAATATAAAGCCCATGTTCTTAAGTCTTTGCTTGTTATAATAACAAATATGTATGTTGCATTCAAAGCAGAAGAAGTCAAACCAAAATTTCCACGCTAAACAGTGGGCATACAATGAGAAAATCTAGGAAGCTTAATTGAGGCCACATATTGACACTAAATACACGCCCGGCACCTCTACAGATTTTAAAAATCTTTTAAGTATGCGTATAAAATAGTTTATCAATAATAATATGTTTTTAACTTCTTAATATTTTCCAAATTTTGACGATTTTATTTTTCTTAATATAAAGTATTTACCATCTAAATATTTTCTAAAAAGCCTTTTAAACATTCACCTTCCATAAGTAAATATTAATCAAATATGCTTAAACGCTAAAGTTTATGTATTTGATCATATTCAACTCTGATGAAAAAGGTAATTTTAAAATTAATTTGGTGAATTGAGTTGGCGTTTATTTATTTTTTTTTAATATTTTTTAGGTCAGATTAAATTGTAACTTTGTTATTTGTTTTGGCCATTGGTTTTTGTAAGATGCAAATAGTTAACAGAAAAAACTTAAAAGCGTCAAATTTCACCTGAGCGGCATAGTAATGTTTCCAAGAACTAAGGACGTGGGCAAATTAACGTATTTTATATGCTAAACTTAAACTAGAGATTCGTGTCTTTAGGGAAGTGAATCCTTATTAATGCTTAAGACAATGTAAAATAACGACTCTCAAGTTAAATTCAGTTAGTCCTTATCTAAACTTACCATGGGACATTCTACTACCTTTACATAGCCTTTAACAATAATGTTTTCGCTTTCATCCGTTTAAGGCAGGATGTTATTAGGAGTCCATCAGAAAGATGTGACGTATTTCGGAATCGCAAATATTCTATGATCAATTAGACCTAGCCTTATTTTTTAAGCTGTTTAATCATAACATTGCCTTTCAAGCCGAGGTGATATTCATACGAAAGTACCGAACAGGCTGAAATGTAATAAAACATGGATGCATGATGTATTAATTTGTACTGACAGTAAACCTGCAACCAAATCATTGGCTAGTATTTCATTTGCTTTTGATAGTCGATACTTGAATGAGTGAATGAGGCAGCCGAAGAACCTAATGTATGTTTTGTCTGGTTTTCAAGGCATAGTGATATATGCACATGAAAATTCAATGCTGATAACTAGGTGTTCGGATTTCCATGCAAAATCATGCTTTTTGTGTGTTGTTAAAAATAAAAATTCTGTTAAAAATGCATTCATTTGTTAGTGCATATTTAAATATAAATGCATGTTTTTGCATATTTTGTCTTTTTTATCTTCTAATTTTTAAAAAATCTAACAATTTAGCAATTTCGTTTGTTGATCATTTACCGGAAAATACCATAGAATAGTTTTTAACATACATTTTTGAACCTCATGTAAAAATTGTTATTTACTTCACTATGACAGCTGTTTCTACCATATTACACTGATACACGGGGACATTGAACACGAAAGTGGTCTCACATGCGTGGGAGAGTCATTTTTAAACTGCGTTCAAAAATAGAAAAGACACCGATTGCTAATCTTCGATTAGATAGACAGATTGTCATATTTGTATTGTGTAGCTTAATCAACTGAGAACTGAAGGATTGTGATTTTTGAGACATTTGAAAAATTGAATAAATAAAAAAAAAAAAATGTTTCCGATTAAAAATGTATAAATTTATTCGGTAAATACTTTCATTTTTACATTACTTACGAATAGACAACTGATCACTTCTGCGCGATAAAACTTCAAAATGATTTTTTTCGTTACAACTACAGTTCAAATAAATTAGTTTCTTTCAAGTTTGCTCCCATTACATTCATCGATTACGACCGATTTTTTCCATGTACAAAAATTTTTTGATGCCAAATCAGCCATTTGCCATTTTAAACCAAATTTTATTGTCAACGCCAATAAGGCTTTATCTTAAGATGAGGTATCTAAGTACATGGGAATTGTGTAATCCTCAAAGTGAATTAACTTATGCTTATGTTTTTGTATCTCTTTTTTTTGTAAAATATGTGTGACTTGAACCAATCGAAGTTCATTTGTTTTTTTCAAAAAGTGTTCTTTATCCAATAAGTAATTGTGTATTTACTACGAATTTAGCACAGTAAAGGAAGTCTTAATAAGCAAGTATTTGCCTTTGTTTTTATTTTTGAATTTATTTATGTGCATGCAATTTTCTATGTGTTTCTTGGTGTTAAACACTATGTAAGTAAAAATTAAAAAAAAAAACGTTTAAGAGCATATGTTCCTGGTTTTTAGAGCTATTTTTGGTGTTTAGCAGCATATTTTAAAAATTCGGACTACTAGATTTGGCACTACAATGACAATCTCAATATAATTATTACTCAAGTGTATCATTGACAACCCTTCAAGCATAAAGTTTAAACAGCAATCTTTAACCAAGCTATCGTGAGATGGCTGACTGAACTGACATGTGCAATTACTAAAGCTGCTTCTGGACGAGACGACATTGGCTCACAATAAATGTGGCGGCTGTCAATTGTTGTCTGTTAAAATTTTGTTTGTCATATTTACTTCTACACGACAAGAGATTTTTTGTTACAAAACAGCTGATCGAATTAGAAAAATAAATTCATAAAAAGAAAAATGAATAAAAATCGACCGCTATAGTGCTTTCGGGCATAATTGTTATTCTAAACGCAATTAAAATAAAAAGTAACTAGAATTGCAAAGAAGCATTCACAGCAACTCACAATTTCAAAAAATTAATTACACAGTGCGACATGAAAATTGTGCAGGAGTTCTGGCCCATATAGTTGGATTGACAATAAAAAATAATGACTTTCTGCGTTTACCAAATTTCTCCATCACTTCGAATTTTTTTAGGCCTACTTGAAGTTTTTCATACTTTGTTGAGTAATTGAAAATTTCGAAATAAATAATTAATTTATTAAGAATTAATTGAACCTAATTTCCTTTAATTTTTTATAATTCATGTGTAAATTGGAAGAATATATACTGAGTTATGGTAAATAACATTCAACAATCAGAAACAATTTTGTTTTTTGTTATTTTTATTTCTCTGTTGTTATAAGATTTCATATTTAATAATTAACTATGTATAATAAATAAATAAATGAACGTTGTTTTATCTCCAGGAAGGTTGTATGTTTTCCAGAGACCTTTCCACTGTTTGCACAACATCATGGAGAACCTTCTAGTTTACAAATTTGATTTCTGATTCGACTCAAACTTATAATTCCGGTCTGCTGACAAAGTTTGGGTTATGCGTAATTTAATCGCAACAAAAAAAACATATATGTCAAGTATATTCAGGTTGTATAGGAGATGCCACGCCCAGTTGACATTAAAAACTCACCCTCCACTATAACCACGGTATTGATAAATAATGTTTGCATACCAAAACTTACTACCGTACAACAAATGCTATGAGATATCTCATAATGAATATTGATGTCATACGAGAGGTGCCACATCCCCCTTTCCAATCCCACTCAAAACAACGTCGTTGTTTCTGTTCTATATTGTGTATGGTTCGAGAGATATACACAAATAAGCATATGATTTATATTTAATTCATTTCATCAAACAGAGTATTGACTCTTACAGACTACTTAAAAACTACAAAACAGGACTAATTAAATAAATATAAGCATTATGCAAACAATAAATTTAAAGACTAAAATAAGCAAAGAATATGTTTACGTACTATATTAGAATTCAAGAATTGCCGCAGGATAATAGAACTAAAAGTAAATTATCTTTAAAAGATTTCCTGGGAATGTTGGCAAAGATATCAATGTTAAGCAAAATTGAAATAGTTACCCTGACACAACGAGCCATCAGTTAATTCACAGCATAAGAAGTTGTACAATATTGTTAACAGAAATGGAACCGGACTCGGAGACAACGTGATGGAAAATAAAAATGAAGCAATACAAGCAGTTGGGGACATTGAATATGATGATATATCAGATGTCTGACCAACATAATTAAAAATGCTTTACGCCTTAGAACTAAGGAGCACATCCCAAATAAGGAACACCTAATTAGATAAGATGGGCGAGAAATATTCCACTTTAACTGATAGAAAAGGAATTTAGTAAATTTGTTTTGTACCATTTCAATTTTAGAAGAAGGTTTGATGAGGGACTCCAGATTAGTGAGCAATATTCTAGGTGATATGTAAAGCGATTTAAGAGTGAAAGCGTCAGAGAATTCAATACAGTTACTCTTTAATAAACCAAGCATCGAGTAAGCTTTATTGACAATAAAGTTAATGTGGTCCTTGAAATCCACCCTCGGATCTAAAACAACACCTAAATCCTTTTTTGAGAAGACACTATTGAGTAAAGATGAGTTTATAAAGTAGTAATAGTAGTTAGGGAGTTCGATCTGCTAATAGTTAAACATTCAGATTTAGCTACGTTAAGTGGTAGACTGTGGCGAGAACACCACGCAACTATCGAGTCAATGTCAACTTGCAGAAGATCACTATGAGCTCTGTATTCAATGGACCTGAAGAGTTTTAGCTCGTCGGCAAATAACAGACATCTCGAATTTTTTACAACAAGAGGAAGATCATTTATGAATAAAAGGAACAAGAGAGGGCCAAGATGACTCCCTTGAAGAACGCCAGATGGAACTCATAAGATCACAGACAATAGTTTAAATTTTGACAGCCTGAGATCGGTTCGATAAATATGAAATAATCCAATTAAGGAGGTTAATGTTAAATCCCAAAGCTGAGAGTTTTGCCAAAAGAATCTTGGGGTTAACCTTATCAAAAGCCTTTGCAAAATCTGTGAAGATAACATCAGTCTGAAATCCTGAAGTGAAGTTATTAATAACATAGTTACAAAAAATTGCTAAAACATAAATTGATGATTGACGTCATAAAACAATGTTGATGAAAAGATAAAGCATTATTAACTTGAAATGACAGATTCTCAGAAACCAATTTTTCAAACAACTTAGGTATTACTGAGAGTTTAGATATAGGTCTGTAGTTACAAATGTTTTGCTTAGGACCAGATTTATGAATCGGGATAATATAAGACAGACAAGAGGCAATTGATTCATTAAAAATTAAAAGCAGTGGGACAGATAAAGATGATGCACAGTTTCTACAAATGATTGGAGCTATGCCATCAGGACCGTCAGAAGTAGAAGCTCTAAGGTTTCTTAGACCATTGAAAATGTCAGAATTATTAAATCTAAAGTCGCTTAAACTCATTTGGTACCACGCCCACTTTTCCAAGCCAACCCTAATATTTCCCACAGAATGGCGTGAACAAATACTATTTTCGTACCAAATCATAGTACTGTACTACAGACAGTTCCTGAGATGAAAATTCAATGGGAGGTATTGTATGGGAGGTACCACGCCCACTTCTCCAATTCCCGTTATGAATGTTGACGAGCACTCATAACAAATATATTGTGTAAGTTTCAGTTCAATCGGATGGTTGGGTTTTGAGTTTAGCACCGTCAAAAGAACAGTAAATTTTTGTAAGTATATAAAGACATGTTAAATTTATTCATATTATTTCTGACACCTTTATGTTTAGAAAACGATATTCTCTTTGCAATTTTCACAATTAGAGAGTGGCTGAACTTGGTTTTTTCAAGTCTTAACTTTCCATTGAAAATATTAAATATACTTAAATACTTAATGTCTACAGAAAAGAGAATCATAGTGCTGGTAATTGGAGTAAAGTGTCTACATTTCGTTGTACGTATGAGTACAATCAAATAACCACAATTACAAGATCAAACAACAATGAAGCTTAAATTTAATACATATATATATCACACAAACACACACAGAGAGACAAAACGAAATAAAAGAAATAGCAGTCTTGCACACTTAAATAATTTTATTGTATGAGATTAATTTGTTTATTGTAATATCATTTCTTTTCTTTACAGAATTTGCATTTGTTAAAGTGCGCCCAAACGTCAAGTCAAGTCTCATTCATGTAGTATAAGACTAAACATATTTAACAAAAGTTAATACACAAGGAAAAAGAAAATCTCTACAAAATCTCATACGTAACCAAATACATATCAAAAGTTGATGTATTCCAAATACTTGCTACTTAATTCTTAATCAAAATTCTTCCATACATAAAACGCTTTGGAATCTAATGGATCCATATCATCATATAAGGCATCATGTAAGCTTAAACACAGCACGCATTGTTTGTTTTCTCATATATAATTCTATATATTAATTTATTTTTTACAGTATCCTCCAACACGCCCAGAATTGCATCAGAAATGCAATCGGGGCTCACACTCAAGTGATACTAGCTCAGCATATAGTGGTAGCGACACAATGGCATCAGATATGCTTGATTTCTCGGGCCTAGTCGAATCCGTAGTAGATTCTGATGAAGAAGATTTGGCAGAGAGCATGGATGTGAGTAATTGAAAGAGGTGGTGTTGTGAAAATGTTTCAATTATTTATAGTTTGCTAGTGATGGATTAGCCGCTATATAAAGTTAGTGATGTTTACTATTTTGATTCGGTTTGATTTTGGTTAATTTTGATTCGGCGTGATTTTGGTTGAGTTTCGATTAAATTTGGGTTCGATTTCAACTTATTTCAATTTCTATTCGATTTTATTTGTATTTAGTTTAATTTAATCTGATTTCTCTTTAAATACTAATTTAACTTTGAATTATTTCGATTTGAATTCGATTTCGTTAGAATTTGATTTCGTTTCAATTTTGATTAAATTTCGGTTTAATTTCGATACGATTTCAATTTAATTTAAAATTTATCTTTGTTTAATTTGGTATTAGTTTCGATTTAAATACGGATTCAGTCGTGATTTCATTCGATTTGAATATATTTCAATTAAATTTCAAGTTGGTTTCGATTTATTTTCAATTGATTTCACCCTAATTTCGATTTAATTTCCACCTTATTTCGGTTTAATGCCACCAATTTAATTTCAATTATTCTTGTTTACCGATTGCAAACTGCAATGGTTTAGAATTATTCCGATTTCATTCGATTTTGATTAAATTTCAATTTAATTTCGAATTCATTTCGACACAATCGTTTTGACTTCGATTTAACTTTAGTTTAAATTTGACTTAGTTTTTCTTTGAATCGATCTTTTCTTTCGTTTTAATTAAACTTAACATCCCATCTTTCTTTCCACATCCCCCGAATAGAGTCTTAATGTACGCGATGCAGTGCGCGATTGTCTCGAAAAGGATCCATCCGAACGGACAGAGGAAGATGTTGAAATTTTACTCGAATTCACGCAAGGACTGAAAGCATTCACCAATATAACGCTAGCAGTGCGACGAGCACTTTGCTCTGTGATGGTATTTGCTGTGGTGGACAAAGCAGGTACAGTGGTAATGTCCGATGGTGAAGAGTTGGATTCATGGTCTGTACTCATAAATGGCGCAGTAGAAATTGAGCACGCAAATGGAGCACGTGAGGAGCTGCAAATGGGAGATTCCTTTGGCATACTACCGACAATGGATAAATTATATCATCGAGGTGTAATGCGTACTAAATGTGACGATTGTCAATTTGTGTGTATAACACAAACCGATTACTACCGCATCCAGCATCAAGGAGAAGAGAACACACGCCGTCATGAAGACGAAGACGGAAGTATTGTAATGGTTACCGAACTGCGTCAAATCGGTAGTAATGATCATCATCACCATCATCATCATCATGCAAGTACGAATGCTGCTGGCAATGTAGCGACAAAGCGAGGGCATGTAGTGATCAGAGGATCACCAGAACGATTGCTACTGCAGCTGGTTGAAGAGAATAGCATGACTGATCCAACGTATGTTGAAGATTTTCTGTTAACGCACAGAATTTTTATTAAAAACCCACAAGAAGTTACTCAGAAGCTATTATCATGGTTTGAAAATGATGCTGAGCCACCGAGGGGCAGCCTGGCGACAGCACAAGAGATACGCGATCGTGTGACGCGTGTCGTGCTGCTGTGGGTGAATAATCATTTTACTGATTTTGAGGCTGATTTTGAAATGATGGAATTTCTAGAGATTTTCGAAGCAGGTCTTGAGCACAAAAAGCTGCTAAGTCAATTGCGCCTGCTGCATATTGCATGCGCTGCCAAGGCGCGTATGCGAACATGCACTCTGACACGTTCATCGCGTGATGAGGTGTTGAATTTTAATATAATAGGTGGTTATGAAATGCGTGGTGTTACCGCTTCAACCACGGGCTGTGGCATTTACATATCACATGTCGAACAAGCTTCCAAAGCGCAAGACATCGGGTTGAAACGTGGCGATCAAATACATGAGGTTAATGGCCAATCATTTGAGCATGTCACGAGTAAACGTGCAATGGAAATTCTGATGGGTAGCACACATTTAAGTATAACAGTAAAAAGTAATCTGCTTGGTTTCAAAGAGATGATGCAGGCAGTAGAGCAAGGCAGTACAATTGGTTGTGGAAGTAATGGCGGAGGTTCAATTGCTGCAAATGCTGCTAAATCAATACGCAGCCCAAGACGTATATGCGCTAATGATATAGCAAAGCTACATGGACGTTCAGACTCCACCACTGATGAAATTAGCACAAACCGCGCTCACATTGTTCGCTTGAGTTCGGTTGATATGCTATTGCATGCCTCAACAGACCAGCCCGATTGTTGTCCACCACCATCAACGCCTCCTATTAGTGCACACTCCAGTGGTGGTGGCGGCAATATGGCTACCAATTTCATGAATAACATTCTCAATAGTGTCAATTCATCAGCTAAGAAAGATGCCATGGGATCACAATCAAATTGTGATCCCAATGGCAAGGGTGGCGGTTTCATGACTTTAGCACCCAAGCGACGTTTACAAAAAGCCTTAGCCAAAATGAATTTACTGCATAAGAATGTAAGTGGCTTACAGCAATCATCACTCAATGATTCAAGTGATACTTTACTAAATGCAGGCAACGCGCCCACAGAGACAGCTTCGCAAAAAACCAAATTAGCTTCGACTTCTTCGTCGAGTTCCTCTTCCACTACAGGCGCTGGCGGACGTCTATATCAATCGCAATCAAATCCCGACTTAACATCGACGCTCTGCTATGAGGATACCAATTCCATAACAGCTAATTATCTTACTGCTTCCATACATCGTCCTTCTGCCGCCTCAACTGCCACATCCATGCTTCCTGACTACCCGGAGCATGTGCTGAAGGTGTTTAAAGCAGATCAGACATGCAAATATCTGCTAATCAATAAAGAAACAACTGCACATGAGGTGGTAATGTTAGCGCTGCAAGAATTTGGCATACATGATCCATCGTCGAATTTCTCGTTGTGTGAGGTGAGCGTGGGTGAAGGTGGTATGGTCAAACAGCGACGCCTACCCGATCAGCTGCAGAATCTGGCAGAACGCATTGGTTTCGCCGCGCGTTACTATCTCAAAACAAATGGCATAACAGAAACTCTGGTTCCCGATGATCTTGCCCTGGAGCTAGTTCGTGAATCGAGCGTACACTTTTTGCAATTGAATGCGTATGAGCTGGCAATACAATTGACACTGCAAGACTTTTCAATTTTCCGTCAAATCGAATCCACCGAATATGTTGATGATCTATTTGAGCTGCGATCGAAGTATGGTGTGCCAATGTTGAGCAAATTTGCAGAGCTCGTGAATCGTGAAATGTTCTGGGTTGTCACTGAAATCTGCGCAGAGCACAACATCGTGCGACGCATGAAGATTGTCAAACAATTTATAAAGATTGCACGCCACTGCAAAGAGTGTCGCAACTTCAATTCTATGTTTGCTATTGTATCCGGGCTAGGCCATGCTGCCGTTTCACGTTTGCGCCAGACTTGGGAAAAACTCCCAACGAAATATCAACGTCTGTTTTCCGATCTGCAGGATCTTATGGATCCATCGCGCAATATGTCAAAATACCGTCAATTGGTTTCATCCGAGCTGCTCGCACAACACCCAATCATACCATTCTATCCAATCGTGAAGAAAGATCTTACATTCATACATCTCGGCAATGATACGCGAGTCGATGGGCTCATAAATTTCGAAAAGTTACGCATGATCGCCAAAGAAGTACGTCTGCTCACACACATGTGCTCTTCGCCGTACGATCTGCTCGCCATACTCGAACTAAAAGGGCAATCACCTTCGAATGCCATGTTTTCACTCAATCAAATGTCTACGTCACAAAGCAACAGTGGCACTGCTACCGTAATCGCCGCAAACGCTGGCAACTCGACAATCAAACGTCGCAAAAAATCGACAGCTGCACCAAATCCAAAGAAAATGTTCGAAGAGGCTCAAATGGTGCGCCGCGTTAAAGCCTATCTAAATAATCTCAAGATAATCTCAGATGAGGAGTTACTGCATAGGTTCTCACTCGAATGTGAACCTCCTAACAACTCACAATTCTCCAGTTCACAAACACATGGCGGCGGCAATTCCTCATCACGTAGCGGTGATCAGCTTAGCATCTATTCACATACCTCATCATCTTCTGCGCCAAACTCTTCTCTTTCGCTACGCAAACGTCATCCCTCATCACCGACACTCTCGACTACCAGCTCAACAAGTTCCACTTCGGATCACAATCGCCGCAACAATATGAATAGTAATTGCCCGAAATTTGGTACCGCTTCTCCACAGGCTGTTAAAAAAATACTTTCACTCTCAGAATCTACAAAGATACGACCACATCAACCGTATACGGCACGTCATGCGGCCATGCCTGGTGGTGGCCTGCCGCCGCTGCTCAACAATCCTCATCATATCACACACGCACATGCATTTACCACACCCGCCGGTGTTGCATTGACCGCTGCTGCTGCCGTCTCCACTACTACACCCAGCCCGTGTTCGCATCGTCGTTTGGCATCTGGTAGCAATTCAATGCCAGGTAGAAAATAATATAAATTTATTGTAAGTTTCTGTTGAATTTCATTTCACTTACTTTCGGTTTTCAGGGAACATGGTACCCGTGCGCGCCATACACGAACGCTCTCATTCCGATACTCCCACACCTCCTTTGCCTTCTGTAGATTTGTCACTTGAAAGCAGTAGCGTGACAACATTTCGCGATTTACCGCTACGCAAATCTGTTACTTCTGGTAAGACTGTTTTTTGTTTTATAACTTATCACTTTTATATATATAAATACTGTATTGTAAGGACATACTTAGTTTAAGTCTTGATGCTTTTATTAACTGAAACTCTAAATATTTGCTTACTAACTTTTAAACATTTTAGTATTGTAATATTGAAAGTATTTCAATTTCCTTTCATATTAAGAATATATCTCTGCACTTTAAAAGGGTTTCGCTTTGAAATCCCAAGTAGTTAATTAGGTACACAGTATTATATGCAGCTAAGCTTTTGCTTTATGATTATGCTATTAAAGAAGGGTATATGGGTATGAGTGATATGAAATATTTTTATAAATAGTTAGACTTGCAAAGCTTTTACAGTTTATTCATATACTGTGAAAAAGTAGAAAAGCTGCATTGCTTACTCTAGTGGAGTAATGATAATTACTTAGATCTAAATAATTTGCTACAGCTTCTGATATGAAAAGTTCTCTTTATGGACAGTTAAAAATCTAATTTACCCAATGGCATGAATTTGTTTATCTCCAATGAGAACGTAAACATTTAGCTAAAAGACCACAATGACTATTCTCGCTAAAAAATAATTAGCATATGGATTTATTGTACACTATTCGGATACAGAGTTTGCGGAAGGAGCTGCTTTATATATTTTCGTTCCTTCAAAAAGTATTTTAATGGAGCATAATAATTAAGATACTAATTGGAAAAGAATAGATATAGCTTAAATCCGCGAATGATCACGACTAACAAACAAACACAATCCTACATGCAAACGATAGTTAAATAAATCTTAATATTTTCAGAAATACTTGATTAAAAATAAAGCTTTTCATCTATGGGAACAGTCTAGAACGATTTATTTATTTATTTGCATATGATTGTTTCGTAAGAAAGTGAAAACAACAGAATATTTTAATGTTCACTTTTGTAATGGTATTGATTTGATTCAGACTTCATTACTTCGGTAGTATTTACCTTGTATTCACTTCACTCAAATGAGCGTTCGATTTCTGCCTAACTCAACATTCGTGGACTATTATAAATCACAGTAGTCTTAGCCTGGGTAACGAGAACGATATCACTATACGTCAAAAACTAAACGCAATTTAAACTTTTCGCTAAAATTTCAAGGCCATTTTGGAATCAGGATCTTTGTTTACAAAATCTGTTGATTATAATCAACATATTAATGAAATTTAAATGAGTTAGAGTACTAGTTTCAGCACTATGACCCGTATAAGAGTTAAAGGCGTAAAAAATAAAAAATTATGGGTTACTTTTTTAAGAATTCAAATTTTTATAAAAATATGTTCCGAAAACTTTACGTGGTAGCGGAAAAAACTGATGGTTGGATTACACAAAAATCAGCAAATGAGAATTTTCTGGACTATTTGATTTAAAATCTCGATTAATATTTCAATTAACAAAATGTAATCTTCTGCGTTATTGTAATAAGAAAATTTGTTAATGAAAGTCAGTAAATATTAATTTTTTGATGTGTGAATCAAGCAAAAATCAAAATAACGAATCAGAAGTGACTTTTTGCATTATTCAATTTTTATGGCAAGTTGCAATTCTGCAGAAGCTATCTTTTATGAATAGAACCCACGATCCAATAGATCCAACGCGTGACCTCCACTGAGCTGATGTCGAAAAATGTCCAGGTGAAATTAAAGATCCTTCGTTAGCTAGTTTGTCGGCCAATTCATTCCCTGTAACACCACAGTGTCTTGTAACCCATTTCAGAAATAACTTTTACTTTGCAACACTATTTAGTTTTGCCCTAGACTCGCTGACCAATTTCGGAGAGCTTTCAGAGTGGCTCAGCCTGGCTTTATCTGCAGGCGCCTATGCCCTTCCCATGCTATCTTTTCTCAATTATCCAGCACGCCACATCCAGGATAGCAAAAACCTCCGTTAGGAAATCTGCCGCTATCTACCCAGGATCCAGTACTGCTTGAGATTTTGGGTCCGTGGGTATAAAAGATATGACCCGGAGTACAACTTCTGGACTTAACCATTGATCTCGTTCCGGGAACCTGACATCATATCTTCTTCCGAAGCTAATAAAAAGCACACGATAAACCAGCCTGCCCTGACAACTGGTAACATATGTGGCTATGTCCTGTATCCATTTCGTAATGCCAGGCTCCATTTAACCTGAAGATCCAGAAGAATCAAATCAAGTACGGCATTGATAGCCTAGTCAGAGAGGTCGCTGTTCTTTTCCATCATGCCAGAGCCCCGCCTACACTGTCAGAAAACCTTTAGTGCACGCGAGACCTACAGCTCGACGTGCGTCTTTCACATAAGTTTTTAATCAAAGGTTAAAAAATACTTGCTTAACCTCAGAAGGCAACTGCAGTGTTGCTCCCTTCATCGTTGATAGAAATAGGCCATCCTTTTTGCATATCCTTGTGAAAATCACTAAGGGATTTTTATTAAGATTCACTGAGAAACTCTGCATATCGCACCTACTCTTCTAAAGAGTTATTTCGGTAAGAAAAACTGATCAAATTTACATCTATCCCTCAAAAGATTAATGCATTTTTGAAGAACTCGGGGGGGGTGGAAATTTTTTGAATTTTTTTATTAGTTTGAATGCAATTTTCAGCTCAAAAGCAGTGAACCATTAATCAGGTCATGTGTGGAGAGATAATTTAATTTGTCAATTGAATCTTGATTATAATTCAGGATCTTATTGAATATTATCACTGCTCCGTAGATAAACGAGTAATAATATGGATATACAAACAAATATTATTTTGTTATTAGCTACAATGTTTAGGTATTATTATTTTAACAATGACTACATGGCGACGGTAATTGCATGATGTTGGCTGGCGTGTGTGGTTTTGGTTGTATTGGTATGTAATGCTACGCGCTTATGTAAAATTATAAAAACAACTCTCTATTGGCAAACGTAAATACACATTTAAAAAAAAAATCCCTCCTGCGCTTTAACATTTTCCCGCTCTCTCTCTCTTAAAATAATAATAATTTAATAAGCTGGCTTTACTTCTAATTCATATTCTATGATACTATATATGGTGTTGTGGTGCTTGTGATTTCTACTTAACATAAAACATACAAAAGAAAAAACATTATTGCTGTAGCTGTAGCATGTGACTTTTTGCACTGACATAAACTAAACTCGAAATAGTTGAATGAACTTTTGAAAGTTTTATCAATTAGAAGAAGAAAAAAAAGCATAAAACAAAACAAAAACTTATACTCAACACAATCACACATAAATATTCATTACACCAAACACACTCACTCAAACACAGGTTCAGTTTCATCGAGTGATAGTGGACATTGTGGCGGTGGCGGTGGCAGTTCCTCCTCATCCTCTTTTGTTATGCCTATGCCACAACAACAGCAACAACATGATACAAACTCTTCTGTTTATACTGCAGCCGATTGTCGCTTGTTACAACAAATTTCCAATACAGCAACACGTAATTTAAATGTTAATAGTACTCAGTGCAATAGTAATAGTATATGCAATGCGACAACAACAGCAACAGTAAGAACGGCAACACCACCACCGCCACCATATTATAATATGAGAAATACAAATACGCAACAAGTTTATCAAACAACAGCAAATATTCCTTATGCAGTAGTACAACAACAACAACAACGCAATACAACATCACCACTACCACCACCATCAGCATCATCATCATTACAGCAACCTACACTGCAACCAATGATACATCAAAATCATAGACATTCCAATATGCATGGTAAGTTCATAAGGTAGAAAGAAAAACAGAGAGAGAAAGTAAAAATTCATAGGAAAAATTACAACTATGAGATATGTTTGGGTCATTTTAAAAATACGAAATCATTGTGAAAGGTTTGCTTGCTTTCAATCAATTGAGAATCAATGCAAATCAATTAAAATATTATGGTATATTGAATTAAGAGTGTGCTGAAATTCGTCAAAATAACGAATAGGATTATTTTTTATATTAAAATCTTAATTTCATTTTTTTAAAGTCAAAGCACAATATCTTGCAAAATTATGTTTACAAACAACAACAAAAAACTTGAACGCCAAAAATTCTCCCAATAATACAAAACTTCAGATAGCAATAATATTAGGAAGAAAATACTACTAAGTGACAGTACGATGTGATGAAAGTAGGTTTATAAAACTTGAATATACCTAATTATGTTTTTATACGACAGATTGGTGCCTGAGCTATTTACAAAAAACAAAAAAAATTCGCTTGGAACCAGTGTTAAACTGTAGGTCCAACCATGTGGTTTCACAATGGGCCGTTCAGGCCTAAGTGTGTCTATTGACAGCCACTCCAACCCAACTTAACCTAGCAAATTAAGACAGTGATATGGAAGAATAGAAAAATAGATTGGTTCCGGATCTAAAAAATCAGTAAAAATGATTTTTTGAAATCACATAAAAATGTTTGAAATGAATAAGTGAAGTTCTTGTAAACTTAGAATTTATTGACTTTCGAAACATTTAAATTTACATATAGGTTCACAAATTTCACTAATGTATGCAGTTTTGGTTGCACCATATGCAATCTATACGTGAACAGTTGGTGTAATATGGTACCTACATCCATCTCCGATTAGCCGGTACCCCTAAAGATTCGTCAAGAGAGGCCCCTGATAATTCATCAGCTTTATCATTTCCTTCAATGTTCCTACGGCCGGGAACCCAGATGAGAGTGATTTTAGCATAATGATTTAGCTCGCTCTGTACCTCCCTGCACTCCTTAATTAGCTTTGATTTTATGGTACTGGATTGAAACGATTTTATTGCTGCCTGGTTGTCGATAAAAATAGCGACCTTACACCCAGTGTACTAGACTTTCATCTGGGAGGTTCGGGTTCGATTCCCGTCTTCGTTTGGTGGTTAATTTTCATAACTTTCTTATATTCACTATCAATATGAAGTGTATGAGAATTATAAGATAGTGTACAAGTACACACATTGGTTGGTAATGGCAAAACCACCAAGCCAATAAAAAATTGCCACACCGCCGTTCAGAATCTGCGTTAAACTGTAGGTCCAAATATGTGGTATCGCAATGGTCCGTTCAGGCATAAGTGTGTCTCTCGACAGCAACTCCAACCTAACCTAACCTACACCTATCTGTGATATGACGCTTTATTAGTCCACAAGCCACTCTAATAGCCAGAACTTCAGCCTAAAAAACCGACGTAAACGTAAAGATTGATTTATTTCCACATGCGGTGAATGCGCCCCGCACCCAGCCCCTGGGCCATTTTTGAACCATCTCTAAAAATGGGAATGTTTTAGAGTATGCTTCCCAAAGTATCGAATAATAAAGAAAGCTGGTAAACAAAGTAAAAAAAAAATTTGAATCTATATATCTATTATTAAGAAGAATTTTTGTGCTCAAGCTTTTATTGATGTCTTTCTACATAATTTTACAACATATTATATCTATGTACAGTTTTATTAACTTTGATTATATGTTTTATTTTCCTATTATAGGTGGTCCACCCTCGAATTTTATAGATAGCACAAAATGCCCAATGTGTCCAATGCCACCAATGAATCAATGAAGCAACAAGCACAGACACTTGTCGATTAGAATGTAAGTTTTGTTCTTAGAAGCATGTGCTAAAACAGGGTTTCTCAAACTGTAGTACGCATACCACCAGTGGTACGTGAGGCCTCCAAAGGTGGTACGCCAACAGATAATAGACGGCAGACGAAATAAGCGATGGCGGAATTTTATTAAAAATATTTCTTATTACGCTACAGTTTTGGTGGACATAAAGTACACAAAGCACAATTTTTTTAGCTGTGTAGTACGCGTTTGATCCACATTGTACATTGATGGTTGAGAACCGCTGTGCTAAAATATGAAAACCGAATGGAAAAAGAACCGATTTCAATTGAATTGCTATCATTATGAAAGCTACCGCTTTCAGTTTCAACTTTTTTATATTTATATATCCAATTTACTTTTAATTGCTCAAATATTTTACTTTTCTCTTCTCCTTTCACAGAATATATGCATATGCCAAAATAAACAAGGTTGTGGATTAGCAAGAGTGACTGTTTTTTTACTACTACTATCTACTCTACTTATATCATTTTCTTCATACAATACAGTGTGGCATTATAAACACAATTTTATGAAAATCTGCAGACTTTTTAGCTTTTATATTGAATGAATGGGAGTGGAAGGGATGTGGAAAGAAAGAAACGTGTTATGTGCAGAATGTATACTCATTGATGTCTTCTAAAACAAAGTTGCCAAAAACCTATACAAAAAACTAAATTTTTACATATTGAAATTACTGAAAGAAATCAAAAAAATCTTCAAGAAAGAAACAAGAAAATCAAATTCCCCATATACTTTTCGAATTCCAAAATTGAAAATGCATTTTTGTGACTGTTTTTTTTTTATTATTATTTTTATTTAATATAATTAGAACTATAGTTTTTTCTCGAAAAAATTGCAAAAATTCCAAAAATATTTTTTAGTTTTTAAGTAACAACAAAATTCAATTTTGAATTACCTAAACTATTATCATGATATGTTTTTAAGACAAAAATGTTTTATTAATTTTTAGTTTATTATTATTATTAATATTATTATTGTCTAATGTACTTGGTATATGTATAAATTATGAACATATAAAAATAAGAGTATATTTGTATTATAATAATTTGATGAAGCGATAAACACATGCATAAAATTCTACTACTTTTTCACATACATATACATAAATATTTATTTGAGAGTGTTATACTTAATAATAAAAAATGCATAAAAAAGGAAAGTAGACAAAGTTTTAGTATTTAAGAAAAAGTACAAGTGTAAAGTTTACAATATTTAAGTATATTAAAACAAAAAGAAATGAAAAGAAAAAAAAAAACTATCCAAGAAGCTTAAAATTCTAAAAAAAAAATTTTGCAGCAGAAGGCTGAAATCGTCTTAAGTTCGAAATTGAAATTAAAGAACTCGTATGCGAATCAAGGAAATTTTATGGCAATATCCAAATTAGCAAACGTTTATTTAACATTTGATGTTTATTTTGTGGAAATTGATTGTCGATTCAGGTATTTTGAAATTAATTAGGAACGAAAGCCTTTTAATTATCTAATTATCTAAATCTAGCATGCTGTGTTGTTTCGATTTTGATTTTGAAAGAAAGTGTATTTCAGCAACATTGTCGAAATTAATATCGGTATCAGTGGTGCGGAATGAAACGAAGAAAATATTAATACTTTCGACAAAGTAGTGCCATGTTACGCAAATGTTATTATTCTTCCCGTTGCGGCTAATTTTCTGCGTAAATTTAGGCCTTAAAGGCCTATAAGTTTTTATACTTGTTGCAATTTAAAACTTTGAATGGAAATATATTCTGGTTATAAAATCGTAAACTTGTTGCAGCATGAACATTTTATCAACGTATTTTCTTGTATATTTATTCATTTAAAAAGAACTATGCTGATGAACCGAGTTCCACAAGCAGCGGGTATTTGCGAACTAAAAACGGCGCCAATTGATACTAAAAAGGTTTCATTCTTAATATGGTGGAACAAAAAGATTTCGTTCTGGAGGGAACATCATGTGAAAGTTAATTTCTTCGTTCCTTTCGAAGTGGAAAGTATGTGAACTGTTTTCGTGTTTCGCTTCATTCTGAACTCACTGTACTGTACATTTAAATTATAAGTGCGACATAAAATAAAATTCTTTTGTTTGTTTTTATTTAGCAAACAATCGCCCTTATGTCAAAATTCGTCGTGAGTTCGAATTATTAGCTATATTTGCAAATGCCAAATATTCTCATATTGGAGTCCAATCGGAATCTAATTTAGTGCTGACTTATTGAAAACAAATCATTGTTTCGAAATTAGATGCTTTGGATTCCAACATGTGACCCAACATTCGTATTTGTAGACGTATTCTGGCACGGGGTGTATATATTGTAAATATCTACTATAAAAACAAAAAAAAGTGAAAAGAAATTAAAAAAAAAAAATTATGACTCAAATATACAGAATTTTTAGACACATAAAATTTTAGCTTAATTAATTTTTCATTTTTATTTTTTATCTTTATTCTGCTCGAATATTTTTCTGCTATTTAGTACATTATATCTTATTTTTTATATTATATTATTTAGTTGAAAGTTTATATGAATATTAATATTTATATTAAGGCACATCATTGTAGTCACTTTAGAATATTTTGTTCTTCTTTTTTACTTCAGCGTTTGTTTCTTTACTGTTGTTGCATAAACAATTTTTTTTTTAAATAAACAACAATATCATAATAATAACAATTCTGTATGCGTTATGAGTATTTATAAATGTATTTGCTGAATTAAGTAATAATAAATATATATTTATATGTATGTAATGAAATGTTACAGCTTCTTTCATACCTACACATATACTTTTTTTCTATATTTATTAAATTTAATTTCTCTTATTAGCTTTTTAAATAAAGCTGCCACATAAATAAAAAAAAAAATTTAAAAAAACATACAAAGTTCATAATTATTTATTACCTTATATTTAAAAATCTTATTTTATTTAAATACATTTATCAATGTATTTAAAAACAAAACAAATGAAATGAAATATAAAAAATACAGTATTTGAAAAAAAAAAGTTCGTATTGCATGTATGTTAATGTGTGAATAATAGTGACTGTTTTTTTTTTGCAAACGTTTTTCATTTTTTAATGAGGCGTGATTAATTTGTTCCAACTGATTTTATTCAGTTTTCCACACCAAATCTCCATTTACTTTTTACAATCAAACTATCTAAAGGCTAGGGTACAATAGCACGAGAGTGCGATGCGTGAAAGACAGCGATTAAAGAGGGGCATTACACAATCGGTGTTAAACGCATGTTAGTATACAATTAGAGTAGCGCGAGACCATATGTTTGCAAATTGAATTTTCAACACTTGGTTTTTGTTATGCTGTATTTTGTGTGCATTTAAATTTTAAAGTTTTGAGACAAAAAATTATTTAATATAAATTTAATTTTAAAACAAACACAAATAGTGAGCAGCTGATTACATTTTGACTGCTATGTAATGCACTTCGCTGGCGAGAAATATTCAATTTTCCAAACTTACATTGCTAAATAGAAAGGCTATGGCTGAAATTTATTTAACGCGTGGCGCAATCACACACTCGCATATTATATCCCAACCTTAATTAACGAAATAACGTCGGTGTTATTGATAAAATCGAGTTTTTCACACATTTATTTATAATAAAGTGGACATTACTTTACTTGCTTTTTTTTCTCCATTCCAAAACCAAAAAAAATTATTTTCTCTAAGAACATGAATAATGAGAACACCTTTAAAACTTCATATGTCATATGATAGAACGAAATAGGAACAATTGGTTATTTGCTATTTACAGTATGTGGTCATTGAATTATGAACGCAAACATTTATTAAGAAATTTTGTAAATTTTGGATAAGTAAACCCTTTTACTTAATTTTTATAGTCAAATGAGCCAAATATATATTGGATAATGAGGGATTGGAAAACCGTAGCGTCTGCTACTTTCTGCGAGCAGGGGTTTACATATCTTGTTAAAAAAATTGGAAATACAAAATTTTTGTCGCTATTGTTGCAATGCTTTACGCGTAAGTAAAATTAGTTTAAAGCGGAAAATCTAAATAAGGAAATATTGCTCTGAGGCTTCACATATTAAACACAAAAGTTTTTATTTGCTGGTTGGGTCTTCGCGCTGATTTGATCCCTTGTTACAAAATTGACAAAAAAGTCGAGATATCCGCGGAAAAAAGGCACAAGTTACTGCTTTATTAACGAAGAAGAAACTCAGCTATACAAAAATTTCAAAAATAGTGGGAATATGTAAAAGTTCTGCCCAAAATATAGCAAAAGCTATGGATAATTTGAAAGCATCCAACAGCATTTCAACCAACAAGCGCGATAACTGCTGTGGATAAAGAAAAACAACGGCTGAATAAATAAAAAACTATTAGAATCTTAAAAGATAGCGGTATCGGCATATCACTGAGAACACTGGGCCGATGCTTCAAACAAATTCTCTACCAAAACTAACAAAGGTAGGCAGACTACATTGGGTCCAGTTTCGTAAGAGCTATTCCAATGACTAATGAAATAAAGTAATTTCATTTTTCTCTGAAGAATTTTTTTTTTTAAATGCATCTTAAAGCAGATCGAGTAAACTCAATGATTTTTTTAAATCTAAAGGTTATCTTCAGCGATGTGTACCGGCTGGAAGCGGTGACTGAGACTAAAAATTAATCCGCAGGAAGTTCCATAAGCCGTATTAAGATGAGTGTGTGGTTCTAGTTGTAACCATCAGTGATGGCTTAAAGCTACTCACAGCTGAAGGTCCCGATCCAATCTATTTTAGAGTTGAAATAATACGCTCTAGTCAATACGTGGAAGTTCTAACCAATGTTTTGCAATGCATATTTGGGTACCTTACAGCACCCTGCGGAAGAATACGTCTTTACGCAAGATAGATCGCCATGCTATACGCCCCGAGAGAGTACCAATCGCTTAAATTGATTAAATTAAAAATTTCCTGCTTTGGCCTGGCAATTCTCTACCTCCAAATCCTCTTGAAAACTGGTGGACCTATCTAAAATCAGTTGTCAACAGTCGTAAAAATAATACAATCCAACAAAATGTGTGGAAAAACTACGATTTTTTTAAATAAATGATACAAAAATGTAGTGAAAATATTCCGAAGCTCATATGAGATGTTATAAAAACCAAAGGAGGAGGCACTTAATACTAATTTTAAAATATTATCCTTTTATATAATGCTGAGAAAACCTTTAAC
Source organism: Toxonevra muliebris (assembly GCA_963691655.1). Taxonomy (NCBI): domain Eukaryota; kingdom Metazoa; phylum Arthropoda; class Insecta; order Diptera; family Pallopteridae; genus Toxonevra; species Toxonevra muliebris. The sequence goes on from OY829329.1 coordinate 28,989,576, forward strand.
TAACCAATAATACCAATTTGAAAAAATCCAACCAAATTTATTGTTGTATATTTGCATTTTATTTACGGTCAAACAAATTTTCAAAAAATTTTCTCGTTCATAATTCATTGGCCGTATCCTGTAGTCCTGAGAAAAAAACAGCTAAAACATTTTTGTTTTCACTTAAAAAAAGTATCACAATTTTAGAATAAACACCCTTATATGTCGCTTGCTATTTCACAACTGCTTTTATTATTCTATTTGCTATTACAATGTTGCCAGATTATTATTATTTAATCCAGTTGGCAAGAGTTGCCAATCTACTACAGCTCGGCCAACCTGAATCTAAGTGATCGACCCCGATCACATGGTGTATAATTAACAATAGGCCTTATAACTAATATTTACATGAATAAAATACGTTAATATATCTTAAACTAAAATTATATACAATTATTTACATGCTTAAGTGCCGCTCTCATCGGTTTTCCTCTTCCATAATTTTATGTTATTTGCTTCAATAACACCGTCATACGGGATTTGTGTAATTTGCCCATTTTCTATATCCTTTACTACGTAGCGATCATTTGGAAGTTTTTTATGTATTAAATAAGGCCCTTTAAATTTTGGCAAAAGTTTCTTATTGACACCAACTGTTGTGTCCACGTTTTTTATTACAACGAAATCTCCTTCCTCAAATGAGTTCACCTTGACATTTCTCTTTTCGTTTTGCCGTACGTTGTATTCTTGTACCTTTTCAATACATCCCTCAGCGAATTTACGCGCCTTTTCCAAATCCCTCCCCCCCGGGTCTGAAATGCACTCGTCTAAATATTCTGTGAGTTTGTCAACTATTTCCCCTCGTTGATTCACTCCAAAAAGGGCTTGGCTTGGAGTTATTCCAATAGACCTATTTAATGAGTTATTCAATGCGAACTCAATTTTTCCTAATTGTTTCACCCAATCAGCATGGGATATCGGATCACTGAGTTTTGCTAGCATGCCCACTAAACTTCGGTTCACTCGTTCTACTTGCCCGTTCGCTTGTGGGGAATGCACCGCAACTTTTACATGCATTATGTTCCGATCTGCTAAATATTCCTCAAATTCCTTTGAAGTGAAACAACTTCCTCTATCGCTTATGCACCTATTTGGGCGACTATAATATTCACAATATTTGTTTAATGCAGCTGTTACCTCCTTAGTACTGGTGGTTAACACTGGATATAACTTGACATATTTGGTAAATGCATCTATTACGACTAAAATGTGCTTTCGTTTTGATTGCAAAGAAGGAAGTGGTCCCAAATGATCTAAATGTATCGTATGAAAAGGCTTGGGATATTTCGGTATACTATGTAGGTTTCTAGCATTTGGTCGTTCTGGAGCCGAATACATAATGCACTTAATGCAATTCTTTTTAAAGTTATTTATTTTATCTTTCATTCCAGGAAACCAATAATTTGCTTTTATTTTTTGATAGCATTTGTCAACACCTTGGTGACCTAATTGTTCGTGAATCGATCTTATTAACTCCTTCTCTAGCTCTTTTGGAACAAACAGTCGTAAGCTATCATCTTGCTTTTTAAATACAACACCATTTTCCATAGCAAAACTTTCCATTTCTTCACTTTCTAACCGATATTTCAAATTCATTATATCTTCGTCTCGAGCTTGCATAATTTGTAATTGAAAATCTAAATCTTCGCTGTCAATTACCGCAATTGTATCTTCGCAATTAAATTCATTTCTACTCAAAGCATCCACGTGAGGCATATTTTTACCTGCCCGATGGCATATCGAGTAGTTATAGTTTTCTAGTTCTAATGCCCAACGAGCAATTCGACTGTTAACAAGTTTCTTATTAATTGTCATAGCTAGAGAATTACAGTCAGTGATAATTTTAAATTTTATACCTTCAAGGTATACTCGGAATCGCCGAAGTGCGTTGATCACTGCCAAAGTTTCCAGTTCGAAGCTATGATATCTACTTTCTACCTCTGAAGTTCTTTTTGAAAAATACGCCACTGGATGGAACTGACTATCCTCTTGCTTTTGGAGTAATATTGCTCCGAATCCTAGTGCGCTCGCATCACAGTGCAGTTCTGTCTCTTTTTTGTGATCGTAAATGGCTAATAGTGGACTAGATACTAATATCTTTTTTAAATTTTTAAACGAGGCAAAACACTCTTCACTGAAGTCAAACTTAGTATTTTTCTTAAGGAGATTATAAAGTGGGCGGGCGATGATTGAAAAGGATTGCACAAACTTTCGGAAGTATGAACATAGCCCTACAAATGATTGTAGTTCCCGTTGATTCTTTGGTATCGGATAATCTGTTACTGCCTTTACATGACTATCTGAAGGTTGTACACCATTGCCTGAAACTTTATATCCTAGATATTCTATTTCGCTATATGCGAATTTGCATTTACTCAATTTAACCTGAAGACCGTATTCAGCTAATCGCTGCAAGACTCTACGAACCAAATTGTAATGTTCCTCCATACTCTTACTACCGATAACTATATCATCCATATATACCATGATTTCGTTTTTATCAATAAAACCCCTTAAAATTTTTGTTATAAACCTTTGGAAAATAGCTGGTCCATTTTTCAAACCAAAAGGCATCCTTATAAATTCATATTGTCCACTAGGAACCACAAAAGAAGTGAATTTTATCGATTCTTCAGCCATTTTAATCTGGTGAAATCCTGATTTAAGATCCATAAGAGTAAAAATATTGTTGCCACCTAAATATTCCAAGCAATCGTCTATTAGCGGAAGGGGATGATTATCTCTTACAACAAGCTTATTTAAATTGCGATAGTCAATACACATTCTAATTTCGCCTGACTTTTTTTTAGTAAGCACTATTGGAGATGCGTAAGGGGAATCGCTATGCCTAATAATATTTTTATTAAGTAGGTCTTCAATAATATTGTTAACTTCCCTTTTCTCCGCAAAAGAGAGACGTCTTGGTGAACAGAAGGTTGGAGTATTTGATGTTACTAAAATTTTTGCTTCGTAGTTAATATTCGGAAGGTCATTAACTTGCTTTTCAATATACGTACTTTTTATCATATCTTTAAATTTATTTGCCAAAACTGAAGGTAACTTAGGGTTTATATTGACAAAATCACACTGATTTTCGGAAGGGTCCATGTTACAAATTTCTTCTATTGCTAAATCTAATTCATTTTTGTTCTCATAAAATTGTAATTTACATTTTATTTCGTTTATCTTTTCTGCTTGTTCACATAAAGACATTTTTGGCATATGATTTTTAAATTCAGAATTCAATTCATTTTTATTTACTTTAAACAATGGATTTAAATACAAAAATATATTAAAAATATTAAGGAAATCTCTTCCTAACAGTAAAGGACAATTCATAAATTGGTCAGGAAGTACATAAAGTGTTAAAGGTTTTATAATATTATTATACTTTATCAATACAAAAATTGTTTCATCGGATTTTATTAAGGATTTTCCAATACCTCTAAATCGTTTTGTTTTTATATACTGGATATTTTCCTGTGACTTTGCTTTTACGACTATCGATCGCTGTATAAAACTATTTGGGCTACCCGTATCGAGTAATGAAAGCGTGTTATTATATTGAGGGTTATTGAAGCAAGGATTGAAAGCGACACTTACCATTTCCGTAAAATTGACGTGTTTAAATTCATCTTCCACCGCCGCAACCATCTTCATTGGGCAATTCTTATACTGGTGGTCCTGAAGACCACACTTGAAACACGATCCTCGTAGTCGTTTTTCTTGACGGCAGTCCTTTGCCCAGTGTCCAAAGCGTGAACAATTATAGCATCTTATGTTATCCAAAGAGCCCGCCGTTTTGCTAATCGTAGTTTTCATTGTAAATTTTTCATATTTGGGTAAAAGTTTCTTTAGTTCATCAACTGTGGTGACGCCGCTGAAAATCAAAGTGTTGGCGCTGGTGTCTTTCAAGCCATCAATAATGAATTCCACCAACTCGCATTCATCAATAGATGCACTAAGCGCTATTTCCTGCATCGACAGTACGTAGTGAATCAGGCTTTCATTTTTCAGCCATACTCGTGCCTCTAATTTTTTGAAAACGTCCTTAACGCTTACGTGCTTTCGGAACTCCTTAAGAAGCACTTCCTTTAAGCAACCCCATGTGTATACATTGACCATTCTTAGCAACAATTGTGCACTGCCCGTGAGCATGCGTCGAGCAAATAATAATTTACACTCTTCGTCACAATCAAACATTTGAGTAATATGCTCAAAGTCACGCACCCATTTTGCTATGTCAAGATTGTCGTCGCCGCTAAATTTCGGCATGGCACTTTCAACATCACAAAAATTAATTATTGATTTAGCCCGTTCCTTTCTACCTTCCAAAACTTCAATTTCTTTTTGCAGTTTGAGTATACGCAAACGCTCTTCCAATTGAGCTAATTTGTCAGCGTTATTATTGTCATCGGCGTTCCTTGGAGGTATTTTTTCGGCGGAAGGGTTGGCTGTTTTTTCTAGAAGGTTTTCAGCTGAAGGATTTGACGGAATGTTCACAACAGAAGGATTTGACGGAAGGTTCTCAACTGAAGGGTTTTGCAGAATATTATTGAGCTCAATTAGCGGAATGTTTTCCATCGAAATTTCAGCATTGTCGCTGCCAGCATTTTGATCTGAAATAGCGTCACTACGGCCATTTTGTTTTTTAGCCATTTTTTCTGCTACTGCTTCGCTTGTATGCAAAGCGCCGCCATTTTCGTTTGGTGGAGCACCCACAACTGAAGCCAACAGAACTTTTAATTGGCTCAATGTCGCCGTAGCTGGAAATTCGATGGCCAAATTTTGTAAGGCACTCATAATTTGCGTTCTTTGCACAAGGTCAGCCATTTAATTTTAATTTACGTAGATTTACCACATCTGAGCTTTAGAATAAACACCCTTATATGTCGCTTGCTATTTCACAACTGCTTTTATTATTCTATTTGCTATTACAATGTTGCCAGATTATTATTATTTAATCCAGTTGGCAAGAGTTGCCAATCTACTACACAATCAAATATTTTTATCAAACGGATAAGAGTCGTAGATAGAATCTAAGGGTGCTATATATGTTATACACCATTTCATTACTAAGGTAGCTGACCGTAGAGAAGTGCAAGAAACTCCTAGGGATATCGAACCTGCAGTCCTGCAGAATCAAAAATGTGCTACCCGCTGAGCCCTAGGCTTGCTTTGATTTCATAGTGAAATTTATCAATACAACAAAGCTCGATCGTTCTTTTTTTTGCTCCCAGAAAGAGTGTTTAGCTTTGAGATATGATTATTTGCAATGGAAGGTAATAGGAATATGAATCTGCGAGTAGCATAATGGTCCTTGAGTCGGGAAATACATACATGAATGAGTCCAGCAATTCCTCATTTCATTTTTTTAAGTAGAACATTTGTAATCAAATTATGATGGTTAAGAAAATGATTACTGTTGAAATTTTTCAACACAGACAGAATGTAATCTGTGCCTGGCAGTTGGTGAGGCGACAACTCACATTTTATGTGAGTGCCCAACCTTGGCTTGGCACAAAAGGAAAATTTTCAATTATCCGGTTATCGTTTATTACAATCAGATCATCTTTAACTAAATATGTTCTATCCTTTATTAGAATAGTAGAGCAACTTTTTAAGTCGCAGTGCCTGGGTCTTCCCATATCTACTATATAAAATTAAGTGCAAAAGTTTTTGGAACAAGGATATTGGTTAACAAATGTTATAAAAAAATGTTGATGGGATTGAAAAAGAGAGCAGAATTTTCATTATTGGATGTCTCAGGAACTATTTACGGTGCGGTACTAAGATTTGAAATGAAAATGTGATTTGTCAATAGAATTCTGTGAGTCAAACATGGGTAGGCTTAAGTAAGTGAGTAGGACTCCTGATTTTTAATACGGTGCATTTCCTAAACTATTTGTAGTACATTATTGATAGTTGGCATTTTGATTGTCAGTGGGATGTTTAAAAAAAAAAGTGAATGAGTTAGAGTAAGTAGGAAAGACTCCTCCCATACAAAGAAAGCAGTATATCTGAGACCATAGCGAAAAAGACATTGGAAGTTTGTGGAAGCACAGGTAGTATTTATTGAAACTATACGCTTGAAACAGCATATAGTATGTGGCGAACAATAACAAAGACAATGAAAAGTGTGAAGCCGTTATGTCGGTAGTTAGCAGTTATTGGGAAGCTATAGCACGAAATGTGAAGATTTCGGTAGCGGTATGAAAATTATGTCGAGTCCGTGGTCGTCGAAACACAGTGTCTGTGAACTGCCGGCCGTCCGAAAAATCAGAAATAGAAAATTTTTCTACATAGCACCACCTTTTTTTTGGCTGGGAAAGTTAAGCTCCTCACTTCGCCATTCTGATTCTGTTTAAAACTATGGGTCCCTTCCATTCGTTTGCAAATAAACTCTTCATAAGCAGTTGTGCCATAATAATATTAGTAGTAGTAGCAATATGTCGAATACACTTCAATTTCCTTTTCAAAATTTCTTCTATTATCAGCGCTTCACACACAGGTTTCCATTCAATAAAGTTTCTGGCCAACATAGTTATTGATTAATATTTGTGAGTTATTCGCCTGTCATCAGCCGTATCTTGCAACCATACAGACTAATATGATGTTCGCATTGAAGATTCCTTTTTCGTATGAATGTGTATTGTTGGAGAGTTTCGAGAGAACTTTAGCAATCCTACTGTGAATACCATAAGCGGATCCGCTTTCAATGAAAATTATACTTTTAAAGTATGTAAATGAGTTGACATTTTCGACAACAGCCACTGCACTTCCCGTGCAGCGTTTGCAGCATGTATTAGCTACTTTTTAGATAGAGATTTTGAGGCCAACTTCAGCAACAAGATAAACGATCTTGTTCTGCATGTCTAAATGGCGATGTCTTCAGCATAGCCGAAATCTTGGAAGTAAAGTTCCGATTTGCACGTTTGTCTAGTAAAAAAAATCTAATAATTTAATAAGTTACAAACAAAAATTATTCTCTTTTTTTAACACTTAAAAAATTCAGCTTTAAATTTATTGTATTTTTTTTTCATAACAATTATTTTAGTGTTGTTAATTACTTATAACATGATTCTTTTTTTCGTTTGCCTCATATCTATGGCAAAAAGCAAAAACAGCATAAACTTTTTTTTTTTTTTTTAATAAAAATTTAAAAAAAAAAGCTTTGCTTGAAATAATATATAGTTCCACTGTTTATAGCATTTACCGGGAAACAACAAAAGCTAAATCTAAAATGAAATTACAATTCAAAAATATTATAGATGGCTGAGATAGCTTTGCTTTACAAGGCCCAGGTTCATTTTTCATATGATACTGAACCAAGAATAACGCAAATAGGGATAAGACCAAAACATCTGTAAAAATGGCAGAGAACGAAGGCAGTCTGAGCCAGAAAACTCTAAGTTGGCTTGCCGCACTAGCAACAGGGTGTGACAACTACAAGTATCATCTGAATAAGATAAATCTTGTGGAGAAAGATACCTGTAATCTATATCTAGAAGAGGCTGAAACAGCGATGCACGTGGTATGCCAATATCTAGAGTGGTCAAGCAGAAGGCGGTAAATAATTCATTGGTAAAGACGAAATTTTTTTTTAAGTAAATACTTGCATTGATATACAATATTATAATGTGTAAGCAGGCCGATGAATTCTCAAACGAAAAGGGACCCAACATTCATGGTTTACTATTTCAACGTAACTACGAAGAGCTCAAACGCATTGAAAAAAGAACATTTTTAAGCCGAGATATGTTGTTTTCTCAAAAATCCGCTGTTTTGACTTTTTTCCACAGATATTTTCTAATAAATTTTTAACTTTTAAACATAAGCAAAAATTTATAAAAAAAAAATATTAATTTAAGAATCGTATGATTTTGATTTGTAGATTGCTGCCAAAGTGTTAAATCATCAAGTTTTTGTTTTAAATGTTCTGTTTTATTTTGTTTTGTATATTTTAAATATTTGACCGAAAAAAAAAACAGAAACGAAAATAAAATTACAATTCAAAAATATTAAATATTTTCTCGTTATATAAAAGTGAAGACGACATTTTAAATAACCATGTAAGTTTGTATGTATATGATACTTTGTATAATTATTAGCTAAAGAAAAAACATAAAGCAGTCACTAACGGAAGCACCCTGTATATAATATATACTCGTACATTATTATGATTACTTATTTAACAAAAAAAAAAACAATACACATTGAAAAAATACATATAGAAAAAGGTTTACAAAATGTAATATATATAAAAAAAAATATTGTTCGTTTTTTTCTACTACTTTCATACTTTTGTCGTAATTTTTTTCCACTTTTTTCTTTTAAACTTAAATACTATGTTGTTAATGTAAATAAACGAAGCAGAAGAAGATTTTATCAGAAATGACGTAAATAGTGTGTAAAGTGTGAAGAAATGTAAAGAAAAAGCGTAAATGATTTTAAATCAAACGCGTCCCTTTCAAATATGTTATGAGCAAACTATAAATGAATTTATACTGTGCCAATGATGGAATAATGCTATCACGCTGATGACGCAACTGACCAATTACTCGCGGTATGTCCAAGTCCTAGAAAGTAAGAAGAAAACATTTTAAAGTTATATACACAACAAACCTTCACTCAACTCAAGCTCACTTCCACTCCACCCACTATTCTTAATCACTCACCTCATTATGGTCCAATGTATATAAAAGTAAATCTGCTGTTAGAGTAACACCCGAGCGTCCTCCGCCCTCCAAGCAATGTATGAGCACTGGTGGATTAGTATTATGTCCTGGCGGGACTTCATTCACTGACGCCATGCGCACTGAATTTAGCTCTTCTAGGAAGTCCAAGAAGTGATTGACATCACGCGGACAATTCTGTTCAGCCCAATCGGTGTAATTCAAATGCCATACCGAACGATAGCGTCGCGATTGTATATGAAATAGACGCAGCTTGCTTGTAATGCAACGATCGGTGGATTTTGAAAATTCCTGATATACTTGGAACTGTACACACAAACACACACACAAATGTAAAAACAAAGTAGAAAAGCGTATAAGAAAAAGAAGAAACAAAACAAAAAAAATGTTTTAATATTTATTAAGAATTATATAAATATTTGTAATAAATGAATGCCTACAAATAACGAAATAATATCGACTTGACTTGATATTTACATATACAGGAATAACTCATTAATATCGATAATGTCGACATTATTTCGTTTATTAGTTAGGCAGAATAAAAAATCAACTGAAAATATTATTTACAAATTAAAAACTTATGCTCTACTATAAAATCAAAATCAAAATTTATATTTAAAAAATAAAATAAAAAACCTTAATGTAATTTAAATTTTTGCTGAATTCTAAATTTTAAATTAATTCATTGTAAATTATAATCAATATACAAAATAAAACAAAATATTCAAAGTGAAAATATAGAATTTGTTTTAAAACGGTCAGCAGTTGAACTTTAAGGTTACGTTTGTTAGGCTATACTAAAATGCTTAATAAAAACAACAAATACAAATTGAATTATTGCCCGAAGTGGGCGATCAGAGGACAAATTGTAATGTTCCCAGATTAAAAAGTTTAAGTTTTTTTTAAATAAGCAATTAACACTTAGGGGAAACCCCTATGAATGCAAAGCATTGCTTTCATTGAGGAATGAAGATAGATAACACTGTGCAACACATTTTTCTAACGGAGAATCGGCAAATACAGATAGATAGTACTGGTCTAGAGTAAGAAAACCCTAAAAGGGTTTTGCAAAGTTAGCTCGCTTTCAAAAGATATAGGCATTGAAAGTTTGCTTCCGCAGCTTATTTTTTAAAATACATTTCTCGAATGATATTTGACATTTTGTACTACTTTCTTCATCGAAATAACAAATAATATCATTAACAATTTTAATATTCTATTAGCTTTCCATATTAAGAAGTTTAAACTATCCATTACATGACTTTTGTAAAAAATAAGCAGTAATAGTGTTAACAAAAATGTATAGAATATAATAAAGTTTGGATTTTCAAATTTTTGTCTTTATTATAAACCGAAAATAGAATTGAAAAATACACTAAAACAGCTCAACTTTGAAAGGTTATAACAATTAAGAGCGTGCTAACTTTTTCAATCCCCCTTAGAGCTTTGTTACTCTGTACCAGTACTACCGACCTGTGTTGGTCGCTTCTCCGTTAGATTCCATGACCCTAAAATTGTGGACGTAAAAATCAGGAAAAACGGTTGCAGGGAGCTTATTCCATACACGCGCGGTATGGCAGAGAAAGGAACTGTCTCATTAATGCGTGACTATCGCTTGTGTTCCATGTGGTTCTGGTGAACTTAAGAACTGGTCGAATTCTGTATCTCAGTGCAACAACTACCATGTAAATATCGGCAGAAGAGAGTAACACAAGCCACATTTCAACGCAGCAGGAGTCAATAGAGCTGGAAGCCCTACTGTCTCTTATTAGGATTATCGCTCGAAGTAGATTATGATTCCGGAGCTCAAGCTGCGTTAGTGAAGCTCCTGCACCCACTACTCGTGAATTTATTTAAAAAATACGTTTATTAACATAAACATCGGTAAGTGATTGACTTAGTTATTAAACTTTTTATGAAAACAAAATACAATACAACAACTCGTTATTTTTTAAATTCAGTAACGTTTTAGACGACCAATTAGTTAAAGCTGAGGATGTTATTCTACCACCACTGCATCTAAAGTTAGGATACAAGATACAATTTGTTAAAAAATTGGATGTAAACGGTGACGCATTTTCTCATCTTAAAGATAACGGCCCAAGCAAATTGTGCACAATTACTGAACTGAAAAAGTCAGTGCAAATGGTATCAAAAATATTATAATCAAAAGATCCGAAATTTGAAGCAAAGCTAATGATTTTAATAAACAAAGCCAAATTAATGTCAGTGCGAGACTTAGCAAAAAAAAAAGCTAGAGCCAGTGCCTCTATAAGTACTCAGCGATGGGTTTCCGAACTCTAGTTTGGGAGCTAGAAACAAAAAACAACGATTTCATTCATCTTAATGCAAAAAATTGTTTTTAATTAAACAAAGAATCTTTGCTACGACAAAACTGATGGCAGATTCGCATTCAGCGGACCAAAAGATATTAAGCACCATCAACTTTGAAGATAGGTATTGCCATTTTTTTCATTTTATTGTATAGTGGCATGTGCTGTTTTTTATCAGCAATATTTTTGTTCAATTTATCTACTGCACATTTCACCCGTTCGACACTGGATTTGTTCGAAACAAGCAACGTCAATTATGTTGCAAACGAGGAGAACACACCAAACGTTTCAGAATTTAGCCCGATAAAAAGGTATTGGTCTATTGTCAAACGAAACTTGAAGAAGGATAGTCTAGTTGCAAGTGACGACGAAGAATTGAGAAAAACTGGCTTAAGGCAGGCAGTGCCGTTAAAAAATAAGGTGTGCAGAGTTTAATGAAAGGGATAAAACAAGCAATCCGCATAAATTAAGACAACCATTTTTTTTATAAGTCCTAACGGAAAATTAATTAAGATATATTTATTGTTGATACAAAAAAAGTTGCAGCCGAAAAAGAATAAAAACCGTTATGTTACAAGCAAAACAATGTGTGCAGTTTATTTTCGATACAGTCCGTATATATCATTCGAAAAGTCAAGTTTTTCCCTTCTATTTATAACCGGTAAGAAACTGAAATTCTGTTGATAATCAACTAAGTTACAGGCTTATAAGTGCGCAAAGATACCCAAACCCTGTTTTTTAACGGTAACTCAAGATTTTGGGGGTGTTTGGCGAATTTCACACTCAGATTCTTATTTTACTCGACGTTCGGTATGGCATTTGACCTACGAGAAAAATGGTGTGATTATTCTTTTTTGTATCACTGAGCTATCTGAGAAATAACTTAATACATAATCGCCATAATTCGTACCCCGTTAATTCGAAAATCTCAATAATTTGTAACAAACTGTTGGTCCCTTGGAAAAATCGCTTTAATTCGTAAAAATTCCATACATTTCGGTCCTTTCGCTAATACGCAATACAAGGTCTATTTAACCTCTTATAAATTGAAATTGGTTGTTGACAACCTCTTATAATTCATAATGCAAAGCAAAATTACTATGTATGGCACTTCGTTCACTTTTTTGATTGAATTTTTTGTGTTTTCCGTGGTTCACAAGACACAACTAAAAATTACAGGCTTTTTAGAACATAGTTTTTTATGGGGACCAATATGTGTACATACGTGCATACATATTTCAGTTAAATGAATAATTGTTTTTGCTTTTTTCTTTCCATTAAAGAAATTGAAAAATAAAATACGTCAATTCGTATTTTTTTTATTTTAACTTCATTAACTCTTGGATTGTATGTTCCAATAATGTTCGAAAACTAAAGTAAAATGGGAGATATGGTTTCTATTTTATTAAAGTTTCTTCAAAATACTAATGATGACTGTCAATAAATGGATTGTATACATGCAGCTTCATTGCCGTAAGTTGCCTTTGCTATAACTCCTGGTTACAAATGTTATAGTAGACATTATAGCCTATTGGAAAACTTAAGGATAATTGTAAGGATTAACAGTCCATATTCTTTTTTTAAATTTATTTTAATATTTGCATAAAATATTGAAGAAATTCAACCAGATTTTGAGAAAAAACTCCGAGATGAAAGGGTTAAATCAAAATCTCATTAAATTGAAAACCTCTGTAATTCGTAAAAAATTGCTGGTCCCTTGCGATTACCAATTATCGGGATTTTACTGTATATGTGAATGAAGTGCATGAATGTAAAGTTCGAAATAATGAAGATTTTAGATTGACACGGTTTCGAACCGAAGCAGATCAATGAAATCTTAACTACAAAGGATTGAAAAACTATAACAATATACCAAATAAGGTTAAAAATTGAGAATATTAATACGTTTTAAAAGGAATTATATGACTATTGAAAATCATTAGATATAAGATAGATGAATTTATATTTTTAAATAAACCGAAAGAATTAAATAAATAAATAAAAATATCATCCGAGCTTAATTTCTTGAAACGTACTTTGAGACCTCGAAACGTAGAATGGATCACTTCTAAATCATGGTTAAGCTGGGATAGATTCGAAATAAAAGTGGAACAAAGCCAAAAAATTTCAAAATTTAGTAAGGATGGTATGACTAGATTTGTTACTTTTGATTTGCGCAGATCAGCGGCAATTTAGTTATGGTAAAAGGTGTTTTGTCATTAAAGCTATCTAAAAGGCATAATAGCAAACCCTATTAGCTGTAATATAAGATTCAATCATTCAACACTCCTGTCAGCGTGGTATGGTTTTTGTGATTATATATAGCTTTTATAGTTAAACTATTCTTTGTCCTGACCAAATTTTAGACAAAAATTTAGGATGATTATTGCCCAATGCTAAAAATATTCATTTATTCTAAAGTCTTCTGAATTGGGATAGATTTTCTCTAGAACTTATTCTTGACTATAGACTATAAAGAATGTATGCGTGATCCATACCTACGTCTCCTGATTATGGACGTTATAAATGATCGTTACTCTATCAAATTCAATATACCCACCACACAGAATGTGTAGGGTTGGTTCTAACTTGAAAACATTTCCCGGAAAAAAGTTAGGCAACATTTTTTAAAAAATTAAACTCATTACGTTTACAAACAAAAAAAGAGAGGCAATTTATAGTATAGTTATACTACACGTTAATTTTTCATCGAAGATTGCACTGAGGTATTTTTCTTCGAGAAGCTAATAGTTTCACCAAAAAAGTGTAGGTTCATTTAGATTGTCCCTGTTAAGCATAGTTATCTTTACAGTTAATTAATCTGCTTATAACGGCTTAGACTCAGTAGTAATATCTTTCGAATTATATATAAATAATATATCGCTCATTTGAGACTATACAGTCATAATTCTTCTACCGTGCTTTATACTATTGAATTTGTTTTTGTAAAACTCACTTGACCAAACTCAAGACGATTATTCGAATTTGTTGGTATATAATTTAAATCCTCGGATAATTGTACAATTAAATAAACATCAGCTTCCCAAACACATTGCCAGAAGATACATGTGGTAAGCTCTTCGTGCGGTGATTGTGCCACAATATAGAAACGTTGCTTATTGCCCACAGTTGCCTGCAAATAGAAATAGAAAAGAAATTTTAAAAATATTAAATAAATATAAAAAATTAATTGTTTATATAGTACCGATATATGCGAGGCATTAACATAACCATGACGATTTTCCATTGTTGGTGTAATGCGTACACGATTATCATCATATGGCAGAAAATTCGGATCGGAATTCTTGGAGGCATTCTCATCCATCAGCGCAAAAACGTATCGTGCCATATCGCGACGCTTGGGTATGCCTTCAAATTCCATAAAGAGTTGTGTATCGTTAAGTTTATCATTGAGTATTTGGCACTGAAGCGCGAAAAAAAGAGAAAAGCAAATGAAAATAAAAATATAATCAACAATAGATATTACCGTTTATCACACAGTGACTAAGACTCACCAATTTATCTTTCGAATACTGTCCCGATATCGGTTGCAGCTTGGGCACACCCGTCGACCAACGATGGGGTAAATTTAGATCATCTTGTGCCAATTTCATTTTTGTTAATTTAGAGCTTGTTGATGCTTTTTCACGTCCTAATGTGGCAGACTTTTGTTTATCGGGCGTCTTGCTGCGTCCTAGTATATTCCATCGTTTTTTACGTTTCTCTTTCGTTGATGATACGGTCGCGCTAGAACTGTGCGTGGTATTGGCAGTTGTATCTAAGGTTGAATTGTACATGGATGAGGAACCGGAAGAGAGGTTCATGGCACCGAATTGTTGATGAAGTAATGAAGAGTCATCATGAGTAGAAGGATGATGGCGCATGTTAACGCTGGCGACTGAAGCAGCTGAATTTGAGCTGGTGGTAGGTGAGACAACATCAATGGAGGACGGAGGAGGCACGGACGATGATGCAGCAGCACTTTTCATGAGGTTAGCTTTATGATGGCGTGGTGGTGGTGTTTGTGTTAAAGCTGGTTGTTGTTGTGGGTTGATGCCGATGGCTGGCGCAGCAGAAGCGGCACGTATTGCACGTTGTGGTGGTGTGGGCTCGAGAAATTGCAATTCGCTGCTGGCAGCACGTTCAGCGTGTGCTTGGGCATTGAACTTTTTAATATTCATAGAAATCTCATCGGGTTCAGTAGCAGCATGATGATGTTGTGGATGTAAATGATGTTGTTGTTGTTGATGCAAGTGCTGTTGCTGCTGGTGTTGTTGTTGATGGTGATGATGCTGACGTGCCGTTGGTATAGGCATAGTCGTTGGCGGTGGTGGTTGCATACCTGCAGGCGCTGATTGTATTGATGAGGTACGATTCCGTATCGCATCACTAGCGTGTGTTGAAGAGCCAGAAGCACGATGTTCCATGTTACGTTGTGGAGATACAGCGCTAGCTGCATATTGTGGATGTGGCACATTTTCGTAGATTGGTTCTATTGAACCATTAATGGCATTGCGTTGGAGTGGTGCTGGCGGTGGTGAGGATATTACATTGGCTGATTGCTGCGCCTGTTGCTGGGGAGCAGATGTAGGTCGATAAACATTGAGCGGTAAGGTAGGGGAGTTTTGTTCATACCTGTAGAAAGGGAAAAAAGACAATAAATATTAGAAATAAAGGAAAATTAGATAGAAAAATTACAACCACAATCAAATAATTATATTTTATTCTCTACTAAAAAAATGCATATTTTTCCACTCACTTTTGACTGGTCACCTGCGCTGCAGCCGCTTGACTCAACGCCGATTGACGCAGTTGTGACATTATCGATGGTTGTTCCTCAATCATATTCAAATTTTCAAATGTTCCGTGCGGCAAATATTGCTGCGAATGTCCCATATGATTCAAATACGGATACTGATGCATCATTGCGGCTGCCGTAGATGCAGAAACACCTCCTACAGCGCCACCGCCGCCACCACCCGCACCACTACCACCTGTCCCGCCACCACCGATTCCTCCCGCATAGTGATACTGCGAATTAAGTAGATTACGATTTGAAACCAAATCAGGCGAAGAGCCTGAAACGTAAGAACGATAACCCAATAACGGGCGATGTGTGGCCACAGCCAAGTCCGGCGTAGAGGAAGAACTTAAACGATTCACCGGGTATGGTGGTGGAGGTTTGGAGCGCATTATTTGCATTCGCTGCGCTAAATCAATATATGCCGCTTGACTATTAGCGGCAGCATTGGGAGACATTGCAACTGCTGCGGCTGTCTGAGCTGCATTCAAATGATGATGTGCATGCATTGCTGCAGCGGGCTGCGCCACATCAGGGTAGCGATGTGTTGGCAAATGACTAAGCAGCATACCTTCACTATAAACAGCGGCAGCATTGTGTACATCAGGCTGTGAGCCAGCATAGTAAGCGGGAATATTCGCTGTGGGCGCTATCTGCCCCATTTGATGATAGGAGAGATTATGCAAGTCGCTAGGTGGCGTGCGATATTTCAGTTGTACTGCTGTTTCGTAATCCGGTGCTGGACGGTATGTGGGCAACATTGCTTTGAGACGTTCGCGCTCTTGCGCATCAGCGGTGAGCATTTGATTTTGATTGACACCGATATGACCCAAAATGTTGGTACTGCTATGTAAATTGCTTTGGCTTAAATCAAGCAGAGAAGTACTTTGTAGGCGTGTATCTAAAATATTATTAGAAAGGTGATGATGCTGGGCCGGAGCATAGTCATGAGAATAATCCTGAGATAGAGGAAATTAAATGTCATTATAAAATAAAAATTAAATAAAAACAGTGTGCTCACCTTATTCATCCAACTGTGCTGCGCCAGAGCTCCAGCGCTATGTGTATGCATAATATTATTATTACCACCACCATTACCAGATTGGTGGCTGGCCGCCAAAGAAATATTGGATGACGACATTAAACCACTCGAACTGGTTGCAGTCATCAAACCATGTGGCATCGTTTGTTGATGATGTTGTTGTTGATGGTGTTGCTGCTGCTGTTGTTGATGCTGCTGTGCATGTACTGCAGAAATATATTCTGGATTTACAGCGCCACCGCCAGGATTATAAATGGCACGTTGTTCCGACAAAAGATCTTCACGTGAGTCATTAAAATCATAGGCATATGCAGAAGCATTAAATGTTTCTGCACCGATACCACCAACAGCGCCAGCGCCGCCAATTGATACTCCCGTAGCGCTTTCACTCTCACCCAAACTTGGTGATTCTTCGTCAATGTAACGTTTAAAGAATTTATGCTGTGTTATACAAAGTTTCCAAAAATAACGCGCGGTCTCGCCATCGGAAAAAATAAAAGAGCCAACAATTGAGCCATCCGCTTTATTCTGTTCAATTTTAATTGTACGCTTTTCAATTGTCACGGTATGAAAATCTTTCCATGGAAAATATTGACGCCCATTATCTGCATTTACCAGCATGCCATTTATAGCGATACCCAGGGTAAGATCATTGCCCAGCGTGTCCTTAGCTTGAAAACGTTCTTCACCATAACCTTCGAGCTGCTGGCAACATTGTATATACATTTCTTCAGCCTGCAGCTGTGAAAGATGTTGAATACCATTATTCTGTTGCAGCACTTCATGTATGAGACTATCGAGCAAATTGTCATCATTGGTGAGACCTTAAAGAAAAGTTTGGGCATCATCAATAAAAGATACTTATGATATTTATTTCTGCTACTACATACCCTGCAAATTTTTTGGCAATGCCAATGACTTCTTTGAATAATCTCTGGTTGTTTGTTTTTCACTCTGATAGCTATCATATTCCGCTTGGCGACAATACAATGCCAGCAATATTGCCGTACGTATATCACATGTTATTTTACCTTCAGAGATGTCACTTTTCAATTGAAGAAAATAATAATAACGCGTTTCATCGTTTAAATTGCGTACACCTGTAGTCACATAATGCCGTACACGTAAAAACAGTTTTGTGGTGGCCGCATATTTTTCCAATTGACGACTTAGCGAACGATCTAAATCAATCCACTTAAGTTCTTCTTCTTGCTTGCCTTTGACTATATAACGCAGGCCAAAATATTCTGGTTGTTGTATTAGCAAACGTTGGCACACATTATCGAGACATTCTTGACCCTTACTATCCGAACTGATTGTACAATCGACAGTTGTGGAGGTGTCTATATTTGTGAAACAATAAAACAGAAATTAGTTGCATTATAGTTTATTATTTAGAGATATTTAATAAATTTATATATTCCACTACTTCCACCTACAACCTTAGCTACACATAATTTGCGGACATAGTGACGCATGTGCGGCGCTGCCCGGCGCATATGTTATTAAATCCGCATAAAATCTAAAGTTTACATATGAGCGCATAAATATGAATAACAATTATCTAAGATATACATCTTAACACACACAAGTAGTATAAATGAATTGATTCACATGGTTTTTATTAATATTCAATAGAAGTTAGTTGGAAGCAATTTCATATGCAAATGCTGAAAGCACTCAAGCTCAAAGGTTTAGAAATTATCAACGCAAAGAAAATTTAATGTTTATATTGAAAGGTAAGTATTTATTTTTAATTCTATGTGGTTGAAATATACGTGACTTTAAGCTCAGATAGTAGTATTTGAAGTGAAGGAATTATTCAAGGGTTTGCATTTAAAAAAATTATATGACTTAACAGCAATTCGAAGTTCATAAACATTTTTAAAAAATATTTATGTATATGACGCACAATATAGACTCATCTTTGTATCAACCCTAACACGATCGTAACGTATATGGCAGTTTCACTCCCAAATTACATTAAGAATGTTAAAACCAATTTTCACACTGCATTTTGTATTGCAGTGCAACAAGAAACAGTTCCTCAGATTAGCAATTGTAACGAAAAAAAACGAACTTTTACTAATTAAATTTAAAGGGAATCAAAACTGTTTTGTTCCATTCGTAAATTGATCCATTTCGAATGAGATTTAAAGATTTATTTGATTTGCTCCATCGGAAACGTTCAAAAATTTCTAATTTGTTTTGTTCTTGTTCCGCAGCACAACTTTTCATAAAAAAACATATTTTTAACCTGCTTTGTTTCTAAATTAATTTATTAGAAAAAAAAACTTTCATCATCGATTGGCACACTTTAAATTCAAAGATTTGTAGCATATATGTATATATTAGAGTGGATCGATTTTGATAGCCCCATCATGGTAGCGTTTTTTATCGTACCCGTTTTAATAACACTTTTCTCCAACGCAACGCTCTTAGAAATATTTTTTAAACCATGTAGATCCTAAAAATGGGCAGCCCAAGAATTCGATGAGTTTTTAGGATTTGTTTTTTTAATGAAATAATGAGCAATAGTACTTAAACTTTGTAGATATATTTTATCACTTTAACAATATACAAAAATAATAATAAAAAAAAAATATAATTTTAAGTAAACTAAAATTGGTGTTACAGTTGCCCTCTGCAAAAAAAAAACGGATCTTGCTGGTGGGACAGGTTTTGAATTGAGCACTAGTTTTCTGAATAATATAGTAAAATTTGAGACGAATCGGTCTAGTAGTTTTTGTTTTTTGTGTCCCACCGTGCAATATATTGCGAGTATGAATGTACAAACTCGTAATTGCGACTAACTTCATATCTATCATACGCGCCATTTTTTTGACATTGACAGCTATTCTATCTCGAAGAGCGCCAAAAATACTATAAGAATTGATCTGTCAAATAATTTTCATAATTTTACAAAAGTGTTTTACTATAGCTGAAAATGTCGAATTTCGTGCCAACAAAACAACATTTGCGGGAAGTTTTAATTTGCTTCTTCCATTTAAAGAAAAACGCAACTGAAGCACATCGTTTACTCACTGAAGCTTATCCTGACTGTGCTATAAACGTTAGAATGTGTCAGGTGTGGTATGCCCGTTTCAAGTGGTGATTTTGATGTTGAAGACAGGGAACGTTCAGGCGGCCCGAAAAAGTTCGAAGATGAAGAATTGAAGGCATCAAAAGATGAGGAGTTATTTCGACGCGGAATCCGTATGCTACCAGAAAGATGGGAAAAGGTTGTGGCTAACGATGGACAATACTTTAAAGAATAAATTTATAATCACTTTTTCACAATAAATGTCCAAATTACGAAAAAAAATACGAGTTTATACATTCATACTCCCAATAGTTTCGAGATAAATGAGTTTAAACTTCAGTCGGCCCTTTTACCTGCTTCTGCGCTCACTTGCTAAATAGGCTGTAGAAGTCGAAATGCTGGAAATATTGATACGAAAATTTTACAGTATACTTTTAAAAGTCTATACTTTTGAACAGGAACCCAAAATAATTGTTATTTTTTGTTTAAGATTAAATTGGTTGTGACAAAAATAATTACTTTTAAAAAAATTACTTCTATATCATTATAATGCCACCAATTTATTTTTTGGTCTTCCATAACCATATTTTGGTTATTCATAACCAATTAAAATAAGAATTTTTTATTTTGGTTATTCATAACAAATTAAAATAAGAAAAAAACCAATATTGTTTTTGGTCTTTCATAACCATTATAAATATTTTGTTTTGTTTTTTGGTTGTGCATATAAATACAATTTTAGTTTTGCTTGAATTTCACATATTGAATGTTTATCTATTAATGATTTGTACATAAGCACTTAGAAACTTGTTTTGTAATTACACTGACTTTGAATAACCAAAAGAAAAAAAATTCTTATTAATATTGGTTATAAATAACCAAAAAAAAAAATTTTCTTATTTATAATGGTTAGGAAAGACCAAGAAAATATTTTCTTTTTTATAACAATTATGAATAACCAAAAAAATACTTTTTTTCTTTATAATGGTTATGAAAGACTAAAATAATATTGGTCATTTAAAAGAATTATTCACAACAAATTTAAAAAAAAATATTATTTAATAATTATTTAGTGATTTTTTTCAATATTGGTTATAACTCTTATGACCCTGCTTTTGAAATATGAAAAAAAAAGTTCTTTTGAAAAATCTAGACCAGAAGGTGGCCTTAAGTTCACATTTGTTTCGCATGCACCAAATATACAACAGTTAGACAAAATTTTCAATATATTGGGCAATCAGAAAAATTTAACAGAATTCATGCAAATTCAAAACATCAATCGATTGAATATCCTTTTGGATTTTGTTCATCAAGCACAAACAGAAGAAGAAGAGCTTACAGAACAACGTTAAAATCTAAAAAAAAAATCTTCTTAGCACTTACCCCTTTTTATTAAACAACTCTGTCATGATGGGGGTTACAAAAGTTCCTTGTATTTCGATCCAGTCTAATAAATATCTCTGATAAGCCTAGATATCTGTAGCATATAAAATACTGATATTCAAAACTATCAAACCCGCCTGACAAGAAAATAAATATAAGCTGTTATTCCTTTTTACCACAGATATATTATCAGAACATGTGCTATCAAGTCTATGTACATCTGCAATGAACAAATCCGTATTCCGCAAATCCTCCGAAATCAGTGGATTCCAAGTTTAAGCTATAGTTAAAAATTTCACATTTATTCGAGGTACTCGTAGTAATAGTCCGATCAAACCTATTTTTGACATAACATAATCCGTTTAAATATCAGATGAATAGTTGATGTTAAATACAACAGTGCATACATACGTACACACATACATACATATACCTACGAACATTTAACTTTCTTCCACTTGGACACCATGACTAATCAACAATAGAAAGAACTCCAATTTAATAAATAAAATAAATACTCATAGTAAATTATATCTCTATAAGCCCTGTTTAAGTCCTCATGATATCTAAGATGATTATAAGTTTGCTCTTAATATGAAATCGAAGTTCTTATAAAAATTCTTGGAAAAACAGTGTTAGCCAACTACAACAATCTGAAAGGGATTTCATGCTATTTTTCAAATTCCTAAAGCTTGAAAATCTGTGCATAACGATACTCATTTTCAATTTTCTTGTTTTTTCATTTAACATTTTGTTTTTGATTATTTCAAATATTGTTTCCACCAAATCAACATCATACGCAACAGCAATAATAATAAAAAGAAATATTCTACAAATAAACCAAAAAGAGCAACGACAACAGCAAGAAAAACAAACATACACATTTTTGTATAAACAAATACTCTATTCTATTGACGCCTTTTGCCCACCATTGCATACAAATGAGACAAGATGGTTTACAATAACATCAAAAAACTAAATGTGCCCATTTTTTTGAGACATTTGACAAGTAAAAATTACAACAGCAACAATAATTAAAATATCAACCAATCTATTGATAACCATAAAATTCAATAATTCTAGGTACTCGTCGTAAAAACAGAAGAAAAAAAGCACCAAACCAAAAAAGTTATCATCAAGAATTTTGATTAAGAAATACATAGGTACTAAAAAGATTTCAGAATCATAGCAGACATTCCATTGAAATCAACAACGACAGCGACGATGACAAGAAGTAAATTGGTATATTATAAAGAAAAGGCAGACCATAACATAAACATACTCGTACAATTTTACGCATATATTGGGAGGAGTGTACTAATTTATTATGTACTTACTTTAGTGTTTTCAATTCTTATCACACAAAAGAACAAGATAAAGTAGTGAATAATCATAATAACAATAAAATATTTAACTTTTCAATTTTATCTTAAATTGATTAGGAAAACACACAAAAGACATTGCAAACTAATTTGGCAGAAACCAAAAAAGAGCATAAAAATTATGCAAAATTATTCATCATTAAAAAGGAAATATTGTGCTTATTACTTTTGCAATTCAAAATTAGGTAATAAGCAAAACAATTTTCCCACAGTATAAGATATGTATATTAAACTTAACACATAACCAACCATAGTATTTCCACTGTCAATAAGCCCTGCACCTGAGCGCGCACAGTCAACGTTAACAGTACAGCAGCAAACGTCAGCGACAAAAACGCCAGGGGCGTTTGCGCATTCATTGAATTGGAATTTTTTTCTACAATGCAGTGTTTTTTTGCATTTTTACAAGTGTGTATGTGTAAATGAATGAGTATGTGCAGAATTGCATTAACTATATAAGCACATGAACCTTGTTACTTCTGCTATACATTTACTATTTGCTTCTGATTTGTGCATTTACATTTTTTTGTTTCCCCGCACTCGCTTGACACTTGTAGAGCATCTACTTACCCAGTAAATGATGCACCGAAATCACGAAAAGACTTTTGGATGTAACATTGTACTGGCGACATTTCTTTAAAAATTTCAGTGGCATTTCCTTTAAATCCTCTCTGCGACACCAAAGCCGATATTCCGATTCTTTCCTGTTGATTCGCCGCCTCTGCTTCTCGAGCTACACTGCGCGCTGTAAATTCAATTTAAACACACGCACACAACAAAAAAATTATATTAGAATTCCATTTGTGCATGCAAATTATACAATTTTGTTTGCATTAATTCCACTATGGTTGAAGGCACTAATATCACACTTTTCTTATTATTTGTATTTAATCACGCTCGTTTGATTAATTATTATTTAATTAAATTAATACGTAAATTTTTTTATTAAATTCGATCTAAAAAATGATAAATGAAATAATCAAAGAAAATTTTTAGCTGCGTGTGTAGAATGCGTCGACAAAGTGACAGCTTTGACACAACATTGACAGCTAAAAGTTGCAGGGTTGATTGTGTATGAGTGTTGCTTTTGTATCTGTTTACACGGCTGCCAGAATACAGTAATCCGGCGACTGACCTTCGCGTTTTACAGAACGTTTGCTATTCTGATTTAAATCAAAGTCCTTATGGTTAAAATGCCCACAATGTATTAAAATATATTTTTATCTAAATTTTTTCTCATTTTTTATAAATATTTATTGTGTCATAACCGTATGTAGTCGTTGTATTGGCGGTTTTATGAGATGGGTGGATCTTCTGGTTTTCAGAGTTTGAAAGAATATGGATAAATCCATAGCAAATTTTATTTTTCGTAGGGATCTTACATTACAAATGCACGAAATTTTCATTTCAGCAAAGTCTTGCAATTCAAAAATTTATTGCGGCTGAATATGATATAGTAGACACTAATATGTTGAGGCATGTTGGAATGAAGAGGTGATGTTACGAGCTAAGTTTACTTTTAGACAAGGAAACTTGTTGCTAGCAACTCAAAAAGAAGAGACGCAAAGGTATAGTAAAAGTTTCTGGGGCCGCGTTTCGAAGAAACTTTCTGAGGTTTCTCTTTTACATTTTCGTAGTTTTTGCATATTCCTTCATTTATAAATTCTCAGTTCGGTGGACGCATCACGAAATAGTGATATAATAATTAAAATAAAAAAAAATAAAAAATGTATTGTTTAAAGAACGAAAAACTTAATGAATAAATTTATCTGGAATAGGGATGTATCATTGAATTTATTTATTGGGGAGAAAACGAACAACTTGTACAACTGCAAGCACAAAAATATAATAATAGAATCGTGAAAACTGTCTGAACTTATAAACAATTTTTGACAAGAGCTGTAAAATTCTATTTGCACATTCTAATACTGCTCGAAATTTCGTTGTTTTCTCAAATTTTACGAATGTCAAATTAAAACTGTCAAAAACAATCATGGCATACATAAAGTTTCTTCAAGTTACTTTGTGTAAAAGTTAGAAAAAACTTTAAAAGGGAATGTCAAAAAGTCGTAAGCAACTAGTTTCCTCGTTTAAAATCACATTGGTCTGCTCATCGTGATGGAAACTAATATATTGAAATTGCCAAATGTGTAGGTAAGAGGGGGAATATCCCTTTCACCCCACCTTCTTTTTCACGTCTAAAAGTGAACTCACTACATGTCTGAATTTTCTAAATAAGTAGACAGCAAGAAAAGAAAAAAAACCTGAATTTCCCAAAATTTACTTATGGAGGACTTAGCCACTTTTGATATGTGCCAACTCTTATATTTGTGATATCTCAATTTCGAAATCGTAGAATTTAATGATTCACACGAAATAAGAATAATGCGTCTATTTAGTTATAGCGTTTATTCTACATTAAAAAAATATGATATTCTACATGACAGTATTTATCTATATATCAATATATATTGGCATATGTTTACAATACATAATAGGTCCGTTCCCGTACTACAACGCGGGTGAACGCGTTCGATCAAAACAGCCCAGAAAGCAGTGTGGCCAACTTTTGTTTTTTCAAAATCCGCTAAAATGAAGAAAAAACGCGGATTTTCTTTTAAAAAGCGCTAAATTTTTCCCTTACGAAAGTGTTAAACACAAATTTTTAATATACAGTAGAATCGCAATAATTCGTACCCCGTTAATTTGAAAATCTCAATGATTCGTTAAAAATTGCTGGCCCCTTACCATGACGAATTATCGGTATTCTGCTGTATTAAAAAGAAAATTAATTAAATACATGTATTTTTAAAGTTTTTGATTCACAGCATTTCTAAATTATACAATCACAAGAAAAACTATAATAATATAATGGAAAAGAGTATTTTATACACTTTGATCAAAAATATACATATATCACATATCGATGTCGAATTCTATATTCTCTTCATTACTGTCAGCTTCTTCTGGCCATAACACACTCTTTAATCTAAACTCAGCATTACAAGCATTATAAATACTAGTGCTTTTTATTTACGTCATCAGGTATTTTGTAATTTTTACAAAATGAAATTTCGTGTTTTAATCCATTTTTAATATGAAGTAAGGAATTTTTTGAATTGAGTGACTTACAGTTACGAACCTTGGTTTTAAATAAGTTCATTGCTCATTGTTCGATAAAAAATGTTGTTAGGATTATTCAGGAAATGGATTATTTAGTGTTCTTTAAATAGAAATAGCTGACCGCTAAATCACTTTTTCCCGCGTTTTATTTTTCAAAAAGCACTAAATTTAGCGGGGAAAAGCGCTGAGTTGGCCATACTGCCAGAAAGCGTTCCCGTACTCCAAAAACTTCCAAATCAGAGCAAAAATGAGAAAATAATTGTCTTCTTCTTCTTGCACGAAATTGACCGCAGTTTTTCTCCGGGTAAAAATGTTAAAACTGTCAAACAATCAGCTGTTTTGTATTTATCAGCTGTTTTGCTTTTGTGAAAATATTTTGAAAATTTGAAATTAATAAATAAATAAAGAACTTTTAGTAAAACAAGTGTAATTTAAAACGGAAAATGCTTGAGACATTTGAAAATTAATTAATAGTATGTTAGTTAATTTTTAACTACATTCTCCACAAGCTAATGACGCAATTGTCTGTTCAACATCTGACGCTGTAGAAGCTTCTGGTATTTCTGAATAATGCAAATGGTGGTTGTGAACCAGAAGATTCTACAAAAGTAGACAGGCGAACAATTTATGTTTACTTTTTTCATTATTTATTTATTTTTTTGTAAGATTTAACAAATTTTTATTTTATTAAATATCACAGAAATTTTGTTTTTTGAATTTAACTGTCGTTAAAATTTGACGTTTGTTTCGTGCAAGAAAAGTGGTTTTGTGTGTTCCCGTTCTTTTTTTGCATTTTTGTGTATCAGAGAGAGCATTTTTCGTTTACTCTCAGTTTACCAGACTTTACCCAAAAAGTACGGAAACGAACCTAATATTAACAGAACAGCTAATTTCCCAGTGAAACTTATGATATGTTTATTCGTTGATGAGATATTACACTATATTAAAGGGAAGTCTGTTTAAACAGCGCTTTATGTACTCATTGAGGGAATTGAGAAATCACTTTCCAACAAAGAATACATGCTTGCAGTGTTTCTTGATATCGAGGGGGCTTTCAACAATATCTGCCCCGACACTGTCGTTAATGCTTTAACAAATCTTAATCTTGATGTTAATCTGGTTAGATTTGTACTAAACTTAAAACACATATCATCAGCTCAATTATTGGAAATAATTACTTTAAAAAGGTCGTCAATAGAGGCACAGCACAAGGAGACGTATTATCCACTTTTATTTGGAATCTGGTTGTGAGCACACTGCTTCACTGTGTGCATTAACTGTTTGCGCAGAAGCCATACAGTAGTTAAATGTCCATCGCAGTCACGCTGTCGTATGTGTTGTTCGAAACACCATACACACACATTAACACGGTACCGACTCAATCACAGAGTATAGAGCAACCATCAACCTCCACTTTTAGCCATGGACAATCATCGCACAGTACTCCTGTATCTCTAATCACTCGGACATGCAAAATAGCAATACTGCCTACAGCTTTAATTTTAATTAAAGATAAATACGGCATTTTACAACCTATTCGTGCACTTTTAGACTCATGCTCTGAGATAAGCTTTATAATCGAAAGAGCAGCCAAGTCGCTTAAACTAAAATGACATCCTACGGTTCAAGAAGTATCAGGTATTGCAGACATTCGCAACACATTAAAACATTCGGTTGTCGCCACCATAAGACCTCGTGTAACAGATTTTGAGTGGTCGTCAAAATTTACGATTATAAAATCCATAGCTGCAACTCAACCAGGTGAATACATAAACATTGAAAATTAGGAGATTCCAGATAAAATACAATGGGCCGATCCTTTCTTTTACAAGCCACAGCGCATTGATTTGTTAATAAGCGCAGAAGGTTTTTTCGAACTACTACGTGATGGTAAAATTTCGTTAGGCAAGGGGTTTCCATATCTGTTAAATACAACACATCTAACGAAGCATCTTGCAACATTGCAGTAGAATTATCAGGGACTGGGCTAGATGGTGCTCTAACTCGATTTTGGGAGATCGAAGAGTTCGATAAACAAAAAATGGCACTCTCAGTTGAAGAAGAAAAGGCTGAAGCCCACTTCATTGAAAACGTTGTTGTACGACGCGATGGTCGTTTACCATTCAAACATGCACCAGATGCACTTGGCGAATCTTTTGAAATCGCGCAAATGCGCTTTCTCTCTCTTGAGCGACGCTTGCAACGTGATCAAGAGCTCAAAGGCATGTACACCGATTTTTTAAGAGAGTATGTCGCGCTAGGCCATATGTCACCTATTTCTACAATCGATCGCAGTAAACCACACTACTTCATACCTCATCACTGCGTACTTCGTCCAGACAGCGTCACCACCAAGCTTCGTGTTGTGTTCGATGCATCAGCACGACAAATTATTCTTTAAATGAAATCCTTCTTACAGGTCCAACAATACAGCAAGACTTAATAATTACAATGCTTTCATTTCGACTACACAAATATGCCTTAACTGCGGACATTGCAAAAATGTATCGTCAATTCTTTATTGAGGAGCGCGATCGGGCATTTCAATTGATACTGTGGGGAGACGAAAATGATCAAAATTTACAAATTTTTCAATTAAATACAGTCACTTATGGAATGTCAGCGGCATTCCCGATTGGTTCAGACGTTATAAGCAAAGACTTCTATGTCGACGATCTGCTCACTGGTACAGAAACTTTGCACGAACTTCAGCAAAAGAGACATGAAGTTATGCAGATTTTGAACACTGCTGGCATACAACTGGCTAATTGGAACTCAAACCACTCTACACTTCTCTCCGAAACTGTTGATGAAATTCCATTCAACATTACAGAAGAACCTTGCACAAAGGCGCTTGGAATGGCATGGAAGCCGCGCATTGATATTTTTTGTTATCATTAGCGGTCAGTTTTATCAGTAGTTTCAAAAATTTTAGACGTGTTGGGGCTCTTGAGTCCAATCGTCATTCGATGTAAAATTTTATTGCAAGAAACTTGGCTACAGAAGGTTGAATGGGACGAACCGTTACCACCTGCTATTAACTTACTATGGCTTCAAATCAAGGCGGACCAGGAGAATATAAATAGCATTGAAATTCCACGTTACGTATTCACGTCTGCTTTCAAACATTGTGAAGTGCACGGATTTGCAGACTCGTCACAACGAGCATACGGCTGTTGTATATATATTCGAGCCGTACAAAATGACAACTTGAGAACAAATTTATTGATAGCCAAATCAAAGGTGGCGCCCAACAAGGCGCAGTCAGTGCCCAGACTGGAACTTTGTGCTGCATTACTATTAAGTAGAACTTGGGAAAAAATACGTGACAAGCTCGAAGGTGTCACAGGTAATGTTTTCTTCTGGACTGACTCGCAAATTATTTTGTGGCAAACCGTGTTGCAGAAGTGCAACAACTCTTTCGGAATATCTTTTGGCAACATGTTCCCACAAAAAGAAACCCTGCTGATATTGTCTCACGTGGATATAGTGCTCTAGAGTTACCAAATACAATGTGGTTTTCGGGTCCTGAATTTTTGACCAAGGATTCCGCTGAGTGGCCTGCTGTCAAAAACGATGCTGAGCCTGAAAACAATATAATCAACAAGGAACGTCGCAAGTTGGTATGTATTAAAAGTGGCACCGGAGGAAGTATCATTAAGGAAATTGTCGAACAAACGTCTTCATACATTCGCTGCCTTCGTATCATCTCATACGTTTATCGGATGTTTAACAAAACACCATCTAATAGTCAACTCAAGATAGTGGACATCATTCACATTCCTTACAGTGAGTTGGAATGTACCTTCTGGAAAATCGTTTCAGTAATTCAAGATGAATTTTATGCAAAAGAAGTCGATCACTTGCGCAACAACAAACCAGTTTCAACGAATATATTCAATTTATCACCATTTATGCACGATATGCAGCTAAGCAGCGGCAGTGTTTCGATTTTGAGAGTAGGAGGGCGTCTATCAAAGGCACCCATTCCATATGATGCTAGATTTCCGGCACTACTCCCATTTTACTCAACTATACGTCGAATTTCTTCATCAAAAACGTCTCGATGCTGGCCCTAAGGCTTTAATTGGGCTTTTGCACCAAAAAATTTGGATTGTAAACGCCAAGGAAGTTGTGCGAAAAATAGTTCGCAATTGCATTCATTGCTTCGAGTGTCCGACCGAATATTCGGCTTCGGTTCTTCGGCTATTCGGCCTAAAATTGTACCTTCGGCATCGGCTTCGACAAAAAATGACCGAAGTTTTGGCCGAAGTATTTTGCCGAAGCCGAAGATTATAAGCATTTTATTTTATAATATTTTTACTATAGATAGCAAAAATTTATACAAATAAATAAATGTGAAGTTGTTATATAATTAATTGCTTGCTTGTTTTATTATTACTTTTGAAGTAACCCACAGATTTAAAACCATAATCCGTGATTTTTTTTTAACGAACAACCTGCTGGAGCTAATACAATTAGAGGCAGAAGAAGCAAGCCAAACTTTTTTACTTTTTAAGGAAGACTTGAAGCGTATTGAAAAGAAGCGTGAACAGTTAGAGAAGGCGACATTTTCAATTACTGGCGCTTCGTTTTTTTTTTTTTTTTTGCTTTCAAGGAGGTTACAATGCACCTGTAGTTATACTCCATAGGAACCTGGATCACTGTGATATCTCTCAATGTTTTTTATTTAAATTGAAATAGTTAAAAAAAATGACAAAAATCAAATACTTATTTTCAAAACTAGATAGATAAAAATACAAACTTTTAATGACTTAACTAAAAGAAACTATCCCAAAAATTGAATTTTCAATAGTTTTACTTAACCCTCTAGTTCCTAAGCGTGTCTCTAGACAGCCTTCATCAAAACGGGTTTAATTACCACCTTAATAGTTTTTTGTTGCTACATTTTATCACATCGTTTATGGAATTTTCCAAGCATTTAATAAAATGCATTAGTTATGTGTTATTATGATGTTAGCGACAGTCAAAGTCAAAATTTGTCAAAAACAGCAAAATTAATTATTTTGTTTGAATTTGAGATAAAAATAAAAAAATAATTAAAATACTTCCCGTTATAATAGCCAGTTAAAAAACTAGCTGTGAGTAGCTAGGAATTTAAATTTTTTATACAAAAT
Organism: Toxonevra muliebris; assembly: GCA_963691655.1. Classification (NCBI taxonomy): domain Eukaryota; kingdom Metazoa; phylum Arthropoda; class Insecta; order Diptera; family Pallopteridae; genus Toxonevra; species Toxonevra muliebris. The sequence goes on from OY829329.1 coordinate 29,020,559, forward strand.
TTTTAGTTATTTAAAAAAAATGTATAAAAAGTTTATTTAACAACAAATGCTTTAAGACATTCAACTTTTCCGGCTTCATAAAACCACCCCCCATTAAATTTTTTAGGGTTTTGAGATCAGATTTATGCTTTTTACATAAAAATTTACCAATCCCAATTTTTTTTAAATCAAAAATTTGGGAACTAGAGTGTTAATTCTGGTTCCGGCTATAGGTCTATCGATTAATACGCTGATTCAATCTTTGATTTTAGATAAGCAGAATCATGGCAGCCATCTGCCAACACCATTTTTTGACTCAGTGTCGTTGAACGACAGTCGCTCTACAGATATATAGTCGATGTAACTGTATATTTTGACGTAAACAAATTTTTAAATGATTCTTGAAATAAATAATACTTGTCAGCTCCTTCGACAGTGAACACTTATTTAGTGTTACTGGTCAGCTTTTTATTTGGAGTATCTACTATTTATATATTTCTGTATATATTTGAAAATACATAGGTAGAAAAAATTTACTTTCAGATTTTTATTTTTTATATTTTAAAAATCCTTCGGTCTTCGGCTTCGGCCGAAGGTTAGATGAATGGCCGCAGTTCGGCTTCGGCCAAAAAATCACCTTCCGTCGGACACTAATTGCTTCCATTATAAGCCCAAGCTCATACAGCAAATAATGGGTGACTTACCGCATTTGGCGAGCTGTGGGAGGCAGCCATCAAATCGACAAAGCAGCTGCTACTAAAAAATGTTGCACAAGCACACTTGACGTGTGACGAACTCCAAACTGTCGCTGTTGAAGCAGAAGCGATACTTAATTCGCGACCTATCGCTGCGATGTCCGATGACCCTGCCGATGGAGAAGCGTTGACGCCAGCGCATTTACTAATTGGTGCATCATTGTTAGCAGTTCCAGACGAGCACTTCGATTGCAGTAAAACACGAGTTGTCGAGCTTAAGACAAAGAGGGGTTTATTACGACGTCCAATTCATAAGTTAGCTCCACTACCAAAACATGATTGAACGGGATCCGTTCAACGCGCGGACTATGTTGGGTTAAAGTTGTCATATTTATATTTTAACTTGGTTCTCACAATTTAACTTGTCATTCTCTTCTTTGATAATTTCATATTGTAACTTGTTATTCTCTCTTTGTTCTGATATTTTCTTTGTGGCTCGCTGACAGTCGTCTGTGAGCAGCCGAAAAATAAAGTACTTGAATTATTAACTTTCTTTGTTTTTTCTTTACACAGTATTAATAATCTACTATTAACTCACTCTTTCTATCCATTTAAAAAAATGCACCTCTAAAATGCATCTACCTCTAAATACTTCTACAATGGGTAAAAGTATTTAAAAAATAGTTTTTGGAGACATTTTGCGATGAAAAAACAATGATAAAGTAAGCCAAATTCAAAATAAACCAGTTTTACGTTGGATTTAAGCACTTTTGATAAATACCATATGGATCTAATTAGTTTTGAAAAAAAAATCATCTGGACTTAAGCAGCTGCGAAAAACACAGGTGGAGCTGAAAGGAAGTGGACTTGACAAGGCCTTATTTTCCAAATGATTACATAGGGGTTCTGAGAACATTATACTAAATAAATAAAATGGAAGTTTTAAATTTTATATACTCCTTTTTTGTTCCATTGAAATTATTGAAAATATCACTAAAAAAATCAAAGTTAGACGATATCTAAAATTTATGTAAAAAATATATATAAAAAAGAAAACATAAAGCATCTGTATGAATGCGGCCATGTGCAAAGCCAAAAATTTAAATTTATCACAATGCAGTAGCAGAACAAGAAAAGAATGCGATTGGCTGAAAGGGACTTAAGCAATTTTGATTCACACTTAAGATGGGACTTAGTCACTTTCGAAAAAATAGTTAAATTAAATAGGTTTTTTAATTTAACTAACAATAATTAGGCTCATTTCTTTTGTTTAAACTATTTATTTGTACGGTCAGTGTGTATTGCATTAAAAATCTGGAAAATTTTCGTCTATGGCCTTAGGCACTTTTGTTCTTTTGGTTATAGATGTTATTTTTGAAAGCAGAATTTAAAATAGTTTGACTGAAAAAGTTCTGAGCATAGTAAAAATTAAGATTTCCAAATTACTGTATTTTTCACTAATTACTGTCGTACTGTACATGGGTCAAAATTGCAATTATTATTACAATTATTTTTTCTCCATAGTGAAAGCTAAAATAATGCTTTTGTTTTCTGCCTAAATGTAGGCAACGAAGACTATGTCGAAATCAAAGCCTTTTTTCATAGTGAAGGCTAAAATAACAAGGCGCACGAAAAGTTCAAGGTCATTTTTTTGTTGAAAATTTTAAATTTACATAGCATTTCTGTCGTACCATAAAGTGAAATGCTAGTTTTCCTACTCTCTGCTAGATCGCGCTAAATCCACTTTTTTCCCAATGTTTCACATACCAAAATTTTAAGCACTGACACCAGCGATGCTAACTTTCGGGAAACTCCCCGATTTGCGGGGAATTTTACTTAGTGCGGGGAATGAGCTGTATTTTGCGGGGAACTTGAGGTCGTTCAGCTTTTTTTTTGTCAAATTTTATGTAATGTAAAACGTTTAACTTATGCAATATTTAATATTTTGGGTCTTAAAATCTTCATGTTTTCTTGAGGGAACGCTGCATTTTATTGGTTTGGAGAAATCGATTTTCAAAAAGTGTGCTATTTGAAAGTATTCGGAGTGCTTTCGTAGATATAGACGATTATAGCGCCGAGTGTCAGTCAGGCCAAAACAGTCAGACGGTGCTTCGACCGTTCAGCAAGGCTTAGCTATGTCTTCGTCCAGCATCTCCTGATTAATAACTCTTAATCCTTGCTGACGAATCTGTAAACTAAAACCGATATGTAAAAAACCGATAGACAAAACTTTAAACCCGTTTTTCTCAAAACAATGTTTTTGCCATTTTTTATTTGAATCAAAAGAAAGCTCATGTCTTTTTCTTTGATAACTTTGATGTCTAAAAGTGGGCTGGGGCTTGTTTATCTGTCAAAATGAGCGTCTAGTAACTCGAAACACCCCATCTCATTCAAATTTCGCGTGGTAACTAATAAACTTTGTGCAAGTTTGAGCCCGATCGGAGAAGGTACAGGGTCGCCTTAAAACCACAATTACCGAGATCATTTTAAGGTATTTTTCGTTTTTTGTAAAATGTTTATATGGAAAGTGCGTGTCGCGCTGTTATATGAAATTATACCGATGCGGGGAATTAGATCGGAAATCGGAGAATTTCTCGAGGGCTATCGGGGAGAAAGAAAAAATGGTTGGCATCCCTGACTGACACAGTTGTTTTTCATGTTCCTTTATCCACTTCACTTTCGTAACATTTCGGTACACTCGGTTTTGTATTTCACAATCAGCCACAAATTTTTCTTCTTCGTTTCGATGAAGTTGCAAGTTCTTTGGACAACAGCAAATACAGAAATTTTTATCAAAAAGCAGGAAAAACTTGAAAACTAATGCAGTGAGTTGCAAAAATCGAACCATTGTAGAATAATCAAGAAAATACGAGAAAGAAAGACGAAATAAAAATAATACCGAAAGTTGTTGCTATTAACTGCGCAATATAAAAGCAGCCATTTTCATTAAGACATTTTCATACATCCAACGAAAAGCGACGAGTGAAGAAGTGCACAAACGAGAGATCAAATAGTGAATAGAAGAAAAAGAAGTTATTCCAAGGACAACGACAAAGACACAATTTTTAGTTTTGTTTGGAAAAGAATATTTAAAAATTAAAAGTGAAATTTTTGTGGATTGAAAACGAAAGCGTGAAAAAAATAGTGAACATGCCGCTGGAAAAATATTTGAAATTTACTTACAATGGACCACAAAAGATTAACGCGTATTTGAAAATGCCATCGCCTACTTTTGCGGTGCTCTATCGTGAAATCGCGATGTGCCTCTTCAATGAACGGAAATTGCCGGAATGCGAATTGAAGGCTTACTGGATTGGTGAGTATTATGGATTTTAATGTAAATATTACTAGTGGTGTGTTTGTAAATTCATTAACCATTTTTTAAAATAAAATGGCGATAGAAAGAAACAAAAAAGAAGAAAAGTTAATTTATTTTAGAATTAAAAAGCACGCAATTCTTATTGAATTTTCTAAAGTAATCAATATATCAGTACAGGAGGTCCAGAATTTAAGATGCATCACTTTTCCACTTGCTTCTTAACTTTATGAAATGAGACTTTGACCCGGGGCATAGTATTTCATAATTTTCAAAGCATTGTATACTAAAGGGATTTTCCCTTTAATTTTTCCTTTATTCGTATTGATTTTGCAATCTAATTAAACTGCATTTATTTTTTTTCTCTCTGAAATGTTTATCAGTATTTCATAATACTGATTATTTTTCAGCAGAACGATGACTAATTTTTGTATATAAATATTTGCCAGTAAAACAATATGTTGTTTTTGTTGGCAGCGAAAATCGATAACGCAGCAGAAAAAAATGTATGTTATCTCAGATTTGTAGTCTATCGTCTTTCTTTATATATCATCTTCTGTTTATAAACAAGTTCCAATATCATCATAGTGCAGAGTTGTATTTTTTCTGTACGATTTGGCAATCTTTTTATATGCAACAAATGCAACTCTGACAACAACAATGCATAACTTAGAACAAAGGCTTGAATCTACAAAAACTAACCTAACCTTAAAAAATATGACTGGCGAATTTGCAAATGAAAAAGAAGTAAAACCCAAAACAATAATAAAAATGAATTGCGAAATTTGATACCAACACCACGTCACTATGTATTAATTATTATTCTTTTTTTTTTTATCTAGCAACATGTATTAAAGTAAATTTATGTTGATTAATTTTAATTTGAAGGTGAGGTTTCAATTTCATTTAATGAATTTGAGAATAAACGGAACATCAAATACTTTTTTCTGGAAATACTGAATCTCATGCATTCTACGCTTTTAACAATTTTCTAAGCTCCATTAATTTTTTAAGTTTTATAGGCTGCTATGATCGCATATAAATCATCCAATGATAACACGCGATAATTAGTCACAGTAGTAGTTCACTGGGGTATATAAATACATTGATAAATATACAATGACTCAAAGGCGCATGTTATGCATTTAGTGTAAGGTAGAAATAACTATTCAAGATCAATTTCTATTCTATTACTCTGCTACAGTTATTTTGTAACACTACTTCTTTTAATACTAATTCACCAGCAAAAGAGACTAGCGTATGCGTATTAATACACTTTGGTGGTCAAAAATTGTCAATGATTTGTCATCATAATTTGAAATTTTAGTAACACAAAGAAACATTTTAATTTATTATTCAACGTTACTTTATTTTGTTCTTTGATATTATTTCAGATGAGGATGGCGATGACATCGAGATTGTAAATCAAAATGATTATGAAATCTTCATGTCGAAACGTTCAGAGCGTCAGCACTTGCAAGTTGCTCCACGTAATCGAGAGCAAGTCAATAACAATGGATCCAACAACGCAACTGCTCCATTATCCGCCGATGACGATCCAACTAATTTCATTATACACGATAATGTTGAGTGCGATGCTTGTGACGCAGGACCTATTATTGGTTTTCGTTATAAATGCATTGAATGCCCGAATTATGATTTGTGCCAACGTTGTGAGGCCCAACATAAACATCCAGAGCACATGATGGTACGCATGCCTGGACCAAATTTTCCAAGTGTTATTGAAGCTTGGGTAGGCAGTGGTGGGCGTTGTGGCCGCCGTGTAAGCAAACGCGCTGGGAAATCAGCTGCTGCTGGTTGTCCGTTTGCTAATCTAAAACCATACGTTGGTCTACCAGGAGCACAAACTGCTGAAGCTTCAGCTAACGCTGGTAGTTTTGGCCCTCAGGTTGGTGCACAGGCTACTAAGGAAAATCGTCACCACCACGATCGTCATGAACGGAAACATCAGCGTCGTCAAATGCGCAATGGTATTTTTTCGCATATGTATGACATGATGCAAGATTTAGCTGAGGGTGGTGCTGTAAACAGAAATGGTGAAGAGAATGTTGCAGAAGGTGCAGGAGCAGGCACTTCTGCTACGGCTTCAGCTACAGCTACAGCTAATGTTGAAGCTGTTGTCCAAAACGCAGTCAATGAGGCAGTCAATGCTAGTGAAATAGCTGCTAAAGCTGCGGCTGCTGCTGCAAAGAGAGCCATGGAAGCCGCTGGTCATACAGCTGGCAATGCCGAATTCACTTTTCCTTCGACACCATCTGCTCCTCCCGCAGCTGAGTTCCTCAGTAATTGTGAACCAATGGAAGAGTCGCAAACATTTATAAAAGTAAAGCCAGTCGCAGCTACTGCTCTTAAAACTGACGCACCCAATGCTTCTACCCCTGAAGCTTCAATTCCCAATGCTAAAACCCCACCACCAACTCCTGATTCCACAGCACCAAACTTTTCTGCTGCCCCTAAGGCTACTAAAGAAACAAATACCAATAATGAAAACGCATCGATTCCTGTAACTCCTACTCTCGAAAGCTTAGCTCAGTTTGTTGATCCCATGTACATAAAAGCAGGGATTCAAATTATGAATAATTTCAGCGAAATGTTTGCCAAAATGCTTGATCCCGCTGATGGCGCCGATGGCGATTCAAACCCATTCCAAATGGATTTAAATCAAATGCGTAAAAATTCGTCAGCTTCTAATGCATCGAAGGCAAACAGCACTTCGTCATCAAGCAACTCAAATGAAAATAATGTTAATTCAGAGAAAGATGAAGTAGTTGCATCCACATCTGCTGCTGCTGCTACCACAACTGCTCCAGCTGTTGCTATTAATTCCGTTGCTACAGCTACAACTACTACTGCTGCCTTCGCAGCTCCTGTACTTGAGCCTACAGTAGTTACTCCAGCTGAGTTGGCTCCCCAACATCGTCGTCGCTCGCAAAGCGATGATAGCGAATGGCAACTGATTGAAAAGCAAGTGGAAAATATCTCTGGTAGCTCTGCAGATGTTTCCACAACATCAACATTAGAATCCTTTGATTTGGGTGCAGTTGGAGGTGAACGCAATACCAATGGCATATCTTCTATGGATGTAAACTACGAACAATTGAGCAAAGATTTGCGTGAACATGTTGAAAATGAGAAGAAACGCGAAGAACGTGAAGTAGCACAACAAAAGAAACAATCTAATGAAAATATAGCTTCTGCTGTTGAAGCTGTTTCCATTGATATTGTTGCTCCAGCTAGCGCCACAGCAGCTCCAGAGCTAATTAAAATTGATGACGAAGAGAGACGTTATCATTCAGGTATGTTAAATAATGTCTTTCCACTTTGATTTCCTTATTAAATCTTTGCATGTTGCATTCTTTTCAGATGACCTCATCAATAGCGCTGTTCATGCTATGATGGCAATGGGTTTCAGCAATGAAGGCGCTTGGTTGACACAATTGCTCGAAACAGTTAACGGCAATATATCTGAAGCTTTGGATTTAATGAGCGCTGCACAACGTAATAATAACAATAATAATAAGTAAACAGCTATATAGTTGATTCGAGAAGATTATGCAGCAATTCAAGAAAAAATTGAATTTTTATTGATCATATATTCTTAGTTTTAATAATATTAAATGCACACACTATTTTTTTGTTTCAAAAAAAGAAGAAGCAAAACTTTGCTCTATACTAATTTTTGCCTGACTCCCACTATTTTCCTCTTTTGTTTTATCAATGTATTCGAATGAATTCGTTTTTGTCTCTTCTCGTGTTACCTATATGCACATATATTTTTGTAAATGGAACTTGTTTCCATTTTATTTTCTCTTTAGATATAGGCATGAAATTGCTATATTTAAAAATAAACCTTATGTAATTCTATATTGTATTACTACATAATATATATTTCATATTACATTTACAAATATATTGCATACAAGTTTTGTGCATATATCACAAATTAATTTTATATAATTTATCGAAACACAATATATATAATATATAATAAAACATGTAATAACTTCTATGTGATGTGGTATAAATAAAAATGTAGAAAAAAAATCGAAATATTGGGGAGATGCTCTATGTCTCGCATATTCCCTTGCACTGTACAAGAATTGTAAAAAATAATTTGTTTTTTCTATGCGCGAATTGCTAAGTTTTGCAATTTTACAATTCTTGTACCGTGCAAGGGCATATGTTAGACATAGAGAATCTTCTATTAGTTTTGTTGATATATTAGATAGGTAGACCTATCATGATTCACGAATCGCTTGCTTTGGTATCATGGTTGACGAATGTGTTCGAGTATAATTCACTAATGTCAAAAATAAAAATGTTTATTTGCATTCTTCGAGTTCTTCAGTTTGTTTGTAAGTGATTAGTAAATTAGTCATTACTGTGGAACAAATGCAGATATCCTTACTTTGTGCTACTCTTTCCAATCTCATATTGGTGGTCCTAGGTAATTTAGGTCCACGCAGAATTGGTTCTTATTTCCTTATTGTCGCTTTTACTGGACCCAAACTCCCATCCCTTTGGTCACATCAGAACTTTTTTTTGCATTAATGGCGCAATCTTTCCAAACTAGAGAACTTTTGTCTTTATACCAGGGCTTTGGAGCGGAGCGTGCAGCAAGGAGCTGTGGAGCACACTGTTTTGACCGGAGCTAAAGCTGGAGCAATGAAAATGTAACGGCTCCGCTGCTCCGATTAGAAATTTTTCCAACTACCTATTGTTCGTTTACAATTCATTGTTTTTGAACTCTTCATTGTCATTTCCATTGCAGTAATGAAAATGGTAATTGAAATATTCCATTGCCATTAACCCTTCTGTTTGCATCACTTTTGTTTGTCACATTGCTATCACCACGACCCAGCCATACCGTCATATATGTATACTGCATTTATTTGAATTTTCAATGAAAACTGTAAGAAAATACCACATATTATGTAAGAATAATGTACTTATATGTACAGTTATCGAAAAAACTTTGTGTTTAATTTTTAAAAAATGTCACGTTTGAAGGGGTGTGGCATCAACCATATAACCTGAATATTTATTATGGGATATCTCAAGCACCATTTTTTGTCTGGAAATATTATTTGCCGATACCGAGCTTATACTGGAGTTTCAGATCTGAATTTGTGTTCAAATGGGCGTGGCACCTCCCATGCAATCTTTATACTATTTTGAGTTTATCTCCGAAAACACACATGTTATAGTATTGAGATTTGGTGCAAAGGGGTTGGTTGACAACGTCATGCTCTAGGAAAAATGTGTGTGAAAATTGAAAAAACGGAGTGGTACAAAGTTTTGTGTGATATTTTTTTGCAAGTGGACACGGCAGCTCTCATACAAAGAAAATACTTTAAACGGTATATTTGAGGAACCAAAGCAAGAAGATGATAAAGGTTTTCTTTTCTATAATCATTTGTGGTTTCTAATTTTCAATTACATTTCCAATGGTCGTTTGTGTAATGGTGTGTGTTGATTCGAAACATTTGTTTTCATAGTAAAATAAGTTTATATTTCAAAAAGAAAGGATGATAATGTTTATATGTATACGAACAATACGTTACTAACGCCGAAGTAAAGCAAAAATATCGGAAAAACTATGAGAAAATGCATACGGTCTGGCCAGATAGTGGTGGTACCAATATGATAAAAATCAGCAAAATCTCGCCTCCTTCATATCTCAAGACTCCAATTTTATAAATCTATTTAGAAATAGTGATTTAAGGATATCATGGATTTTGGAGATCATAGTGATATTAAAAGTAATAAGAGAATTTTCACAAAGTTGAAAAAGGTCTGGCCAGACCGTGGTGCCAATATAAGTGTTAATGGTTATGGCAAGAGAAATCATCAACGAAGCAGTTTAGTTCTTTACATATTTACAAAGATGCTTGAAATGTACAATTACCAGGTGTGACAGGGTAAATAATTATAAATTTTTTCAAAAGACGCCATTAGAAATAAGGGTTCACTATCTATTCTATTCAGCCTTCAAAACGTTATTGTTGTACGAGTTAGTATCATAATTTTTTCGTATGGTAAAGATGTCGAGTTTTGAGCCAACATGATTTTGCGGCAAGATAACGCCTTGTCCCACTCATCTGTGTCGAAAGTTTTGGAGTCATGTACCCAAAACTTACGATTTGTTCTTTAAATTAAAACTTCAGGAAACAGTTCTCCAAATTCGAATACATAATGGGTGTTAGAGTAAATTAAGGTAGCGATACATACATATGAATTTAAAATAAAAAAAAATATTTTTATTAGGAAAACTATGAGTAGTTGGAGCACGGAGCGGAGCCGGAGCTATACTTAAAAGGTTGGAGCGTAGTTAAAGTGGAGCCACCCCAAAATTTGGCTGCTCCAAAGCCCTGCTTTATACTATTATCAGATAAATTAAACAAAAAAAATATTTCAAATAATTTCAATGTAACCTATTCTAGTTCGTTTCCGTCATATTCTGGATTACTTCTATTTAATTTTTTATGAGAATAATTCTATGGCCACAAGAAATTATAAATCCCAAAATATTGAAAGCTCTTAAATATTTAATGGAGTTTAATTAATAATGAACTGTGATTTATAACGAAAAATATGCAATAAGTTTTCATTCGAGTTTCGACTTTAGCTGTTATTCCTTGTGGTCACAGAATTTTTTATGAAAAATGTTTTCAAATCCGATTTTAAATTTTCATTCTCTTGATTTTGACGTTTGTGGCGAATGAAATTTGGCGAATCGCTAACGGTGATACGGCTCTTCTATTTGGATAGTCCGCCGACACAGACGTTCATCGGACTACGGTCTGTAGTTAAGAAGTCGTTTTTAAGACCGTTCAGTTTTAATCATACCGCTCCTCGTGGTGTAAAAAAACTCGAACTTGACCTAACTTTGTCGTTAGAATAAATGAAATTAACTTTGACCGCCATTAGTGCACAAAAACAAATTTAAATTATTTTATTTATTATTATTATACAACAAACATGAACCACCCGATCGCACGAAGATTCTTTCGCGTATAAATTTCTAAGTGCGACTATGGAATACCTTGGCAGTTTGTGAGCCTGACTCATGACCTTCAAATAAAATTAAAAAAAAAAACTGATGTGAATTCATCAGACGATTTGTTAGTTGATGTGGAAAGAAATCATTTAAAAGAAAACTTTTCCTTCCATATTAGGTAGATATTAAGTATGAAGACTCGCTAAGATGTACATACATTTCGGCTAAAACACTGGATCAATGTTCAAAAGTTTATTAACCTTGCGGCTCTGATAAGAATTGGAAAATAGAATGTAAAAGAGAGGTGCATTTGAAATTCGGTAACATGACTCATTGCGATTTTGAATAATTTTCATTCCAATAATTTTTCATTGCTTATTTTCGTATCAACTTTTGTTAAATTTAATAAAAACAAATAAAAATACAACAAAAGTATTTTTTTTTTTCATTTCGAAGATATTTTCAATAAAAATTTTGTTTTCTCAAGACCTTTCCAATTTATTCGAATTCCATCTTATACGGAAATTATATGCACACTTCAACATAAAGACCATACAAAGGGTTAATGTTAAATTTCGTGTTGTTGTTATGTGTTTGATCCTGAAAGTATGCTTGTCGAAAAGGTAGCAAAAAAAATTGAAAACTTGCACAGTTAGGGCCAAAATAATAATGCGCAGAAAAACGTCAGTCATCAACGAAAAGTTTAGTCTTTTTATCAAATTTACTTTTGGACTGAATTGAAACCAATCAATTTTTCAAAATTTCTAAAGAGAAGAGGCAGATGAGAAATTGCCACCGGAAAGTTTTACGAAATCTAAAAACGCGTTATTCTTCAAATGAATGATTTAAAAATCGGGCGAACTCAATTTTCAATATATCATTTAAAATTTAAATAGTTTACTAGCTAAGGGGACGTTGGATTTTCATAGTATTTTTTAAATTGCTAATAATACATGGAAAATCGATACTCTCACTTCAAGTCCCAAATCAAATGCCAGGCGTTGCAACGCTTTCGCAAGGATGCAAGGCCATTTGCACCAAATCGTGAACAAATCTATTGAATTTTCAATGTGCTCTGATGCTCTAGATTTTAATATTGAACTTCTTCAAGCTTCTGCAGATGTAGCTTTGGCTGATATTGAACATTGCTAAATGCGAAATTCGATCCGAAAGGCACAAAATGAAATCTGAGCATCGAACAAATATTATTTTAAAATGGTTTCTAGAGTACCAATCGTTCGAATTCTAGTAAATTTTCTTTCGAATCGAACTACAGAGTAACTGGATCTCTCCAAGCTATATAGCTTGGAGAGATCCAGTTCATATTTTGCGTGGCGCAAATGTTTAAACATTTTCTAAACATGCATCGGGTAGGTTAAAGGGGAGAGCTCAGATAAATCCATATGCACGAGGTACCTTAAAAAATGATGTCCTCCAATATCTATCTATCCTGAAACCACTTAGTAATCTTGATGAACCTTTCAAGGTCTGTTGGCAGAATCTCCGCTGAGTCTTCCAGTTCTGAAAAGAGTCTATCTCTTAAGAAACGGAATCGAAAGATCTGAAGGTTAGAGTATTCACAGAGGACGAGATGCATGATTTTAATCTTTTCTTAATTTTTGTAGGTTCTGTAGTCAAAGCCTAAGTTAAAGCCATTTTGCCTAAGGCACAAAAGCTTCTGAGGACTCCAGTAAGGATTCGAGGTTATTTTCTCTCCAGACAAAGGAAGCTCTTAGGTCTTTTGTTATCAGTAATAGGCCAGTAATTAGCTGCGGACTATCTGGCAAACCAGGAACGGTTTTGCTTTAATAAAAATGAGCTGAAAAATAGATTTGTAATTTGGCAACAATTATCGTAGCTGTAGCTGAAGCATTCATTAAAAATCATATAAAAATTACATTATTTCATGTTTATACGTATAAACAAATTTATTAAAACAATTTTACTATATTACATAGAAGTAACTTAAAAATAATAATACACTTTACCGCTTACTCCGTTCCTGAGTTCCATTTATCTATGTATAAATTTTAACAATTTTAATAATAAACATTTTAAACGGTCCTAATATAGTTATTAAAATTATAGCACATGTTAGCAGCTTATAGTAAGTTTCTTTATTTTTAAAATTACGCCTAAAGAATCCGGTGTTGTAACCATAGTATTGACAAAGCATGACCAATAAAAATGTAACAAGACCCAGTGCGTTGTGTAGAAAATCAATGGTATTCGTTACATGTGGATGACGTACGGCGAAGTAATTTACTAAGCCAAAGATGATATTCAGTAGAAAAAATACACAGGCAGCTATACCTAAATAATTATAAAGAAAAATTTGAATATAAAAGACATTAAATTAAGAAATAGATTAACCCATATCTGCCCTATCTTTATATACATAATTGTAAAGTTTTGAATGTATGTCATCGTGTAACTTCTGAACAACTGGACCGATTGAAGTCATATTTCCAGAATATGTTTTCTTAGGCGGGAGGATGGATCATAGCTATTCATATTGGCTTTTAGTTAAGTGGGAGTGGCACCACCCATACAATCCTAATAGCTTTTTGGGTATATCTCAGGAACCATTTATAACACAGTACAGAAATTTGATACAATAACGAGAATTGACAATAGGGCAGAACAACGTTTGCCGGGTCAGCTAGTTACATATAAAGTAAGTGTAGGTGATTCGGATCGATTTTTGCAAGGGAAACTTTGAGCGCTAAAAATAAGGATTACAGATTTATGAAAAAAATGTTATATAGTAATACAAAATTAAAGCCTATTTCTTCTACTTTTAAAGTTGTTAACGACCAGAAAAAGCAAAGCATAACTTTTTTTTTAACAATTACCCAGCGGTTTTTCAGACAAGTGCTTGAAAATTAAGTGCTTAAAAAGTGCTTGCAAGTGCACCATTTCAAACGGAAATTGCAAAGCATCCATGCGAACAACAAATTTAGTTTTCTATTGAGTAATAAAAACGAGTATCGTTCAGCGAGACGCTACGAAATATTGGCTGAGCGAGAAACGAAGTGAGTTAGTTTTCACGCAACAGCGAAGTAAAGTGGTTGTGAAATTTCGCGAAAAGTGTGTGTGTTTTATTTTATTTTTTTTTTCCAATTGTTTTATAAAAAATAAATAAAAATATAATTATATATGTATATATATTTATAGATATATTTTGGTTTAAAACAAACAAAAAAGCAAAAGAAAAGAATAAGATAAAATGACGCAGCAATGAAAAATGATGATGATCGATAGTCGATGTTTTTTCTCTCTTCTCTCTTTCTCAACTAAAGTTAGCACGAAGCAGCGAATGAATCAGCGGAAGTGCCTATCTAACGTAATCTTTCTTGCGCTTGTTTAGCGCTAAAAGTACTGCACTAAACAAGTGCTTGTCTCCTAGGACATGCAATGTTAAAATTTATATGGAACACATGTGCTTGTAGTGCACTTAAATGCTTGCAATCAAGCACTTGTTTAGCGCTATTCTAGTGCTTCCATTTACCGCTGAGTTTCTTATGTAATCATATACCGTTTGTCCGATCTTAGGGAAATTGTAGAGATGCATTTGTGTGTATGTCAAGTTGTGGGCTATAACATTCGACCGTATTTCTAAAGTGGGAGTGGCATTTTTGCGAAAATCAAATATCTTCGAATATCATAACGAGCTAAATAAATAGAATTTGATATGGAGACTTACTTGCTCCACACCGAACTAATTCTTAATTATGAGCCTACTCATGGGCGTATCAAAATCGGGAGAAGAGCCTGTGGCTGGGCGATAGATGCGAATATATTAAAACCAAAATATGGGACTGTGCAATCCTATGTAGGGTTAAATACCTAACCTCCTAACCGACCCTCCTAACTCCCAGCCTCCCCCCCCCCCCAACGCCTCCCTAACTCTCCCCTTCCTTACTGATAAGAATATCATATATTTGATCGCACAATAAAAAAAAAATTTTAAAGGAATGAACAAATGTTAACCCCCTTAAGGTGAATCTCTGGATCCACTAATCGGTAACCATGCCCCTGTGCTGATGAACAATGAAATATATAAAAAATCATTTCTTGGAATCATTCTAAGAAATTTCTGAACTAAAATTTATAAGTTTATTGACATAATCAAAAATTAAAATGTGGTCTGGAATAAAAAAATACTAATCATTTAACACAAACTAGTTTTTAAAAATATATTTAATATTGAATTTGACTAAAAATTACTTGTAAGTTTCAAAATTGGTATAACTCTAAGAGACGTTATTAATTCCAATTAATATTTCAATTTCAAAAAATATTTTTTGATTTTAAAATGGAAAATTTTTGACTAAAAGTTAAAATTCGCTCACAACTGATTAATTTGAAATAATTGAAATAAGTGTTACATACCATTAGAAAGAGGAAATAATTCTCGTTCGTTTCGAAAAAAGGACGTAATTTTAAAAAATACCAAAGAAAAGTTATTAGCAAAACATTATTTACATCGATCCGAATTACCCTCATTTACGTTATAAAGTGCATTTCAGAAAGTTTGTAATTTTGGTTGATTATATTCCCATTTAATTAAAATCAAATATTGCTGAAATGTACTTCATATAAGATATTGGGCAGATTTGGGTTAAGAAGTTTGCCATGTTTGTTTACAACTTACCATAACGCCCATGTGTTGTATGAAAATGTCGTTCCTTTTGTATAGATTTATGCACTGTACCCACTAAACCTAGTAGGCCTCCTATCAAATGCAATGATAAATGTATATTTGTTTTTGTGCTTGGGCTTAGAGATTTTGTTAATATATTAAAGTTGTAACGCGCCATCATCGCTTCGCAGCAAAGGAATACAAACTGAAGTATATAAAAAAAAATTATTATTTTTTTAATTCAAATCATGAAGGAAAACAAATATATTGTATATAAGCGAAGACGAACGTTGTTATATAAATAAGCCTACAAATTTATGCATTATCTTTATTACACTAGCTTACAGCCGAAAAGTACAAGTACCAAGAACAAAACATGTTTGGGTGGATAAATTGGGACCTCCTGAACACAAAAAAAATTTTTTTTTTTGGTAAGAATTTTTGGCGGGTAATAATTTTGTGTTTTTCGGGGTATGGTTTCACTCAAATCCTTGTGGAGTTCAATGAACTGGAAATTGTTAAAAAGTAATTGAATACCCTTTCCATCAATATGCTTTTTGTTTTGATCGAATAACAAATGGCTAAGTTATGGTTCCTCAAAGTTCAAAAATTGCGATTTTTTCCAGATTTTTTTCCCAATTTTCAGTTTTAAACTCAATTTATGTTGAATTAAATTTCAAAATCAGGAACATTTCTCTTTTTTAATGCATAGTCTATTCAATTACAAACATTTTAAGCCCAAGTTGACCAAGATTGGATGAAAAATAAATTTTTTGTGAATTTTTTTGTGAAGCAGGGCTGACAACGTGCCCGTACAAATATACAAAATAAAATTTAAATTTGAAAACTCGTCAAAACTGATAAACAGCAAATTTAGTATGTAAGCAATGAAATTTAAAATTTTATTGTTTCACAAAAAAACTCATAACTATTATTATTTTTCATCCAATCTTGGTCAACTTGGGCTTAAAATGTTTGTAATTGAATAGACTATGCATTAAAAAAGAGGAATGCCCCTGATTTTGACTTCTAATTAAAAATAAATTGAATTTAAAATTTGAAAAAAATCTTGAAAAATGGCAATTTTTTAACTTTGAGGAACCATAACTCAGCCATTTGTTATTCGATCAAAACAAACAGCATATCAATGGAAAGGGTATTACTTTTTTAACGATTTGCAATTCATCTCGATCGAGCTCTTTGTTTGGACTCCACAAAGATTTGAGTGAAACCATACCCCGAAAAACACAAAATTATTGCTCGGCAAAAATTCTTACCATAGAAAAAAAAAACTTTTTTTGTGCTCAGGAGGTCCCAATTTATCCACCCAAATATGTTTTATTCTTGGTACTTTTCAGGACTTGAAATTTGTAAACCAGTGTTATGATACATTTATACTGAAGCGTAAAGCGTTAACCAAATTTTGATAATTGCTCTCTAATCCTCTAAAATCATCAGTCACAATTAATGAATTCAAAGATTATGCACATTTAAGAAACAAAAAAATGAAAAAATTTTAATTATATAAAAGATAAAAATAATGAACGATATCTATTACACTGTAGAGCATTTCGTATTTTTTTCTGGGGAATTGATAAAACCAAGTTTTTCTGCAAGTTTGGGTTATATATAGAAAAGTAATTTCTCAGTTTTCCTAGGTTGGCGATTTTAAGCGATGTTTTCATTTTGAAGTTGCTGCTTTAAGGCTCAATTATGCATAAGTAACGCAACGTAGCGTAACGGAACGTAAAAATCTATCGAAGATAGAACTCTACGTTGCGTTACGATTTCGGTAATCACTTACACGCACTGCCTATATCAAAGATATTTAAGTGACAGTTGGCAACGTTACGTTCCTTTACGTTACTTATGCATAATTAAGCCTTTAGTCTATGGTGGCGTCGGAGTAGTATCATATAAATGTAAATATTTTTACCATCAAAAGATTATTTTCACCTATAACGGCCGCGCTTTGGTGCAGAAAACATGACAATTCTTATTTTTACGTTACGTTAAGGAGGTTATAAAATCCGATTTAATGTACGTAAAACTCATTTTTTTCATTCTGTGAAAACTTAGACTCTTTTCTGAACTGTAAAAATTTTGAGGCAGCATGTTGGCCCGAGAGAGCAGAAAAATAATATGTTGTAAAAAATGGCGTCGAGCATAAATTCACAACTACTCATGCAGAAGACATACACGCCACAATGCGACCAATAAAAAATCAGTTTTTTTATATTCGATTAAATAAATATATAGACACATACGTATGAAAAACATATGCACAAAATTGTACAGTAATCCCTCGATTTACCTCGTTATTCGTTCTAGAATTTGGTGATTCGAATTGATACGACGTAAATCGAAATAAGATAATTGGGAAAACTGCTATTTATTTACACGATGTAAATCTCAATATGGCAGACAATTCCATGACGGGCGTAGGTGCAAATTAAGGCCGTATTTAGGGGGGAGGTTTTGGGGGTTCTGAAACCCCCCCTCTCCTCCCCCTTCCCCCCCCCCCCCCCCGGAATATGGAAACTTTCTTCTAATTTGTTATATTAATTGCCAGCGGATGGCAAAAAAGTTGAAAAGAAAATCTATTAGACGATTTTCGAATATTTTTTACTTCCATCGTTTTTTTTCTACTACGTAAAGTAAACTTGAAATCTTAGTTACACTATGGGACCAAATCTGATTTGTTTTCTTTGACATGAGGTTTGACTTCGGATGCAAAAAGAGAAGGTGATGCTGAGCAATCCTGTTTTCATAGTTTTTCTATGTCACTAACTGTTTTTGGTTTAAAGTTTCGTCGTGAAACATTTTGAAAAGTTTAATAATTAATAAAATATAGAAAAAACAGTTGGGTCCTTGCAAAATTCGACTTATTTGAAAGGTAATACAAAGCAATATTTTATTTTGCAGGTTTTCTACCATCAGATTTCTCTTTCATCCTAAGCTCGTCCGCCATATTTGATCCGGTATTTTGAATTTTTAAAATCTGACTGCAGATTTGTAACCAGCGGACCACTGCACTTTTCATTATGTATGTGGGAGTAAAATAAGATCCGTTCTTTGTACCTTTTTTCTGCTTTAAGGGCGCATGAAAACAGTATGACTTTGTTTCTGTAAACTGTCAAAATGTTAACAGTTTCCAGAAATAAGTTTCCTCGTCTAAAATCAAATTATCATTTGTAATCACAACGATCACAATAACGTCACCATCTGTGTAGTTGCTTATGTCTTGTAATGCCAAAGAAAACAGAGCCACAAACTATAGACTTAAGCGAAAAATGTCTCTGAATTTGAAAATTCAAATTCTGAAAATGGCTCTATTTCGGTGAATATTTTTAAATACACGTGCATAAGTGCTAAGCGCGTCCACGTGCATTCATGCGAATAATTTGTATTCACAAAATTTTCGATATTCGCATTCGTTTTTGCATTCGCAATTTTTTACGCGAATAATTTATGTGTGTACTTTTTTTCATGTTCCAAAAAAATAGATATGAAAATTTTGAAATATTTTTTATTGCTATATTTTTCTTTCTGGAATTTGAAATTTCAAAATCAATTTTTTCTGCCTTTTTCCGCTCCCTGGTAATAATTATTCTGTATCGTTTTACTTACCCCGAATGTACATAGAAATGCATGCATTGCAGTCTTTTCTAATTTCATTTTGAAACATTGGATGGTCATGCCAACTGTCACCAGGCATATAAATATATGATTTAATAAATTTAATGTATATCCAAATGAATATGTTACTGCTCCGCCTCTAAAAAACACTTCGGTTGAAAAATTGGTTGGCCATAAAGTTGGTGAAGCCATGAAAATATCAGCCGATGAAGGGGCTTCACAGGTTGCAAACATTTTGTTGGTAGGTAGATCACCAATTATAAATTATAACTGCAAAGAAAAAATTGAAATCATTTAAATTTTTGCTATAAAAGATCATTAATTAAGTAAGTTTAAATAGGATCGGGTACTCCAAAGTCTGAAAAATACACAAGGAACTCAAATACTAAAAATATTTAGATTTCTGGACATCAAACCAGATATTGGAAAAAAATTTATATTTCATGCTTCAAATAAACATACTATGTTTAACTGTAGAGGGTACTTAATATTTTTCTTCCCTTTTATTATTTATCATTTAAACAAACTAATTATTAAGCTTCTACTTACAAATTACTTTCGATATTTGACTGATAAAACCTATGCAATAGTCTACTCGACTAACATGTAGCCACAAAAGATATGCAAAGGTCTTAAAAATGTATCCAAACGATTTTAAACGTATCGTTGATTAATGATGAACGAAATATAACGTATTTCTTTTTTTTCATACAATTTTCTAAGAAATAGCAAATGCATTTCAATGGCTCTTCAAACGTTTTTTAGTTCAGTAGCGTCCTACTACTCGAACTGTGAAGTAACTCGTGAATCGGTATACTCAAATAAATATACCAACCAGTTATTATAAGAAATATATATTAAAAAAAATAAAAATGTCGTCCTCGAGCATTGCAAAGCCGCCAGTATCGGACTCAACGTCGAATGACAGTGAAACTCCGCACATTTTCGCTCGTATTTTGGAACGTTTGGAGATGATTTTGAATATTATAAATCAAATGTGTATAGGTTTTGTGACTATTTATATGTTATGGTTATGTTGTAGTTGGGGTTTGCGTACAATGCAGTTACATGCCCTCTTGGTGACAATTGGTGTAAGTATATTTGTCTCTATTCCAAAAATCCTTTGTAACAATTACGAATTCTTCGGAACAATTATAAATTTGGAAAACTAGTTTTTTGGAAACGAATCAGTGTCAAATTTAGTACAATTGCATTTAAAACTGAAGCCCACGATTTTTTCACTGTACCGACGGTTTCTGACATAAGAGGAATTACAATTTTTTAGGTTTTTCCTAGTGTTTAGACAATAAAATCTTCAGAGTCCTTAAAAAAATTTGTTAGAAATTAAAAATCACAAGATTAAAATTTTATCCTTTGAAAGATCCTTTTAGAAAATTTAACATGTATGTATAGAATTTATAGTACTAAAGCTATTTTATGATTTTTTATGCATTAGCAACAATCTTGTCTTTTATAAATCCAATAAAGAGAGAGAAACTAAGTTCCGTTCGCTCGTTTTAAAGATTCTGACTAAACTTCTAAGTCTGAAAAATGCCTCAGAATGGGTGGTTGCTTTTGGGGCAAAAGTTTTGTATAATAATTAATTTCGTAGCCCAAAAATCCCGACAGTATCGCTCAGCATTCCTTTCATAGCAAAATTCGGCTTTCTAAGAAATTCTGGGTAATATCAATGCCTTGAGATAATTTGAATAATGCCTTTAAATTTTCATATAAGAGAATTTCGTTGTAGGTTGTGAAAGCATATTTCCATAAATATTACATTGATTCCACTGTGTAACAAAAATCGATTTTTAATCGATTGCGATTTTACATAGAAGTATCTAATTATGTAATAGAAATGTACCGGGAAGTAGACGTGAAATAATTATAGCGTAAATGTGAAGTGAACTTATTTATAACTGCTTCTGGTCCCAACTGGCAGGAGCTTTAAAGTTTAAAAAACACTAAGTTTTCGAAAATATCATTAAAAAGATTTAACTTGTAGTATAATAATCATCATATCAAGTCATAGACAAGAAAGAGATATGAAAACGATAAATAAAATTTCCATCCTTGAATGTCCTTGACAATTTTACATAGATTTTTTTTTAATATTCCATAAATAAAGGCACTTTTTTTAAATGTTCATCTCTTTTGAGTATGATAAAGGAAATATTGTATCATTCGTATTATTTTCCGATTTTATGTAATAAATAGTTGAAAAAACAAAAAGTTCAGAATCATATAGTTATCAGGAAAAATACTATAATTAGCAAGAAGGTTATTTAACTATTATTAGGTTAGATAGGAGTGGCTGTCGAGAGACAGACTTAAACCTGAACGGCCCATTGTGATACCACATAGTTGGACCTACAGTTTAACGCCGATTCCAAACGGCGGTGTGGCTCCGTGGTTTTGTCATTATCAACCAAGGTGTATACTTGTACACTTTCTTTTAATTCTCATACACTTCATATTGATAGTAAATATAAGAAACACGAAGACGGGAATCAAACCCGAACCTCTCTTAATAATTCACATGATATTCCTTTAAAATCCCTAAAAGTGGTGAACATCGAATGAAACTTTTGCATTCATGCATTCATTTATGGAATAGACGATATATATATATATAGCATTTTCGAATTAAATCAAACTCTTTTCGGATAAATCGAAACCTTTTGCAGAATAAATGAAACCATTTTCAAATTAAATAAAACTTTACTAAAATTAAATTAAACTTGTTTTAAATTAAATAAACCTTTTTTCAAATTGAATGAATCCTTTTTTCAAATTAGATGAAACTTTTTTCAAATTGAATGAAACCGCTGATCAAAAATTAAATGAAACGACCCTGAAAACTCTTAAAAGTAATATAATACTGGACTAGCATTTCACTAGAACTGCTTAACTCTCATGCTAATATTTAATCGGCTAGCTCAGTATTTTTTTCATCTAATTTATTTTTTTTATTTTTGTTGAATTCATAAATGTGAAAGCCTACATCTGTATGAACAATTTCATATGCTTTAAAACAACAAAGTATAAAATATTTTACTTCTTGTTTACTTAAGAAATAATTCATTTAATTTTTGATTAGAGGCTTCATTTAATTTGAAAAAAGTTTCATTTAATTTAAAAAAGTTTTATTTAATTTGAATAAAGTTTCATTTAATTTGAAAAAGGTTTGATTTATTCTAAAAAAGGTTTAGATTTATCCGAAAAAGGTTCATTTAAATTGGAAATGCTATTGATAAATGTGTGAATTATGTACAAGAACATAATAAAATGTCAACTTAAACCTTCCGTTGATTAGAAGTCAAAAGAACTATATATAGAATAACGATTTAAAGGCTCTAGCCAATTGGATCACCAAAACCTGATACGAATAAATTACATTCACATCTACTTTCACATACACATGGTCAACTCCATATGTGGAAAGTATTGTCGTAATGAATTTTGCTTCTAATGCTAATACGAGCATATGTATTTACTCTAGAACGTATTTCGTCGAATCAACGACGCGAATTTTGCTGTTAACATAAAAAACAATCCATTAATTAATTTTGTTTTTAAGTAATAAAAATTTTTAATAAAGTGTTTAATAAAACACAATAGTAAAACCAGAATTTGTTTATATAGAGAGCAATTGGCATCGAGTTAAAAAAGGCGTCGTCGATTCGACGAAGATGGACGTTGGTGTATAAAAAATAAGAAGTACCGTTTAGGGTTACAAATATTTTCAAAAAACCTCTGAACTTTGACTTGAAACTAATGCGTTATTTTGGCAAATTTGGGAAATTTGAAATCAAAAATTTGTTCTACATTTCGGTGCAATCAGTTTATAGTAGTCCACAGCTTAGGTTCCTTAGGCAATGAAAACATATTTATATAACTTCAAATTATAATATCAAAATGATATTAATATTTAAATTAATTCTCTAGTATTCTCTGCTCATGGCTGAGGCTATCATGAGCCACTACAGCAACAACATGCTGACAATTAACTTTAAACGTAAAACACGTACAACCATACATTGGGTAATGATGGTATTGGGCGGAGGATGTGGTGTTGCCGGTTCACTTGTTATGTTAATAGCAGAAAATTTTCATTTACATTCGACACATGGAAAATTAGGTAAATAAAATAATAATAATATGGATATCTTATTTGCTTCAAAGCAACGACTTTGACTTAAACGGCATTCTGTAAAAAAAAAATGAATGACGCACTTAAGTATCGCTGCTGAAACTCATAAGAATCTATCACTTAAGCTGTACTAACTCAATTATTCTTTAATTTCTTCCAACAGGCTTTTCAGCATTCATACTCTGTTTAGTGAGCTTGCTCTCAGGATGTTTGGCACTTTTCTCACCCGCAATCAGGAAAATTCTAAGTCCTTTACTGAATAAAACATTTCATAATACTGTTGGTCTAGCAACATTTGTACTGGCATTATCCACACAATATTATGGTTATTACTTCTTGAGAAGTAAAGTGGATTTGGGATTTAGAACGTTATTGCAATGTGTTACTCTGGTATCGTTATTTTTAACTTGTATAGGGCCATTGAAAGCGTTATTTAGAAAAATATGCAATATTTTGGGTATTTAATATTGGAAATTGGAAATTGTATATAACTATAACAACTCTAACTTTAAGATACCCCAATTACACAAAAATTACTTTTAAGCAAGTTAATTATTAAATAAGCTCAACTGTAAATGAAATCATCTGTTTATCAACAAATATATTTTTAGTAGCTTTGTTCTTTCAACTCAAATTTAACAAATAAAACAAGCTCCTTAATTAAATTTACCTCAAGCTTTGTTTAAAGTGCGAAATTACATTTTGATATAAATTGAAAAAGAGTTGAAGGAAACATGGCTACTTTCAAATGCAAATAACTTACTGAATTTATTTAATGAAGATTTTAGGTTTTTGTTTCTACTAAGGCTCTACAGTCTTTTGACATTGATTTATACATAGTTAATCACTGAAATTCTTTAAATCACAATCCGAAGAGATTTGCTGTGTTATACTGTGAAGCAAAGATTGTTGAAAATAAAGAATTTGAAAATCCTGAAGATTGGACCCACTCTGAGAAGATCAGTATATAACTTCTTAGCAGGAACTCTTAATTCAATGCAAGAATAGGACGTCCCAAAAATACCTGGAGGTAGCACATGGTATCAAATGCAAAGGGTGAGAGGAGTAATAATGGAAAGCCTATCAAATACATGAGACCCGAAATGAATTTATTTCGTATTATAATCAGGAAACATATACTTGACAGCTAAATATTTAAGCTTCTCCTTTTAAAATATATGTCTCAGCTCTAATTTGTTTAGAGGTTGTCTTCAGAAAACAAGGAGTAGTTTATTGCCATTCGTGTACAAAAATAAAATGAATGCAAAAAACAAAGTCTCAGCACATAAAAAAAAATACAAAAATAGGCGCTCTTCACCTATCATAAAATTTGTATTTTAATTCTATTATATTATATTTCTAATTTAATTTAACATTTCTAAGATTAGTTTTGAAATAGGTTTAAAACTTTAAATTTTTAAAAATAGTTTAAAACGTATGCTAAGTATAATCTACAAGAACAAACATACTTATGGGACTAAAATGAAAAATAAAGAGTACAAAAAATTAACAGAGAACATGCATGTTCTCATCAATTGAGTATTGATGGTAACCCTATTCAATGATACACTGTGTAATTAATATTAGTAATGTAACGGATTTCTGCATCTGCATACGCTGTATGCGGCCCATTCGCATATTTTTAACATTCACATCCGCATTCGCAACTTTTTTTGCGAATGGGAAACTTTATGTCAGCGAACACTTTTGGTCAGTTTCTTTAGTTTTTGCCAAACAAGCCGAAAAAGCAGCAAAACTACTTTTTTTTGATTACACTAGCTTACAAATTTTTTGTTCATCACGTTTTTGCAAAGAAGTGTTTTCGAAAAAACGTGATTTTTGGCTCTTTCTTCAGTTAGTGGTGTAAATTTTGATAATGGTTGTTCCAATTGATATAAACTATAAACAATTCGAAAGGTATTTTTGGAACAGGCAATGAAAGTCGAAAAAAAGTGGATTGCACGAACTTTTTTGAAAATCATTCACTTTTAATTGTTCCATTCAGCGCTCCATTTTGCATTTTTTGAGATTGCAAAAAGAAGATAATTCTATAACTAAAACAAAATAATAGTTTGCTAAAATCAGCCGAATAATGCAGACGTTATGACATATTAAGTGAAGACAGGACGACCCCGATAGTCTAGTTGGTAGTGCTTTAGACTTTCATCCGGGAGGTTTAGGTTCCATTCCCTGCTTCGTCTGGTGGTTAATTTGCATATCCTTCTTATATTCACTGTCAATATGAATGGCATGAGAATTATAGGAAAGTGTACAAGTACACACCTTGGTTGGTAATGGTAAAACTATCAAGCCGATAAAAAAAATTGCCACACTGCCTTTCGAAATCGACGTTAAACTGTAGGTCCAACTATGTGGTATCACAATGGACCGTTCAAGCCTAAGTGTGTCTCTCGACAGACACTCCAACCTAACCTAACCTAAGTGGCGACAGAGAATTTCAGTTTCTTACAAATTCATACTTTTGACCGAAAATATTTGTTTTCACTAGAGAACTATGACTTCGGAGATATATAACACCTAATCGAAAATATAGCACTTTATTGATCTGCCTTCATTTGATATGTCATAACTTCTACATTGTTCGTCTGATTCGATCTGGTCAAATTTTAATCCATGCCCGCCAATTTAGAAAATTCGTCAAAATAAAAACTGGAGGGAACGCAATTCAAAAGATGATGCTTCGTATTTTTGAAAATATTTAGAATTGGTCTCTGTAACTTTGTAAATATATTCTTGATTTAGGCAATAAAAAAACGCTTTTTTTTAACCTTCTGGTTCAGTACACCTCCTCAATATTTTTGGTACCTATAGAATTATTTATTTTTTGTAATCTTAAAAATATGTAAAATAAATTTTTTTCAATCGGAATGGAAAGTGAGTGATTTTCGACTTTCATCGCCTGTAACCACAAAAATTGTAGTCTGATTGACACAAACATAAGAAGTAAAAGTCAGAAGAAGAACATACTGTTCAAATGGTTTACAATTTATATCTATTGGATCAACTGTTCTTAAGATTTACACCAGTAACTAAAGAAAAAGTAAAAAATTACGACCACATCACTAGTGTTATGTATCACTACTTATATTAGAAGTAGATCCAAATATTTGCTTAAAGAATCTAGAAATAACTATAATATGAAATCCCACATTTGCGCAATGTATGCATCCACATTCGGATTCGCGAATGCAATCTTTAAACATTCGTATTCACATTCGCTAAACTGATATCCGTTACATCACTAACTAATATACTTACTTTCTATGTAAGTCTATTACATGTAAAATGTAGTCAGTCTTTTACATGTGAAATGTAATAGGTTATTTACATAGTAAAATAATGGAAAGAGGATATAACTAATAGCTAATAAGGCTAGCTTTTTGTTTGATAGAATTACTGGAACACTATTCTACTACAATTATTATCGGCATTATCGGCCAACAGCTCGTTTTGCATCCATTAATGAAACACTGGCATATTGTTTCATTATATTGCCATAAAACTGCATATACATATTTTTTTGAAGTATTCCATATATATACATATCAATTGGCAGAACACAAGATGCTATTTAGCATTATCATTGTAAAAGTGCAAAAGAACACCAGTAAGTGTATAATCTCTCATAATCACAATTATTTCACAATCACGTTCAACTTACCTTAACTAAAAGATAACAATCACACTTTTAATATACTCGTATAATAAGATCACAAATTATCCGTAATCAGTCAAAAAAAGAAAGAATACACAATCCGAGCAAATAACCAAACAAAACACTCACAAGTATCACCGCCACCAACGAGACGTTGTATCGAATTGTGTATAAATTTCAAAAATACCAAGTTAAAACAATAATATTTCCTACTATATAATTACAATACAAAACTTTAACACAAAGCTTTTATTAATGCATAAAAATCACCAACCACCAATACAAAACTTTTCGTGGAAATAAGAACTATTGGCGCGCTAAATGTGCATGTGATTCCTGTTTTAGCTACATATCTGCCAGCATTCTGAAAACACACATGACGTCACAAAATCAAATTTACATAGTAGAGACAACAGACTACTATTGAGTGGTAAATCCCCTATAGAAACATATTTATAAACTCATTTGCACTCAGTTGCGTATGTTTTGGTGCTGTTCGTATTAAGAATTATTAAGATAAAGTTATACATATAATTTGTTTCAGAGCAACATGAGCAATACAAAAACTCGAAAGTGACTGTCTGATAAAGCTTTGAAAATACTTGCAAGTATAATAAGCTTAAGCTTTTTTGTTGCATTTTTTGCCGTGATTCATCAACGTAAGTTATCATGATGAACTTGCATACATATATATTTCATTCTATACGCTACAACACAACTTATAAGCCACATATATTTATAGAGATTCGTACTAAATACATATTGAAATATTTTAGTAAAATACATAACTTTTATTTTAAATAATGTATAACAGGCTTAAGGAACGTATATAAATTAATCATCACAACAACATTGTATACAGAGACGTGCAAATCAGACGGCCGTTTCGGAATCCGCCACGATTCCTCATCAGTGATATCTTTTAGTTTAACTGATATCACTATTTATAATAAAAATTTAAATATGAGGGTACATATTGAAATTTTGTTGCAGTTACAATGAAATAATATACATTCGGTGAACATCCGCCCTCTATTTCAAAGGATAGTCCTCTATTTTAAGATGCTGTTCTCTAAAATTAAAAAGTCTTCGGTTGTCCTATATTTTCGTAATAAGACGAAGAGCTGAAGTTAAATTAAGAAATTACAAAATCTACAATGTATATATCGTCATCTAAAATCCAAAAAGCCGTAACAACACATTTCATTTAAAATATTATAGATTTAAGAATAATGTAATTGTGAAATTTTAGTATCTTTAGATTCACTTATGTAGTTACTTAAAATGATTTCAAATTTTGTTTCCTTTTTCATTAAAGTGTGTGTACGTCTATTTGCTTATTAAGTTAGTGTACTTGTAGATACGGTCTTTTGGATTTCGTTAATAAAGTCGTTATTTTTGGGCGTAGAAGTTTGAAATGATGAGACATGTAGTTTGGGCATGCGAATCATAATTCATCAAAAACTAGATTTAGAAAATTTGTGTAGTTCCGCTTTTTGGATTTTAGATGCCGATATGCATTTGCTGAACATATGTATGTATATTATATGGCTTATTTTGCTAAAGTATTTCAGATCTTAATTGTGACAGCGGAATATGAAAATAGGGTGCTAAAAACCAATTAAAATGAAAAAAAAAAATTTAAATTTGTGAAAACTGGATGCGCTACTCCGAAAACCGTGATTTTAAAGGATGTTTTACAATAGGTTTGGGATTTTGTATGGAAAAAGTATTCAACTTGCATATAAAAGATTTTCAGATATCCATACCTACGTAAAAAATGCCGCAAAAGTGAATGGCGTACCCAGTGAACACAAAGCCACCCGTAGCGCCTAAAGTGGTCATTTGGCACTTTTTTTTACGAATTTTCAAATTCACCCGTTAGGATTTTGAAGTTAGCGGTAATTTTTTAAAAGTTAAAGTACGTAGCATTGTAGGTAATTCAATTTAGTTTATTTAAAACACTTTTTCAAATCGAGTTATATTTGAACTAGTAAATTAACTTTTAATGTCGAGTACAATCAAGTTCACCTTTGACAAATGTCATCAAAAAATTGCACGAAAAAACAAAGCAGGAGTTGTAAAAATTGTCTTATCGTTAAATTAAATTTTCTGTTAAGTGCTTATTATTAAAAAAATTTTATATAAAATCAATATAATTACTTTCTATTTTTTTACTTTTTACAACCAAAAATAAAAACTTTAATTTATTATTAAAAGTGAAAAAATGTATCAAACCGTACAAAAAGTTAAAATATACATGAATCAAATGAATGCCCCTAAATGAGACAGCTCGAACGAGCACTTATCCCATAAATTTGTTTTTTAAACTCTTGGAACATGACCCTGTTTTTGAACTACTTGCTTATCTCGTATAATCCGATTTCGTATATAACGTCACAAATTTCTAAATTCCTGGAGCCTAACTCCGCTTTTTATACTACTTCCTTGTTCCGTATAACATGAATTCGCACAACACGAAGCTTTTTTGGAACCTAACAACCGTGTTATACGGGGGACACCTGTATTACATATTGATATAAATCAACAATTTTGACGCAAGCGATTAAGTATGTAGAAAACTTTAAAAGTTAGTAGTTACTTCTTAATTGATAAGTTTCACTAATTTAAGGTAATTTTTTCAACGTCTGTTTTGTTTTTTGCAATTTTTTGGCAACATTTGTCAAGTACCGGCAATGACCGGGTACACGTGAAATCAGGTTATAAATTATTTAAATCAGTGGGATCGCCGAATATTTTTCTTTGGAGGGCGACTCTCTGAAGGCCGCCCGAAACTGATACTCGACCGACGACGTGGCTCTGGTGAGGGCTACATTCGACAAAGGTCTAAGGATGGTCCAGAAATGAAAGCAGTTGATTTGGATTTGATGTGTCACAAATATTAGGAAATCATCTGGGATGCACAAATTTTGAATAACGATAAAAAAGTGGAACGTTTCGTTGTGCCTTTGCACCTTTGATGAAATTGTAACAGCTGATGGAGCTTGTCGTATAAGTACGCCTCGGAAAACAAACAGCAGCCTAGGGTATGGAGCCCAAAAGGGATAAAACTAAGCTCCAAAAAGATGATTTTGAGGACTTAATTAATGTGTTGAAATTAATGTTAATTATGTAGAAATTATGAAAAATAATGGAAATTAAAGATATGAAATAACATTTTTTTTCAAAGTTTTTGTTCCAATCAACTTAGCGAACTTTTTATGAATTCTATAGGTTAATTTTCAAAGTCTTTACTATTGTTCATGTCTAGTTTTTATTTTAATTAATGTAACTTTTACCTCTGTGATACAGCTTTTTCCAAATCTATATCTTAAAAGTTCATAATTTGCTTACACCTTAATAATATTTTCAATATAAAATATTGATACTTAGGTTGCTTCTGGACAAATATTTAATATTTATATATGCATACATATTTTTATTTCTTCTTTTTTTACTAGCAATTGAATTATTTGTTGTGTTCATAACAGCTTAGAGTACTGAAAATATTTTGATAATAAACGGATAAAATCCTGAAAAAGTGTACTAATTTGTACTGATTTTTGAAATTAATTCAAGTTTATTTATTTCAAAAATCTGGCTACCTTAAGCTGTACTAACTTAAGAGATGTAGACGCTGAGAGTGATGCTTAAGCTGCCTCCATTATGGCGTAGTAAGGAGTATTATCACAATATATTTACAATAATCAAGCAAGTCCAATAAAGTCCTTTCTGAGTTTTAATCGACTTCTCTGAATTCGAAAAGGCGTTTTTTAGTTTCAAACTGCAAAAGGGGCATGTTGTATATGCTGATTATGATTCCTGTGTAGTATATTATTCCGAGCCCAACTTTTTTTTTAATCATGATCGGCAATCAAAATCTATAAGATCGTTGTACTGTTGTACTTAATTTCCGTTTAAAATTTCAGTTTATTCAACTGTGACAAATCGTTTAAGTTTAACCTTTTTCAACGGTTAAATTGATTTATTGAATACTTGTACGTACATTTTTAGTGTGTATAAAAACATATGACTGTATTAAAAATAGAATTGCTAATTATTTTAAATTTTAGTAAATGCAAAAAATCATTATGTGTGTGGTGTAATTAAGTGAAAGTATATTTTTTGCGTTATTTTTTATTGCGATCAATGTCAAATTAAATGCAATATTTTCACTGTTATTTGTTATTTTTTATTTTATTTTAATTTGTGCTTTAAGCTAAAATTTAGCAGCGTGATTAAGTCTAATGAAAAATTGTTAAATAATTATTTATAATTACTGATCTAATTCTTAGTAGCAGTTAACAATTTCTGACTGTGTTTAATTTTTATTTATTTGTTATTATTGGAAACTTAAACTTATAATAAGGTTATGCCGATAAAGGTTAAGGGATATAAATTTCAATATAGTTTAACTTGAATGCCTTTTAATTTAACTTAAGCTACACTCATGAAAATTAGTATACTTCGAGTGAAAAAAGTGTAGATTTTTATTTATTCCGAATTTATTTTCTAATGATTAGCAAGTATGAACTTTTATTCAATAAATACGAAAATAATTAAAATAACCCTGTTATTTCAATGCATTAAATTCATAACATTAAAAAACTAGGAAATAATTATACTTCCATTTTAAGAATATTAAAAATTATAGCCCTATTCACTCTTTAGAGTAAAGTGCTGAGTAACGGAGTAAAAAAGTAATGTTTTACCCTAGAGCGTGAACGCATCTAAAATTGAGATAGTAAACTCTGAACAAAACGCTATCATGTCGGATAGCCAGGCAGCAATTCGAGCATTATGCTCCGCTGAGGTCACCTCTAAACTGGTGTGGGACCTTTTGAGCAAGCTTTATCAACTGGGCAAGGATAATAAAGTCGCTCTATGTTGGGTCCCTGGACACTTAGGAATAGAGGGCAATGAGCAGGCAGACGAGCTTGCTGGAAAGGGAGCTGCGACCACTTTCGTGGGACCTGAACCCTTCTCTGGAATAGTAGATAGCGTAATCAGGGAAGTACTCAGACAGGAAGAGAAGAACAAGAGGCAATAACTCTTTAATAATCTTCCGGGACTGAGGCTACCAAAACTCTTCTAGGTAACTATAACACGAATAGATACGCATTCTGCATTGGTCTCAACAAAAACAGACTGCGTTTATTAGCTGGTATTCTGACTGGGCACTGCGGGCTCAAAGAACACCTTTGCAAAAAAAGAGTTGAGGAAAGCTCAATATGTAGGTTTTGTAATGAGGAAGATGAATCATCAGAACATATCTTAGCTCAGTGTGAAGTACTAATCCACAAAAGAATGAAATATCTGGGTATGTACGAAGTGCCCAGTACAGAACTAGCATTCATAGATCCGGGCGCAATACTCAAATTCTTGAGGGAGACTGAACTGGATGAGGCACTCTAGGCAAATCAGACTAGATACAGAAGAGGGACGTACAATAGATATTATAGGTCGCGGTACAAATACATTAACCTCTGTAATACAATACAATACAATACAAACTCTGGAGTAAATGTCAATCAGATATTTTTCATTTATATTCTTCAATTATTTATTTTTTCTCTCGTTGACAGCTTTTTTTTACTTTCTCTGCAATCAATGTTCCCAATTGAATGCTGTAGCAAAAAACTTTTGTTTTTTATTTTTTGCTGTCGTACAAATCAAAAAGTAGGCAACACTAATTTTCTCTCATACTCAGAGTAACCAGTGTGGCCAACTTTTGTTTTTCAAAATCCGCTAAAATTAAGAAAAAAAACGCGTATTTTCTTTTAAAAAGCGCTAAAAATTTTCCTGATGAAAGTGTTAAACACAAATTTTTTTATATACAGTAGAATCGCGATAGTTCGTACCCCGTTAATTCGAAAATCTCAATAATTCGCAACAAACTGCTGGTCCCATGAAAAAATCGCTTTAATTCGCAAAAATTCTACACATTTTGGTCCCCTCGCTACTTCGTATTTTTTTTTTTAATACAAGGTCTGTTTAACCTCATATAATTCGAAATTGGATGTTGACAACCTCTTATAATTCGTAATGCAAAACAAAATTCTATGGAACTATGATTTGAAAAATAATCAATCATTGTAGATAGCTACGTTTACTTTTTTTATGGAATTTTTTGTGTTTTTCGTGGTTGACAAGATACACGAGCAGAGCCTTAAACTACAAAACCGTTAATTCGTATTTTTCTTATTTTAATCTCGTTAACCCTGGGATTGCATATCTCAATAATGTTCGAAAACTTAAGTAAAATGGAAGATACGGTTTCCATTTTATTTGAGTTTTCTTTAAAACACGGATGCTGGCTGTCAATGAGTGGATTGTATACATGCAGTGTCATCGCCGTAAATTGGCTTTGCTATAGTTCCTGGTTACAAAGGCTTTAGCAGACATTATGCCCCATTGGAAAACTTAAGGATAACTGTAAGGATTAAGAGTCCTGGACATATTATTTTTTTAAATTTATTATTATTTATTATTTAAATCGAAAACCTCTGTAATTAGAAAAAAATCAGTGGGATTCTGCTGTATTAAAAAGAAAATTAATTAAATAAATGTATTTTTAAAGTTTTTAATTCACAGCATTTCTAAATTATACAATCACAAGAAAAACTAAAATAAGATAATGCTAAAAGAGTATTTTATACACTTTGATCACAAAAAAATATACAGAGCAATAATTTATAACCATCACATATCGATGTCGAAGTCTATATTCTCTTCATTACAATCAGCTTCTTCTGGCCATAACACACTCTTTAGTCTGAATTCAGAAGAATTATAAACACTAGTGCTGTTTATTTACATCATCAGGTATTTTGTAGTTTTCACGAAATGAATTTTCGTGTTTTAATCCATTTTTTTATATGAAGTAAAGAATTTTCTAAATTGAGTGACTTACGGTTACGAATTTTGGTTTTAAATAAGTTCATTGCTCATTGTTTCGATAAAAAATGTTGTTAGGATTATTCAGGAAATGGATTATATAGCGGATCAGTTAGTGTCTTTTAAATTGAAAAAAAAATTTCTTGAGCAATTCTGCCCTTACTTTGTCTGCCATTGGTGGTGTGAAAAACTTTTTAACACTTTATTACATAAAAATAAATAAATGAAAAGTGAAATCGGTTTATTGAATAAAGAAAAGTGACATTTCAAATAAAAATGTTTATTTTTTCCAATAAGAAGTCAAAATCAATGCGCATCCAACTTAAAATGACAAACAAGAGTAAAAAGAAATATCAAAAAACGAACAGCACAAAAGAAAACTTGCGGGTACAAGCAACTCTGCACTCGTCTCCTCTCGTCTTTCCTCTCTTGCCAACAAACTTGACTTGCCGACAAGGAAACTTGCCGTGTGGAAAACGGGACTAAGTAAGTGTGGCAAATTTGAAAATGGGTAAATCCCAGGAAAGTGAAACAAAAAGTAAAAATATCAAAATAAAAGGTTAAAAATATGTTAACATGAAAGACAATAAACCATATTTCATGAATAAATTCGATTTAAAAAAATAAAATCAAGGAAACCCCATAATTTTATTTGCTTTTGTAAACAAAGTTTGAAAATGCTGCCAATTTCAAAAGTGGGAAAACAATTAAATTTGTGTCGATACTCGCAAGCGCAGTTTACTAGTAAAAAAAGCAAGAAAAATATTCAAAGGCTGCCTAACATTTAGTGTGTTAAATATTTGGTTTCGGTGCAAAAAATAAATTTAAAAATTTTTTTAAGTGTGAAACGTGAGTAACGCGAAATATACAAACAGTTGTTTAACTCCAAAAGTAGTTTATCAAATAAAACCAAATCTTAGATTTTCTTTTAAAGATTGAAGTTTTATTGATCTACTCCACTTTGGATTCAAAAATTCTAGTATTTGTAGAAAAAAGTTATTTATAATTTAAAAATGAAACGTAAGTAACATATTTTTTTTTTTTTTAATTTTTTTTTGTTTCTGATAGCAGAAATTGTCCACAAATGACTAAAAACTTTCTTCAAAGCAGAAAAATAAAGTTAAATATAGAAGGCAATAAGGTATATCGGGAGAAAAATAGTCTTCATTAATCTAAATTCTCTTAAAAAATTATAAGTTCTTTGCTCAAGAATGAATTAAATTTTTTTTTTTCAGTATTATATTTAAAGATTTGATATTTTACCACATAGCATTTATTACATTCACTATATCTTTCAAATAATTATTGCTCTATCAAAACACAAGCTATTTTACTTTACTTTGTAACGAATTAAAGAATTTTTTTCAAATAAAATATATTAAATGATTGCATTTTATTGTTTAATTCAAATCCTCATTTAATAATCCCTAAATACCGCCCAAATAAAAGAGCAAGCCACGTGTACTTGAGCTAAAAGGCGGTCGCTGAATTCGCCATACACTGTGCTAAGCTAGCAACTTAAAACAAAAAAATAAATAATCAAAAATTGTTTTAAAAATCTAAATTTCTTTTGTTAAACAAACGAATTTCACTTTTACTTTTTTATATGTTAGATTTCAAGGTTGTGTGCTCCATAAAAAAAAATCCCGATGTAGTACAGTGTATAAGACCACGGATTCGAACTCAGTGACCCTCTTTTATCTAGCTCATTCCTAAAAATTTTCATTTGTAGACCAGTGATACACAACTTGAAACGTAAGTAACGCTGCAATGTAACGTAAGTAACGCTAGGCAAATCAAATATGTATTAAAAAAATATACTAATTAAAGCAAAACAGTCAAATTTTTTATGAGCTTTTACTGTCGATAAATAAATCTGTTTGGAAAAAATTTTCTTCTTTAATTTTCATTGACCAATTCGCAGAATTTCACATATCTAAATCGAGTACTCAAAATAGATGTTTTGTGCGGAAACGTGAGTAACGGCACTAATATGAGTTATTTCCTCAGAACACATTAAAAATTGAAAATATGTTTATGTTGATTCATGTACAAGAGCATAAGACACACACGACTGTGTTACCCGATTTTTGAAATAGTTGATAATCATTGGTGAAAAAAATCGTTTTATACCGAATGGTGAAACGTAAGTAACGCTGGATTTACCCAAATAGCAATAAGTTTGTTAAAAATCTTATAAAACGACAGTGTTGCAACTAAGAAGCATGCATGTTATTAGTGTTGCGAAGTTCCAAGTTAATGGCAATGGATTTTTCATATAATTTCATGTGAATATCACACTTTTTGCAAAAAAGTCTCAAAATTTTTTGTCAAAGTCTCCAAGCAGTCAAAAAGGTTGCAAATTGCGACTTTAGTCTCATAACGGCCACGCTGGGTTCAACTAGAGTAAAAGTGTAAAGTTAGGGTAAAAGCAAATGCCATATATTTTGTTATTGTAGAGTAATTTTGTGTTACACTTTTAACCTGTTACTCCGTTAACCAGCACTTTACTCTAAAGCGTGAACAGAGCTAATAAATAAAATTTAAAGGTTCCAACTACTAAAGTAAGTTTCAGGGATTATGACAAATTTAGTGATACTTGAGATCACCCTAATTCCTTATATTTTCTGTCATTCGCTTTGAAGTGGAGTTCATAAGATTCGTTAGCTCGAATGGTGGTATTCCCTTGTATTTTTTTTTTATTTCTGCTAATTAATTTAAACTGGAAATCTGATTACCACACGAGTAAATATGCTTAAAAAAACAGTTCAAAGATTTTCCATGGTGTTCAAGTCCAGGCTTGAAGCAGGTTACGTCATTATTTAAAAATTTTTCTCCTTGAAACATTCAGTTGCGACTTCTCCATGATAGACAAAAGTGTCATCTTATTGAATGTTATGTTGGGCTTATTAATTTTAACACGAGCATTGAAAAAGTAGGTAGTCATACGAGTTCATTTTATCCTCTTCGGTGAAAAAGTACACGTGAGTACACAACGTTTTTGCGTATTATTTAGTTTTTTTAGTTCTAGGAAAATTAGGAAACTAAATACTTAAGAATTATGTTTTCTGCTAATTTCATTAGAATTTAAGAAAAGTAACTAAAATAAATTCAAAGATTAAAAAAAATACGCAAAAATTTGTGCAAAATATGTGACCTTAGACACCGAAGAGGTTATTTCTGATGAAAGATGTTGATATTTTGTTTGAGAAACCAATCGAACCCATATCATCAGACTACTGCCAGTGTCAGAAAGAATAATGTGAACGTTTTCAGTTGCCAAAAATAACCGTTTCCCATTCACCGGTACATTATAAATGTGCTGTTGCAAATTAAAAACATGCCTTTTTGTGATGAGTGTTTAGCAGAAGCTAACCCTTAATGTAAGATTCAAAATATTTACAATATGTCTTGTGGTAATATCTAAGCCCAATTAACTTCCAATTTCAGATATAAAAAATTTTTTTTGAACCTGTAGCTTTGATAATTTGCAGTTTAAGTGTATTCATAATTAGAGGTCGTTTAAGCCGCTTTATTTTGGCATATAATTAGCTTCTTTTTTTAACGTTTACCACGCCCGCAGATTTGGTTACCATGCCTCAGTTTTGTTGACAATGACTTACAAATGAACATTTTTAAATGACTAGTGGTGGAATATTGTGCAATATCTACTAACGTAAATGAGGGTAATTCGGATAGATTTTCGCAAGGGAAACTTTGACCGGTAAAAATAAGGATTACAGATTTGTGAAAAAAATGTTTTAATACAAAATTAAAGCATATTTCTTCCTCTTTCAAAGTTTTTAACTACCAAAAAAGAAAAAAAATATCATAAATTTTTTTTTTAATAATTGCTAAAGTAACATCACCTCGAAAAAAAATGGATCGCTTGTAATTCGGATCGAAAAATTGAGTGTGCATGTAATTCAGATCGATGATGTATGTAAGTCGGATCAGCAAATTTTATAGCAAATTATCTTTAATTTGAAGTTTATTTAGATGCAAAAGCTAAATTTTGTGTTGAAGAAGATGTATGCGTAAATACATACACACATATTTACTTCTACATACAAATTATTGTCCAAACCTATGTATTTTCCTGATGTAAACATATTCCGTTTGTCCGATCTTAGTGAAATTTGGTGTAGAGGTGCATTTGTGTGTATGTCAAGTTGTGGTCTATAAAATTCGGCAGTATCTCTTAAGTGGGCGGTGCATTTTTAATAAAATCTGATATGGAGACTTAATTGTTCCACACCGAACTAATTCACAATTATAAGCCTACTCATGGGCGTATCAAAATTAGGGGAAGAGGCTGTGGCTGGGTGATAGATGCGAATATATTAAAAACAAAAGTATGGGGCTGTGCAATCTTACGTAGGAGCAATAGCTTTTCTAAGGGGCGTAGGAAAGAGGAGAGGATTTGGATTATAAGTTCTTTGCTCAAGAATGAATTAAATTTTTTTTTTTCAGTATT
The DNA here is from genome assembly GCA_963691655.1 of Toxonevra muliebris. Lineage (NCBI taxonomy): Eukaryota > Metazoa > Arthropoda > Insecta > Diptera > Pallopteridae > Toxonevra > Toxonevra muliebris. The sequence goes on from OY829329.1 coordinate 29,059,057, forward strand.
ATATTTAAAGATTTGATATTTTACCACATAGCATTTATTACATTCACTATATCTTTCAAATAATTATTGCTCTATCAAAACACAAGCTATTTTACTTTACTTTGTAACGAATTAAAGAATTTTTTTCAAATAAAATATATTAAATGATTGCATTTTATTGTTTAATTCAAATCCTCATTTAATAATCCCTAAATACCGCCCAAATAAAAGAGCAAGCCACGTGTACTTGAGCTAAAAGGCGGTCGCTGAATTCGCCATACACTGTGCTAAGCTAGCAACTTAAAACAAAAAAATAAATAATCAAAAATTGTTTTAAAAATCTAAATTTCTTTTGTTAAACAAACGAATTTCACTTTTACTTTTTTATATGTTAGATTTCAAGGTTGTGTGCTCCATAAAAAAAAATCCCGATGTAGTACAGTGTATAAGACCACGGATTCGAACTCAGTGACCCTCTTTTATCTAGCTCATTCCTAAAAATTTTCATTTGTAGACCAGTGATACACAACTTGAAACGTAAGTAACGCTGCAATGTAACGTAAGTAACGCTAGGCAAATCAAATATGTATTAAAAAAATATACTAATTAAAGCAAAACAGTCAAATTTTTTATGAGCTTTTACTGTCGATAAATAAATCTGTTTGGAAAAAATTTTCTTCTTTAATTTTCATTGACCAATTCGCAGAATTTCACATATCTAAATCGAGTACTCAAAATAGATGTTTTGTGCGGAAACGTGAGTAACGGCACTAATATGAGTTATTTCCTCAGAACACATTAAAAATTGAAAATATGTTTATGTTGATTCATGTACAAGAGCATAAGACACACACGACTGTGTTACCCGATTTTTGAAATAGTTGATAATCATTGGTGAAAAAAATCGTTTTATACCGAATGGTGAAACGTAAGTAACGCTGGATTTACCCAAATAGCAATAAGTTTGTTAAAAATCTTATAAAACGACAGTGTTGCAACTAAGAAGCATGCATGTTATTAGTGTTGCGAAGTTCCAAGTTAATGGCAATGGATTTTTCATATAATTTCATGTGAATATCACACTTTTTGCAAAAAAGTCTCAAAATTTTTTGTCAAAGTCTCCAAGCAGTCAAAAAGGTTGCAAATTGCGACTTTAGTCTCATAACGGCCACGCTGGGTTCAACTAGAGTAAAAGTGTAAAGTTAGGGTAAAAGCAAATGCCATATATTTTGTTATTGTAGAGTAATTTTGTGTTACACTTTTAACCTGTTACTCCGTTAACCAGCACTTTACTCTAAAGCGTGAACAGAGCTAATAAATAAAATTTAAAGGTTCCAACTACTAAAGTAAGTTTCAGGGATTATGACAAATTTAGTGATACTTGAGATCACCCTAATTCCTTATATTTTCTGTCATTCGCTTTGAAGTGGAGTTCATAAGATTCGTTAGCTCGAATGGTGGTATTCCCTTGTATTTTTTTTTTATTTCTGCTAATTAATTTAAACTGGAAATCTGATTACCACACGAGTAAATATGCTTAAAAAAACAGTTCAAAGATTTTCCATGGTGTTCAAGTCCAGGCTTGAAGCAGGTTACGTCATTATTTAAAAATTTTTCTCCTTGAAACATTCAGTTGCGACTTCTCCATGATAGACAAAAGTGTCATCTTATTGAATGTTATGTTGGGCTTATTAATTTTAACACGAGCATTGAAAAATACCTCTTCCCGAAAAAGTAGGTAGTCATACGAGTTCATTTTATCCTCTTCGGTGAAAAAGTACACGTGAGTACACAACGTTTTTGCGTATTATTTAGTTTTTTTAGTTCTAGGAAAATTAGGAAACTAAATACTTAAGAATTATGTTTTCTGCTAATTTCATTAGAATTTAAGAAAAGTAACTAAAATAAATTCAAAGATTAAAAAAAATACGCAAAAATTTGTGCAAAATATGTGACCTTAGACACCGAAGAGGTTATTTCTGATGAAAGATGTTGATATTTTGTTTGAGAAACCAATCGAACCCATATCATCAGACTACTGCCAGTGTCAGAAAGAATAATGTGAACGTTTTCAGTTGCCAAAAATAACCGTTTCCCATTCACCGGTACATTATAAATGTGCTGTTGCAAATTAAAAACATGCCTTTTTGTGATGAGTGTTTAGCAGAAGCTAACCCTTAATGTAAGATTCAAAATATTTACAATATATCTTGTGGCAATATCTAAGCCCAATTAACTTCCAATTTCAGAAATAATAAGTTTTTTGGAACCTGTAGCTTTGATAATTTGCAGTTTAAGTGTATTCATAATTAGAGGTCGTTTAAGCCGCTTTATTTTGGCATATAATTAGCTTCTTTTTTTAACGTTTAGCACGCCCGCAGATTTGGTAACCATGCCTCAGTTTTGTTGACAATGACTTACAAATGAACATTTTTAAATGACTAGTGGCGGAATATTGTGCAATATCTACTAACGTAAATGAGGGTAATTCGGATAGATTTTCGCAAGGGAAACTTTGACCGGTAAAAATAAGGATTACAGATTTGTGAAAAAAATGTTTTAATACAAAATTAAAGCATATTTCTTCCTCTTTCAAAGTTTTTAACTACCAAAAAAGAAAAAAAATATCATAAATTTTTTTTTAATAATTGCTAAAGTAACATCACCTCGAAAAAAAATGGATCGCTTGTAATTCGGATCGAAAAATTGAGTGTGCATGTAATTCAGATCGATGATGTATGTAAGTCGGATCAGCAAATTTTATAGCAAATTATCTTTAATTTGAAGTTTATTTAGATGCAAAAGCTAAATTTTGTGTTGAAGAAGATGTATGCGTAAATACATACACACATATTTACTTATACATACAAATTATTGTCCAAACCTATGTATTTTCCTGATGTAAACATATTCCGTTTGTCCGATCTTAGTGAAATTTGGTGTAGAGGTGCATTTGTGTGTATGTCAAGTTGTGGTCTATAAAATTCGGCAGTATCTCTTAAGTGGGCGGTGCATTTTTAATAAAATCTGATATGGAGACTTAATTGTTCCACACCGAACTAATTCACAATTATAAGCCTACTCATGGGCGTATCAAAATTAGGGGAAGAGGCTGTGGCTGGGTGATAGATGCGAATATATTAAAAACAAAAGTATGGGGCTGTGCAATCTTACGTAGGAGCAATAGCTTTTCTAAGGGGCGTAGGAAAGAGGAGAGGATTTGGGGTTAAATACCCACGTAGGACGTATCCACTTTGCTGGTATGAAAACGTCATGTTTCTATATTTTATAAAACGAATATCTACAAATATGCACCAAATCTGACAAGACCCGAAGAAAATTTTTACCGATTTGTGATCAGCAGCCAAAAACACTCGAGAAAAACTGTGTCACAACGCCTATACAGTTTTGCTGTTGTACAGTGTAATTTATTGAACTTTGGCTATCAATAACGAAAAAATGCGGGTATACTTCTCATTAAATAGAACTAAGTACAATATATGTACATATAACAATTGAATAATTCCGAATCCATTTCAACTTAACATTTACCTTATCAACACTACGTGCACGGCGCGATATTCTCTGATTTTGATAGTCTATTACTAACTAAATTATGATAACAATGTTTAAATATTAGACACCGCTAACTTATTTAAGCAATTTAAAACATATTGCCATTATCTTTACACAAGTAGAAATGCAAACATTTGATAAAAATAGCGAAAACGTGACGATTTAGACACATTTAAATACAAACAAAAATTAAAAATAAATGAGAACAATTTATTATTTACAAATCGTAAATTAAAATTCATTCATTGTTAACCGCACATGTTCGTACCATTAAAAAAAAGAAGCCGTTGAAAGCAAAAGTGGTGTAACTCAATTTTTTTATAAATTGGATTTCCACTGCTTCTTCTTTCAGCTAACTTCATTCAGCTTCCTGCGAAAGTGGTGTAAGTACTAGGTTCATTTGTATCTTATAAAACTGCTGACGCATTGGGAAAATGACTTTTATAAGAACACTATTTTTATCAGCACTCCTACAAAATCAAAATTTAGTTTTATTGACTTAGACCACTTTTGCTTTCAATGGCTCAACTATTAATATCGCCACGAATTGTGATTGAGTATTGTCTGGCGATGTCATCTAAGTTTTGGTAGAATTTGATAATGCCAGCAAAACGTTTTATAACGTTTATTTTATAAATAAATATCAATTAGTAATTGTAACTTGAGGCTAATTGTGTTGTTGAGGCCAATTGTACTGTTGTACACCAATTTTTATAATGAAACCACCAATGTGGTTAGAAGCAACTTAAAACTTAAAGGTTTTTCTTAAAATTGAAGGCTTTGGAAAAACTGGTTGACCTTATGTGGTTATGGAAATTCTATTAACAACTACTGAAAGTAAGAGTGACGTGGTTCGGTTTAAGTACATTGAGCATTTCAGGTATTAATTGAGCCGTTAAATATAAAGTGGTGTAAGTCAAAATCACATTTTGAGAAATTCAAGCTGATTTTCGGCTTCTGGGAGATATATACAAGGTGGCGCAAAAGTAATAAGTAAATTCTAAAATTTTTATTAGGTCCTTTTATTGAATATATAATAAAGAACCAAACCAGTTGTTGCCTCTTAGAAGTATAATTTCAGAGTGAAGAAAATATTTTCAACAAATCAAAACTTCTACAATAAAATTTCGTTGAACAATATATATAAAATATTTAACAAGTTGAAATTGATTGTAGTTGATCTTCAACACGCCTCCTCAACTGCATTAATTTCAAGATAGGATACCCATATGGTTTGTGCAAAAGTGATGTTTTGTCTTAGCTAGTGGTATTGTTAAAACATCAGCGGGCATCTCGCTTGTAGGTAAATATTTTATTTCAACAATTTTATTTTCGACAGCATCTCGTATAAAGTGGTATCTGTAATGAATATGTTTGGTTCTAGAATGATGTCCAAAGATTCGCAGAGCGCAGCTGTGCGCTCTGCGAATCTGAATATATTTCTATCGGAGAATTCATCAATTTATATCCGAGTTCTTCTAATAAATAACTTAAGTAGCACGCCTCCTTAGCTGCTTCAGTCAACGCCATATATTCAGCTTCAGCACTCGATGTAGCTACTACGCGTTGCTTCTTTGATTCCAAAGATATAGCGGCACCTGAGAATAAAAAACAAAAACCAGTCTGAGATTTTCGATCATTAGTATCTTGCACCCAGTTTGCGTCTACATAGCCAACAAGTGGTAAACCAGTCTTATGAAACATTAATACGTAATCTTTAATTGTTTTTAAGTATTTAATTATTTGCAAAGCTGCGTTCCAGTGTTGCTTTTTAGGATCCTGATTAAACTGAGATAACATATTGACACTACAACTAATGTCAGGTCGACTAAAAACTGCTAAATGTAGTAAAGATCCAATAATTTCTTGATATTCCGTTTTGTTTACTTTTTCCCCTTCTCCAGGAATTGTTGGTTCTTTCTCCAAATTAATTTTTGATTGCATGGGTATTTGACTTACTTTTGCTTTATCAAGCCCATACTTATTGATCAAATTATTAATATAACCAGGCTGAGATATTGAAAGTTTTCCAGCTTGCATAACAATTTCTAAACCAATACAATGTTTTGGTTTATGCATATCTTTTATATCAAAATTCTTTTGTAGTTTTCTAATGAAAGAATCAGTTAAATGATTGCAATTTGACGCAATAATTATATCATCCACGTATAAAGCAACTATTAATGTTTTATCTTCAGTTTTAAGATAAAAAATGCATTGATCATAGTTAGATTGTTTTAATCCAAAACTTATAAAAACCTCACGTATCTTTCTAAACCATTGACGACCAGCTTGTTTCAATCCGTATATAGCCTTCTTTAGCTTACATACTTTTTCTTTTGCCGTTTCCTTAATAAAACCTTCTGGTTGTTCCATAAAAATATCTTCTTCCAAATCACCATTTAAAAATGCTGTTGAAACATCTAATTGTCGTAATTGTAAATCATGTTCAACTGTTAATGCATATACTAGACGAACAGAACTTTGCCTAACAACAGGTGCAAACGTATCAAAATAATCTAAGCCGTATTCTTGTGAATATCCTTTGGCAACTAATCTAGCTTTCCTCTTTTCAACAGTGCCATCTGGTCTACACTTAGTTTTAAGTACCCATTTACAGCCAATCGTTGATCTTCCATCCGGTAAATCTACCAGCTCCCAAGTATTATTCTTGATCAATGATTTATATTCTGCGTCTATAGCTTCTTTCCATTCTTTCCAAACAGGTAAAGAAAACACTTCCTTAAAATTTTTCGGATCTCTTATATTTGTGGCCATAATATTTGCAGCCTCTTGGCTTTTACCCAGGATCTTAACCTCTGTCTTATAGAATTATTTGAACTTTCCTCAATATTTTGTGATGAGGGTTCTACATAATGCTGCCTTATTATATCACTTGAATTTTCATGATATACTTCTGTATCCGAATCATCAATTTCTTTAACCTTTTCTTCTATTTCTATGTTGCTCTTTTCATTTTCTTATTCCAATCTTTTCTTTATATCGACTTGAAAATATCCATCCTGTTCATTTTTAACTTCTTTTACTTCTCTTTCGAATTGTTCTTCTAAAAATTTTACATCACGGCTTTTAATAATATACCTCGTACCTTGTTCCCATAAGCGGTAAGCTTTCGATTCTTCTGAATAACCTACTAGAATATACTCATAACTTCTAGCACTCCATTTTGACTTTCCTGGCTTTTTGTCCAAAACATAAGCTTTACATCCAATCTGACTTAAGTGCTTAACTACAGGTATTTTTCCTGACCACATTTCTTCTGGTGTCTTTTGTAAATTTAATTTAGTGGGACAACGATTTCTAATGTACGCGGCCGTGTGTATTAACTCCACCCAAAGAAATTCGGGTAGTTTCGCTTCTATCATAAAGCATCTTGACATCTCTACTAACGTCCTATTCATTCTTTCTGCTACTCCATTCTGTTGTGGAGTGTATTCAACAGTAAGCTGGCGCTTAATGCCACATGATTTTAAAAAACCATTAAATTCATAACTTGTTAGTTCAGCTGCATTATCTGAACGGACTGACTTGATCTTCCTGCCTGTTTCCAATTCCACCTCATTTTTTAAATCTTTGAAAATTTGTAGATACTCGCTTTTCTTGTGTACAAAACGTACAAACACTTTTCTCGTGAAATCATCAATGAAAGTAATGCTCTTAGCATTTTTCTGCTCATCTTAAGCTTAATAATTGCTCAAATATGTGGTTAGGATCTGAAAATTGAGAAGCGCAGTCCAAAATTCTTATCCAATTTTCCTTTTTTCACTTACTGCACAAGCGACTTTGATGTTTAAGATCCTTTTAAAGCACTCAATTTCGATTTATTTTCCCAAGATAAGAGTCTATGTTGGTATAAATGGATTATGTACTGGATATCCATATTTCTAGTAAACATGATCATCCTGTCGAAACTCTGTTTTCAAAAGCATCCCCAAACATGAGCTGTTTCTGGATGCTTAATTAATCTCAGAACCATCTTACTGCCCTTAATGGACAATGCACGTTTTATGGTACCTGCCGTCCATAAAAAAATATTCGTCTGTAAAGACCTCATCGCTCCAATCATAATCCATATGTTAGACAGCCCACTCCTGCCATTTTCTTGTTTGGTTATGGCAACTCAGAATTCAATTTGGAATTCATTTAGATGACTTTGGATTATACTAAGCGATTTATTAGTGACCTTCTGCTCCAGTTTTTATTGGGCTGCCTCAAAATTAATGGTAGAATTAGCTTCAAAACTCATGCTATCACCGAATCCTGCTGCTGTAATGTTCCTCTAGAAGTACAATAATTTGGTAAGTCCTAAACATTTTGGTGTCTTAAAAAAAGTTGGTTCCATTTCATAACGAGAATGACAGCTTAAGCGTTTTGCATACACGGAGTATGCTTTGAAAAATTGCTTAAACAACGAAATTATAATTGCGATTGTTTGAAAAGTTATAAAATAAAGTTCAACTTGATACTTAAAGTTTTTCGTACAATTAAACCGTACACGCTCTTGTTGAAAAGACTGTAGTTACTAAATTGAAGTTTATCTCACGGACCCTATCTTTTTATCTAGTAATTCATCAAATCAATTTAAAATGTTTTTGTCTTAAAGCAATAAACAAAAATTAACTTAGAATGTCTACATTATTACTACGAATTTATATGATTGTTTTATAGGAGATATCTCAATATGTTTTATTGGAGTAGGGTTACCGTTGAGGAACTCCGGAAAGAACCAAAACAACGAGAAATATGGGGAAAACGGAGCTCGATTCCTTTTTCGTTTAAACTACTTCCAATGGACTATTGCTGTCAAACTACTGCTTCCAGTGCTGATATTCTGCACTGTTACCTTAACTTAAAATCTGAAAAATCATTTTACGACTGGGAAAATTTTTCCATTATTTCAAAATGATGAAATTGTGTATCATTTGCATAAACACAAAGACAGTAAAAGCTTATGATGCTACAGGAAAAATTAAGACCAGTAAATTTTTTAAAAACAAAAAGGTAGAAAGTCTCCTAATTTATAAAAAGGGGTAAGCTAAAGAAATTTTTGAAAAATGGGGGCTTACTGGATATGCAATCAGAAAAGGAGGAAATAGCAACTTTAGTCGCCCATTGATAACCCTGGATTTTTAATGCAGTAATTACGATGGTCGATACACAACCGTTGATTAAAGTTCAAGGATCGAAAATGACTTCACTCGATTGTGAAGCGTTCACTTACTTTATATTGTGCCCTCCGCTCCCAAGCCTCTAGAAAAATTAAGCTCAAATTAAAAAAATACAGCCCCTACTTACTTATCTTTATATCTTTGAAGTATTTTTTTAATGAAATCCGTACTGACAAACTGTAGAGTGTTTAATATGACGTCTTAATTTATGATGTTTTATCTACCCCTTTATATATATATTAATGTATATAAATGGATGCTTCTCGGAATAATATTGTGTACTACACATGCATTTAAATCATAAATGCACACTTACTTATTCATATGAATAACCCAATATACTATATACAAGAGAATGTAAATCCCAAAAAGATCGTTTAAACCGGTATTGCGAAATGAGTTCGTCAACACAACATGAGAGTATGGCAAATGCAACAATGCAAAAACGTAAAAATAATTTTATCAGTTTCGTATTTGAGCTCTGGATAAGTGGGTGGATAAATTCATAAAAAGATAAAAGTAAATAAAAATAAAAGCAATAACAAAATATAATTCTTTTTGTGTTCAATTAATAATCATTTTAGTTAATTAAATTTCTAATGAATTACATTTTTTAAAACAAATGAAATTGCAGAATTAAATTACAAACAAAAAATTTGATTGGAAATTATCTTGTGATGTGCAAATAAATAGATTTTCTTAAATATTCATATAAAAAAGAAATGGATAAATAAAATAACGCATTAATTACGCTTTAATTAAACAATGAAATACTTAAATTTTCAACAAGCTTTTGTTGCAGATAGTTAACAAGTGCAAGCACGCGTTATCAATAAAATTTATTAGCGATAAAGTGGTTATACTTAATTGCGTACATAATCATACACAATAACCTCAAAGTCATATAACCATTATTATAATAATAATTTTTATGTGTTGCTTTTAGTAACTGATAAACTGACCCAAACCCTTCCGAACTGTAATACTGTGAACTTATCTTTGGAAGCGCCATTTTTAGAGAATTTTAAGCTCAAGTGAAATCTATTCGTATTTTTGTATTTGTATTTATTGGGATAATATTTGCACCTCAATAAGAAAATCTTTCTTTTGACATACAAAATTTAATTAAGAATCATTAAGCATTTCAGAATGTACAACTTGTTTAAAGTATTAGAAGAAAAATTTTGGTTTGATTAGGTTGAATGGTTCCATTACCGTTAAGTAGAAATATTTAAAATATTTTTATAAGCGTTTTTTATCAAAGAATTGTGTTGTTATTTTCATTGTTGCATATTTTATTTATTTCAAAATTTTTTATTATTTATTTTATTATTAAGAAATGGCTACATTGCAAATGTACTTAAATGAGTGGAATCATTTGCATTGAGTGGAATGATTGCAAGTATTTTATTAATATTTTATCACGTTGACGATGAGAAAAAATTCTACTCAGCAAAAAGTTGAAGAAAATTGTTCCCTTAATCAAAAATTGAGTGTTTTTGGCTGAGAAGACCCATGTTTAGCATCAGAATTCTAATTTCCATTTAAGTTCTTATGATCAGGATTCACCCTTATAATCGTCCCCTAAATTTGATGAGGTAACTTTTGAAATCGCGTCTTGACTATGCGAATTATTACATGCTGTTCCGTATTTGTATAACGAAAATGGTAGCGATTGCTTTGATCGCATTCGAAAAACTTTGAACTTTTAAAGGAATAATTAACATATCTATTCAACAGAACATCAACTTCAGTGGTGGATAGAAAATATTAAAACCTCAAAAAATTTTGGTTTATGTATGGGTTAGAACAATGGTATTCAGAGCCGTAGAGCTCTTTTGGCTGGCACTCAATTTTGTAAAGCCCCTAGAATGGAATCGCAAGTAAAAAATAAGTTTATGACTTTAAACATATTTTAATTTATTTTCAATTTGATTAAAGGGAATAGCTTAGTTAGTTAGTTCCATTGGTGAATACATTAATGATTTCAATTTGAAAATAAACTCAATCTTTTGAAAATTTCACTTACTCCCGTGGAGTCCTTCGAAAGCTTCGCTAATCTCTAGATTTCCATGGGGCACAGTTTGAAGACCAATGGGTTGGGAAGGTTGCATCGAGTACTTTTCTACGCTAGCAGACCGTTCCCACAAAATTAATTTCAACGTGGAAACGGTACACCAACGACACAACACTACAGGGTGACAATCGTAAAGTGACGCACACATTTCAGCAGTTATTTTTAAAAGGACGTACTTCCATTAAGTACAATTAAGTGTTAACATTGCTGAATATATAAGCATTCATTTGAACCCCACCTTATTCAATATAACCTCCTTTAGCCTGCACACATCCGGAAATCGTAGGACTGTTCGCCGCAGGACTTCCTGATCAATTTCAGTCCAGGCTTTCTCTAATGAATTTGTCAGCGACTCCAGACTGTGGTGTTGAGATGCACAAGCCTTACTCTCTAAAATACTCCAAATAGAGTAGTCCATTGGATTAAAGTCTGGGGAGTATGGTGGCCATTCTTGAGATTTTATGAATCCAGAAAAATTGTCTTTAATCCATGTTTGCGTTAATTTTGCCATGTGGGAAGGTGCAGAATCTTGCTGGAAAGTCCAGTTTTCATTTTCAAATGTATCTTGAACTCGGCCAACAGTCCTATTTTGTTGCGATGATGATGTTAGCCACATTCGGTCATTTTGCGCATTGAAATGTTGTTCAACCGTGAAAATTTTTTCATCTATAAACAAGATATTTTCAACATTTTTTAACACGGAGGAGCGTAGCAACGCCTTGCATCTTTGTGTCAGATCTATGATTCGCACTGTTTTACGGCTTACTCCCACTTTCTTAGCGATTTTTCTCATTGAGCGCCTTGGATTTCGCTTGATTCATTTACGAATTTTTTCTATTAAACCACTAGTGGCAACTGTTGAAAATTTTCCCCGGTCTCTATCTCCAAAACCCCCAGTTTCATTATATCGAATAATAGCTCGGTCTACCGTACGACTTGACAAATTTAAAGCCTTTGCAATTTGACGGCTACTATAATTTGCCAAATGAAATTTCATAATTTCACGACGAATATTTTCCTTGTCCATTTTTATGGAAATTTCAAAATGTAATAACAAAAATTCAAATGAAATTAAAAGCAAAGCCAATGATGAATGAATTGGCTTTTTAAATTAAAGTAACGGTAAATGGCAAAGCTTGCTGCAGAGTATTAAACTTGCGTCACTTTACAATTGTCACCCTGAATATAAACTAGTTTGAAATATTTCTAATTAAATAGAAATTATTGGCGAATTCATTCAAATTATTATTATTTGTTTTTTTATTTATTTGTTTTTTTTTTTTTTATAACAAATTTCGTCATACATTAAATTAATAAACTAAGCATACATTTAGGCATCAATTGCAACTTTGTTTCTTTGATAAGTGAAAAGAGATCAAATGGGCTCAAATATACTTAAATGGTCTTTAATGAAAATGATAAAATATAAGTAAAAATTCTTTGCGGCAAGCACCAATTTATTTTTAGTTCAAATTTGTTTCACACGCACCCATTCATATTTTTTTTAAAAATATTTATACCACAAATACATAAAATAAATTAGTAAATACAAAAAAAAAAAAAAAATAACAATAACAACATTCAACTAGCTAATAACTATGAAAATAAACTGGAAATCCCCATAGTCTCGTTACTAAGAAAGTGCGCTCGCCACACTTTGAACAAATATACTAACACTAAGCAAATATATTAAGTATTAAAACAAAATAACACATTTAATAACAAAAAAAAATAATACTACCCTCTACTTTTTTTACGATTTTGCTGCTCTCTCTTATCAGTTGAAACGTCAGAGCAAAGCTTAAAAGTTTACACATTTTCTGTTGTTGTCGTTTTTTTTTTTAAATTGATAAGAATAAATAAAATATCTTAATAAATCTAATAAAATAATAATTTCAAAAACTAAATACCTATGGAGAATCCCGATCTCAACGTAGCTGTCAGTTCAACGCGAACCTTCAACTATGGTAGCACAACGTTAAGTACAAACTCGAATCATCATTCCAGCAATATTGGCAACGACGATAATTTGGCAAATCGTTTCGCGTATCAATCGCTACCGTGCGCAACCTCGACGAATTTATTTTCGCCAGTACGGCGTCCACGTGACTCTGCATCGTTTGTCATATTATCCTCACGCGCAATGAAAATGTCCGGGGAAAAATCACAATTGAGTGAAGGAAAGCGGGAATTCTTTGAAGGTTTGGAGATTACTTTAAATGTCGTAAATCAAATTTGTATTGGATTTGTAACAATCTACATGAGCTGGCTATGTTTGCGTACGGGTTTGGCAGGTACCGCTGTGCACGCTTGGCTGGTAACAATTGGTGTAAGTATTTTCAACAACGATCTAAGTATAAAAATTAGGAGGGAAAGATTTAAGAAAATAAAGAAGAAGGAAGAAAAGTGCCCCTCCGGAAAATAATAGTCAAAATACAAAATATTAATTTTAATTAACTTCAAAATGTTTTTTTTTTATGAAGAAATAAAACTTTTAGAATCAAGTGAATATAAGTTAACAACCACCCCCACCTCTCGTACAAAAAACAAGTGAAGTGTGCATATCTTTGCAAAAACAAACTAAGGGCCTTCATCAAAGCGTGTAAAAGAACTTGCTAAAGAAGCTGAAAACTAGATTATTGAAATTTTAGTTGCAAAATTGGGAGCAAAAACTATCGAAGTGATTAATATGTCTAGTCCACCAACTAAAAAAGTCTCTGAATATAAAATTATCTTGTTAACGCCTAGTCAGTGCCTAACATATACGCCTAGTTAGGGCGTCGTTAGTCACAAGTTACACCACCAACGAGGCTCTCATGGTTTTTTCTAATTTTCCCTCGACAGGCCCCGGTCATCAGCAGGATAAATCAAGTTATGATTTCATCAGAAACTAAACAATTCTTCTAGAAGAGTATAAATGCATATTTTAAATACATTTATTTAATGTTATGAACTTCTATATTTATTTTTTTTTATATATACCTACTATTATTAATATTAATATTTTATCACAAAAATATACAAATTATCAATATTTTAATATACAAAATTAAATCAACATTATAACATTTTGGTTCTTAGAAAATATTTGAACTTAAGTTGCTTGAAAATTGTATTCGGTTAGTTTTTTTTAATAATTTTTCAACAATTTGTCCATTTTCGCAGTTAAAGTCAGGAAAGGGAAAATGTTAAAATGTAAAAGAAAAGAGAAATTATTTTGATAAATACTTTGATTACGGTGCATTAGAGAGTATACCAATATTTGTTTATTGAAATGTTTCTGCTCTTCCCTTCAAATCTGACAACGCTCCCCAGGGGGCGCACTCCACCTCTTGAGAACCACTAATCCAGATGTTTATTGTGTACGTTAGGTTATATCCCAAAAATTTTTTTTTTGAAATTCAAGTCGATAAAAAGTTTTCTCTATTGACCTACATATAATACAAGAAAATTTTGGTCCAATCGAAAAAAAATGTAGGTCTCCCGCAAGGTGCTTAAAGTTTATAATTTTCTTAAAAAATTTAAGTTTTCCATATTTTTGTTTTTATAATAAAGGACAATGTGTTTTTGTTGTTGTGTATATGGTTCTATAGAGACAGCTTTTTATCGACTTGAAGCTTTAAATTTACAAAAAAAAATGTCGGTAAACGCTAGTGTACGTGAATCAAAGAATTCTCATAGAATATGAAGAACAGACAGGTGAATCATCGAAGTACTAGTAATAGAAATATTGACCTGGTGCGAAATTAGTTAGAAAATAATAGTGGGATTCATAAACATTCATAAATGTCTCGTAAAAAGTGATAAGCACACTTTCAGATTTCAAACCAATTTTAACAAGTTTATACACTTATAAACTTATGAGGCATTTGTGTAAAAATTGCATTAGTAAAAATACTAAATCATAAATCTTTCCTGAGACATAACCTTGGTTTCTATTCATTTAACTCAAGTATTATTTCTCGAATTTTTACCGATGATTTAAAATGCGCCCATGTGATACCTCTTTTTAACCCTTAAATGCGCAACACGTCTGATTTCAATTAAAAACATACCAGGAGGCAGAGCTGTAAAAGATTGCAGTCTTTTTCAGTTTGAAGTCAACTGACTTCTAGAAAAAATAATTGCAGTAATCCAGTCTTTTTGTGAATGCGGAATTAAGACTTTGAAGTCACAAGTTATATTGAAGTCAATGACTTATCATTCATTTTTGAAGTCATTTTCTTGAAGTCATGAATGATCAGTCTCTTATTTGCAGTCCTAATCTCAACAAAGTATTAATTGACTTGAAGCCATTCATTTTGAAGTAATTTAAAGTGAATTTAAGTCACTTGAAGTCAATTGCAGTCATTTGAAGTCAATTGACTTCAATTTATTTCAATGAAGTCAATTGACTTCACCGAAATAAATTGTATTCATTTTTTTTTTGTTTAAACTAATTAGATGAGCCACCAATGTTTTCGAACACTACACTTCTTCCCATTGAAGATGAATATTGAGCCTATCTGGCTGATACATCTGCATCTTTAAATGTGCTTCACAGATACCCTACAATAAAAAAGGCTTACATAAAATATAATACTCCCTTGCCATCTTCTGCTGCAGTGGAAAGACTATTTTATATTGCAGCACTTATCAATGCTCCTCTCGGCGTGGGTCGCTTTGAGACAGTAATTTCGAGAAATTGCTACTACTGAAAGTCAACGACTCGCTATAAAGAAAAATTCAAATGTATAGGCATATAAAAAATCATCGAAATCAACGCTGTGCCTCAAGCAACTTTTTTCCAAATTTACTAGAAATACCAGTATAAATTATAATAATTAAAATTTTTTTATTTATTTAAAAAAATTTGAAATTATATTTGTATCTAATATAAAAACTTGGTTATTCGATGTTCTAGTTGTGTATGTAGTTACTTATATGCATGTATGTATGTCTAAGCTAATATGTATTATATGTTTTTTCACAACTGTCTTATTGTTGTTAAAATCATGAAGAGCTTTTTTGTTTAATTAAAAAATTATACTACTATACTATATTGTATATTTTTTATCATTCAATAACAGACTTCACTCAGTGAAGGTGAAGTCTCAAGTGACTGCAAGACTTCAAACCAATTTGAAGTTATGACTGTGACTTCAAACCAATTTGAAGTCATGACTGTGACTTTAAACCAATTTGAAGTCATGACTGCGACTTCAAGTATAATGTGAAGTCATGTGAGTGATTGTGACTTATTTGCATTGAAGTCTCAAATTGATTGCTATAATCAATGAGCAGACATTGACTTCAAAAAGACTGGTGACTTAATTTTTTAAAGTCATAAGTCTCAAATGAAATCAAAGACTGTAATCAGAAAACGTAATTCATTTGCAGTGACTTCAATGAATGCAGCTCGAAATGACTGCAGTCTTTTACAGCTCTGCCAGGAGGTAGTATTTGTGACTCCAAACAACGTTTGTTCTGTGAGTTTTCAAATTAAATTAGTTTAAGGTGCTGTAATTTCGGTTACATTTGGTTACATTAATGGTTGACCCCTATAGTAACCTTTGGGGATTATCTGGGTAATAAATCAAAATATATATGTAATAATTTTTAAAAACAGTTTTTTGGTGTTTTCCCATAGCGTTTTGCATAAATTTTTTATCACTGCAATATATTTGTTATATAAACATTCGAAAATAAAAAAACCTTATTTTCAGTTTGTGATTCAAAATTTTTACAAAACATGCTTTCGAGTTAAAAATAACTGTAACTAAAGGATAGTTGTCATTCCCCCATTTTTTGGATAGAATTTATAAAAAATGATTTTTTCGGAAAAAAATCAGCTACTTTTTAATTTGAAAAACAGTAAAACTTTCTTTCTATGAAAATTGTTTAAGACGATGTATATATGCATCAAAAACTATTTGAAAGTTAAAAAAGGAAGCAGGAACGAAGTGAACAATTGTAGACCCATTTCCATACTCCCTTCAGTTTCAAAAATTTTTTAAAAAGCAATTGAAAGTAGGTTTTTATCTTACCTTAAAAAAATTAATTACTTTAGTTTATCTCAATTCGGGTTTAGATCATGTCTTTCAACTGAAGACGCACTTCTAGCTGTTTGCTCTTCTATTTACAAGGCAATGGATGATGAAAAGACGACTTACGCTGGTCTCCTTGTAGATATAACAAAGGCATTTGATACAAGTAGTTGATCATAACATTCTTTTGAATAAGTTATACAATGCAGGATTTCGTGGGTCTATTTTTAGTTGGTTCAAGTGCTATTTAACGAACAGAATACAACGAGTAAAAATAGATGATAAGTTAAGTAGACCAATAGTCATTACCCCAAGGTTCCATCCTAGGTCCCATTCTATTTTTAGTGTACTTAAACTCAATTTTTTCAATGCCTTTCGTGGGAAAAGTTACAGCTTTTGCAGATGACCATGCTATCGCATATGGATCTATAAATTCTTTTAATATGATTTCTGGTATTAATCATGGCGTTCCCTTATTAAGGTTTATTAAGGTCATGGTATACAAATTGATTGTCAGTAATAAAACAAAGTTAATGTAAAAAGGATACTTCAGATATTGATATTGTGTTTCATGCTCCTAAGTGTAATCAGTACAATTTACATAACAGTGCGTGTACTCTGAATAATTTGATAGCTACATTTAACAATAATGTCCCTTGTAACGATGATTGCTTTAAGGGGGATACCGTGAAGAACTTTAAATACCTAGGCGTAATAGTTGATGAAAATTTAAGTTGGTCTGACCATATTTCGGTTCTGAAACAGTATCTTCTATCCACCATACGTTCGTTTTACCGCCTTTGCACAAACAATACTTTAAAAATAGTTTATTACGGTATATTTCATTCGAGTATATTCCAGTATGCCATTAGCTGTTGGAGGGGTACTTATTCCCATAAGCTCCATCCATTACTCATCTTTCATCTTTCTATGCAGTCACGTATCGTCATTATTTCTACTATTATTTCTACTACTTTATGAAATATCTTAAGACCCTTAGTTTTAAAAATGCCAATTTTGATGCTTCATTTTTAAATCTAGAATTTTTACCAAATTCAATGTACGTCCATTAAGCTTGAATTGCCATTCCGATGTTCAATTTTAAACACTAAGAAACTTCATTCTTCTTCATTCAAATAAACTTTAATTTTCCCGCATCTTGGTATAAAGGGCGGAACAACGTCTGCCGGGTCAACTAGTATTAATATAAAGTTCTAAAAATATTTTTTATCAGATGTGGTTATTTGCACTGCCCAATATCCGACCATCATAATTTAAGAAGTCATACATCGTCCTTTTCCTCATCCTCATTCCTGCTTTTCGTACTACACATTTTCGTATCTTCTACACCTTCATATCTTATAAACTGTTTAATAGTTTCGCTCTGAAAAAGGTAAAATCTTGGCTTCTTGGTTCCGATCATACTTAAATTGAAGTTTTACTGCGTTTTAACAATTAATTTTTTTTTAATTTGATTTTAGTTTTAAATTTGCTTAAATGTACAAAAATGTAAATTTTAAACGTTTGTTGTCATAACTCCATACTGTTCACCCAAAAATTTATTACAAATATTCTATATGAAATGGCATTTAACTCTGTTTTAATACTTTTATGATACAAAATGCCATTAACTATTTTCTTAATAATATTTATGTCTAAAAATTAATTTTGTACTAAAATATTTTAAAAATTTTGTTTTTATTAAGAGAATAATGAATGAATAATTTTCCTGACCAATTAATGGTTCAAGCTCCTCAACTGTTTGGCTGAGTTCTTTCTTGTTATAAGTTCCGTAGTTCAGTAGTTACAGAACTGATTATATTAGTTAATAGCTCCATTTTCACCCTAAGATTGTTGTGTTATTTGAAAGAGAGAAAAACAGATTAATTATTTTTTCAATTCCTGATTTATATTTACGTGTTTTATAATACGTAATTAAACAAAAAATTTCTGATATTCTATTATACAAACTTGCAAATAAATTAATTTCAATCTAATTAATCGTTTTCCCTTTTTTTCTTTTTTTCTGCTGAATCATTTTCTCCCTATTCAATATTAAAGTTCTCCTTTCTCATGGCGGAGGCAATGATGTGCCACTACAGCAACAATGTGCTAACATTAAATTATAAACGTACAACAAAAACCACAATACATTGGATGCTGCAAGTGTTGGGCGGTGGATGCGGTGTCGCAGGTGCACTCATTAAAGCAATACAAAAAGGTTTTGTATTACACTCAATACATGGCAAATTGGGTAAGTAAATAGTGTGCTGGGATGGTCTTGAATATACTTGCCTACCTTCATCAAATTAATGCGTGCATATTAAGTATATTGATAAATTTTCATTATTTTAGGTTTTTCAGCATTCATTCTTTGCCTGGTGAGCATGCTGGCCGGTTTGAGTGCGCTATTCTCACAACGCCTGAAAAGGGCACTTAACCCACTGTTAAATAAAACCTTTCATAATTTTCTGGGTATTGGTACATTTGCTGTAGCTTTATCAGCACAATACTACGGTTATGAAACTGGCTTTTTTAGCCGTAAAGTTTCTAGTGATTTTCAAATATTAATGAAATGCGTAACTTTAATATCGTTGTTTTTAACATGTATCGGGCCATTGAAGGCCTTGTATCAAAAAACTGTCAGTATCAGGAGACATTTTTAAGCTGAACTGAAACTATTTATTTATTATAATTTATCTTTTCACGATAATATGATATTTTTTTATTTTAATATTAATCATGTAATTTATATGTAATTATGCTGTTTATTTCTTTTTTTCTACAGATCTAATATAATTAATCAAATATGAAATATGCAGTGACTGCGAGTCAATATTTGCAATTTTTATCTATAAAATTATGTAAATAGAAAATTAATAAATTAATTGTTTATTTTTCTATGATAAATTACCACATATTAGATAGACACCTCCGATATATTTGGGATTTATTGTCATCAAAAACAATATAAATTATTGTTTATTTTCATGATACAAATATTTTTGGAAGATAATAAGAAAAATTGTTTTCATCTTAAAAATTTCTTGTTTCATCAACTAGTGTTCCAAATGTAGCTTATATTAAAATTCACCTACAAAATGTGATCAGTAAAACTCATAATCTTTTAAAGTAATATTATTGTGAAAGAAACAAAGCAAACTTTTCAGAGAGAGTCGTCAAAATATTCTCGTTGTTTTTCTACAAAGTAAAAATTATAAATTTCTGGAGCACTGCTACCAAATTTTTTGTTTGCTACACCCAGAAAAATACCCATCTCTAGAACAAAGAAAAAGTTTCCTCAATTTGAATCCACGAAAATTTCTCTCGTTTAAGTAAATTTTCCTCAAAATGAAGAAAAATGTGCTCCTTTCATGCAACAATGGTGTTCAATTTGAAGTAAGTTATTTCTTCATTTTTACAAATTTAGTTGCATAGAAAATGTAAGAAAGAGACGAATATACCAAAATGTTCTCCATACTAAATTTTGGTATAAACAAAAAACTAGCTTTACTCTTTTGGCCTTGGCAGACAATCGCGTACGCTTTGCTTTTCTTTTGAATTTTTTAGTCGGCGTCTCTATTTCAAGCGAAGCGGTTGTGTTTGTGGCTGTTGATATAATTTGTGAAAAAAATTTATATATATTGTGAAAAAAAAAAAACAAAATATATTCGAAAGAAATAAATTTCAATAAACTTCAATTTATAATTCTTTGATGGCCATAAGGAACTTTTGATCATTTCAAGGCGACGACGCCTGTAATGTATGTAAAAATTCGTATGAATGTAAACCTTAATACTTATTAAAAATAAAATAATAAATGAATACAAGTAAAAAACATGATTTCTATGCCTATTAATTAAAACAACATTCTAGAAAATATTCCATAAATTGAGGATTTTTTTTTCTAAAAAGGTAGAAAATTTACTTCCATTTATGAAAAATTATTCCTCAAACTGAGGAAAATTTTACCTAAATTATATACAATTTCTCATATTGAAATAAAATATTATTCATTTGAAAAACGCAATTTCTACAAATTGAAGACATATTTCTTTAATTTATAGAAAACTTCCTTCTTTCAAAGAAATTTTTCTCTAAAATAAATATTAAAAAATATTTCCTCAATTCAAAGAAATTTTGTATATCTAAATGAGGAAACCGTTTCTATGGCGCCAAATCATTCCCATTTTTCTTCAATTTGATAGCCGTTTTTCTTCAATCGAGGTAAGTATTTCTCTGGGTGTACATACCTGCTCCGTGTACCAGAATGTGACCATTGATACGAGTATTATATTTTTATTATCATGAAAACAAAAATTAGTTTATTTTTTAGTGATTGAAACTATACATTTTTGAAGAACCCGGCATCAAGTCGAGCTTCTTACCAACTACAAGGTCTGTCAGGCAACTAATAAATAGTAATATTTTTGAAACGGAAATCTACGTTATCTAGAAATCGAATGACAAACTAATATTAACTAGACTCAAAGATCATTAGATGTAAATAAACTGCTTTGGAAGTCATAAAATATGTAAAGGTAAAGTTCAAGGTATTTTAAAAATGTCGTGGCCAACAGCACATCTAACTTGGTAAAAGCTTCTTCGAGAACTTTTCGAGCATAGTCCAGGATTTCAGGTTTAATTTTCGCCCATCCCGGATTTTTAGCCATTTGCCCCGGATTTTGAGCAAAAATGAAAAGAGACGAAAAACCAACTAAATTAAAGAGGATATGCGTTGGTTCGACATTTTGGAACATATGCGAAATCAGGATATTCCAATGGTTTGGATGGTAAAGATTATTCAATATATGCTTTGTAATATTGGACTGCCGAAAAAATTCGTTTACAAATAAAAACACTGAAATCAATTTTGTATTTGAAACATAATTTTGAATATTCCAATTTTTACAGTTTTCTTAAAATGGGATCGTTTACTTTACTTAAAAAAGTCAAAGCACAAGAAATAGATATAAATTTTAATGAACCAATACAAGCTCAGGTTACAGAACCACAACTAAATATCTCGACTAAGACTCGATTTTAATTGCATTATTTTCCTTTATTACATTTTATTATAAATATTTATATACATTTTCTATAATAGGTATATTTTTTCTGCTAATGTTTTTTGTTAAAAGTAAAAAAAAAAAATGGTTTTAATTTCAAATTTAGACCTAATTTTTTTTAAGCACTTCAGATTCTAGTCCAAAAAATCCGGTCACGTTTACTTAAATACGATGTAGTTGTAATGCAAATGATCAAAATTTGCATCCGCTTCTTGTATAATAGATTTACGTATAAAGTGAAACCTTATCAAAAACATTATTAGTTTTTCTTCAAGATATTAATTGTACAATGTATGCTCGCATATGTATGTATGTATGTATGCATATGTAGATACGAGTTTGTAAAGTACCTTGAAGGCAGTGGCATTGCAAGTAGGGACAAAAAATCGATCGCCTAACGCTTCGATATGTAATCCTTACGACATGAAATTCTTTAATAAAGGAACTCTTCCGGTAGAATCGTTATTCATCATCTCACCAAGAAATAACCTCTACTAAATATAATAAACAAACTTCTTTCATAATTTTCGCAGAATATATCCTAGGATTTCTGAAATTCATAAAAGCCAGTGTTGCCAAATCAGTGCTTTTTCCAGGAGATTTAGGGGTTTTTTTTTAAAATAAAACGCAAAAAAAATTTTTCACTTAGTGTTAGTGCTTTTCTTTTTGACTTGAAGACACTGTTTACGTCAATAATATTTTTTCTATTATTTTTCGTGTATATTTTCATTTGCTCAGTATACCAGAACGCGTTTCGTGTTTCTAGTCGAGAGAAAATAATTAATTTGTTCAGTTCAGTTTATGTCAGTGTATTCTGTGCCATTAAATATATTATTTTTTCTACGAAATTTCGACGGGAACGTCGAATTCTTTTTATAATTGATGAGTTTTACGCACTCTGTTTGTAAAACTTTAAGTTTTGAGTTTTTGGTGTGTTTCTGGATTAACGTCAATTGGAAAAACAAATATGAGGAATTGTGAATTTTTCTCATAGTTTTCTTGAGCCGCACTTACAACATTTATAATAATAGCTTTTCGGTTGATTAAAGCTTCCTTTTAATCATTTAACTATCCAAACAAACATCTGAATTCTTCAAAACTTATTACAAATTTCAAATTGAAAAAAACTATGAAATATGAACTAACTTAGTTACTTCACAAATTTTTTTGGCAAAAAAAAAACTACTCCCATCAATTTAAAAATTTCCTTTTGTGATGTTTTATGAAAACCATAAACGATATAGATTTTTTTCACCTTGCTCAGTTTACACTGTGGCAATTCAAAAGCACCCTAAAATTTTGAAATCAAAGATTTTACAGAGCGCGTAAAATTCATCTATTTTAGTTTGTTTAGACATTCGAGATAAAATTTAATGGAATAAAGAAAATAATGTATCATAAAATACACTGTCCCACACTTGATCGACTTTTGAGAGTCGTACCATGAACGAACTAGAAAAATTTTGATGATTAATATAGGGAAGTGTCATCAGGGTTGGAACATATTTTGACTTTTGGTCATAACTTCCGCTGAATGCCGTTGCATATCGTTGAAAAGATTTCACAAATTGCAATGTTTTTGCTGAAAATAAAATATAATTGGATAAATAGTTCAGGAGTTATGGACATTTACAAAAAACAAAAATTGTTGACAGAGTCGGAGCACTGTAGAAATTCAATAAGAAATGAAGGAATATGATTGAAAATAACAGGAAAATCAAAGAAAAACGAAAAATTACACTTGAAAATCGGGAAAAGAGACCTGAAATTAAAATAAAAATCACTCTGTGTAAATTTTAAGAAAAATTTGATTTTTTTATACACACATGACACGAAAAACACGCACGGGTGAAAAATAGGTATTTCCGGAGTCAAAACGCATCACTACAACAAGATTTTCGCTGTTCCGACCCTGATTACAAGCACTGCTCCGACCCTGACAACACACGTCATTCAGCGTCGCATCATTTACAGCAGCGGTTCTCAAGTAGTGGGGCGCCGCCCCCTGGGGGGCGCAGACAGATTTGAAGAGAGGCGCGGAGACATTTCAATAAACAAATATTTGCTTACTCTGTAATGCAATCATAATATGTAGTATATACACTTTTTAGTTTCACATTTTCCATTTTTGACTTTAACCGCGAAAATACAATTGGTTATAAACTACTAGCCAATTTTCCTCACGAGAAACTATTCAATTTTATATAAGTTTAATCTAGACACAGACTAACCAGAGCCTCCACGAAACTAGACAACAACTAGATATTTTCCCAGGAGTGTATGATTTAATTTATTAATAGTAAATCAGCACAAAAAAGTGTTTTGTGAAAATCAAAGTGGGGAGGCGCTGGCTCGGCACGTATTCGAAAAGGGGGGCGTAACACGAAAACAGTTGAGAACCTCTGATTTACAGCATATTCGCGTAATGCAAACATCATGAAATGCTACATATTTCGACTTATTAAACCTTATCGAACAATTTAAGTTAACTTACTTTAATTTTTGCATGTGATTTTTTAAATTAATCTATTGTATTGGCGCTGTCAAAAAAATTTTTTACTCTTCTTTTAACACACAGTCACGTATATACACTTCACGTTCTGCACTCGAAATGGAATGAAAAGTTTGCTTTCGTCATGACAAACAATACTGTATATTAACTTAACAGGCGCCAGTGAGATATAATGGAGAAAACAATACCGTCCCGACCTAGACAGCGCCTCGACCATGACGACAGTACCCTACTATCTAAATTTATTTTTTCTTTATTTCAGTTGAGCTGTTCCCGCTGCATCGTGGTCACCGCAAGAGCCTGCAACTGCAAACAAAAGGCGTTTTGTGGCAAGGCCTCAGTTTCCATAATTTACTAAATTTTTTTATAAAAAACTTGTCCCGAGTATTTCGAAACATGTACTAATCGATTCTATGTACTTTAATGTAATACAATTTTATTTTGTTCGCACCATAAGAATTTAATAATAGTGAGTGGAGGTTGTCAGAAGGAGCAACTACCCATTAGACTCTTAAAATCTGATTTATCTATTAAAAAAATAAAAATTGTGTGCGGGCCTAGTAATGCTTATGGTAGACCCTGCATATGTATATTAAGCCTTTCGATGCCAGAACCGCCTCCTCACTTCCACACTAGAAACACCACCACTGCTTGAAGGTACACCCGCTGAATCTCCAATGTATTATTTAGTTACTGGTGGTTGGTTTGATAATATGACTAAAAAGATAAATAATGCTACAATTATTAATCAACTAACGATGTTAATGAGAATATAGAGAGCTTCAGCGACAGAAGGCGAGATAGAGGTTAAAAAAGAAACTAGGAATGATATTATTTGAGCTAATAATAGAATATTTAGTTAGAAAGAAAAGTGCTCGTGCGATTGCAACAGTAGAACTTATTGTTGAAAACGTTTTAAGACGGGGTGAACATAATCAGAGGCAGCATTAATAAAAAGAAAAGAAAGTAAAATGGCCCGAACCGGAAAATTTATTGTTAATAAAGTGGAAAAAATAAAAATTTGTGATCAAAATCAAGAAATAGTATTAAATCGAAAAACAAGCTTAAATAATAATAATAAATTACTATTAACCAGAACACAAAAATTTGAATTTATCCTAACTATATTTAATCGATTACTAATCGGTTTTATAACAATTTATATGCTGTGGATGGGTTTGCGATTAAATTTCGAAGAAATACCGTGGCATGCGGTCTTGTGTACACTCGGAGTATGTACATTCAAATACACATGTGCTTCAGTGAGACGGCGAAAAATGTCTAATGTTCATTTTCATAAGTTTTACTTCTTCTATTACAGTTTGTTTGTTTGATGTCTGAGGGTCTATTGGCACATTATCGTGGCAATGCTTGGACACAATTATGTTATCGTCCCGAGAAGACACGTACGCATTGGATATTGCAATTGTGTGGTTCAGTAATCGGTGTAATCGGTATCGGCATTAAATTATGCCTAGAGGATGTACATTTTCATACTGTGCATGGAATATTAGGTAAGAAGGTATACCATATGTTGTAGGTAGGAGGTGTAAAAATATGTGCATATCTCTTTAATTGCATTAGAACAAAAGAGTATCACATGCTCTCTAATTATGCAACTACAAGAATGTAATGCTTATTTACTTGATAAGAAGTCTACATAGTAAGTAGTTTGGAATTTTTCATTTTTTTTGTTGTAGATTCGTGAAATTGATAATGAAAACAATAAAAATAATTTTAATTCAGTTGAGTTGAAGTACTAATTAAAAAAACAAAAAATCAGGGAATATGCATATTCATTTCTATTCCAATTTCCTTCTGATGGAAATGAAATCGGTAGGGGGTGGGTGAGCAGGTGTTCAACCACGCCTTATTTATCACATAATAATTTTAACATTGTTTTAAACCAGTGGCGGTACGTCCATATAAGCCCAAAAGCCGGGCTTGCCTAAGAATTGTTAACTGAAAATTTGTACAATTTGTTTTAACTGAAAGAATAATTTTCTTTTAAAAATTTTTATTTGTATTACCCTGTTTTTCAATAGCTCGTATATGTACTAATAAAAAATTAAATGTGGATTATATAAAATACACACAAGCATTCATGCTATCGCAGTTCATCAAGTTGGCTTTTACGAGGCTTTTAAAATTTGAAAATGTATGTTTTCATAACATGCTATCTCGTTTATTCTTATAGGAAGTTCAATAGCTTTTTTAGTATGTGCGGTTCCATAAAGAGTAGCAGCATACCAATTTTCTACTACTATGTATGATTTTATATAGATCTGAAAAGCTAGCTTTCAGTTTTTGTTTGGCATTTGGAAAGTATTTACTCCACTTTCTTTTACTACTATTTTTTT
Organism: Toxonevra muliebris; assembly: GCA_963691655.1. NCBI lineage: Eukaryota > Metazoa > Arthropoda > Insecta > Diptera > Pallopteridae > Toxonevra > Toxonevra muliebris. The sequence continues at coordinate 29,085,845 of OY829329.1, forward strand.
GCGCCAATAGTTTTTAGCAGAGTTTCGAACCGATTAAATTTGGGTTCAGGTTCAAGCAAAAAACAACAGTGTGTTCCGGTTCAGGTTCAAATAAAAATTAAGCAAAACAAGGTTTTTCAAATAATAGTTTTACTTATTTACATCCATACATTTAGTTACTTTTCAATTTGGATTTTTTCATTCCGTTGACATTTTCTTATATTTGATAATTTGCATTTTTATTAAAAAGGTTTATATTAAGAGAAATTATCGTTTAGTTTAAAAAATAGTATATCAGTCAACGATTTGTTTTTTAAATGATAGCTTTGCGGAGCATATATCAATTTAAGTCCAAAAATGCCCTTTCTACGTTCACCTGAATTTATATGCTCATTTTGTATTTTTAATGTCAATATTTTAGCACGTCTAAAAACGTTGGTAAAGTCCAAACAGAGCTCCCATATTCCTTCTTCAATGCTTCAATCGGGATCTAGAGCATTCCATCCTTATTGTCAATTTTAGCCTTTTTGGTTTGGTAAAAAAAAATGCACTGGGCTTGCCTCATCAGTAAATGCTAGGCCCGCCACTGTTTTAAACCCGCCCTGCTTTCAAAAAAGTGTGATGCTGAACAACAGAGACCCGATTGCCTGGAAAATGAGATTCAAGCACTAAGCTGATCACCTCAGTTTTTGATTCCGTGAGAGTTCCATCAGATTTTTTGAATGAACACAGTCGGTTTGCTTAACCCTTTTGGTTTCAATACTCCTTCTGCTTTTGTTCTCTCAGCTCAATCCGCAGAGATTGCAATTCCTTGCTCCACCATGGCACAGGAATCTTACCAAGAGACTGAAGTGAGGAAGCGGCACGCTCAAAGCTGATGTGAAGAGCAAAGGTGAGATTTTCCGCCACTGTTTCCAGACCTCGCTTGTTGCGCAGTTCAGGGGATAGAATGAAGCTTATCGAAGCCACTTCTTCTCTAAACTTTCTTATGAGCGGTAAAGAATTAACTTCAACATCATACTGGAATTCGGTATATCTGTGGTCTGTTAGAGAATCGTGTCTGAGGACTTCCAGTTTGCAATTGACTGCACTACAAGGATATACTCTCCTGTTTAAGTTGCAAGAATTTAACTACTATCAGCAATAACAGACTCAGAGCATTCCTCTAGCCATTCCTAGGCAACATAACCGAGATTTCCATTCAATTTGTTAATCTTACTGGCTGGTTCTAGCCAAATGATACAATATGTCTTAGTATATTTTAGTTTTAGTAGACTGTCGTCTAATACTAATTTTGGGTTAATCTACATTTCGATTAATTCAGAAAATCTATTCATACTTCCATTCCAGAACACTGTACCTCCATTTTAGTCGTTACCATATGATTACTTTCCAACTCAACTACATTTTTTCTTACAGGTCTTGCCACACTCACACTACTACTTCTCAGCCTCATCAGCGGTTTAAGTTCATTATATGCAAAAGAATTAAAAGATCATATGCAACCCTTGATCAATAAAACATTTCATAATATAATCGGGTTACTAACATTTGTGCTGGCTATGCTAAGCATGTATTATTCATACGAAACTGATATATTCATTGAATATTCACTGGATGCCGAAAATTATATGGATTTTCGTATTCTATTAAAAATAATGATAATTTTAATATTAATATTGAGTAGTTATGGCCCTTTATGGTGTTTAATATATAGTAAATTATGGAAAAGTTGCTAATGGGCGGGAATGGAGTAAATAAAACACAATTTTTAAATATTTGCTTGGACAGAAAATGTGTGCATTTATTTATAATTTTTTGTTTCGTTTTGTAATAATACTTTTTTGCAATAAAATTGTGAATACATACATGTATGTATGTATATATAAATTAAATAAATATCACTTATAAATATAAAAATAAATAATAAAAAAACATACATATTTAGGGTATTTTAAGTATAAAAATAATTGTCAAAATTATTTGAGATTTTGTTTTGCCATTTTGAAAAAGAAAGCAGATTTGAATTTAAATGTTTTTATAATGTAGTCGTGCAATAATACAGCACTAAAGGCATTTTTAGTAGTACTGAACGATTGTTTTTATTTTCTTTTTGATTATTATTCATTATTTTATGTTTATGTAAATAAGACTTTTTTATGGTTTTAATTATCACTATTTCATTTGAAATGCTAATAGAAATTGTCAATTAGTTTATTTTTGCTTTTTTATTTGTAGTATAAAGTAATCGGATTTGCATTTTTCGGTTCAATTAGAATGCATCACTAACTATAATGAAAAAATGGTTTGTGTACTTGCTAAATGTTTGGACATTGTGGAATTTAGTTTTACGTGTTATTCAAAATAGAAAATTTATTTTCAATCGAAATTGAATGTGTTCACTTGAAACGCCATGAATTCTGGAGTTTTGATTTATAATTTTGAATTTAAACTAATTGCAGAACAATCCTATAAAAATGCTAAATACAATTTGATTGTAGTTTATAGGCAACGAGACCACTATTCTACGTGGGAAAGCCGTATCTGGATTCTAATTCCCACTAAAGAAAAGAAGGTATAATCGCTGAATCGATAATCTACGTAAATGGTTGAAATAATACTAGACAACTACATTGAAGAAGCCAAGATTTTATAATAGTTACTCAGCTGGTAATCGAGTGTGATGAAGAAAATTAATCGAGTAAGCAAGAAATTGTTATAGGTTTAGTAATGTCGGAATTCACTACTAAGGTTATGATTTTAAGCGAATCGATTTCTGACATGAAAAATTATTCCAATTTGAATTTGATGCCACATTCAAAACTGAGTATTATATTAGGCAAATACATAAACCAATAAATCCATTAATAGTTTCTTCTTAAAAAAAGTTTATACTTTTTACTACAAAACCCCACATACAGAAGAATTTATTCAAATTTATCTATCTACCTACCATTTTGTGGAGCGTTTAATAGCAAATGACATAGGAAAAGTTTCAATGTGTTGACGCAATAGCATTATGCGACCTGCACTTCCACCACCACCAATACGACTACGACTATACTGTTGCAATTGCTCAAACGTAACAGTAGCAGTAGAAGGTGCATCACCACAGCAACGTCTGTCATTGCAATAACGACATTTGCTGTTGTAGCTGCTAGCAAAGCAAACATCTTCCTCGTCGTCACAACATCCATCGGCGGCATCCACAGTTTTACTACGTTGATCGTAACGCAAATAGAGAGTCAAACAAATGAACAGCATAAAGAGTAAAGCACATGTGGCACCACTGGCAATGCTGGCACTTTCCAACATTGGACGTGGACGTTTGGGTAGATAGGAACCATCAAGTTCTTTGAAGTCACAACGTGGACCAACAAAACCATTAGCACATTCACAATTATAAATAATGGATTCGCCTATTTTCACAATGAAACAAGTGCCACCGTTTAGACAATACCAAGCATCGTAAGTGCCAGAACATGGGTATGTGGGGAAGTCAACAGTGGGACGTTGAGTTGTTGTAGTGGTTGTTGTGGTCGTTGTTATAGGAATAGTGGTTGGTGGTGTCGCTGCAGACATTGATGAAGATGGACGTGGTTTGGATATAGTGCGACTAGCGCATGCTGCAGCAAAATTTTTTTGCTGTTGTAGCATTAACGAAAATAAAGCACATAAAATTAAAGCAAGAGATGTTAATGAGAACTTATGCTTTAAAGTAGACATTTTTGCTGGTAAGAAAATACTTTAAAATTGGAATGAAAGTTTATAAAGAATACTGAATACTGAGTGTTCTAAAACAAATCAGCTGATTGCTTGAATGTAATTTTAAGTTTTAGTTAATATTTATGTATATAATGCGAGCGTGTTGGTTTCTTGCTTGCTGCTATTTAAATAAACAGAATATAATAATCTTTGATTTTAGTAGCTATTTAGTGTTGATCATTTTGCATTTGGTTTAGATTTTTTCTTTTATACTAACAATATTTGGTATGTGTTTTATGTGAGTGTGTGTGTATGTGATTACAATAATATTTTACTATATTAATTAAAAATAAAAAGAGAAGAAAAAGAGTGTAACAAAAATATTGTAGACAAAATTAAAAAAGTTTGATGTTGAAATCGTATTGAGATATCACAATAGCACAAAATTTAGCAAAAAAAGTTTTTTTTTTTTTTTAAATGATTATTAAAATTAAGTTTTAGTCATAAAAAAAAACAAAGTATTTAAAAAATAGCAATAATTTTCTAATAATTCTCGTTGTCGAAATTTAGTTTCTCGTCGTTGATTGTAGATTGTTGAAGCAAGTAACTTGACTGTTCTTCGGTCTCACCAGCTTGTAGTAACTGCAAAGAGTTATTGTTTTTTCAAAGCGTAACTATGCATGCATAAATAAATTTGTTTCGTTAAGCCGCTTTATATACCTGCGAAATAGATAAAAATAGATTGAATGTATTTTGTTTTTTAAAATAACAGCATATGCGCAGAAGTTTTAGATTTTTTAGTTAGAAATTTGCCAAAAAAAAAAAAAAAAAAAACAAAAAGAAATTAATGAAGCACTCACTCTTCTCTACTAAAAATATATTTTAAAACTACACTTACTCATTAATAAAACTAGTTTTAATGAATTTTTAATTAGTTATAAATGATTTTATGCATAGCAATTGCTCCAATAAAACGAAGTCAGTACTTATTGCAGAGAGCACAAATCAAAGGAATACACATTTTGTAAAGTTACATACGTGTTGGAAACTCAAACTATTCCAAACTTCAAATACTCTCGTACAATGCGATGATTTGATTTGATAAATGTACAAGGATATGCATGCAATTAATACTGTAATTTTAAATTCTTTTTAATAAAGCATGGTTCAAAATTTTAAGGTTTTGAGTTATTGATGCAGAATAAACCGACAATATTTCGGTGATCTGTTTGGAAAAGCAAAATTTTAAAATCTTCTGCAGAATTTCAGAATTTGAGTTATGACGGATTAGTCTCATATGAGCGATACGTAGAAAATACGAAATATGCACCAAATAAACATGAACAATGTAAGCTTCTTGCTAAAGTATCCACGAAATCAAAGAACTATGCACGAAATGAGGTAGTCAAATATTCACGAAATAAATTGAAAAACAATGGACAGAGTCGGAGGCTAAAGTATGCACGAGATAATATGAAAGTATGTATGCAATTAGATGCCAAAAATTAATAAACTCGAAGTAAGTATGCTCGAAATGAGATGGGGATGTATGCACGAAATTAAAGAGCGTAATATGCACGAAGAAATATAACATAGCATACACGACATAACTTGGGGATGCTCATCTAGATGTAAAATATGCCAAAATAATGAAAATATCTTCGATGTGAGAAGGCACAGTATACACGAAAAAATTGCCTAAGAAAAGCTTTTCACTTCATCTTTCGGATTCGGCACACAAATATAACTCGCACAACATGAAGGCATGCGAATATCTCGGTCTAGGCTCTCCATGGGCTGAGGGTAAAAGAAAAAGAACGAAGTTCAAAGATAAATATATAATGTTAAGTATCCACAAGTCAGATGGCAAAGAAGTATGGAGGAAGTTCGAAACGAACGTATGCACGAAACGAGATAGATGCCAAAGTATTCATGAAGGAAAGTGGAAAAGTAAGCACGAAAAGAAACAGCGAAGTATGTACGAATTATGGTGATATGAAAGGATGGACCAAGCTAGATGTCAAATACATATGTGCACATATACAATAGATGGCTTATTATGCTGAAGTATTTCAGATCTTCTTTGTGACAGCAGAATATGAAAATACGGTACTAAAAACCAATTAAAATTGAAAAAAAAAAATTTTATTTGAGAAAGTGGATGCGCTACTCCGAAAAGCGTTATTTAAAAGGATGTTTTACAATGGGTTTGGGATCTTGTAAGGAAAAAACATTTATCTTGCACATAAAGGAATTTCAGATATCTATTCCTATGTAAAATAAGCCGCTTAAGCGAATGGCGTACCCAGTTTCATACAACTAAACCGAAAGCCACTCCTAACGCCTAAAGTGACCATTTGACACATTTTTTTTTACGAATTTTCAAATTCACCCGTTAGGATTTTCCAGATAGCGGTAATTTTTTAAAAATTAAAGTACGTAGGATTGTAGGTAATCCAATTTAGTTTATTTAAAATATAAAAATTTTTCAAATCAAGTTATGTATATTTGAACTAGTAAATTAACTTTTAGTGAAATTATATCGAGTGTCGAGTACAATAAAGTTCACCACTGACAAATGTCGCAAAAAAATTGCAAAAAATAAATCAGACGTTGGAAAAATTGCCAAAATGGGTACGCCATTCGCTTCAGCGGCCTATTTCACATAGGAATAATATCTATTCCTTTATGAGCAAGATAAATGATTTTCCCATACAAAATCCCAAACCTATTGTAAAACATCCTTTAACATCACTCTTTTCGGAGTAGCGCTACAGTTTTCGCAAATTTAATTTTTTTTTTTTCATTTTAATTTGTTTTTGGCAAATTCTGCTGTCACAAGGAAACTCTGAAATACTTTAGCAAAATGTATGGAACAAATAAGCCATCTAATATTCTATGCAAATTTTTATTGCCGAAGTATCCACGAACTAAGACGACAAAGTTTACACTAAGCGAGGTGGCGAAGTATCCAAGAAAAGAGGCAGCAAAGTTTGCACGATGAAAAATGGAAAGCAATCCACGAAGTAAAATAAAAAAGCGTCCACGAAATGTAATAGCCAAGTATACACGAAGCTAGAAGCCAAACTTTGGACGAAGTAACATAGAAAACAATGCACTAATAGTAAGTTGTAGGCAAAGTGCGCTCAAATCATTAAATAAATTATTGATAATTTCTTCAAATAATTATTTATATAACGTTGAATTATCTAGACAAGTACCAAACAACAAATGAAGAGTATATTCAGTTATTGAGCTAGGAAAACCATGAACCATTGAATGTCAATTGAAATAGAATTAACCTGTGAATCATACATTTTTCTAAAATAAACCATTTAGAAATGCAAGAAAATGTAAATAGTTTTGATTGCTCATTTCAACAAACATATCAAGATTTACTCACTGCCAAATAATGCGTCATAAATTACTATTAAATATTAGAGGAAGTTTGACGTAGTAAAACAAAATGTCAATAATGGCATGTGACGCCACTAGTCTGTGTTGAAAGTGTCTGTGCCTGAGTGGATGTGTGTGTTTATGTGAATGTAATTAGTAACTAAATTACATTATTACTCAATATTTAAAAATAAAAAATAAAATTTTTTTTTTTGATTTTAAAGCAGTGACTAATACAATTTTTGTATTGATTGGGAAGGTTTTACGCGTATATGATTAGTTTAAGTGCTTTTTAATAAACAAAAATTCAAATTCACTTTATTGTTTAGTAATGATTTAATACTATGTAGTTTTCACATGACTGTTAATGACCCCGAGTCTTGGAAATTCTGATAAAAAAAAAGGTAGGTTGAAAAACAATATCGCTGCTTAATTTCTTGAAATGCTATAATTTTGTATATTTTTTTTTGGTTTAAAGTTGTCTCCCGTTGATTATCCTAGCTCATCAAAGCTGGCTGTGATATGCGTTGATAATCCATATCACAACCACTTGATGAGGCTTAGATAAGCAACATTTAATGTATTTTTCGATGGGTAAAATATACAAAATCATATGCTTCTGTGAAACACTTTTTTACACTTTATAAATACTATATAGTTTTATGGTATTTTATTGTTATAATGATGAAAATTAATACTCAGCTAAGCTCATCAAAGCTGGCTGTGATATGCGTTATAAAATATAGGCAGCATTTCACAACCACTTTGAGAGTTAAGACAAGTGTATAACTTCTGTAAAGTAATTAACAGTTTATTAATTTCTAAATATTTTATGCACATTTGCTTAAAACACTTTCATAACTTTCACAATCAATTTTTTCACGTATTTTGTTCCGCCATATTTGTAAAAAAAAAAAAAGTTAATAGAAAACACAAACAATTTTTTTATTCTATAATTGAAATCACAAAATAAATTTTATGTATTGGAAGAATGAACGAAACGTAATGTAAGCGCGACGACGAACGTCTTAATTTTAGAATCGCGTCGCTCCTCAAAGCTGGCTGTGATATGAATTTCTAATTAGAAAAAACCAACATTTCGCAGCCACTTTGAAGAATGACACAATTCTTTAAAAACGAAATCCCAGCACAAAACAGCGCAAACACAGCACAAACGTGTACAATTTCGTATGCATATAAAAAATTAACAATTTGATTATTGACAAAAAAGAAAACGAATCTACATATATACCGTACTTATATATAAAACGCAAATTTTTTCACTTTTTTACATTTTGTTTTTGATTTCAACATTTATGCAAAATTAATAACACATCAAAAAACGTGGCAAATATGATAGCAAAATTATTATACATTTTTACTCAAGAGTGATAAGGCTAAGAGACACATACACAAATAAAAAAATATATACATACACACAAAAAAACACAACATTAAAATATGTGTAGGAATCTCAAGCATCTTTCTTTGTAATTTGTGCGGGAACACTTCTAAGAGGATCGTTGAACCAACTCAAATTAACCAAACCGAAAATTCCGGCAAAACTTACAGTATCCATCAAGAAATTTTATACAAGTATCTGTGATTAAAAATACATATGTAAATAAATAAAAACAATAATAATGTAATGAAATTATACAAGGAAACATGAAATATGCATGTAGAAATTATGCAAAATATGCATCATTAAAAAAGATATGGCATCGTGCATATACAACGTATATGTAAGACAAAAATATGCACGAAGAAATTGTTGAAATATGCATTAAAATCAAAATTATGGCCAAATGATTTATAAAACAGTCAAATTATGAAAACTTAAAGTAAATTGATAAATAAATTAATCATGACTTTAAGAGAATATCATCGCTGTAGCCTAGTGGTTAATATACTGGATATCAGGGTGTCCGGGTTCAATGCTCGGCACAGCCAATAATAGAAAATAAAAGTTTTTTAACACGGCACCACCTCTTGGGCGGCAATGGCCAACCTCCAAGGATAAAAATTACTTTTCACGTCGTCGTTCGGGTTCGGTATGAAACTATCGGTCCTTTCCATTTATGTACATAAATATAATTCACATAACATGAATGGATGCGAAAAGCTAGGTCTAGGCCCTCCATGTACTGTTGTGCCATAAAAGAAGAAGAAGATAAGAGGATGAAGTTTACAAGTTTAATACATCGATAACTTAAAATGCCCAAAGTATTGAAATTATGAATAGAAAGCCAAAGTATGCACTCTGAATTTGTAAAACTGTGCGTCTTTGAGTAAAGTATGCATGTGCCTCGAAAGGTAAATGATTAAGCACATAACAATTGATTTGACATTATAAAAAATATCTATGAATTTACTCGCTTCTTTAATCAAAATCTAAGACTAGGCACCAAAAAAGTTTAAGATATGCAGCATAAAACATAGTATGCTCAAGTATCTATAGTTAAAGATGTGTATATAAATAAAGTATGCACGGGTATATTTAAGAAAATTTGATAAGTTGGAAAACGAAAAGGTAGTTTATGTGTTATGCACTCCCTTTTCGAGGTCCAGGTCATATGTAATTATGCAGGAGTATATTTGGGAACATTTGGTAAGTAATTGAAAATAGACAAACTACAATGTGCGTGCATGAAAACATGAAGTACACTCTTAGAAAAAATTAAATATTAAAAACATGTATCAAAATATAAATATGCCAAAATATGATTTGGAAAATATGCAGGCAATTCAAAGGAAAAATTAGATATGCACGTAGAAACAATGAAATATTCATTGTAAAATAGATATGCACGAGTAAGTTTGATCATAAAATCCTCAAATATTAAGAAAACAAAAGTGTTGCGCATGATTCAATTGCAAAAATATGCATAATAGCACAAAATATGCACACGAAAAGAAGAGTATTTTGATACGATAAAAACATGAAATATGCACGAACAACCAAATATTGACTCTTTATACTCATATTTAGTCAAATTTAATGAGTTTGGTTGAATTGGGTTAGTAAAAACTGCAGCCACTTCAAAGATATGCTTAAGTCTGAAAATCTAATTTCGAGTAAATATGTTTTGAAGTTAAAGTGATTGGTTGCCACTCTATGAAAGCGAATATTTTTCTTTTTTTATAACTTTTTTTTTTAAAAAACATTGAATTTCGGGAATTTCACGATAACATTTATAACTCAATTCTGTCTTAAGTCGACTTAAGCGTTTATTGTTTTTGACCACAGAAATGTATAGCTTAAATTTTATTATTTAAAACTGATAACAATTTCATCAGCAACACAAAGCATCAACCATCATGTGTCATCATCAAAAATCAACATCATACAATTTCTTTTTATCACACACCCGCCGTAGTAGTAAAAAACAAACAACAAATCCACCCAAATATTTAAAATTAAGAAAAGCTCAATGTCCGCATGTCTCCAAGATTCTTCATATATACACAATCAATGTATGAATATTTCTTTTTGCTTAATGATAATTTGTAAAATATGAAATAATTTATTTCCAGTTGATTAGCAATGAATTGAATTGAAACGACGACAAGAAATCAATGAATAAATATTAAAAAATAATAATATTTCATCGTACCACCATAATGTCGCCTGCCTGCCTTCGATATCATTAGCGCCGGCGACAAGATTTTTTTTTCGGAAAAATTTCATACATGCACGAAATATTTACTGTTTAATTTAACACAATTTGAAATTTCGTTAATTTGTGTTGATTATATTAATTTTTCGTTGGTTTCTCTTTTTTTTTTTTGTTGTTGTTTGTTTGTATGCACAAAGTTCATATTTGACAAAATATCGTTTCGGTTTTTTGAATGAAACGCAGATTTCAGATTTCACAAATACAAATTTTTATATATAATAAACACAAAAAGTAGAAGAAAAAACTAAAACAAAGTTGAATAACCAAATTACTTGAATGATCTCGTTTGCGCGTAGGTCAAGATCGAACGTTTGGTTTTTTTTTTTTTTTTTGTTTAGCGATTTTTCGTTTTTTTGTACTCCTGTTGCGAAAAATGTCAAGACATTTTATTTTGAACTTTTCATTTTATTGTTTAAGCGTGCAATATTTCTCTTTTAACCTGTGGCCAAAGTGAAAATATTGTGGTTAGTTTTGAATAACAAACATTTTTTTGTTATTTTCAAGAATATTTACGCTTAAAAGTATGCACTAAAAGTATTCGTGACTAAAGATTATATTATAAATACAAATGAAAAATTTATATAGCGGGTGGTAGCGGGTTTTTAGTAAATTGACCACTTTCATATATTTCAGTACGAGGAAAACATTTTCCATATGATCCTCAAAAGAGAACTACCATTCGATTTGTTTTAAAGTAGTAAAGAGTCATGATAGTGTCAAGTCAGTTTAATCTCATGCTCTATCGGACTTTCACCTTCTAATTTGTACTAAACTCAACTGTAAATGAGAGAAACAAAGAAATAATGAGAAAGCTTCTTAACCCGGTTGTACTTAGAAGATATTGGAGAGCAAAAATAAAATCTATATGTGATGAAAATTTTATACGCCACCCACATACATTCAGGATAACCATAATTCTACTGTATCACTGTGTCAGATATGGAAACTTAAATTTTATGCTTGTCTTCAATGATGAAATGTAACGGAAGTTTTAATAAAAAATAAAAAAAAAAAAAACAGTGAAATTTTAAGAAGGCGCGGCAACGACTGACAAAACGCCAACAAAAACGACAATTATACACAATAACACGCTCGTGTTGACAAATTTCGTATTAATGAATGAATGTGTTGTTGGTGAATGAATGTATGCACGAACTCACCACACAGCCAAACATAAGCCCCGAAAAAAAACTACATACGCACTAAAAAACAAAACAGATATACACAAATCGTATTGGTGTTAAATCAAAAACATAGCGAAATACAGATCAAACAGAAACAAAATGGAGGGGAGTGAGAACAGTTCAACTTCAAATTGAGTTCAATAATTTTGGATAGTGAAGAGTTAGAGAGAGAGAGAGAGAGCAACCGACCAGTAAACTGCACTGAATATCTCTTTTTATTTTAGTATATGCCACAAGCATAACCAATACAAAAACAACAAAAATGAAATGAAGTCTAAATTGTATGAATAAAAAATATATTTCAAAAAAATTTAGATCACAAGTAGTGAGACTGATATAAAAGGCGGGAGAGACAGAAAGAGAGAAACGAAAAGTGTAAAATATGTAATACAAATATGACGCTACGCTACAATGTTGGATGTATACAAAAAACAACTAAAAAACCTAAATTAAGTTGTTTTGAACAAATGCAAAAACCACGCTTACACACATAAACATACAACACAGATATAAATAAAATATAAAAAAAAAGAGAAAAACAAGATGAAAAATGTTGAGAAAGAAATCAAACTACTGCTTGCACTTTTTTTGGAGCGCACGCACACTTATACACCACTAAAAACATCATCAATGCCAACTAACACATACCCAGAAAGCTCTTTTTGAGAAATATAATTTCAAGATGTGTTGTTGTTGCTATTTGCCGTACGTACTATTTTTGATATACATATATAACTCGATGTCGTATGTGAGATACTTGTCGGCTTACGTACACTTTAATGTTGATAATGATGATGGCATACAACACTGTACAATATTTTTGTTGTTGTTTATGATTTGAGTTCGTTCGGTTTCATTCTTGACTCTCAACTAAACTACAGCAACAACACAGTAGGTACTCGTGCAATGGTGTTATTGTTATTGAAAGCCGATTTCTTTTGTTGGTATCGCTTGTTCGCGGTCATCGATCCACGCGAATGTTTGGAAAAACTGCAAAGACAAAGAGGAAATGCAATTAAAAATAGGTGGAATAGAAAATAAAAATAGTTGAGAATATACAAACATAGAAAGGGCCGAATTCGCCAAGTTAATTGCTTTGCTTAATTATACAATTTATATTAACCCTGAAAAGGGTGGTTATATGAAAGTTTTTAAAAATATATAAAACAAAATTGAATTAGTTTATAAATTGATCACTTAGAAATTTTAAAATCAGCAAAGCAAATCAAATGCTCTTTCATACGAAAAAAACTAGCTATGAAAAAGGGGACGGCCGCCCTGTAGAATTCATACATGAAGAAAAGTAGCAACACAACATAGAAAAACAATAACAACGGAAAACCGAAGCAACACAAAAATAAACAATAACAACGTTAGCTTTGCTGCTGCTGCTGCTGCCATCAATATTGCATATTTTCCCTCCAAAAACCCAAACAGAGAGTTTGAGAAAAAATAATGGGATTGAGCAGAAATCAACAGCAACAATAACAACCACTAATAATAACAATAACAACAAAAAGGTAAGTAAGTTGGTTGAAATTGGAATAGCAAATATGGAAATGAATGCAAAAAAAATACAACCACAACTCAACCACAATACAAAAACAACAAAATGTTGTGATGTTTTTAATATGGGGAGCACAGCAATGTGAGTGCAGAGAGTAGTGAGACTCTGACTGACAACAGAGTGAAATGGAAGCTTACAGCAGTGGCATATGGAGTGAAAAAACCAAAAGGTAAACAACAACAAGAAGCAGCAATATCAACAACACAACAAAACAGAAAACACATAAAATATGGATGCAAATAAAAAAGGCAGTAACAAAACAAAACAAAATATGGAGACTTACGTACTCTGTAGTAGGTATAGGACCTCCTTACGGCAGAAATAATTAAAAACTAATGCAAGAAAGCTGCAAAAAAAAATCTTAATTAGAGCGCACGCACAAAACAATTGATTTTATAGAAAAAAATCCCAAATCCCTTCACCTAGAATCCCATAATGGTTTTAGGTATTATTTACTCCTACCCCAAGAACTTACAAATTTAAAAACCGATAATAATTTATAAATACAAAAAATAATAAAGAACGTGGAACAGGATTCGTCCATGCTTTGAAGGCGATATATGTATGCGTATACAATACACAAAAGAGACAGAAGACAGTGGCAGACAACACAAGACACAAACAAGAAAAAAAAAAAAGTTAATGCGGCATCCTAAGGAGAAGGTTGTGGCAAAGACAGACAGATAAATAACACGAGATAAAAATAGAGAAGTATCACACAGACTAACACAAGATCGGAGGAAGGACAAAATACAGTAGAAAAACGATGCTCTGATGCTCTTAAAAATAACAAATCAAAAGTAAACATGTATATCGAGAGAATATAAGAACCAACATGATTCTTCTACCTTTTCCCTCCACCAGAAACACTTTAAGTGGAAAAAAGACAAGCGGAATTATTTAAATTTTACCGGTTTTTTGTGTAGGTTTCAACATAACAGCGAAGCATAAGAAAACCAAAAACACGATTTTTTGTTGATGTTTTTTGTATTGAATTTGGTTGTTTAGTAGTAGGAATTTGTGGTGTGTGTATAGAGTGCAAAAGAGTTTGCGAATTTTAAGCGCGCTTTCTGGAATGTTGTTAAGAATTCTTAGAATTCTTCAGCAGCGCGCAAGGGACGAAGAAACACGACCGACGCGAGTAACGCGTCTTTTTATGTTAGTATCGAGTTCAAGCACACTACCACCACACCACACTATTGGTGGCTAAAAAGCAAAACGAAGCTAAAAGAAGAAGAAAGCAATAACAAAATCAAAAATATTTATACTTCTACTTTATCATCCTTTTTGAAACTGACATGGTATGCATGTTAAAAATCGTGCGTTGGTTTATTAACAACATAGTGTAATAACAACAACAAATATTGTTTGTTAAATGAATACAATTTGACGACGACAATGATAATAATGAACATAACGAATTGGTTGGTTAATGTTGTATGTTTCATCATCATGGTTGATGATGAAGTGGCACTCACAGGCACAAGTGTAGAGTGTAAGGAAATGAAACGCGTTAAAACGATTTAACGGTTATTTTTATATACATATATATATACTTCTTGCACGTTTTCATATTTGCAAAGTTGGTTGGCTAATTTGGCTTGGAACTTTGAAAACGTGTTTATTGGAATTTACGAATTCCTCTTTTTTTTCCTTTTTTTGCATAATGTGTGGGAAAGAATTTTTACAAATGTGTATGGGCATAGTTATATTAGCATTGAAAGAAAATAATTATAAAGTAAAATAAAATACTGTATTCTTTTATAATTTGAGACAATGTGGTTGGTATATAGATATGATTTATGGGATATATATGGATTCCCATAAATTATATGCGAAGAGATTAAAAGCCCTGCGCCCCCTCCAAAAATTTGTTTATGAAGTTGTTGTTTCGGTTTCAAATTCAAACTTACGCTCTTAAACTACAACGAATTTGTACATACATATCGAAATAAAATATACGAATTAAGAGATGGGGGCGCATATATTTTATATCGTTATAAAAACGAAATAAAATTTAATTTTATTTTATGTTAGCCACAAAACTACGAGTCCGGAGATAGTTTTCTGATCAAAATTAGCCCTACGTAGACCCCAAAAATTGTGTTCCGTCTCTAGGCGAACACCAATTTGATAATTCAGTACAACAAGTTTTACAGGTAAAAACAAACAAAAATATATACATAGCGAATTTAGAAATTTATTGCACATACTTACACTATAATCCCAGAAATTTTAGTTTTTAGTCTAAAATCTTCAGAAATTCCTCGGTTAATTGCATCCCCATTTTAATCAGTGCATTGCATCGCATTTTAAGAACAATAATTTTTTCGAACCTTCAACCACTTTTTCAAATGCGTTTGCATTTAAGTAGACCTGCCCGCCTGTAGACAATCATATGCACTAGAGGGTTAATATGTACTATTTCGTTTTTATTTTTTTCAAATGCGAAATTCGCAAGAAAAGTGAAAATATAAATACATATCGCATAATGTACTTCCAAAGGGGCTCAACTCAAAATTAAAAATTTTTTAAGAAACGATAAAAAAAACGATTTTGCTTACCTATGAATGCATATTTAATGTGATGATATATTTTTTCCATAAAACACATTTCTATAAGTATCCATAGGTATTCAAAACATTCCTTCCTTTTTTCGGGTTTTATTTGGATGGGATTGATGTCGCTATTTACCCATGAATGATTTATTTCTCTTTTACATCGTTAATTTATTTTTCTTCTTACTTCTCGATTAATGAAGAGTTCGTGATTGTTCTTCCGTGGATGAAACATAGTTCAATATAGTTCTGGTGTTGCCAAATTTTTTACTACGTTTTGGATTTTTAAAACTTTTTTCTTTCGAGACAAATATAGCATGGTTCTTCAAAACTTAACTGCCGCTTTACTTTGCTTTGAGTTATGTCAATAGGTGAAAATAGTTTAGAACAACGGTACCATGGAAATATTTTTGTACAATGGAATATTTATGTAAGTTTTTTGCAGAAATACCTATAAACCACTTTGTCCCATATATCTAATTCGCTCACTGCATGTAACTTTAATAAGTATGAATATGGAAAAACTAAGGTTTAGCTCACAAAAGGCTCTGCCGTGAAAAATAGTTTATGCTCGCTAGTTATCTTCAAGAAGCATTTCTTTTCAAACGTAAATTTAATTTATTTACCAACAGCAAAACAATTGAGAAAACAGAATATCAGAAATAGTTGTGCGGTGAACTAAAAATAATAAAAACTAGCTACAAACAAACAGAAAACAAAAAAGCACGAAATCTCCCTCTAGTTATTTAGTACGAGGTGCATTAACATGATAACTTTCTTTTTCAATTATAATTACAATTTTTAAATAGTTTTTTCTTTTTAAATAAAAAGAAAAAGATTATGAGAAGAAATGAAATATGTACACAACAAAAACATCAACAAGAAAAACCACACACGCGATATTATTGTAAATGAGTAATACAAAAACAAACAAAATTCTTAAACGTAGGCACCACACTGCTGCAGAAAATAATGCACAAATAAAAGGGAGTAAAATGAGTATTGAAAATCGCACAAATAAAAACAATACGACGGCAACACGCAACCACCACTGAAACGAAAAAAATGGCAACACTATTCCACAATTTCAAAGTGAGTGGTGAGCGCGATCGCGCACAAAGCAGCAACAGTAGTAGCGAAAAAATGAAAACGCAACTAAACTTGTGGCGCTGTGAATTGCAACTGCAACATAAAAATCGGCGGCGTAAAAAAATGTGAACGGAAAAAACTACGCTGCAATAGCAAGTTGAAGAATAAAAAACAGAAATAAAAAGAAAAAAAAAACACAAACAACAACTAAGCTCCACAACTCTGTTGCTAACAATTTTTATTTTGCGAGCCTAT
Organism: Toxonevra muliebris; assembly: GCA_963691655.1. Taxonomy (NCBI): domain Eukaryota; kingdom Metazoa; phylum Arthropoda; class Insecta; order Diptera; family Pallopteridae; genus Toxonevra; species Toxonevra muliebris. Next base: position 29,103,258 of record OY829329.1, read on the forward strand.
TTTGTTTTTTTTTTTCAACAAAAAAAACAAAAAACAAAAAGCATGTAAGTAGGCACGCAGACAGGCAAAGTAGACGGACACCAGTAGAGGCACAGCAAGCAAGGCAACTTCTTAATGCCACCTTAGTTGCAGCCGCAATTGAACGAACAGCAATAACATGTTATTGACTTTATTCTCAAAGAGCGAGCTTAGTAGTATATGTGTGTTCATGTATGGCAGCAGCAGGAGCATGTGAAAAGAGTTGAAAAAGAAGAATCGATAGTAGCTGAAAACAACAAAATTCAATACAATGTGGTTTATGTTGTTCTTGAGTACCCTAATACACACACACGCACACAAACATATAAATCTGCAATTTTATAAATAAATGCACAGCATAAGCAGCAGGCAGAAAAATAAGGAATTTTTTCCAGGAACGTAAACAACAACATCAACACACCATAAAAAAGGTTTCTTTGATAAATGAGAACAAGAACAAAATCAAGGCGTCGCACAGCTAAACAAAAAATGAAGCTAAATTTTTCGCGCCAAAATTCAAAACGTAAACAACATGTAGCCAGACAGAGTTGTTGCTGTTGAGGTAAGTGCATAGATTGTTGTCTTAACGTTAAGTGCCAAAATCCTTGCTGTTGTTAATAATTTATAATATTCCCATGCATATCCAGACATGGCGTACTATGTTGTTTTTGATTAAATTAATGATTTAAGTTCAAGAAACGCGCACCGCGCTTCCAGCTAAACCAAGCACGAGATAAGTATCGTTTCTCTTGATCACACAAGATAAAGTGCTGCATATTTATATAGAAGAAATGGATAAAAATAATAAAAACTGAACGGAAGTAGCACTTTTAGTTTTTTTTTTTAAGGAATTTAAAATTTTGGGCGCAAATTTTGTATGCAAACACTGAAGGTCAGTGTCTAACAGAAAGAACATGAAAGTTATCAACTTGGTTAATACACAAAAGGTGGACAAAAGTCTTTCCTATACATTGGATGTAAGGCCAAAATATTGATATATATAAACAGAAAATATCATCACTCTGCTCAAACTAAAAACTAGGTAAAAAATGCATTTATCAGAGCCCTAACCACCACAATAATTTGAAGATTAGTGCTCTCTATCTGTAAATGCTTTGAGCCTAAACGAAGCCAATTAATACGATAATTATTCGAGACGCAAACCGAAATTCCTTCTCCAATATGCTACGCTTTGAAAATCAGAACAAAAATAAGGTACCTACTAGAACCGCCATAAAAAAATCTCAAATAGGCTTAACTAAAAAATAAATAATACGAACGTGTTGCAAGTGAGCAAAACTAAAAGACTCGAGACAACAGCAACAACAACAATAATAACAACGACCGCGACGACGACAACAGACAACGACGACATTAGGGCGTTGAACCAAACATAGAAAAAAGTAGTAGAGGGGAAAAATATATATACGTATATTTAAAACTTTTATGTATTTTCCCCCTCTTCTGCTTTACTCAAATACAACAAAAAAAAGAACATACACAAATACGTCTGCGTAAATGATGGGGCGAACTCAAAGCTACAACAACAAACGAGTGGCTAGAACACGACAACGACGACATTGGCAAACAGTAATAATAATAATAGTAGTAGTAGTAAAAGAAAACAGAGGGGCTATATGACAAAAAGCAAGGGGAAAAACAAAAACAAAATATGAAAATGAGAAAAAGCGGCGCGCCGGTGTGAATGAAAATGCATTACAACACAGTAATGCAATATAAACGGAGAGCGAGAGTAATGTGAAGCTAAGGGAGATGAATGTAAGGTATTGCCAGCTTTAAGCGATAACATAAAATAAGTTTTGGCATGCAAAGTATGCAGAAACAGTAGCATGAAAGAGAGGATATGGGGGGAATAGTAAGGACATAGAAAACCGACAAATTAAAAAAATCTAAATTAATAGGTATATGTATCTTAGAAAGAAGTCATGGAAAAAGTAAGCAGCAGGAACCAATAATTTAATTCTTTACCTAATTTTTACCAAATAATTTGCACAAACACGAGGGCGCAGGATGAATTAACGATTATTTTATTTTTTATTCTAAAAAACTGTGTTCTTTAAATGCTGAACAAAGTAACAAATATTTTATTACTTCTCGTTTCACAATACACAATACAAAAGCCAAAGAAAAATTAAATGAAACTCAAAAACTACATATATAACTAGTGAGGCAAAAGATACAGTAATGTTGTGAAAAGCACACAAAAACTTGCTTAATGTTATAAAACGATAAACAGCAAACAAACAACAATTGCAATGTTGATGATGACGACAACGACCAACCGGCCACTAATTCGACCGTCGTGTTATTTTTAAGGTCATTCTCATTGTCGTTTGCGCAAAAATTTTCTCTATTCTACTGCTTTTCTTTTTCTAACTACAACTATGCACAATAACTACTTCTACTACGACGAAGCCAACCATTTGAATCGGTTTAGTCTGGTCGTACATGGACGAATTATGTAGACGACACCGACTACGTATAATAGTATTAGACGAAGATGATGACGATATTAGATAAGCGTCGTCGTCGGTGGATGTTCTCTTGTGTTATAGGCCGAGGCAGCAAGTGTAATTTTGTGATTAAACAAAAAGGGCTTGCAAGAAATTTTAATTAACATTTTTCTTTTTATTGGGGGTCAGTTTGGTTGCGGTTAATTAAAAATAGGAAATGCGCAAATGTCACTAAAGAGAGCTTATATAAAAAATTAAAATGGTTATTAGGATCGGAAGAGAGAAGTTTTTATCGAAATTATAAAGATATCAAACAAATTTTTTTTTTTGCAAATTAAATAATGATGTTTTAAGAATTTTTCCTGAGTTGAGCATGCACGTCAATGCAGAAAGGTTAAATGGTCTGGGGTTGCATTAAAAAAAAGATTCCCTTAACCCATTAACTCCTAATGATGCGTATACGCACAACAAAGAAGTATATTTTAATGCAGATAAAAAGTTACCGGAACACGTAATTGCTATCACAGTTATTCTAACGCGAAGAGAGAAAATTAAAAAAAATATAAAAAATTCGATAATACCATTTGCTGTTTGAATTTGTGACGATAAAGACGTGTGATTGAAGATTGACTTAATGGGTTAACTTAATGCAAGACACTGTTAACATCGAAATTACAGTACACTCGCACTATAACTCCACTGTATCTTACGACGTGATTATTTATGACAAATAAGAGGATTCACGACAACTGAGTGGATTAAACTAAAAAAAAGATACTGTACATTTTCTACAAAAGTTTGCACCTCTCCCTCTATGGTTATCTTAGTGAAATATAATATTGCACCACACAAAGAATTGGTTAATTTTCCATGAAATACTTTCCCTCATTTATTTCTTCAATTTCTAAGAATTCATGTTTCCGAAGTCTGACTTCTATGATAATTCATCTTAATTTTCTGTGCCTTCCGGTTTACAAGATTTTGCTTTTTTTTTAGTTTTGTCGGCTTTTTCCCCTTCTCTAATTTTGTTTTTTGTTATACCGAGTAACTACTCCCCTATTTTGAGCAAGATAAATTCTCGTCTATGAGAGTAAATCTCTTGCCGTTTTCTCAAGTGAAATAGGAAAATAGCTTTCTGTTAAATTTAAAATTGGTTGAATATCTTTTTAGGGGTTTTTATAGTTTTCCAGCTTGTTTGTCATTGCTCCTGTCGATTTTCTGATTTCCGTTTAAATATTTTGATTTATCATGCAAGTGTATACGTATGTGTATGTTATGCGAACACGCCTAGGAATCTGCGCAAATATACAAAAAAAACACACACACACACGCATATGCTACATATGTATGTAAACGCATTTAGTGTGTGATTATTAAAATCAATCAAGTTGGGAATTGAAGAATAAAAAATTTCAGGAATTTAATTTTTTCAGTTTTTTTGTTTTCCTTTTTGCTGAAGGCATTAATATGTGTGTGTGTGTGTGGGTTCTCGTTTATTTCTTTTCTCCTTTTTAATACTGCTGCATTCCGTTCCATATACAATACCAAAAAAAGAAAGCAAAAAGTTTATCCTACCATTTAATTCAAAAGTAGCGATTTGTGTTATTAGTTACTTCTATTTCTGCTCTCAATACCGGAAAAACGAAATTTTAAACGAATTGAAGCGGCTAATTTATTAGTTTCTGAAGAATATCACGGGAAAATAACTTGAATTATGCTTCCAAAGACATATCAAAGCGGTCATTGTAAAAAGTTTGCTAAAAATGGGAAACAAAATTATTTAGAAATTTGTGATTCAAGTAAAAAATATATAAAATACTTTCCATGAATGTAAACTTTTAACTTAAGTTTTTCAAAACAACTACTCTAATTTGTTTAAAGTCAAAAACAAATATAGAAATGATACATAATAGCTGCTGTTTTAACCACACCCCTTAGATTAAATATATGTTAATTCAACTACATATATTCCAAATTTTTAACCATTTATGTGGGCGTATGTTTTACACTGACAAATTTCTTGAAAAAAAAAAGCTGAGCTGTGAAACGTAACAAGTTGCATTTTTTTCACTCTCCTCCATTATTTTCATTATGTAAATACAAAAATTGAACATACATTCTATTTTTTCTCTATTTCCAACATTCTTCTTGTGCCATATCGAATATTTCAGTTCAGCCATTTATCCAACACTGGCGGTGAAGGTGAGGTACACCCATCGATATTGTACCGTTGTTTGTCGTTAGCTTCTTCATTTTATGACATTCCATTTGACTTTGTTGCTTTTTTATTACACTTTTTTCTATTCTATTTCTATAATTTTTTCCACTATATACAGTTGCACACTTTTGTGATATTTTTCATTTAAAATGTTGCTTCTTTACCATCGAAGTTGTCGTCTGCCTCTTTTGCTTCTATCGTCCCCTCCTTCTTCCCATATTAATGGTACAAACACACACATAACATTGATCGATTTTAAAATGGGTTGTTGAACCTGAACCACCAACCTCATGTATACTTATAACTGCAGCAGCATACTTATAGATGAGTTAACTTTTTCTATATGTTGTGTTTGTTGCTATTGCTGCATACCATCACAACATTTACACCACCAATTTGCCTACTATTCTCGCACTATAGTCATCCATCTATCTACTTCAACATCATTGTAAGCGCACTCTTTCTCATCATGCAATGAGCTTTACTGTTGTGTTGTTGTAATTGTTGGTCGTAATCGTCTTTTAACACTTGTCATTTGATGCCGGTGCCGTTTTTATTACCATAACCATCGTCGTCTTCACCACCATTCATCGTTGTTGGTGACATTTGTAGTATGCTTGATGATGACTTGATACGAGTCTGGTTTTCGTTGGTTGGTTTTTCATGTTCCAGCAAAAAATTTATTTTCCGTACTGAATCTTTTACTCTTTGACATTCTTCACGCCCATCGACGCTCCTTTGACATACTATTTTAGCTCCCTTTGCTCATCCTTTTGCTCCGTTACTCTTTACTTCGTGTTGACTGCATATATAAACAAGCATGCAGCTGCTCTCCCACTTCCTATCTCTTTTTTTCGTAATGTTTTCGCTCTTGTAATTAGTTTAGTTATAACTTTATTTACAGTTCTCCTCCCCAATAACTTCCTTCCTATATTTTACCTCCTTCCTTTTTATAGAACTAAATGGTTTGTGTAGAAAATATGGAGCGCGTGTACTGCTCTGAATTTGAAAATTGATTTGTGACTGTCATCATCATCATCATGATCATCATTGTTGTCGTTAGTCAGCATCAAGTGTGAAAATTGTGCAGCGTGTTTCGTATGATATACTCGTATTCATGAAAAGATAGTGAGTTTTCATTGCGATAGTATCCATATCCACCACAACCATCACCAAGGTGCATTTAAATTAGGTTTTCAAAGTTGTCTTATTTTATTGAAGGAAGTTTGAATTTTGTAAACCTTTTAAGTTTTTTTTTTTATTAGTTTCATAATTAGATTTTCATATTTTTAATGAGATTTTAATTTGATTTTGTGCCACTGTAGTAGAAAATAGTAATAACTGGTATATTTGGTATGGAGACGAAAAGTTTTAGTAGTATGGGGCTTGCCTTTATTTTGAAGCTTTAGGAGGTTTATTAAAATATTTAAGGAGACGGCCGAAATAAGGAGCAACACATTTTTTTTTTTCAAAATAAGTTTATGTTGCTGTCATGTAAATCTATGCCAATAGTTTCTAACCGTGGTTCATGATTTCTGTATAAAAACAGCAGTACAAGAAATCGTTTGTTGGGGGAAAATGATAAAATTTCATGAATCAAGTCCATACAAATGCAAGAAAAAACGATCGTACAAATGAACGTAGCAATTTTCAAAAAATTTATATTAGAGTAATGAGAAACTTTCTTTTGGGTCAGATTTACCGCTATTTAAAACACTTTCCTTATCGGAATTTAATAATTTCTCAAATTCTTCAGCTTTAGATTTCTAAAAAGTCATTAAAAAACTTGCTCATGTTATCTTATTCATAACGCGTTTATTCATTACTTAACATATTCATAGTGTTTGTTATTATTGTCTGTAAGGAATTTATTCCATTGACTAAATCAAATAAATAAAATAGATAAATATATTTCATTCTCATTTCGTCCCAACACTACTTAACTTAATTCTTTCATTCTCAATGCTGCGTATAAGCAACGTTCACTTTGCAGAAATCAACAGATTTTTCTTGCAGGTTTCTTAAAACAAATATTTTTGACTGTTCAATATCATTTTCTTCAGCACATTTGATGCCCATGAATAACCTCAGGAAGCAAGGAGCAAACGTAAATTTGTTCTTTAGCAAGATCGGGTATACAAAATAAGAACATTTCGTAGTAAGAAAAAATGCAACCGTGTGAATACAAGGCGACGACGACTTATTTTTTATATATTATACATAACTTTAAGTCAGCGAAAAAAAAAAAGAAATCAAAATCGTGGCATCGTGATGCATCGCCAAAATAGAATATTTTCTATTTATTTATGTCATGATGTCAACCCTCTTACTCTTTCATATTTTTAAAAATTTGTAAAGTAATGCCAAATTTTCAGCAGAAAAATTTTAGAGATTTCATATTTGTTACTTTTGTATGTAAACATTTTAATTAAAATGCCAAAACAATCGCCGTCGTCTTGTTTATTTGCAACCGTTTCGTCGTCAGTGGTAGTCGCCCCAATTATATTCGTGCTCTAAGTCTTAAAAGATAGCTGCCTGATTCATCTCTTTATCTCTCCATTTCCATGCAACCGAGCAATCTAGTGCGTGGAGACTCCATGACTGGTAAAAAAAAAACAACTCTAATTGTTCTCGCACATAGCCGAAGCAGTGGCGGTACGTCCATATAAGTCCAAAAACCGGACTTGCTTAAGAATTGGTAACTGAAAATTTCTACGATATGTATTTACAAAATTACTTTACTTACTTACTTTTGTTTTGACTGAAAGAATAATTTCCTTTTAAAATTTTTATTTGTATTGCCCTGTTTTTCAATAGCTAGTATATGTACCAAAAACAAATTAAATGTGGATTATGTAGAATCCACACAAGCATTCATGCTATCGCAGTTCATATAGTTGGCTTTTAAAATGCATGCTATCTCGCTTATTCTAATAGGAAGTTCAATAGCTTTTTTAGTATGTGCAGTTCTAAAAAAAAAAAGTAGCAGCATACCAATTTTCTATGATTTTATATAGAACCTAAAAGCTGTAATTTGGCAAGTATTTGCTCCACTTTCTTTTACTCCTATATTTTTGCGCCATTGAGATTTTAGCAGAGTTTCGAACCGGATAAATTTGGGTTCGAGTTGAGGTTTTTCAAATATTTAATACATTTGTTTATTTACATGCATCAATACATTTAGTTAGCAATTTGTATTTTTTCATTCCGTTGACATTTTCTTGTATTTGATAATTTGCACTTTTATTAAACATTTAATAAGGTTTATATTAAGGAAAATTATTGTTTAGTTTAACAAATAGTATATATATTAACGATTTGTTTTTTAGATATCTTTGCGGAGCCAATATCAATTTTAATCCAAAAAATGCTCTTTCTACTTTCACCTCCTGAATTTATATGCTCATTTTGTATTTTTAATGTTAATATTTTAACACATCTAAAAACGTTAGTAAAGTCCAAACACATCTCCCATTTTACTTCTTCAATGCTTAAATCGGGATCTAGAACATTATCACAGTACGTTTTATATTTCCACAGGCGCTCCAATACATCAAACGTCGAATTCCAACCTTATTGCCAATTTTAGCCTTTTTGGTTTGGGAAAAAATTTACTGGGCTTGCCTCATCTGTAAATGCTAGGCACGCCACTGATCTGAAGTATAGCTCAGTTCAACAGTTCGATATTTATATTCGCATGAGAAAATATCTCATGGCACGTCCTTAAATCGAAAAGAGACCAAAAACCTCTGAATTAAGTGAAAAGAGCGGTAATCAGGTACAAACAGTGAAAAAGTAAAGGTATCCACCAATAATGCAACAAGAACAAAACAAATGTCGAGAAATATCTGTACAAAGAAAAACAGGAAAATGAAAATGAGTATTAAAGCAAACTCGTTTTAGTTGCTGCCGTTGCATGCATTTTTCAATGTTTGCAACTGTACAAACGACAACAACGAGTTGTTATTGTTTTTCTTACTGAAGCGAATGAACTACAGACAAACTGACAGACAAATATACGAAACGACCACTAAAGAATAACAACCACAGACAGACATAGGCGGCGGATGTCGCCGCCAACGTCGCTGTAACATCGACAACAGAAGGCAGCCAATGCTGCAACACCAAATCAACAACGACGGTTACTGCCGCCTGCCATTCACTCACATGGATGGATGGGAACGCAGCATATTTTTCGAAAAAATTAAATTCACGTACAGTACACAACAAACTACTACACCACCACTAACTATACTTGATTCAGTTAAAAGAAAAAAAAAAAACAAAATATTGTATGCTATGCGGCGGCGATGCTGCTCTCTCTGCTATATGTTGCCTTTTACAAAAAAAAAAAAAAAAAAAAAAAGAGAGCGAGAGCTTGACTCAATTAAATGATTAGAGTGAGTGAGAGAGTGTGGGGATTAAATGAGCACAAGTCACAATGACAACGACCGCAATAACAAACAACAACAGGCAGCAGCAGCAGCAGGAACACAACATAAATGCAGGAAAATGAAATTAAAAGAAAAGACAGTAACAAACATGTTGTCGAAGATGAAGAAAAGAATACCAAAACACGTTAAAAATAAGATACAACATAAGAAAAGAAACATTTATACAGGAAATGGAATTTACAAATAAACCAAAAAAAGAGGAAAAAAAAAAGCAAATGCATATCGGCAACGACCAACGAGACTTGAGTTTACGAAGTCAACACACACACACACACACATATGAACGTAGCAAAGAAACCCAGTGAAGCCAATGGATGGAGCATTTCAGATGTAGTTGCAAATCTTATAACGCTGATTTATTAAACTATTTGGCTATGGGTGGAGTAAATACTGCGGAATCGGCTGCTATTGATATTCATTTTAGCATGTCGAAAGACAAGGCAGCCAAGTGCCTCAAAGCGGTGTTCAAAATATTTTACTTTAAATATTTAAATATTTTATTTGAATTTATATACAGATAAGCCGAAGCCTCACGAACTCTATTGATTTCTTAGAACATCATCGAAAAATTGCTATGCAACTTTTTATTTCATGACAAATGTTTAATGTCATGGTCTAATTATATTTATTTTTTTATTTTGCATCATGTTCTGGCATTGTTCAGATTACATTTAACCTTAGAAAACAATTTTAATTGCCAGCCAGTACAAGATTTGTCGCATTGATTACAAAAGCGAATAGCTAAGCGAGACGCTATTTCTTCTCACTGGGTAATAACATCTACCCAACGGGAATTTCATCACCGAAACCATACCTGTTTTTAGCACGGAATTGTTATAACTAGTAATGAATCTTCAAAAGATAACTCTTCTTATTTTTTGCATTACATGTCCTAGGAACACTTTACTAAGAGAACCTTATCAGTGAAGAACCGTTCACTAGCATCCCAGTTCTGAGTTCTTATATTACAACGTAAGTTAATATTTCAATGCTTAGTGCAAAATTTTTGTTTCATGCCAAAAATTCAGCCTTACGCGTAAAAGAAAAATCTAAAGAAATCGGAAAACATAATAGGTTTTTAGTATAGAAACTTGTAAAATTATTCAAACTATAAAATACTTAATTTTCTTGCTTCTTACTTCACCAAATTGTTTTTTAGGGGTAAAATAGTACACTTTTGGTGGAAAATGAATGAAATAAAACTATTTAATAGCAACACTTATCATTATTGCATGCTTTTTTGTTTTACTTGCAATAAAATTAAACAGAAATATGTACATGAAAAAGAACTGAAATAAAGATATATATATAAAAAAAACGGGAAAAGTACTAAAAGTAATCGAAATGAGTACTGGTGATGAGAGATCAAATGACCTTCTACATAACATGCTTTGGTCAGAGATGAAAAAAAAGTAGAGCGTAAAAACTGGCGTGTGACCGAAGATCATTTGGCCGTCTACATAACATCACCATTACAATTTCAATACAGCAATTATGTAGAGTCTCAGAACAGTTTAAAAAATGTTAGCTATTACATCTTCCCTTCGATATTTCAGCACTTACTTCATTTCCCGTATGCATAAATACACATATACTCACACAAAAAAAAAACTGCTGCAAGAAGTTTTTTTCTTTCTTTTTATTATTCGGTATCAATGGTCAAGCAAGAATGTTGGGAAAAATGCGGCCAATGACGGTTGTTGTTTGTTGTTGTAACGAAACTAACTAGAGTCAACAAATCAACAACAAAAACCAATAAACGAGCGAATGTACGAAGCATTCAAAGTGATATTCGTTCGATTCGCTTCGATTAGAGTTTTGTGTTTTTATTTATTATACATACTTCTTCAAAAGTTTCTTTGGCTTAAAATATGCGATACAACAACAAGAAATGTAGCGCAAGTGATGATCAACACAAATAAACGTAAGAGAAAAGCAGATGAGGTTTGAGAGATGAGCGGAGAAGAACAGAGGAAGTAGTCTTGGAATGCCAATAGTATTTACTGATAAAGTTGACTGTTTTTTTTTCTTTTTTTTTTTTTAAAGATGCCATTGATGAAGTGTGGAAGAAATAAAGTAAAGCAAGAAGAATTTAAATTGAAACCATGAGTTTGTGTGTTATTTGGTTTGGCTTAATTGAGATTTTTGACTATTGTTTGGTCGCAGAATAATTCTACATACTTATGAATAGATACTTCTACATAATTTTTTTGTTAGCACAGCATAAATTCACATTTGAAGTATGCTCCTCTTCCTTACACATGGAAAAATCGTTTAAAACATATACTACTAAGAGTGAAAAGGATATAAAAGGATAAACCCGCACACAATAGTGTAGCTTACGTCATCTGTTTGAGCAGTGTGTATGTTAGAGAAAAAAATATCCAAAACCGACAGCAGTTAAGTGTGTCTTAAGGCCACACAAAAAATTAATTTTTAATAGCTATTGAATTGAAAACAAAAATGCACCTGACATTAAAAACATCTGCTATTTGCTCTTCTTCTCTGCATCTGCTGCAATACTGTATAGTTATTAAATTACACGCTTACCTATATAAAAAAATACAGTTTCTTTTTGAAAACAAAATAAAATCCTTAAGCAAAAAAAAACTACCTTCAAAATTTGTATACACCCAATATCAATTTGAGGTTTTCTAACTTTAATATCAGACAGATACACACTCGTACGTAGATACAAACTTTTCCACACAATCACAAGACGAAGTCGCCTTTGAAGACACAGATAAAAGCAGAAACAACAACAAAAAATAAAGCATACAGAAAAATAGTACTACCACAGAAGGACGCTGTTGTAGTCGTCGTGCAAACGACACTAAATGCGCGCAGCAGACATGCGCTACATTCAATTCTCATCATCGTTGTTGTTTCTGTGTTAAAGAAGAAAAAAATTCAATTTCAACGACCTTTTTCCATCTTCAGAGTACGATGATTTCTTTAGTTATTTTTTTTTTTTGTTGTGCTCATTTGTGGAATTCTTCTTTTGCTGCTCTCCGCCACTTTTTGTTTTTATTATTACGACGAGAATTAAGAAAAAACACAAACAACAATAAAGACTCCACACAACTCGAACGTATTCGTCGTTGTTGTTCGTTTTGTTATTGTCGGTAGGTCGCCGACGCCTCGCCTGTAGTTTTTCTCGGAAATGAGCAAATGAATGAAAATTGTTGTTTTCATTTAAATATGCACACATATACGTATTAGCACACATACACAAAAAAAAATTGTTGCCGATGGTGTGAAAGAGAAAGTTAAATACACAATTCAAAGGAGCATAATGTACAACACTAATGAGTAAATGAGTGCGACACATACATATGATATGAAAAGTATATTATATCTTCCAATTAGATATGAAAAAGAGTATGCGAGCGCACGTTAAATTTAATACCAGCATGCGTTGCCAACTGTTTTGAAAATGTGAAATGAAATGAAAATTAAATTTAGAGTAGCTAGTATGCAAAATATTGGTGAAAATTCTTTCAAATGATTAGTTTTTTATGACGTACTACACATACAGTCAATTAGTCAGTGCACATGTTGCGTTTTGACCTAATTTTCTTAGAAATTTATATTACTATATATTTTAAGTAAACAATAATTATTTATTTTCATAAAACATTGTTCAATATTTCAACGGAAATGATATAATTGAAATGAAATTATGTATTGTTTACTACCAGGAGATAGGTATGTATTAAACCGCAGTTCTTTTTTTGATTTCCTTATTTGATGAAGGTAATGTAAGTATTAAGAGATGGATATTAGCACCCACGCGGTAACACAACGGGCCGTATCTGGCCTAAGTGTGTCCTGATGTACAGCCACTTAACTTAACCTAACCTAAGTATTAAGTGTGGTTTGGTTAAGGTAGCCGTACTGATTTTAGTTCTCGAGATGAGTTTTGATTGTAATCTCTTTTTTGGTTTATATTCTCAGTTTATTTTTCGCTATTATCTCAGCAACTATAGAAGATAAAAAATAAATTAGAGTATATTTTGAAAGGAGACTGAACTTGAATTATATTGGCTTAGTCAAAACTTGACAGAACTTATGATCAAAATGTGCTCAGTTAATAATCTAAATTTAGATGGAAACTTTGGTCGGCTGCCAAAAATCAGATAAATGTCAAAGCAAGTTTATGCCACCAATACCGGCAGTGGAGGCTCGTGCCTCATCTGTGCAGTAACATTAGTACTTAGTTTAGATCACAATTAGATCAAAGTTTTGCCTTCAAGAACACCGATAAATTAATTTCCCTTACCTTATTTCTCTATACAAATAAATGAAAACAGAAAGTATTCAAGACTTAAAAGAATATCTAAAAGTACAGGTTACAAAACTACTTACTTCACATTTTTCTCTTTATGAGGAATGAAGGAACTAACCTACGTTAATACACGAACTACTAATCAAGTTATTACTTTGCAGAGTGAGTGGTGTTGATGGCAATGCTATAAAATTTTAAGTGCGCGGCAAAAAGTTGGCAACGCTCGACATTCTCACGCACGCTCTTTCACACGTAGCACTGCTACTAATTTTGCTGCTCTTTTGCACGCGCTCTTTAAGTTCAATGTATGTGAGTTTACTAGAATGTATCTATGTGTAAGTGTGTGCTAGTATAAGTATAAGAAGTTTGATATTAAAACACAATTGTGAAAAGAAGGCAACAACCGCCGTGGCTGCGACGACGGGCACATACATATATAAGCGACACATAATGAGCAAAATAAATAACAACCATCAAAAAGTAGAAAAAGAAATACAGAAAGCAAAAACAATAAATGCTTAACAAAAATAAATAAATAAAAGGGGAACATTGCCAGACGCACAAAATGAAACGATTTTTTTTTTCAAAATCTCTAAACCAATAGGAAAAAAAAATAATACAAAGTAAGCAAGCCAAGTTTGTGTGGCGCATTTTTTGCGTATTTTTTTTCTTCGTTTTAATTTTTGAATTTCTTTTTTTTTTAGACATGCGAACAGACATGCAGACGAAAAGAAAGACAGATGGACGGACAGACGACGGGTGGAAGAATTTACGATAGCGTTGAAAAATAAATTATTTTAGGGGAGAAATATGTATTTTTTTTTGTTGTTGTTTTTGGAACGAGACAAAACTGAATATGTATTTTTTTTCTCTATGCGCTATACTTCGTTCGTGCATTTGTTGTTGGTAAATAGGATTATTATGGAATATATATGGAAAGAAAACGAACGGAAGGAAGTATGTTTATGCGTGTGTGTATGTGTGTGTGTCTGTGTAAGACATAAAGGAAGGAAATTTAAGAAAACTTAATATACCCAGTATTAGGTCCAGTTATTTAGGAAAATATTGTGTGGATCAGTTAGACCTAACACGATATGTTTTTAGTATGCAGTTAAATATGACAGATAATAATTTTTCAAAATTTGGAGACATTATTATGCCTCGTGAGTATCGTATCCATATCAACCAAAACCAGATGTAAAATCACAATGTACGATGATGATTGAGTGAGATTGGTCAGTCACTAGACAATGGCGCCACCATTGTAGCTTCAAGACTTGTACACCCAGTCGCTATTGCAATCGCACTATAAAAATATGTCCAAATTAAATCCTAACCTAAAATGGTGTGTCTTAAGACCAATACTGTATTAAAAGTTAAAGCAAATTATTTTAGAAAACCAAAAGAGTAAAAAAAACTTACAGTATTTCATCTGCTTTACTTTGTTTTTGAAAAAGTAATAGTTTTAAATTTCCATTAACGCGCTTTCACTACTATTGCAAAAATTTCCACTTTCACAATTTTCTGTTTTACAGTTTTTTCATCTTTTATTGTACATGTGTAGCAATGTAAATTACGTATCTTTTTTTTTGTTTGTTTGTTTCTTAAACATTCACAGAAAACTGTAAATATTTTAGAGCGCAGCGCGTTGTTGTTTTTATTTTCCCCCGCGCGCTGCCAATTCCATCAAAGTCAACTCAAACAGCGCTGCACACAAATTGCGTAGCGGTTTTTATTTCGTATTAACAAAAAAAAAACTTAAAATTTTCACACTGCAATCATCTAAAGTTACACACACAAACGCGAGTTATAACTACATACAAGTAACTGCTAGTGGGGCTGAAAGCACAAGTAGAGTAGAAAATTGCGTATGAGTAGCACAGAGAATTTATTATATTTTCTACATTTGGTTTTTTTTGTTATATTTATTTTCTTTGTTCTTTTGTTGTATTAATTTAAAAAAATGTTTTTGTATTACTTTTTCAATTAAGTGCGCCGGATGGACATACAATTCTTTTTTGCAAGCAGCAGAGAATAATTTTTGGACGGTCGTCGTTCGTCGTAGACGTGCAGATGTATCAAGCGTTTAAACCAAACGAACTAATAACGAAGTAGTTCGCTACTTTTAGCTAAGTTCGAGTTGGTTTGGTTGGTTCATCATCATTATTATTATTATTGGTGTATGTCTCTCTGATTTTCGAATTTAGTCAAAGAGTGACAGAGTGAAAGAGAGCGCGCAAGCGAACAAACAAGTGAGTGAGCAAGAGCGAAACAGAAAAAGAGCAATATTAAAAACGAACGAGTGAACGAGCATAAGAGTGAGTGAGAGAGAGAGTGACGGAAGAATGTGTATAACTCAATTTTGTTTGTTTGCTGAGTTGATTTCATAAAGCTATGACTTCTCACCACACTTAGTACAGTGGTGATTGTGGTGATGATGAATCTGAATCTTATATTGTATTGAGTAAATCCACATGGTTCTTTAAAATTCGCATTGAAAAGGAAATGAAAATATATGCAGAGTACGCTTTATTTAATTTAATTTTGTAATTAATTATATATGCGTAAAACGGACACATATATATTTTTTTTTTTTGGCAAATTATTTAAGTATTCCACTGAAGACACGGCATTAGTAAGCAAACCTCTCCAAGTTAATCTTTCCCTGCCTGATGTTTCTCGGTCTGTGATGCTACCGAATTTTTTCTAAGAAATATATATTCTTTATGTTCAAAGATTTTGTGAGAAATAATGTTATTAGTAAGGCAGTAAGATGATTCAGTTTTCTTTCGTATCACAAAGCCTACAAATTTGATCAAACAATTTTTGTAAATATGTATAATAAATTTGAATGGTTTTGAAAAGAAGTTGGTAGTTCTTATTTTTTTTTGCCAAGTACTAATGACGAAGTTTATTCTCAATGATTTAAGATTTCTCAAGTTTTGAGGCCCAACTATAATTTACATAAACTGAACGAAAAGCCTATCAAATGCTTCAGGTACTCAAAATAGAGATTTCACTCACCATACTATACTTATATGAACTTAAGAAATGTTCATCCGCTCAATGTAAACACATTTTACTTTACGTGAACATGGTTAACCAGAATAAATAACGAAATCTATGATTATTTTTATTATTAAGCACAAGTACACTCTTTGTACTATTCCTGCAATTTAAGGATAAAATTACTAACATTTGCAACAATATGAGCATCAACGAACTGTCAAACAATTGAAAATTTGTTTTGATTGATTTATTTGTAAATGGAAGAAAAGAAAAATTAAAACATTAAAAAAAAAAAAACTGAAAATGTTATTTTTGCATTACGATTGTCTTCCAAGCTGTTTCTTTCGCTATTATAAAAGAACAGAGAAAGCCTTTTTTTCGTATATTTTTTTCGCCGATTTTTTCTGATGACGTGAGACACGAAAAACTGTTTTTTGGGGATTTTTAGTTTTTTGGGGTTAGGGACGACACGTAACATTTCCCGTGTACTTTCCCTCCAAGTACAGTATGGTTTTAACATACGATCTATATGTATTTGTACAGTTACTTACGCTAGCTTAAGCCAATCATTCCTAATCATTCGTAACCATATTTTTTTTACCGTGACTGTATATATTGAAAGTATAATTATAAAGTATTTCGAAAAGGTAAATTTTTTTCGAAAAACTTTGCTATTGTATCTATAAAACTATTGTCAAAAATTACATATCTCATGTATCGAAGATCCAAATGGAACATAAAGGAACAAAACAAATTCTCACACTCAATCAATCGTGCGTACAAAATTCAGGGATTTACTAAAAATCACGTATCCACAGTAAAAGAGAAACGAAGATATAATTTGAATAAAATCTCCAATACTTTATAAGATAAAATATTACTTAATTATTTGTTAAATTAAAATAAAGACAAAAAACATGAACATACAAATGGATGAATCATACATAGTTTTTGCACCCCATTTTTTATGAATGCAAATGTTTACTTCTATCCTGCACTCAATATCTAAGGTTAATGCAAATTTTGTGGTATGGGCTTTACTTTCACTTTGATTAGTGCTGAAATATTTACAAATTTAATATGAGTGTTTTAAGATGTTTCTTAAAGGATTACTAAATTGTTATTGATATTTCTTTGAGTTAAATTTAATTTTAGATTTAAAATATACTGCACACCCGAAAAAATGGCATTGTCATACAATGCAAAGGAATGAAGGAATGAATTGAAATTGCTGAAATTAAGCAACGTTTTCGATGCACCAATTTTAATTTTAAGCAAAATGCGTTATTCCTATATATGGTATTTCGCCACTATGAATTGGAAAAATGGGTTCTGATTCGAAAAGGTGAAATATTATTCAATCCAAATAGAGGAATCGATTAAGCATGAAGAAGGCATCATTTTATTGGTATGTAATATCACTGGAAATGGATACATTGGAATATCTAAATTTATTAAATCATATGTAACTACAGTTAACGTTTGATAACATAAACATACACTTACGTAAACATCTACTAACGTGAACAAATTTTTTCTTCTATTGACAATTTTAAAACGTGAACAAAGTCTGAAAGCTCTAAAACGCGAACAATCTTTCTTAGAAATTGTGTATAAATTTTCATGATTTTAGTAATTTCGGGAATACTCTATTTACAGCTAGTCACACTCAAAGTAGAACATGGCTACTATTGAGTTAAATTTAAAAAATAAAAATCCTAATTCATATTATTACACTGAAATAAACACTGACAATTTTCTATATGTAATTGAAATAAATTTTATTTATTTTATCGTTTGGTTGGTTTTTGTTTATTAAAATAATGTAATATTAGAAAAAAAATTTAACATGAGCAAGGACTTTAATCTTAACGCAGTTATACGCGGTGTCCCACTTTGAGTATGAGTATCTGTATGTTTACTACAAGAACCTAAGAGAAAAGGTAATATTTGAGGTGAAGATTACTGATCTTTTTTTTTCTTAATTAACTTTTTGTTAATTAAAAACGTTTCATCCATTGAAGTAAATTATTTTTTTTTTTAATTTATTTCTTATGAATAAGCTAATTCATTTCTTATTTATTTAGTGAATACTTTTTTACTTTATATATTTATTCAATAGTCCTCAATTTCAAGTAAATTTTTGCGAATTTCAACCTAACCCGCAAGGCTGAAATAATAATAAAACAAACACCAGAATTTTTGTTTCCAGTTAACATTGATGAAAGAAAAATGAATATGAAGTCCATTTTTTTATTTGTTTTTGGTTAAGCAGTTAGGTGAGAAAAACGAAAAGCTGCAAAAATAAAGATATATGTGGGCAATTCACAAGGTGTCTTATTTGGTGTTGTATCCTCTCATTTGTCATAAATGCTCATTTTTCATACAAATATATCTCTCTTGACTTTAAGAGACATTCCAATAGCATTTGCTAAGACCATCACTAACTTAGGGTTTAAATTTAATTCTAATCTCGACTTTTCCCGCTCTTGAAAATTCGACGATAAGATGTATAATGTTCTAAGCAAACTCTGGCACTTGGCGTACTGTAGTCCTAAAGATACAAAACTTAAGCTTGTGCGTACTTTAAAGATACCTTTAATACCCTATGGGAAATTAAGATATTGCAACATGAATAGTGTATCTAAAATAAAATTGCAAAAAGTAATCAATGATTCAGCGAGATATGTTTTTGCAGTGAGGAAGTATGACCATATTTCCGAAAACTCAATGAAGAGACTTGGCTGCAGTCTAAAGAAATCTTTCGAATTTCGGATACTGTTATTTTTGCTTAAACTTATTAATACACGGTATCTTCAATATTTATATAAAAAAACCTAGTTTTGCCCAGTCTGACCGAGCAATTAATCTAATTATACCTGACCCTTCAAACATTTTTTTTGTTAGTGTTGCTAGGTTACGGAATTACTAATATATGTAAAAACCGCAAAGCGTAAAATGTGCTTTACAATTACAGTATACAGGAGTATTAATAATTCGTAAGATAAGTAGTCGTAAGTAATTTAAATGTTTAAAAAAGTTTAAATGTTTAAGAAGAACTAAGAATAAGTAATAAATAATTAGATGATGTACTCTAACACTCTTAGTGTCTTATTTGTACAATTAAAATATATTTGAAATAAAATGAAATAAATCTATTTTTTTGTTTTTGCTTCGATCTTTTTATGATATTTACACACCTGATCAAAATAATTAATACACTTTCTTGTTTATTTAAAATTTAAATTTACTAATCTTATGAATTTTCGTAAAATAACGGTAAGTATTCTCAATATGAAATTTAAAACCAGGGACCGAAAATAACTGTTATTTTCCATTTTTCAACTCAAAAAGTCATCCACAAAAAATAGGCGTGGGGAATCTTCAAGTATACGGTTGTGACTTATATTTTGTTGGTCAAAACGAACCAGTTAATTTATGACTTTTATTTTTTTGGACAAAAATAAATGGTCAACCCTTATAACTAATTAATGAAACACCGAAGATACATGGTGTTATATATTTTTGAAAAGTACTCGTTGAGACCTTTTCAGCGGTATACAATACATAGGGATCCGCTTCATTCCATTTTATGACCTTTGCCCATATGTAAATATATGGATACGAACTGGAATACAAAATTGGCAATAACTACGAATCTAGGCATCGGTCATACAAAGTACAATACGATACAAATACAATACAAATTACACGAAAAGACGTTCCTAATGGTTTCAGAATTTTTTGAATCCCCTTTATTTTAATATTTTATACCCCAAAGCCTATCTACTTTTATACCTACTTTGGTCATTACAGCAGTTGTTTCGGAATTTGAAAATTAACCTTTTTTTTACTTATAATATGCGGACGGGTGAGCTGAATCGAATGGCGTCACTTTTTTTAATTGCTCGAGCCGTTCGCTTGCAAATAAGGTAGACCATTTATTTTTGTCCAAAAAAATAAGTCATAAAATAACTGGTTCGTTTTGGCTAACAAAATAAAAGTCATAACATAACTGTTTTTTTTTTTTGCCCGAAAAAATAAAAGTTAAATATAACTAGTCAACAATTTACCGTCTTATTTAGCCAATCACGATAAAAGTCACAAAGTAACTTTTAATATTTGACTTTTACTATAAAACGCATAACCGTTAGGGTCCCTGTTTAAAACACAGTGAAATAGATAGGAGATAAGTCAAATGTAAACTGCACGGCTGAAAAACAATTTGATCCGAAAATAAGGAAAGATCCCAACTAGAATTTTGCAAACTGTTGAATCTGTTTCTATACTTCGTGAGAAATATTTAAATTTTTTTTGAATTAAAAGATTTAGTTTCGTTTTTTGTTATTATTCTACTTAAAATAACAAATATTTTTATTTTATTTTTTCTAACACAATCGTAGTGTTATTTGCATGTGCATGGCTGTATTTACCAACCAAGCAATGACTTCAAATGAATAACTGTACAGAAAGTTTAACTATCACACAAGCGTCGAAAATAGTAGTGCAGAAAAAGGAATCAGGGCGTCGTCATCATTGGCGGCCGTCTGAAAGTTTTTCTCTAATTTTCTTTTTTGCAATTTCTCAAATTATTGTCAATTTCTTGAATTTTGCATTTTTTTTTTTTTATTTATCGCGATGACCAACAGACAAGCGGAAGAAGCATAAACGCACTTAAAAAAGTTATGCAAAGAAGACGAACACAGCAACATTGATATACGCAAATGCAGCAAGTGTTTCTTTTGCTGCTTCATCAACATCAGCAGTTGTTGTATTCAGTTTATTTCGTATTGGCGCAGTCATTGCACTGAAGCCGAAGCCTAATTTTCATTTCATCAATTAAAAACATTCGTTCAGCGTCGTATAAACTCTTATACACTAACACACATAAAAAAAATGCAGGAAATAGTAGGTGGATGTGGGTCGCAATATGCCAGTTGCAGCAGCAGAGGCAAAAGTATGAGAGAAAAAGAAGCATTTACGTATACGCACATGAAAAAAATGAATGAATATCTTTTGTGTGAGTCGCACTCAAACTCACTCGTATATGGCATCGTAGTATTTATTATTGCATTGTGGTATGCGTAAAATTACATAGCTTTTTTTTCGTCGCCGTCTCATGTGCTTGATTGTCTGTCTGACTAAAAATTACTGATAAACGGAAATACTATTTATGGCTTTTGTTGCTGTTATTTTATTACAATAAATAATGTAGATCTAAACGTATGCATGTTTGTGAGAGTTTATTGCATGTACAATGTCAAATTGATACGTGATTTTTTTTTTGCAAAGTTTTAAAAGCACTGGGCAGTGTATGAACGAGAATAATGAAGAAAGCGCAGTATTTTTTTGAAAGGCAATAAACTAGTCGGTAAGGCTCCAGTAACTGGGGCTAGTTTTTTGCGGAAGTAATCTCTTACGTCTTCTCTCTCTCTCTCATTTATTATTTACTCCCGCTTAAGCAATGACTTTTACAACGATGAATACAATGCTTTGATCAATGAGTGAATTTTAAAGAACTTCCGACACTAATTTTTTGGAATTGGCTCTTTATATCAAGGCCGTATTTAGGGGGGAGGTTTTGGGGGTTCTGACCCCCCCAACCCCCCCCAAATGTGGAAAATTTATTCTAATTTTAGAGATTAATTGCCAATGGATGGAAAAAAAATCATCTATTTAACGATATTTTTTATTTCCATCGGTTTTTTTTCTAAAAAGTCGAATATAAAAGATGAATTTGAAATCTTAGTTACACTATACGATCAAATCCGATTTGTTTTCTTGGACATGAGGTTTGACTACTGATTCAAAAAGAGAAGGTGATACTGAGCACTCCTGCATTCATAGTTTTTCTAGGTCAGTAACTATTTTTGATTTAAAGTTCCGTCCTTAATCAGTTTGAAAATTTTAAAAATTAATAAAAAATAGAAAAAATTATCGGATCCTTGTAAAATTAGACTTGCTTGAACCCCATTTTTTTTCCTAAAACGTGACGTTATGGGAAGTTTTTGACCTCAGATTCGTGTTCAACGTGAAAAGTTCTTTCACAAAAACTAAATCTTATTAGCAAAACCCATGCAGTTCAGGAGACAATCTTAAAATATAATTATTTTTTAACGCATTATTGGTCAGAGCACCACGAAAGATCTCAACCTCATTCCTTATCATTGATAATGGCTCAAATTCCCAATGATGATCATTTGAAAAAATGAGCCTCTACTATTTTTGGTAATTTTTATTTTTTTGAGGTTGGGTACATCATCAGTAGTGGGAAGTCAATAAGCTAATGAAATTATGTCCTTCACGATAAAAAAAAATGCATTTGATTGCACATTGAATAATATTTATTTCAAAAAATTTAATTTGATTATTCTGTGAATTTTTTGTCCCTTTTGGCCATTTTTTTGAGGTTAAGATTAAAAAAAATTGGAAAATTTTTCTAAAATTTTAATTTTAGGGTCCATCAAATGTATCATCGATTTAATTTATTGTATTTAAAAATCAGTTTGATAAAAATTATTTATGAATATTTTCTTCGAATGAAAACTCCCCTCCCCCCCCCACCCCCGAAAAAAATTTCTAACTACGGCACTGCTTTATATAATATGATAGTGTAGCGCTTCTGGATCTTCTGGAATAAAAATGTAGTTACACTAATAAATGACTTAAGCCAGCTCAAGCAACTGTGCGAATACACATAAATTGTATTATAAAACTATACTGTATTTAATTTGCTTAAGTATCTAAATTTTAGATTCTAAATTAATGTCAATTAGTAATTCATTTATTTAGGAAATATAAGAAATACTGTTTCTGGAATAGTGCGAAAATTACGTTACGCTTTCTTAAGTTCATGTAAATGCAGTACAGCCACCAAAAATTATATTCTGAGATCCTTAAACATTTGACAGGCTTTTCGTTCAGCTTTGACAGTAGGTTAAGTCCGACTTATACGTATTAAGAATTTTCGTAATTTGAACCTGTTTATAATTCAAGTAGCTCTAATAAAATGCAGTGTAACCGCGACCTTTTTGTTTTTTTAATTGTCAGGAAAAAGTATTAATAAGCCGGCTACTTTGAAGCTTTATGAATTTAATGAGGTCTGAAGACATTTTTTTGGCCAAGTTTTAAAAAAATATTAATTTATAATAAATAAATATTTAAAATTAATCTCATAAATATCGTCACCGTACTAACACCCCATCAAATTAAAAATAAAAGCTCGATTAAGCAAACGTAATGTAAAATTTTAAATAGAACTCTACGTTGTGTTACAATTTCGGTAATCACTTGCACGCAGTTGAACACGTTACAACAAGCTATGTTACGTTTGCATAACCTAACCTTAACAATCACGATAATACATTAGAACTTACCAGGCCAATATGCTCTCTCTCTCTTCTCATGTCACCATTACTGTTAAGTCACTACCACACCCGTTTATTTACTTGTTCACAGCATAAATAAAGCATTCAAATATTGCTCGAGCACAGCTTGTGCCAAAACTGCACCATTCTCAATGGCTAAGGAATATGCGGTATCACCATTCTCATTGGATATAGTCATATCCGGGTCTACTGCCAGCAGTTCATTGCACGTGTGTGGATGATTACCAGCAGCAGCATACATGAGTGCCGTATTACCCACAATATCCATATGGGATGAGCGTGCACCTCGCTCCAACAGTAAGCGTACAACCTCAACATGTCCACCACAGGCGGCCAACAGTAGTGGTGTGACCAATTCAGGTGCCAGCGCATCGACTTTGGCGCCTGCATCCAATAGTAATTGTACCGATGCTAATTGGCCATAGTAGGCAGACCAATGTAACGGCGTAAAACCCAAAGAATCTTTAAAGTCAATTGTGGAACCCTGTTCCAATTTACGTTGTACCTCGGCACGAACTAGTTCTTCAGTAATTTCACCTTGGCCAGCACGTTCATGGAAGGATAGCGCTACCTCGACGGGACAAAATGTTGCTTCAGTGTTACCACGTTGTAAATTTGTTAGAACAGTGGCATGTGGACGATAAGGGAGAAAGGCGCTTTTTCGCTTTGGGATCGACAAATTACCGCCATCACCGTGCAGAATGCTTGATGAATAGGAATGCAAAGAAGTGGGCGTTGATAATGGTGTTGATGTGGACGAAGGTGATGGGGTGTCATGACGTTGAGATGACCATTTCGAACTATATAAATTTTTTAAAATATAATAAAGGTTTTGCTTTTAAATTGAATTTAAATTAGATGCAGATTATGTTGGTATATGGGAATGAACGGGCGGTTGAGATTTTTAACGTATCCTGCGATTAGTACTTAACCCCTAATTCAAGACGTATTTAACAAAGTGAAGTCATCTCAGAGAGTAGAAGTTATAGTGTACAAAACAGCTTCCGTTGCGAATATTTAAAATTTGAATTTTGGCACTACACTTTTGTTTATTTACATTTTGACACTACATCTGGCTCTTCAAATAAAATGAGAGAGTTCTCAGGGATGACTTCACCCTGTTAAATACGCCTTGACCTAATTCTACTATTTTACAATGGTTGCATTCAGAAGACACACCGGAGGCTCAACATATTGAGAGTAAATTCGCTTTTGCTACGTATATACATTTTGTGTCTTCTGAATGGCATGATGCATGATTTGCCAAATTTTTGAGAAACAGCTGTTTTATTTTTTGAGAAACAAAAAAGTGAAAATTTTAATTTTATCAAAGAATAAAATAATGAAAGATATCTATTATTAAATGCGCTCGCCAATTGTATATTGGATTGAAACTGTATCTTCGGCAGACATATGTATATTTTTTTAACTATAAGCCAGAAACCTGCGCCGTGCGGCTTAGTCAACTTCGCGGCGCCGCTTTGTTTTTTCTTGCTATCTGCCGTAATTTATTAGCCGTACTCATTGTACAAATGAATTAAATAACATTAAACAGATAAATTCGCTTACAATAGGATTGTCTAAAATATTATATTCGACTATTTTTATATCAGCTGCCGAAATAAACGAAAATATCGGCTACCGCCGTCTAAAAATCGCCAAACCGCCAATAAATAAAAATAGTCGGCGCTGGTCTTTTGAGGCCCGAAAGAGCAGAAATATAATATGATGGAAAAAATGGTGTCGAAATGCCAACAGCTCTGCGGAGCAGAAATTCTCAACAACCCATTCAGAAGACACAGGCCACAGTTGCGCAACAACTGTACCTTCTGAATGCAACCAATAACTCTGGCAAGGAAATTTAAATTAGCTTTTAAAGCTAAAATCAACGTATTTACACCAGTTGGCAACGCTAACCAACACAATAACGCTATTAATTTCAAACATTGGGAAATCGATTTTTCTCGAATCTATTGATTATTTATTACACGGCAATGTCATAAGAAAGTAATGCATACAACTTTTACTGATTATTTATTAGATTACATTCGGAATTCAGTCTACTTTCTCGTTGGGTAAGCTTCAAAATTCCAGTTGGCAATGCCACTAACTTGGCGTCGTCGCACACCAATTCGAATTATCCACAAATTCTATAAATTTGCACATTCGCTCGACATTATCGCCCAATTCGCATATGTTCGAAAATGGCGGCAAACTCAAGTACATTTACCGACGAAATACGCTAGTTTGTTCATTCGTTCGTACGCTTCGCAGAAGTAAAATCATACACGAACCAAAGCGAATATACATATTTCCCCTTTTTTCTTCACTACACATCAAAATCACACAAATTTTCCCCCACTTACCGGCTTTGTTCATCATCAGAATTGGAATTTGTTGTTGGCGAATTTGCCGGCGAAGACATTTGACTTCTCTTCCCCTCTTTACACACACGCTGCTCTTCCACAACCTCTTTCTCGTTGTTCCACACCTCACTTTCATACAACGAGCAATCAAAATGTGAATGAACTGCAAAATACAATACAAAAAAAAAACCTTAAAGCAAGCAACGAAAAAAATAAGCAGAAAGTTAAGAATAAAGTATGATGATTTCTTTAATTTTTTTCTGTCACTTCTTTGCACAATCTCCTCCGCCTCTTTATATGGTCGTGTTCTTTCAAATTCGTTTTGTGTAAACAAGAAAAAAAAATGGCTGCCACCGCTAGCTAGCGCTGCCGTAGCCACACCAAATAATATACAAAGCGACGGCAACGGACGGACAACGATGCAAAAAGAAAAACGTGAAAAAGGGCGGTGAATTTTTTTCACATTCAAATAATTGCACAAATGCATAGAATTTCTCACAAACTTCATAAATTTCAATTTACACACTCACCAATCTGCAATTTCTGCAATATTTTTTATTTAAATGAGCGAATTTACACAGCTTAAAATCCAAAATTTATTTTTGCGCGGAATTATTGGAATTTTTGTGCACACGGAAGAGAAAATATGTGTAGAGGAAAAAAAATGTGTGTGGAGAAAAAATGTGATTGTGGATTGGATTAGATGTGTGGACTGAAACCCTATTGGAAAGCATCCATAAAATCCATCATTGGAAAGTATTTATCCCAGACGCAACCCTTTGTATCCACACATTTTTCATGCAATCCACACGATTTCAATGTTGCTATTGTTACGCTTGTTAGGGGGAATAAATTAACATGCAACATTATGGATTTAACAGCAACAAAGAGTCTAAATTGTAAAAAGGTCGCATTTCGCTCTTCTTGTTGCTGAAACATTTAGTTTGACACAGCAGAGTCTAGCTAACCGACCGATAGACCGAACCGCAACCGTCCACGATGTAGAAAACTAATCCAACCGAACAAAATGTATGAGTGGATGAGTTCGGTGTGTTTGATGACAGAAGGAATATTTGGCATTTCATTTCCTTCTTGTATCGGTCACTTAACAGCTGGAGTATTTTGATGTTGATCCCACATATATTTTTTGCATTTGTAAAGCAGAATAGAATATGTATTTGCATTTTTGGTTTTGCTTAAATTTTTTCTATTAATTTTTTATATACATATTTATATAGAAGATACATATGTAAGTACAGTTTTTAGATTTCATTTTTCATTCATTAATTTTCTTCCATACAAAATGAAATATTCAAATAAAATTTAGGTATATTTAAATAAAATACTATAGCTAATAATAGTTACACTTCATAACTATTCATTTTAACTCCTCTGCACAATTTTTGTGGAAATTTAAAGGGTAAATTGTGTTGTCAACAAAATAGAAAGTGTAAATCCTCAATATATGATTTACTTGAACTTTCTGTGAATGAACTACAAATTGGCTTGCTCAAAATAATAGTTACACCTACAAGTGTAATTTAATACTTTTTACTAAAAGTTAATATTACATTTTTTTAAAATTTTTTTTTAAAGAACGGTAAGTTTTTTCTAATATTTTTTGCAAAACGACATGAATTGATAATGGGAATTCTTATTTATATGGGTCGTAAGTCACATCCTACCGTCGAAAAACCACGATCGGTTTCCAACATGAGAAAATATGGGAAATTTCTTCGGTGCATTGGTGAACTTACTAACATATCCCATAATTTTGTCAGAAATGTGATAAAAAGAGAAATCGAAGGTAGGCCTTCAAAAACGAACCCAACGCTTGATCGACATATAGTCACCTTATGTAAAAAGGACCCATTTAAATCATCAAATGCGATTGCAGTAGAAATTAGAAATGTGGTTAGTGCTGATACAATTTGGCAACGGCTACAAAAAGCCAACCCACCAGGATGAATAGCCAAAAAAGTTCTCTTAACGCAAAAAAAAAATATTGTATAAAAAGGACCACGAAAATTGGTAGGGACCTGAAAGCAATAAAAAATTAAGAAATATTTTAGGGAGCGACGAAACTAAGGTAAATCTCTTTGGAAGCGATGAAGGAAGGAATGTTCGACGCCCCAAAGGCAAAGATGTTTCATGTTTGTTTAACAAAAAAAAAAAAACAATGAAGCATGGAGGTAGAAGTACTACGGTGTGGGGTGTTATCTTTTGTGGATATGTCCTATATACCTGACAGCAAATAAAATAACTGTCGCCGAATACAAGGAACAATTGGAAAATGTGATACTGCCCTATTCTATTCTATTCTATTAGCAAGATAACGACCCAAAGCACACCTCGTGCTCATAAAAAAAAAACACTTTGAGGACCATAAAGTCCATTAGTTGTTGAGTCCCCGGATAGAAAACCTATGGGGGGAGTTGAAAAAGAGATTTCCCAAGCAAACTTTTTCAAAATAAGGAGAAGTTGTGATAATTTGTTCAAAAAATGTGGTACAGAATACTCAAGCAATCCTGTCAGACTTTAATCAACAGCATGCCGAAAAGAATCGTGAAAGTATTCCAATATGGGGGTGGATTTATAGGTTATTAGATAAATAATTAAAAATGACTGGAAAACTATTCTTGCCGTTATTAATCTTTTTGTACTTTTCTATAAAGCATAAGTGTACCTATTTTTATGAGCAGGCTGATTTAGGCAAAATAAATATTTATCGATCTCAACTTTTGTACTTTACACTATTTATTAAAGAAATTAATTTTTTTATGTGTATAAAACCAAACTATTATTTTGAGCAGGTGTGTATATATATGTATATCGATTATATAACATGTAAACAAACAAGAAAGAATGAAGGAGTTACCAAGATTTCACTGTTTCATTCATAAAAATATGCAGGCGCGCAAAATATACAGTAAGCATGATCACAATTTTCGTTTGCATAATGCAAAATATTCAATTCAATCCAAATTCAAATTTTGCAGCATCAGAGGTGGAATTCGACAACACTGCTCTAAAATACAAATTTACTGAAATTTGAATAAAAATGAAAAATTGAAATGTCGAATTGTGAGGGTGATAATTGGATTTAGTGATAAAGTTTATTAGTTTGAAGTCCTACATCGTTTACGACTGAGACAAAGTTGTTTGTAATGAAAAGTTATAGATTTTTTGCTTTTACACCAACTCTCCAGCTGCTCAGCGTATCGGTTTTTTGGGGATTTTCTTGCAAAAATCATAGCATTTGTAATTGAAATCGCTGGATAAGTACATTATTTTGAAGTCGTACAGCCAAAGCTTTATTACAAAAAGATAAACATTTCTTCTTTGGACATCAACCTTCCATCTGCTCACCGTACCCAGCTTTTTGCCAATTTTCGGTGCAAATTTATTTAAAACTGTTCATACTGGGTAAACGGCTTGGAATAAGGACATACTTCCTTCTCGAGAAATTGTACCTATGAAAAATAAAGAATACGTCCGAACATCAAATTGGTTTTGGACACTTTTATGCCCCAAATCCAGCTGTTAAGTGACCGATACAAAAAGGAAATGAAATGCCAAATATTCCTTCTGTCATCAAACACACCGAACTCATCCACTCATACATTTTGTTCGGTTGGTTTAGTTTTCTACATCGTGGACGGTTGCGGTTCGGTCTATCGTTCGGTTAGCTAGACTCTGCTGTGTCAAATGAAATGTTTCAGCAACACGAAGAGCGAAATGCGACAATCTAGATTCTTTATTGATAATAATTAATTTTCAAACCCTATTTTATTCCCCCTTTGAAAGTTAGTACAGTACAAAACAAAATTGGGCGCAGAAGAAAAGAGAATTTGTGGAACATAATGAACTCATTTAAAGAAAACATGCGAACAGCTGATGTTGGCAACACAGAGCTGTCAAATTGACAACTCCAATGTATTGAATTTACGATTTTGCTGAACACACCCAATATAAAGGAAGGAGAAGATATAATTTGGCAAATTTCAATTGATTCCCGAAAATGTCGGTTCCAAATGGAATAGTTTCACATACACGTCAAGTATGTAGTCTATACAAACGGGCGCTGCGCGATTTGGAGGCATGGTATGATAGAAGGTAAGTGGTGGTAGCACCAGCCAAACAAACTAAACGCACAGTTATGTAATTTACGCAGAATTTTTGGAATACATTATAAAAATCCTTTTCAGACATATATTCCGTTATCGCGCTGTATTGTTGCGTCAACGTTTCGAAAAGAATCGTTGTGTAAGCGATATGGCAGAAGCATCACGCTTATTGGCCGCCGGAGAGCAGGAGGTCTTCAATCGTCAACATTATCAACCGAGGAAATGTATGTAGAAATGTGTGATTTATTCAAAAAATGAAAATCGTAAATTTTTTACTTTACACTACAGTTGCCAATAGCCCTGGCGGTTGTGCATTCGAACGTGAAGTTACTCCCCCCGATTGGATTCTCGACTATTGGCATCCCTTGGAAAAGGCACAATATCCTGAATTCTTTGCAAAGCGTGAACAACGTAAAACAGAATTTGTTGCCTGGTGGGAGAAGCAATACGGCAAACCGGATCCAAAAGATTTAGGACATTAAATAAAATGCTGCTCATTAATTGAAAAATAGTTGGAAACTTGCGATTACATTTTAATTAGTAAATATAAGTTGCGACGGGTAATGAAATAAATGCTGTGTGGTGCAAGTAAAGTACGCAACTTTTCTCGTATTTTTAATTTGTCTATACGGTTGGTCTCTTTTTCTGAATAAAACATTATTTAATTAGAAGCATATTTTCTGCGATATTATTTTTACCAGTATTTGATTAATTCTATCATGAATACGTCATGTTCTATCATAAAAAGACGCTATTAAAATCATATTTGTAGGCTTTCGTCTATTTTAGTCTATTTAATCCTTTCTTTCATGCCCGACGTTGCGTAAAAGCAAATTTTACTAGTAATAATTATGCATTCAGTTGTGTTAGGTATCTTCACGTTTTTCGGTTGTCGAACATTAGTAATTTAGCGCTTATGCCATTTTTTTTTTACATATTTTGTCTTTGAAGACAACTCAAAAACACAAGTGCAAAAATTGTTCTTAAATTCTTTTGTATTAATTTAAAAAAAAATGCAAACAAATGGTTTGAGAAATTTGTCGTATTGTTTCGATAATTACTTTAAGTAAAGTACCGATATTATTTACACTTTACTTGGTACAGTGGCATACTGCAGCAAACCATTCTTAACGTACGAAACGTACGTTTCAATGAAATAAAAAGTTCAATTTTTGCGAAGAAAATACTATTTATCGCTAGGTAAGTAAAATATAACATTCTTTTTAGTTTTTATAATTGTTAAAAATGTTAATTAAATTTAAATTTTGGATTTATGTAAAAAAGCAACAATATTAGACGTAAAGTGTTTATATTGCCGTGTTATGTGTTAATATACATAGATTTAAATATTTTAAAATAAAAAAAATGATTTTCTTTAATTGAACAGGCGAGTGTAAAGTGAGTCATAACTTTTATTCACCTCCATTTCATTGTATTGCGTTCAAACTTGCTTTTCAACGAGGTAAAATCGTGATTGGACATTTCAATGATGGTGATGCTGAGGAGATGCGGGTGGACAAAGCGTTGTTTTAATGGGACTTGATAAAAACCTTTTGTACTGACATTATGGGGATTTAGGACTTCCACATTCATCACACTGAATTTCATCTCTCTATATTGACTTGTTTGTCCTTTATTAAAGGTTAAAAAACATAATAATGGAACTGTAGACATCCACTGGAAAACCCTTTTTCTAAAATTTTTTAATCTCAATTTCTCTCGTCTTTTATAAACATATTTTATAATAAAAATTTCCATTTAGTAATAGTTTAAAGCATTTTTTAAAAAATTAACGGACGAGAATTTACGAACTATTTTTGCACTTAGGTTTTTGACTTGACTTCAAAGACAAAAAAAAAGTATAAAAAATGGCATAAGCACAAATTTTTAAATGTTCAACATCCAGAAACCGCGAAGAATACCTAACATAACTGAATTCATATATTATTACTAGTTAAATTTGTTAAACACTTTTTTTATGCCCCAAGGAAGTGTTTTTATACATAAAATTCAAATTTTCATCAATAGCAAATCTTTATGATTTAAGAAGTTCCTGGTCTACTTAGAATTGCAAAGATTTCGCTGGAAGCT
This sequence comes from Toxonevra muliebris, assembly GCA_963691655.1. Taxonomy (NCBI): domain Eukaryota; kingdom Metazoa; phylum Arthropoda; class Insecta; order Diptera; family Pallopteridae; genus Toxonevra; species Toxonevra muliebris. The sequence goes on from OY829329.1 coordinate 29,135,691, forward strand.
TAAAAAGCGTTATTGGACTCAAATAAGTGGTCGCTGTGGCGTATTGGTTAGTGTACCCAGGCTTCAAGCTCGCCACTTTCAAAAATAGAAGATAAAATAAAGCCTTTTCTGCATGACACTACCTCTTGGCTGGCAATGACAAAAACTTTTCACTTAGTGTTCAAATTCAGTATTAAACTGTAGGCCCCTTTTTTTTTAGCTATCTCTTTATGATCCATTATAAGTTCATTTTCATTGTTTAGCAAAAAAGTTTTGATTTTTTCCACCCTTTTAGGCAATTTTAAACAAATTCAAATTTCGATCACATCTTTAAGCATCTTTACGAATTTTTTGTACCTGCTATAGTAATAAGTTACACAAAAGTTCTTACGCAGCCAGCATTGGATCGAACGCATTGAAAAAAATCGACTTTTTACTGTCCCTGCTGTTGACAACTCCACCATAATAACAAAAAATCCACGCAGATAAAATTTCACATACCAATTAAATAAACAAATTCGAAAAGGAAAAATTCCTGACCCTGTTTTATATTGTTTTCTTCTTTTTTTGTCTTTCATCATGTATATAGTGTCAACTACAGATCATAGAAGTAACGCTTTTAACTGGAAAAAATATAATCAGCACAGATAATTGATGTTACCCGTTAACCGAATCACGGATAATGACTTGACTGTAATAATAAAATAGAAAGTATTTTATGTTAAATTTTATTATTATTTCTTTGAATTATGCTTTCGACTTTTACAAAATTGCTTAAATATTTCGAAGGATTGCTTAAAACTAAATTAGTGTCTAACCACTAGTAACTGAATTTGCATTGAATTTCAAAAGAAACTGAAACGAAATAATTTAAAAATTTAAATTAATTAATAAGTCGTCTATTACACAAAATTTTGTTTTTCTTTTAGATTTTTAACACTAGAAAGATCAAAGCTGTAATTTTTAAAGTTCTAAAATTATATTAAAATTTTCCTCTCATGGATATTTTTTTTAATGGTTTTTCACTCCAGATAAGCTACATTTATTTTAGTTTAAATCTTTTTGCATTAAATGTTCTTGAAATAAATACTTTTTTTTTTAATTACAGAAATGGGAAAAAACGATAGGTAGAGTCATAATCCTATCTTTCTAGTGCTAATCTGCTGTACTGTCTGTCGTTCGTTCAAATGAGTCTGTGTTCTTTACACAGGGTGATTCTGTTCCGATGGTGAATATGAATGGAGGTGAAAGGAGAGGTCGAGGAAAGCAAAACATCGTATTGGTCGGGGAAGGTGTACATTTTCACCAGTTTATGAGAAAGATTTCCCCGTCTTGTTTCATAATTTTGTTATAAAATCTAAAGTTGATATCAAAGGAGCACAATTTATATTTGAAAGCTACTAAGATTACCTTTTTTAGTTCCTATTGACTTTTCTATACGCGGAAAAACGTTGTTTATAGGAATTTTCACGATGTTATTAAGTATTTATGTTAAATATAATTTAGTTGATATAAAAATTTAACAATTAACCCTAGTCTGAGAGTATAATCAAAATTATAATAAGTAAAATCCAAATTTAAGAGCATCGTATTATTTTATTTTATGAAATGAGGAAAAAAAAACTTTCCGTTTTTTTTAATTATGATTTTATTTCACTATATTTAACTTTTGCTCTACTTAATCTGCCAATTTTTGAGGTTATGGCGAAGTAGAGTAAAACAGGAGACAAAAAAGGGGTGAATACAGGCTCACATACCCGCACGATTATTTGCTGGTTTTTATCTGCCCCTTTCACCACCATTTATGTTGACCAGCGGGACTGAATCGAGGTGTATATACGTTAAGGGCTGATTTATATGTAGGTTGTAAGGTAAAGCATTCATGTTTAGTACAAAACAATTAAATAATCAAATAATAATATATTATAGTAAGACAAAAAATATTACAGCAAAACTGAAAAAAGGAAAAACGTGCCTCCAAAGATGTCAATCAATCTTGACTGCTGTTTCATTCTTCCCCATTTTCTTTACACCGTGTTTAATTCGACTGGTTCCAGACGTGGCCGCTTTTTACTATTACAGTTGCCGTTTCCCGTTACTCCAGTTGCACCAACAGAACCAACGCCGCTAGCACTGTCAACGCCCGCATGTTCCCTTTTTCGTGGCAGCGTTTTCTTATCCCATTGCTGCGTTAAATATCGCAACAGTACACATCGTTTATCCATCACTATATGCTGCTCGGAAGGAACCTCTTCTGTGGGAAGATATACCGATGGCCGCTTTTGTGATGTACGCAAACCTTGTTCCATATTAATTTGAGAAAAGTTCTTTGTATTATGTGAAGGTAGCTCATTTAGGAATTCGGATATATTTGTGGTGGCATTATATTTGCGTTGGGTATTATCCATAACGATGCTGTTGTTTGATATCGTAGTTGTTTAAGAGGAAACTATTGCAATGTTGATTATTAGTCTTGTAGTATACTAGCAAATTGTAGAGTTGGAGGAATAGTGTGAAGAAAATGAGGTCGTAGTGACCTCCGAGATACACAGACTGGATTGACTTTAATGCAGTTTTGTTGTACTTTTCACGCACTTTATTATTGGTGTAATACTCTGAATCTCCAACTTTTGATTTTTATTGCAATTTTACAATTAATTCATTAATTTTTATTTTGCGTATTTATACGAAATTTACTCGAGATCTCCGCCGAAGACTTGCACTTTTGTTGCTGTTAATTTTGACATTCCGTAGTCGTGGTTGTTGTTTTTGTTTTTTTTTCAAGTACAGACTTGTTTTCAATTACTCATATGGCAATTTAAGGGTTGTGCGGCACATGCATACTTTTGTTGTGAAGCCAAAAGCTCAGAGTTGCATTTGTAACTTTTTTTGCTACTGCTTCGATCATGCAGCTAAGGTCTGTTCACGTACTTTTCCATCAAAAACTTAGAGAAAAGAATGATTGAGAAAAAAACTCATAAAGAGAAAACTAAAAGAAGAAGTACGTGAACAGAAAACTATTAAAAACTTTCAATTATTTATTTTAGCAATTAATTTTTAGCGCGAAAAAATATTGTGCGGTTTATAATTTAATTTAATTTAAAGAGTAATTTGTTGAAATCATCTCGTTTGGCAGACTCGACAATTCCACAAATTTAACACAACAAAATTAGTGTTGACGTTTTGATATTTGGCAGTTCTTTTTTTTTGGACAGCTGAAAATATTTGAAAGTAAAAACTTTACTATCAGAAACTTTCAAATACTTTTTTCTCTTTAAAGTTCTTACGCTCTCGCTTTTGTCTTTCGTTGAAAGTTTTCCAGTAAAAACTTTTAACAATTTTTTGTACGTGAACAGACCTAAAGTCAGCCCTTCCTTGTGATGATCCGATACAAGTAAATACTCGATTTTTCGATTCAAGTATTTTTTTTACTCGATGCTATACAATAAGTATTTTACTTGGTATAGGGAAAAAAGGGTCAGTATCGGATACTCGATACTTTATTATAAAATATTTATTTAAAAACTGAAATTTTGCTATGCAATATTTAATATTGTGGATCGTTTTACAATATTTTACAGCAATCAATAATATATTTCAAAATGCTAATGCAGAATTATTCAATATGGATATTCAAAAGATTTCATTCCATGTTGCAATATTCCAATGTATGAAAATATTGCAGTACAGTATTGAAGTTCTAGAAAATATTTATTGCCGGCCATACATGTAGAACATAATGTTTATTGAATCCTCTTCATTAAAATAATATATTTTTAACACGCTATAATCTGTGGATTAGTTTTAATTTAGTTTAAAGTATAAATTTTCTAGCGATTTGCATCTAAACATAATAAATATCATATACTGAAGTTAACGTCATTTTTATTTGATTAACGTGATTCAAGAATATCTCAAAACCATGATGTACATATAGGCGAAAAACTCGTGTTGAGTAGTGTAAACTGTAGGTTCAACCATGTAGCACAATGGGCCGTTCTGGCTTGAGTGTGTTCCTCGACAGCTACTTAAAAAAAGTATAATTTGTCTTTTTAAATGAGTATTCGATACAAGTACATATTCGATACTTTTTTCCGATATTTTCGGTAGCATCGATACTTTTATTCGATACAAGTAATGAGTAAAAGTATCGATACTATGTGGGTATCAAATCAACACTAGCCCTTCCACGATGAAACTAGTTGCATGCGATTTTTGGATATTCACCACGGAAGAGCTGAAATACATTCTTCCTGTTGGAGTATGTCTCTTTCCAACTTGAAAAGCTCTTGGGGCTGATAGTTCTCTTGTTTATTGTGTTTTTTGTAAGAAAATGCCTAGTCAATTTTGTTATGACACAGCTTCCACATTTTTTGTGAGCTTAATTACATATAGTTCTAATTTATCGTTATCCTTTTATCATGGCGTCCCTGACATAATTTATCTTAAAATATAAATTTCCCATAAAAAAATAATTGTTTTGGACAATTTCTTAAAAATACAACTTTAGTCAAACAATTTCCTAAAAGAGTGTTTCCATTTTTAGTAAAAATAGCATCCGCTTTAGAACATTATCTCACGCAAGGGGCTGAATATTTCACACTAACTAAAAACAAATGCAATATTAATGAAAAGTGTTCATTCTCTCTTTTGCTCAGTGTTCATTTTTCAAAACAACAAAAATTTAATTGTTTGACAGCAAAACATTGATCGTGTAACATCACCCTTACACCTTCCATTTTTGCTGTGTTTTTTTTTTTAATATTCTATCTGCAACTATGTTTTTCCAGCTTAAAAGTATTTAATTGTATTTTGGAGTCAATGAAAATTCAACAATTTAAAATGGAAAATAATTATAATGACAATATGAGACAATGTTGGTGGAAATAGCAACAAATTATACAAAAAATATTACATTTATGTATGAAAAACGCAGAAAACTACTGCTTAAAATTTGCAAACTATTAAAAGAAGCTCCGCCACTTTATTACTTGGTCATTGAATTACCGTGTTTTTATAAAAATTATTAAGTAATTTTTTAAACAGCAGTCTCACAACCAAACAAAAGCCAAACAGGGCAAAGGGTGGCAAACAAAAAAAATGTATTTATAAGTTAAGAAAAAGTGTAGTATTTTCCATGTGTTCATTTTTCAAAGCAACAACAAGTTCATTGTTTGACAGCAAAAGATTGATCGTGTAACATCGACCTCTGAAATCAGCTTTTCTGATTTTGCACCCGCGAAACGCACCTATTAACATAAGGTGTCTCGACTAAGGATGTGCAACTGGAAAAAAAAAATCTATTTTCGACTTTTGAATTGATCAGAAACTCAAAGTCGATTAATCAACTTTTTAAGTTCATGAAAATCGATTAATCGACTTTTTTCTAATTTTTGTTGCATGGAATAAAAAAAAGCGAAACAAGAGAATTTTAATATGAATTATTTATGTATGTGTTTTTATTTACAATATATGAGCCATTGCGTGCAAGTCAAAATCAGATTTTTAGAAATACACTGATTTTATAGAAGTGCTGTTCAAAATAGGGTTCTTGTAGAATTTATTTTCCAGATTTATAGGCAGCTTTATAGAACACATGTTCAACATGTTCATGTTAGTTTTATTGAACGAAATAAATATAAAATAATAAATTTAAAGTAAATGGTTTGTTTTAAATGGCATACAGTTTATATGACCTTGGTGCAACCAGCCGAGCACCAATATAACCAGGCACTAAAGGGCCGATTAATAGTACATTTTTGCATTTAAACTTCGTAGTAATATTTTGTTTTTAGTTTTTGTGCAAAATTTGTGAAGTAAATTGATAAATTTCTTGATAATAAATAATAAAAATAATTAAAAATTAGCTTTTGTTAATTTTTTGCAAAATTTTATGGGTAAACGAGTATATAAAAAATGACGAGTGTTGCTATTAAGCAGTTTTTTTTTTTTGCATACATGTTCACCAAAAGTGTACTATTTTGCTCTTAAAAGACAATTATTCTGAATAATTTCCTAAGGGCGATGTTACACGATCAATGTTTTGCTGTCAAACAATGCAATTGTTGTTGCTTTGAAAAATGAACACTGAGCAAAAGAGAGGGTGAACACATTTCACTTCAAATTTTTTTACTGTCGAAAAAAACCTGCATCACTTCAAATAAAATGGGGTTGCTGAAGATGAACTGTTGCATTTTCTGGGAAAATACTAATATTTTATGAAAAATACTAGACTTTCTACTAACTTATAAATACATTTTTTTCTTTGCCATCATTTGCGTTGTTTGGCTTTTGTTTGTTTGTGAAAATGAGTGCTGTTTAAAAAAATACTTAATAATTTTTATGAAAACATGGTAATTCAATGGCCAAGTAACAAAGTGGCGGAGTTTATTTTAATAGTTCGCAAATTTTAAAGATTATTTTCCTGCGTTTTTCATATATAAATGCAATATTTTTTGTATAATTTGTTGCTATTTCCACCAGCATTATCTCATATTGTCATAATTATTTTCTATTCAATTGTTCAATTGGTGAATTTTCATTCAGTCCAAAGTACAATTAAATACTTTTTTGTTGGAAAACATAGTTGCAGATAAAAGTATTAAAAAAAAACATTCAGCAAAAAACTGATAGTGTAACAGGGCATCAAACAAAACGATGAAGAGAGTAAAAATAGAAAACATTGACAGCAAAACATTGACCGTGTAATATCAGCCATAGAGAACTATTCACTTGCGATTCTCTCAATTAGCGTCGGTAGTCGAGAGAATGGAATCAATAAACGATTGCAACAGCAAGCGGCATCTGTTGAATTTCAAAAAAAATCAATTTGTTTCCTTCATTCCCCTTCTTCTGTTTTGTATTTCTGCTTTCACTTCTTTTTTTTCTGCTTTGCTGCTGTCAAATTAGAAATAAATTCTACTACGACTGCAACTACAAATGGAGTTATGCAGTTTCATTAAAACGTGTGTATTCTAATTTTTGACAGACGCAGTCGCACGGCTGTCGCCCTCTATGTGTTTACACCATAACAGGGTGAGCCATCTCAGAGTAAAAGTTATAGTGTCAAAAACAGCTTCCGTTCTGAATATTTTAAATTTGAGTTTTGGCACTACTTTTTTTATTTCACATTTTGCACAATTTTGACATCACAAAATTTGACTCTTCAAATAAAATGAGAGAGTTCTCAGAGATCATGTTAAATACGCCTTGAGCTAATTCATTTCGTGATCGTGCCGATCAAATTTTACTCTCTTGCCATCTCTCTCAATTTTTCGCTTTACAGGGTGACAATCGTAAAGTGACGCACACATTTCAGCAGTTATTTTCAAAAGGACGTACTTCCAGTAAGTACAATTAAGTGTTAACATTGCTGAATATATAAGCATTCATTTGAGACCCACCTCATTCAATATAACCTCCTTTAGCCTGCACACATGCCTTCAATCGATCCGGAAATCGTAGGACTGTTCGCCGCAGGACTTCCTGATCAATTTCAGTCCAGGCTTTCTCTAATGAATTTGTCAGCGACTCCAGACTGTGGTGTTGAGATGCACAAGCCTTACTCTCTAAAATACTCCAAATAGAGTAATCCATTGGATTTATGTCTGGGGAGTATGGTGGCCATTCTTGAGATGTTATGAATCCAGAAATGCATGTTTGCGTTAATTTTGCCATGTGGGAAGGTGCAGAATCTTGCTGGAAAGTCCAGTTTTCATTTCCAAATGTATCTTGGGCCCAGGGAAGAACATGTTCATTTAAAATGCTCCCATAAACAACCTGGTCAATTTTAACACCCTCTTCAACGAATATTAGAGGGGTTCTGGCATTAGCGGAAACTCCAGCCCATACCATAACGGAAGCTGGCTTTTGAACTCGGCCAACAGTCCTATTTTGTTGCGATGATGATGTTAGCCACATTCGGTCATTTTGCGCATTGAAATGTTGTTCAACCGTGAAAATTTTTTCATCTGTAAACAAGATATTTTCAACATTTTTTAACACGGAGGAGCGTAGCAACGCCTTGCATCTTTGCAGTCGCAAATCTTTCTTTTTTTGTGTCAGATCTTGAGCTTTTCGGAGCTTGTACGGCTTAAGATTAAGCTTTGATTTTGCAATGATTCGCACTGTTTCACGGTTTACTCCCACTTCCTTAGCGATTTTTCTCATTGAGCGCCTTGTATTTCGCTTGATTCGTTTACGAATTTTTTCTGTTAAACCAGTAGTGGCAACTGTTGAAAATTTTCCCCGGTCTCTATCTCCAAAACCCCCAGTTTCATTATATCGAATAATAGCTCGGTCTACCGTACGACTTGACAAATTTAAAGCCTTTGCAATTTGACGGCTACTATAATTTGCCAAATGAAATTTCATAATTTCACGACGAATATTTTCCTTGTCCATTTTTATGGAAATTTCAAAATGTAATAACAAAAATTAAAATGAAATTAAAAGCAAAAAAAATATAAAAGCAATCTATATTTAATGAAAGAATGAAATGAGCAATTAAGGAATCTAATTACATATTGTGAAATATGTTCACGTACATGGACATTATATAAAAATCGAACTATTCGATTTAATAAAAGTTGTACTTTTTTAATATTATACCCAGTAGAACCTGTATATAATTCGAGGCAGTACATCAAATTAGACATAAGCAGAGCATGCACTACTTGATGCTTAACATGATGTGGTAAATACAGATTTTGACTGTATATTCTTCTCAAAGTGTAGTTTATTTTAGAGCTTAAGCATTTAATATGGGAATCGAATGATAGATGGCAATCTAATTCAACACCTAAGCATTTGATCTCTTGAACAAAACTAATTCGAGAGCCTTCTATTTCAATAGATAATGGAGCGGCATTTGATTTTGAGTTTGAGAAAACCATTGCTTTAGTTTTGTTAGAATTTACAGTTAGATAGTTTGAGGACATACAAACTGATACATTAGACAAATTGAAGTTAATTACAGCTTCAAAGACGTCTAAAAACTGAGTATCTCCAGTAAATAAAACATCTAAACATTCAGTGAAATCATTCAAGTATAACATAAATAAGATAGGACCAAGAACTGAACCTTGCGGTACACCGTTAGGAACTCTTAGCAAATCAGAAGTGTAGTTGCTACAAGAAACAAACTGCTTTCGATCATTCAAGTAAGAATAAATTAGTTTACAGGCTGTAGAGGAAAAATGAAATTTGTTATGCAATTTGTTAATTAGGCAAACATGATTAATAGAGTCAAAAGCTTTCGATAAGTCTAGAGTTTGTCTCTACATAATGTATAATGACTTAGGGTCCTTCTTATACAATCTGCAAGTCCTAACAAAAGCGAGGTTTTACTTTATCCTATGCGAAAACCAGAATGAGCGGAATGTAGCAAACATTGTTGGTTGGTGTGAGATGTAATTTGATCTTTTGTCAGGTTCTCTACAACCTTTGATAGAACTGGAAGTACACTGATAGGCCGTAAGTTGCCAGCAGCATTCGAACTGTCTGCTTTTCGTATTAGAAGGAAATATAGACGTTGTTAATATACAATTAACAAAATGCAAAAGATGATTGTGTACATACGGCAAAATTATTTTTAAAAACTTGAGCGGAATATTATCATACCCAATAGCATTTGATTTGATTTTCATTATAGCTGAACCTAACTCATCTATTGAAACATTACGGAAACTAAAGTTATTGTCATCAGTATGAAACATTGACGCAAAGTCTACCGTATCCAAAATCGCGCTATTTTGATTTAAAACAAAACTACTATTTAACTCGTTAACGTTTACGTTTTCAACAGGAATGTTCGTATTTGCACAGCCATTGCTACGCAGAATATTCCACATTTGTCTGCTGGTAAGACCATCAAAAAGTTGACTATGAGCACGTCTTTTAGTTTTTCGTATCAAAGTTTTAGTACTATTGCGTAGCTTGCAGAAAACCTTCCAATTGTATGTATTGCGTTGTTTTAGATATGCTTTAAAAGCTAGATCACGTAAAGATTTAGAGTAAGTTATTTCCCTTGTGTTTATCCAGTTATCTCTACGGGCATACACTTTAAATTTGGAAGTTGGAACAGTCGAAAACAGTAAATGCAAATTAAAATTAATGATCTCAAGCTGTTCATCAATATTATTAGTGTCATAAAGTTTGTCAAAATTACATATAAGTAATTGCTCATGTAAATCGTCATAATTTATTGCATTGTGATTTCGGAACTCAACATATTCGTCAACACGACTCAAAGTAAATTCAAGTGAAATAAAAATAAAAGCATGATGCGAAATGGAAGGGCACTGGAATTGTCCAGAGCAATTAACAAAATTAGGGTTGTTTACGAAAAAATAGTCAAGTAATGAAGTCGAGTTATTGGTTACATCAAAGTGAGTAGGACAGTTGTTGTGAATACGAAAAATGTTAAGGCGATGAGCAAGAGCATGCCCAGATGATGCTTTATTAATGTCAAACAAATTTTGGTTAAAGTCACCCATAACGACAATGTTGGAATATTTGACCAATGTATCAGCTATGGAGTCCTCAAAAGCAGCTATATCACCATGGGGTAGATATACAACGCCAACCGAAATTCTCGTCGATTCATAGCATACTTCAATAAATAGTGACTCACAATTGCCATAGTTTGTCTGCTCTAAAACAACCCTGTATTTAATCTTTTTAGAAATGTACAAACCAACACCACCTGCTCTAGCATTTGGACGATCGTTCCTACAAAAGACATACCCAGGAATATTAATGGCACGACTGGAAATATGAGGCTTAAGCAATGTTTCACTAATACCAACAATATCCAATAACCCTCCACTAAGAATGCATCTCAATTCATCCAACTTAGTAGATAAAAAAGATGGACTTAAGCTTTGACAGTTAACATGTCTATGTTTAGATTTTGTTTTAAATTTTGAAGTTTGTCGAGAAGTGCTGAGTTGTCACTGGCAATAGGCCCAAGGTTTATATTATGTGACATCGGATTCAAATTTAAATGATGAAGGGCGTATTGAATGTAAGAATGGGCTTAAACTAACAAATTTGTATAAAGGTAAATTTAATTTAAAATTAAAACTATAAATATATCGGAAATTTACATAATTTAAAAAGTAAATTTTAAATTCAATCATAATCCAAACAACAAAATCCAGAAATCGATTTGAAATTTTATAAATTATATAAAAGCTTGTGAAATTAACCAAATAAATTGAAAATTAAGATATACACATATGTATGTGTTAGCATATATAAAAGAATTCTGAAACAGTTTTCAGGCCATAGTTTAAAAATTAATGAGAAAAGAAGAGAAAAAGCTGTATAACCTGAAAAGAATTCGAAGTAAATAATCATGAAAAATACAACAAACATTGCATAAAATATTCAAAACTGTCAATAAAGACATTCCCAGAGCCATAATACAAACTTGAACAGTAAAGAGAAAAGCACCATATGCATGAAACTATGAGCTGAGCTATAATGCATACTGTTATATGTCACTAAAATGGAGACGAGTAGGTGACTCTTCGTAGTGAATAGTGGATGAAAATTGCAATTGATAATCAACACATTGTTGCAGATCATAACTCCCTTCCTTACCATTCAAATCAATAATTCTTGCTTTAGGAATATCCGCATTGACAATTTTAAATTTTATTGAAGCAACAACTCGTGCCCATGATGTGATCGTGATCGCCTGCATAACAATGGACTAAGACAGGAACATTAACATGAATTAAACATAGCTAGTCGAGGCGCTATGTGAAATGGAAAACTTCAGTACTCTTTTTGTTTTGAATTACTTATTACTGTAAAGGTGATTGTTCATACTGGCGCAAGCATGAACGCCTATCTGAAAGAGGGAGGTAGAAAAAATAGACACTAAGGAAAAAATAGAAACTCGCCTGTCTTTTTCCAACCACCTATTTTTTCTACTTCTCTCTTTCAGTCAGGCGTTCATGCTTGCGTCCTTGTGAACAGTCACAACAACAATTGTTTTTATGGAGTTGGCAAAATGTCAATAAAAAAGTTAGATTTCCGGCAAATAGCAATTCTAAAATTTTGGGGATAAATTTGTTTTAAAAATGATTGACGGTTCTACGAAATAAATAAAAAAAACAAAAAAAAATTTTTTTAAATCAATCAGTAAAATCAAGTTGGACCACTTGGCTTTGCTTACTTTTTTCATATATAAATGCATAGCAATTTAATGCAATAAAATTTATCTTGTACTTTATATTAAAAAAATATTTTTGTATACATTTTTAAAATATTCTTATTAAAATTGGAATTCTGCTTACATTTCAATACAATTACAAATGCCAATTATTTTCTTATTTTCAAGTAACTGTTCACAGTAAACTCTTCCAATTTATGTAGTGGCAAACAAGTACAATAAGTTTTTGGCAAACTGCACAATTTCAGTGCCACCCAATTTCGAGGTGCCATATACACGATCCACAAAAGTAATAGGCACTTCACCAATGGTAAAGCCATGTTGGCGTGCACGTACTAAAATTTCCATTTGGAAGACATAACCCTTCGAAACACAGCTTTCAATACATTTCTCTAGCACTTGCGTTTTATAAAGACGAAATGAACCTGTTAAATCAGAGGCATTTGGACGTAGGAGTAGCTGTGAGAGAAAATTAGCCCCACGCGATATAAGTTTACGTTTGAAATCCCAACCAAAAACGCCACCATTACCAAGATAACGTGTGCCCGAGACAATGTCATAATCTGCAGATGCTTGCAGCTCAATGAATTCTGGTATGAATTTTGGCTTTAATAGAGAAGAAAATTTGCTTTATTAAATTCAAATCAGAAATACAAATTTTTTATTAAAAACTCACATGATGACTCAAATCAGCATCCATTATTAATACAAAATCACCAGTTGCATGTTTTATGCCATGAATGTATGCGGTGCCCAAGCCTAGCTTTGAGGCACGCGGGCGTAGCACAATTTTATCTTCACCATAAAGTGTTTGCAAATCCTTAGCTACATCTAGGGTGCCGTCGGGACTGCCGTCATCAATTACAATGATCTCGTATTTGCAGCCACTATTAAGAACCAAAAATCGGTGAAATTTGTGTGAAGATATACTGAGATGGACAAGCTCACCTGTCGTTCATATATTTTACAATTAGCCATATTATTATTGGCAAGTTATCTTTCTCATTATAAGTGGGCAACAGTATGCTGTACTTATGTTCATTTGCCGGCATTTTTAATGTTTTTTCTTTGTTAAATTCCCATAATTTAATAAATCAAAAGAAAGGAATTCTCACAGAAAGTTGACGTGTTTTGACATTTCACAGTTTTAGAGTCATTATCGAATTTTTCTAGCGGATGCAGAGTTGCTTAAATTAAAACCAAAAAGTTAACTTTTAACCTAGACAGCTAAAGTTCTTTGTTAACATCCCTGCAGTGAAACAACGAACTAGATACAAAAATATATAGTTTGCTTGTTATTGTGAAATGTTTGAACAAGTCGGACGCAAGAGGTTATGTGAATTTGTAAAAAAGTGTTATTGTATAAAACAAATTAAAAAAGATTTGTAATTTGCTGAAGGTGGAATTATTAATAAAAAGTTCGTAGATAAAAACAATCAACTTATCGTAAAGTACAGCTTATGAATGTAACCAATGGCACAAATTTGCAGTCTCAATGCAAGTATTTATTTGTGATTTATTTAATAATTTATAAATTTAATAATTTATTTATTATTCTTTTTCAGAAATGATTTATGCATAAAACAAAACATAAATGGAAACACTCGCAGAGCAAAAAGTCTTGGTAACCAAACTAACTCGTCAGAAGATAACCTGAAGGAAGTTAATAAAAAATATGTGCAGAAAATCAAATTTTATATACATATGTATTCGTAACTTATTCAAATTCAAGTAATAAAATTATTATTATGTATCAATAATCGAATTTAATATTTCATCTTTATATAAATGGATCTGTTGCATTCTTTTTCTGAGTTGTTATTATTTTATTGAAATAAATCGCCATATAATAAATTTTATTTATTATCTATATGTGCAAAATGTAGGGATTAAGGTATTTAAGAATTAGTGCTGAAACTAGTTATTCAAGAACTAGTGAAAAAACTAGATATTAACGTGCAAGAACTAGTTATTGAAGGACTAGCGAAATCACTAATCCTCAGTGATCAGGTAACCAATCGATACCTCCTATGACAACGCCATGTTAAATTCGCCAGTTGTAGCAAAGTAGATAGATGTGGAACTAGTCACTGTCCCTTAAGAACTATTGAATTCGCTAGTTCGGAATTAGAACTTTTCACTGCAGGGAAAATGTAAACAAAAATCTAACAAATTATTTATTTATTACTTTAATTGGTTAAAATTAATTGGAAGGGCACCGAATTACTACATTATCTGTGGAAAAGTGTGTTGTATGAAAATCAAACCAATGTAAAATCTATAGGTTTTTGCTGTTTTACGCTTCTACACAACTGGATGTTACTAGCTGGCTTTTCAAAAAAATAAAAAAAAATGTTGATTATTGATTAAAATTTTGGGGTTAAATTGTTAATAAAATGATAAAAATTTATAGAAAAAAACCAGGAATAAAAAAATCAAAATTTTTTTTTAGGAACATATAAACTAAAAAGATTTAAAGAATGTATTCTGACAGGGCACTACAGGCTGAACTATCACCTGACAAACCTGAGAATATGCAATAATGCGTTATGTCGATTTCGTGAGGAGGATACCGAAACTCCAAAACACATTCTAGGACAATATCCTATGCTTATGCAAAACCGGAAAATGTACTTAGGAGATTACCAAATACCAGAAGGAATGCTGAAAAACTTAGAAATAGGCTTTATACTATAATTATAACGGGTATAGGACTTATAGAAATAATATAAACTTTATAGGGCTCATAGAAATACTATACTATGATAATACTATAATCCTCGAAGTGGGCACAATAGTTCTTTAGGACTCTTTAGGACAAAAAAATATATTTATGAAGATTGTGTAAATTTGAGACTAATCAGTTGAGCCGTTTTTGAGAAATCTTGCTCACCGACTTTGAAAACACAGTTTCGAGAAAAATGCGTTCAAAATTTTAAAAGCTCTTTACACATATTGAATTTGTCTTTACATATACGCATGAAACTTTATGAAGATTTGTCGGATCGGTATGAAATGCCTTAGATGTACCAAATATCAAGGGAAATTTAATTTCTGTAAAGCGATTGACCTATAAGGATTACACGGTGGTGTTTAACACGTTCGCAGACACTCAAAATTGTATCGAGGTGCAAAAAGAGACATATGTATTCTTAAATTTGTTTTTTTTCAGAAAATCCGTTCTTCAAAAATCGACGCGACCACGGAGGAGGACATTTTTTTAGGGCTCCACGGCAACGCCCATATCTTGAAAATTATTCTATATTTCTAATAAAAATTTATGGAAATATTGTTGGAAGTGCACTTAATAAAATGAATATAAAACGATCATCATATTCCTTTATTTGACAGATCAAAAAAATTCCAGAAAATCACTCATTTTTCCAGCCGTCATTTCCCCTTAAGCAAGTTAATTTTGACAAATGTAGCGATGAATGCAAGAATATGTTAAACTATAAAGTGGGCCTTTAGGAAAAGATGAGCCGGATGAAATTTCGAGCGACTGAAGTATTGGCATTAATACATTCAGATCTTTGCAGACGGTTACACCGTCAGGTAAGCGGTATATGGTATACCTTTACTTTATATTTATTTGATTACGATTAAATCGGAGGTTTTCGAAAAATTTACAAACTTTATGCAGCAATGTATTACAATGTTCAAAACCGAAAGTTATTCGCACGGATAGAGGTGATGAATACATAGGCGTTAAATTTGAACAATTTTTGTAGAAAAACGGTATTCAAAGCCAAAGAACAGCGCCATATACGCCTCAAGAGAATGGCGTTGCCGAAAGGAAAAATCGTACTCTAATTGAAATGGCCAGCTGTATGATAATTGAAGCTGAACTTGACAACAAATTCTAGGGCGAAGCGGTTACAATTGCAAATTATATACAAAATCACTTGCCAGCAAAAGACGTAGTAAAAACGTCATATGAGAATTGTTATGGTATAAAGCCAAGCGTTGTGAATTTTAAACGTTTTGGTGCTAGCCAAAAGAAGAATAAACTCGATTCTAATGCGATTTAAAATATTCTGTTGTTGTTGTAGCAACTTCAACTTTCGTCATCTACAGTTGTTTGTTAGGTGTTTATTCGTCTGTGTTTTCTGTTAGTTTCAGTCCAAGGAGGGAGGCCACCTCAACTGGGTATGTCCACAGGTCATTAATAGTCAAGGTAGTTGGATGTAGTGGGCCGTTAAATAGGTGGAAAACGTCGTGGGGGCTTTGGCCGCAATCTGGGCATACGTCCTGAATGTTTTCATTGATTCTACTCATGTAGGAATTAAGAAATCTGCTGTACCCGGACCTTAGCTGCGCTAGGGTGCACCTAATAGTTCTGGGCAGTGTCTTTTCCATTTCGGCCACAGTCTGTGGTCTTCCGTTAAGGATTGGGTTGTGTCGGCATGCATCAGTGGCATCCATTACAGCTTTAGCATGTAACTGCTTAATCCCTGCAATGTATGCACTGTTGTCCAGCGGATTGTTGTTGGATTGTGAAGTCATTGCTTATATTACGGGAAGGGGGATGGAGGGTAGTCAGTTCGTCACTTTCTCCTTGCCCCATGTACTACCCGCGAGAGCTTTTAGCACGTTGTTGCGCTTGCTAATGTTGCCGCGCAGGTTGTTGTCGTGCGTCGCAAAGGTTGAGGGCAATCGAATGTAACACCCAGAATTCTGGGGTATTTCACGGTCGGAATTTGGCGGCCGTCGACCTGAAGGTGAAGTGTTCGATTGACCTCCTTAGTCCATGGGGTGAAGTACGTTGCCGTAGATTTCTCGGGTGAGAGTTGGAGATTACGGCAGCTGAAGAAACTGGAGGCTACGCATAAGTAACACTGTGTGACTCTGAAAATATACTTTCCTCGAGACATAGTTCAAATTGTAGGTATAGTCAAGCAGATAAAAACTGCATAGAATTTTGAATTGACCCTTAAAATCTGGGCTTAGGGCCGAAAACCCCATTTTTGATAGGTTAAAGCATATACTTACCCGTAAATTTATCTTTATTTACTGATTGAGTAAGTTTTTATATTTCATTCAAAAGAGGACACTTAGTTGCTTATAATGATATATAAATTGGTAATATATCTTACGAAATACCAGAGCTAGAGGGTAAAATATGAAGAAAATTGAATTTTTTTTCACATTTTTTCATTTTGAATGGCGTTTTAAATGACTATTTTGTTTACCAGTGTATATATAAAGGTATAAATAAATAAACTGCATTCAATTCTGTTTCCAACGAGTTATAAATTTTCAAAATCTATTGAGGTTTGACTGAGATATTCGACTTCAAGCACTATATACTGGAAAAAAATCCATATCTTTTGAAACTGCTGTTTTGTATTTTTAAATAGTTGGAGTAATACTCGTATACAAATACTTACATTCTACGTATTGAAATTTTTTAGGTATTCAGATAAAAGAGTTAAAGAAGTCAGCCACACCTCAATGGATTTTGAAAATTTATAGCTCGTTGGATACAAAATTGAATGCAGTTTATTTTCATATACTCTGATATATACACTGGGAAACAAAATAGTTGTTTAGAACGCCATTCAAAATGAAAAAATGTAAAATTTTTATCGATTTTCCTTATGTTTTGCCCTCTAACTCCGGTATTCCTTAAGATATATTAACAATTTATATATCGTTGTAAGCAGCTAAATATCTTCTTTTCAATATAGTATAATGAATAAATAAAAATAAAGTTACGGGCAAGTATATGCTTGCAACTATCAAAAATGGGTTTTTTGGTCCTAAGTCCAGATTTTGAGGGTCTATTCTGAGTATGCAGTTGTTTTCTGCTTGGAAAAAGTATATTCAAATTTTTGTTTTTTGTCACACTGTGTAATTATTGATCCAGTCGGTCAGATGAGTTATGTTACTGCCAGTCGCAAGGATGGAGCAGTCATCCGCGTAAGAGGCTAGGGTGATACCGGCAGGTGGAGCAGGAAGTTTGGCCATGTAGAAATTAAACAGCCTTGGGGACAGGACCCCACCTTGTGGAACGCCCTGTTTAACGCGCTTGTATTTTGATTTTGTGCTCCTGAACTCCACATATGCTAGTTTTCCACACAAGTAATTCGCTAGCCATCTTTTGATGATGTTTGGTAGAGACGTACTGTTGAGTTCCTGTAGAAGAACAGTATCAAACGCCTTGGCTAGGTCAAGAGGCACCAAGATGGTCCTGTCGCATGGTTTCCGTTTGTTTATGCCGCGCGCTATTTGCGTCTGGATTGCGGTAAGAGCTGTTGTGGTACTGCTGGATTTGCGGAAACCATGTTAGTGGTCTGCAAGCTTCAGATGCTCTACGAGTGATGGGAGTAGCATGGCTTCGAGTTTTTTGGCCACTAGTGAAAGAAGCGATATTGGGCGGAAGGATTTGCCTTGGCCCGATAGCTTGCCTGGTTTTGGCAGGGGAAAAATGTGGCCAGTCTTTCAGATGTCTGGTATGACGGCCGTGCGTATCGACAGGTTAAGCACCTCGGTGAGGTACTGTAATCCATGTTTGCCCAGGCTTTGGACGCTTTGGGGTTGGAAATCGCGCAGGCTCCTCGGCAGGGGTGACTGAGAGCGACTTAAACTCGTGGTTTATCTTCAGGGCATGTATCTTCCTGGTTATCGCTCTCTTTATTGTTCGCTGCAGGATGCTCGACGAATTGTCGACAGAACTGTTTCGAGCAGCTTTTAGCGTCCTCCATAGCAGTTGACTCAAAGGTGATGGCTGTGAGGTCTTTCCTTCTCTCGGGGCTCGAGAGAGATTTTATGGTGACCCACAGTTTCTTCGAACCATGGGTGCAGCTTTCTAAGTGATCAGACCACTTCTTCTTGCGATGCTCGTCGATTAGCTTCTTGATCTCCGCGTTTAGATGTTGGATGCGCGGGTCGCCTGGGCAGGCGGCGCAAATAGACGGCTTCCCTAGGGATGTTCGGTCTGATGTTGGGAATTCTGCCTGCTGGGATACATATGGACGCGATCTTCAGAACTGCGTTTCTGAAGAACTTTTCACTGCAGTGTACATTCGCTGGAGGTGTTGTTTGCGAGAAAACATCGTAGGTCAGCTTCAGGAATTCATCCCAGTTGGCCTTGTTGTAGTTGATGAAGGTCCTTTCGTTGGCCTCCATAAAGTCTTCTGAGCTTTCAATAGTGATGGTGATCGGGATGTGGTCTGATTACAGTCTGATGCCTGTCATACAGTGGTTGCTTGTGAGAAGGGACGCTCCAGCTATGCTGATATCGGGTGAGCTGGTGCAGTTGTCCATGATCCTAGTGGGTCGGTTGTTGTTGAGTGTGATGAAGGTAGAGCAGTCTATTTGATCTGCTAGGCATGTGCCGCGTTGGTCGTTCGTCAAGTTAGAGTGCCACATCTCGTGATGAGCGTTAAAGTCACCCAACAATGAGGCGATTGTCGCCCAACAGCTGATGGCCAATTTGTGGCAGGTATACACTCGTGCAGGAGCTGGGTGGGATGTAGACATTGACGATCTCCAACTCGACACCGCCCGCCCGATATGACAACATGCGGTATTATACGCTATTATGCAAAATAAACGCAATTCCGCCGCCACAGTTGCTCAAGCGGTCATGTCTAATGACATTGTGGTTGCCCAGGTGTGTCAATTTAGACCTATTCGGCAGCTTGGTTTCCTGGATTGCAGCGATGGTGATTCCGTGGCGCTTTTGGTCGATGATTTCGTTGCGTTGCGCTCTCTTGGGTGTTATTGTGGCGCGGTGGAGCTTAGCGTGGTGGTAATACAGGCTGCGTTGGTTGAGTATTGTTTCCGCAGCAGCTAGCCGTAAAGTTGTTGCTCCAATCGTGATGTGAGCGCAGACCAGAGCATGTTGTAAGGTGTCACCATCCTTTGCAGGAGTTACACAGCACAGAAAACTGGCTCCGCAGCAGCCGCGCTTGGCATACCGTACACAGCCACACTCGCGGGCTAGGATTTTGTTCGGTACCGGCCGGTAGTAGTAGTAGTAGACGGAGCAATGTTGCCGGATAGCAAACAAAAAATTTTTGTGTAGATGACTTTCATTGTTGTTGGTGGTGACAGCCTTTGGGCGACCTGGAATGCTCGAGTCGCTTCGGGGCGTAGACAAAGCTGTCGTGGAAGTGATTTAAACTATTCTCGTTGGATATGATGCAACCTCGAATGCATATAGTTGCTATGCTGTCGACATGAATTCAACGATGATTACATTGGCGCAAATGAGATTGATGAAACAGAACCAAACAACGATGACTTCATCAGTGTGGATGAAGGTAGCGAGGCGGAATCAAACTGCGCCGCAACGGAAACGTCCAGTATGCGAACTTCGACGCTCAACACGATTAAATAAAAGATTCGTACCAGAAAGATTGGCTCAAAATATGGAAGCAGTTAATGAGCAAATTAATGAACCTATCAGCTATAATCAGGCAATCAGGTTTTCATTCCAAGAAAATATTCATAAATAATTTTTATGAAACTGATGTTTAAATAAATAAATTAGATACGATGTTGCATTTGATGGACCCTATCAGTCAAGGGACAAGAGTGGATAATTGCCTTAAAGCTTTAGGAATTGTTTTTTCCGAGTTTTTTTTAATCTTAACCTAAAAAAATGAACGAAATTACAAAAAATTCACAGAATAATCAATTTAAATTTTT
The DNA here is from genome assembly GCA_963691655.1 of Toxonevra muliebris. NCBI lineage: Eukaryota > Metazoa > Arthropoda > Insecta > Diptera > Pallopteridae > Toxonevra > Toxonevra muliebris. Next base: position 29,156,512 of record OY829329.1, read on the forward strand.
CAAATAAATATTATTCAATGTGAGTTCCAATGCATTTTTTTAATGTCAAGGACATAATTTCGATAACTCCTTGACTTTCCATTACCCAAAGTTAAAATAATGACCAATAATGCTAAAAATATTCAGAGGCTAATTTTTTCAAATGATTATCAGTGGGAATTCGGGCCATTATCACTTATGAGGAACCCGGATGAAGTTGGCATATATTCCCTAAATTAGTGCAGTCACAGCATTAAAAGGGATCTTCCGAGTCGGGGTGCTCTGAGCAATAATGGGTTAAAAAATTAATTACATTTTAAGATTGTGTCCAAAAACTTTGAAGCTGATCCAATAACACTGCCTTGCATGGGTTTGGCAAATAATATGGTTCCTAGCATTAATTTTCCATGCTGAAAATAAATCTGAGGTCAGAAACTTCGCATTACGTTACGTTTTAGAAATATTGGGACTGAAATCCCTAAAAATACCATTTTTGGCCATTTTTGAGAAATTGTAGAGCTGAACTCTGACGTGCTAGAGACTTCGAAAATTAGGAATTAAAGGCTAAATCATGCCCTTTCAAATAAATCCTAAGTCATATTGTTTTCATGCCCCCTTAAAGCAGGGGATGTGTTTATGTCTACGGGTACAGGACAACATTTACAAAGAACGGATTTTATCTTACACACAGCCAGACATAATGAAAAGTGCAGTGGTCCGCAGTGTTTTAAGGGGCGCTGGTTACAAATCTGCAGTCAGATTTTAAAAATTCAAAATTCCGAATCAAATATGGCGGAAAAGTTTAGCGTAATAAAATATTGCTTTGTATTACTTTTCACAAAAGTCTGATTTTACAAGGATCCGACAGTTTTTTCTATTTTTTATTAATTTTTAAACTTTTCAAAATGTTTCACGACGAAGCTTTAAATCAAAAACAGTTACTGACATGGAAAAACTATGAATGCAGGATTGCTCAGCATCACCTTCTCTTTTTGAATCCGAATCCAAGCCTCATGTCAAAGAAAATAAATCAGATTTGGTCGCATAGTGTAACTAAGATTTCAAATTTACTTGACTTTTTAAAAAAAAATATTCAAAAATCTTCCAGTAGATTTTATTTTCTTTTTTTCCCATCCACTGCAAATTAATACAAAAAATTAGAAGAAAGTTTCCACATTCCGGGGGGAGGGAGTCAGAACCCCCAAACCTCCCCCTAAATACGGCCTTTCTGCTCGTTGTTGCGTCGAGAGAGCAAATGAAAGTAATCATCTGGAACAAAAATCTTTACACGGTGCTTATCGAAAGTGGGTATTCTCACAGCAAAAATGATTCATGGTTTTACACATTTGAAATTGGAGGTAAACTTTGCTATATTTTGATTTATGTAGACGATCTGGTTGTTGGTAGTAAGCATGAGGGCTTCTTATTGAATGTGAAAGAGTCTTGGGAGCAAAATTTAAAATAAAAAACTTGGGAGAAATTCGTAATTACCATAATAAATAAAAATTGCAGAGATGAGTTTTTCATAAATCAGACAGCATACGTCAATAAAGTTGTTCAAGATTTCGGCTTGGCTGACAGAAAATCGTCTAATGTTCCGATACATGTTTCATACGGAACGGACAAACTGGTCACTAACGAAAAGTACAGGTAATTAATCGGCCGCCTGTTGTATGTTTTTGTTAACACCAGACCATATATATCGGCAGCATATCAATTTTGGCGCAAAAAGTTTCCCAGCTAACGCAAAAAGACTGGAACGAGCTTAAGCGATTACTCAATCATCTAAAGGGTACATCTGACAGAAAATCAAACAGTGGATTTGTCTTTAAGTTATTTAATAATTTAATCAGTTTGGAGTTGCAAGAGGCAAACATGCATAGCTCTTTCGCCGACCGAGGCTGAGTTTATAGCTTTATCAGAAGCATGCAAAGAGTTGGTGTGGCTTCGACAAATTTTGAGTGAATTCAATCAACAAATTGATTGAAGAAGAGAAGTTTTCGGGCCGATCAAAGCACATAGATACAAACATGATAGCTGATTTACTGGCGAAGCCATGGCGAAATTATAATAGGTGATAGCAGCGTCAGCTCTGTCTTCTTCTTCTCTAATTTTTTTTATATGAAGATAATCTTAACTGTCAAAATCTTTGTTTTTTTTTGTTTTCCATGCATTTGTTCTTGTGCTTTGGACAATTACGATTTTTAGCAACAACAAAGTAGCGTGTTGTTATTGTTACGTTGCACTTGTTGTAATGCTGCTGTCGCTAGAGCCGAAATATTTTGAGAATCATCATGGAATAAACTGAGATTAATTTTACAGCAACAAATTTTTTCGTGAGGCACTTTAACGTCCACACGAGTACAAAGGTATAAATTTTCTCCAACCCAACAATCACTCTTTTCACACAAATACTTGAGAGCAAACGCAAAAAGTAAACAAAAGATGCACGTGCTTCATAAATAACAACAAAAACGAACGAAAACAATACGGTAAAAACAAACCAGTTCACATATGCTTTTGCCATTCTCAATGAGCGCATGTCCATTTTCATACTTCCGTATAGATGTCGCTGCGCTCAGTTAAAAGTAAAACAAAACTGTCATTCCCATACTGTATCAAAGACGATGATGGGTGGCAGCAGAAAAGAGTTCAACTAGATTTTCTTCAACGTATCCTGTTTTAGTTGAGAAAACTTTTTAAAGGCGTCTGAAAGAGATTACGGAAAAATACAGAAAAACGTAGAAAACGATGTATTAAAGTGTGTGTGGTAAAAAAATCATACAATTATAAGAAGAAAAATACATTTCAATAGAAAAAAATGTGAATTGAAAAAAAAGAAAGAAAACTTAATGTTTGGTTTATGCATTTGTATGTGCTAAATTTGTTTTAACAAAATATTACTAAATTAAAAGCATAAAGATTAGCTTAGTGGGTGGCTGTTTGGGTTACTTAATTTTTGTTGGAAATTTTAGGTAATTCTTTTTAAAGTCTAAGTACGCACCAGCGAAAAATAATGGCTAAAAAAATTTCATTTAATGTGGTCTTTGCATCAGGTTAGTATCAATTACATTTTAAGTATTATAGTACACTAAAAATGTTGGCTGTGTGATTTATTCAAATTTTTCCTACATTTTTATTGTTACTTTATAGTTTTATTACTTACTACCCATTTAATATTAGATATGTCTGCTATAAAAGTTCGTCTACACGTATTCTTTTTTTTAGTAAGTATTTAGAGAAATCGATAAACCATCATACAACCCCATTATATCTATACAAATTCACTCAACTCGCATGCTTTCGAGGACAACATATAAAGAATAACACAAATTTCATTAATATTTAATGCACTTTTTTCAATGAAAGTAGTACTGAGTTATCACTGTATTTTTTCCAAAACTTAAATTTCCATATTCATCACCTATAAATTACTGATTTCAACGTTTGCCAAAACAAACATTTATTATTAGCTTTAATTCCTTTTGATTTGTCTCACATTAACACATTTTCATTTTTTTGCTAAGTGAGATTCATGCTTTTTCCTTCAGCGTTTAAATAATTTAGTAGCAAAAAAAGCTATACGCTTTTCTGAGAAATGTATGAGGTCATGCACATGATGAAAGTTTTATTCCCTTTTTCTTGAGATTACGTATGATTTGATTGTTTTTTTTTTTTTTATTTGTAATCATGTTTATCACTTTTGTGCATACAGAGTTTACCAGTGGCGTTACAAAAACATTTTCGATAGTATCTACATTTTTGTATGAAATAAATGTCAAATCAAGCCGATGCCATCGATAATTTTTACACTTGCCGGTTTTTTCACAATTCTTGAAATAGTTTATACCGTACTTATTTATATGGGAAGAAAAAATTGGAAATTATTTAATAAACGAGGTTTGTTAAAAAAGGTGAGTTTTTATTTTTCTCGAAAAATATTTATTTATTCAACAATAGGTCTGTTCACGTTCAAAAAATTGTTGAAACTTGTTAATAGTTTTCACTGAAAAAGTGTTCATGTACTGGAAAAACTTTGAACGGGAGAGAAGAACGAGAGCATAAGAATGTGAGAGAGAAAAAAATAGTTGAAAGTTTCTGAAACTAAAATTTTTACTTTTACAAATTTTCAGCTGTCGAAAAAAAAGAACTGCCAACTGTCAAAGAGTCAACAATAATTTTGGTTGTGTTAAATTTGTTAAAGTGAATTTGTGGTTTTGAAAATGTAAATATTTGTGCATGCGAATGTGTCGTACGAAATGATTTCAACAAATTAATTAAATTAATTTATAAACTGCACAATATTTTTTCGCGCTAAAAATGAACTGTCAAAATAACGGAACAGCTGCTTTGCTGAAACTTTCTAATAGATTTCTGTTCACGTACTTTTCTGATTGTTCCTCTTTGTGAGAAACTTTTTCTCAATTTTTCTTATACTCTCTCCCTGAAAGTTTTTGATGGAAAAGTACGTGAACTAATATCTATTTTGCCCCTTCAAAGTAATCTCCTTAGATATAATGCGCTTGTGCCAGCGCCTTTTCCAATCCTCAAAGCACTTCTGATATGCGTTTTTTGGTATGACTTTTAGTTCTTCCAGGTCTTTATCTCCTCAATCGTGGCAAAATGCTTTCCTTTCATGGGTCTTTTCAGTTTTGGGAACAGGAAAAAGTCGCAGGAGGTCAAGTCCGGTGAATACGGTGGCATAATGAGGCATGATTACGGTGTTGTTTTTTGGCTAAAAAATCATGAATAAGTAACGATGTGTGAGCAGGTGCATTATCGATATCTAAAAGCCATGAATTGTTTTGCTTTCTGTGTTCAAAGCAGACTTGCAAATGCCACAGTCAATATTTCAAGTACATTGGAGCACTTAATTTTATTTTTAATTTTTTAATATAGATTCTTTGATCCATTTGTTGCAAAAAATTGGCAAACACACCAACCTTCATATTTGCCAAAAACAAACTAAAAATGTAAAATGGCTGATCATGTCAACATATGTTGGGAACATGTGTACCAACATAAAAAATCGAGAATAGAAATTTGAAAAGTCATCTTTTTTTGTACCGTCTTCCCATAAATATGGAAAGAAATGGTATATTTGGAATCTTAAAACCTCTCGGAAGTTCACGGCAATTTTAATATCGTGCTGTGAGTTATTCGAGGATACTACCGAAATAAAAGGCCGAAATATATCTGGTTAGTTACGCAGTATTCGTACGCCAGCGGCTATCAGTGAAGCAGTGAAGTCGAAAATTGTTCGACATCCACCAAACAAACACAAAAACTTTGTCCCCGGAAATGAAAATATCAAATAAAGCAATTGGTGTACCTGAAAAAAAAGTTAGGATAATTTTAAATTCTGCTAATGTGTTCCTCATAACTAGGCTGGCCATCACAAAATTCGTTAGATGTAAGAAAATTGCAATTTGTGCAATCATCTTTCTAAAGGAATAAAAGGTGAAACATGGCTATAAAAAAATTGTTTTTATTCATTACAAAAATTTATCGATAAGTTATTGTTGGTTTCCCATAAAATTACGGCTGCTAGTTATACATAACTAGAAACGAGTGGCGCACAACACGCAACTGAAATATGTGTAGCAACAATTTGCGAGTTCCTAGCACATACGCATTCAAATTTTCATTTGAAAATAAGTATCCCAAGGAACACAATGCTATACATTTATAGATGCTCCTGTATCCCTGTTGTATTGACCGTAAATGGTGTTACACAGGTGCCGACGGTCCGTCTACATGCTTCCCCTTTGAAACGCATCTGTCAGTTACATTAACATATGTAGCGGGTAGTATGTGATACACATTTATAATCGTACAATATTTATGTGTAAAGCAGTGTTAATGTAATTGTTTTTTTTTGTCTCCCTGCTGTTTAACCTTCAAGTAGTTTATTTGCCTTTGTAGATAGTTTTTATAACATTTGATATTCAAATTTGATTTACAAAGTTGTGCGTTATATCGGAGAATAATACGTTTTATTCTTTTTGTAACGAATTAATCCAGTTATTAAAAAAAATCTGTTATGGTTTTGTTTTATAATACAACATAACGATTTATGTATTAAAAATAATAGAATGCAATTACAGTAACTTAATTTAATCCTTTCAGGTTTACCTAATATTTGAAATTTCGCCTTTATGCTATTTCTTAAAGGTTTTTGCCTTTGAAGTCAAGTCAAAAATGGATGAGCTAAAATTAGCTGGTTGCATTATTTTAATAAAAGGAACAATGATTTGCAGCTACGTGTAAATATTACTTTCCAAACTTGTTTGTAAAGATAAAAGAATTCAACAATTGAAGAAAAAGCGTTAACGGATTTTTGTCTATAGCTCTTACCCTTTATCACGCAAGATCATGGATTTTTAAAATTAGTACCTAGTTCGATTCGTATTAAGAAATAAACATACTCGTATTTTTCTGTTTTTGCAAATTTTTTCATAAAAAGGTTTTATTTAAAAAAAATTTGGTTATGCTACTTATTAAAAAAACACGATTTTTGTTTTTGTTTGTGCATAATTATCACTATTTATCAATTAATATCGACTATTTGAAAATTAGCTATTACATTTTTAGAAAAAACCGCAGTAAAATATATAAATATATGAGTAAACTATGCTTTTTTAAAGTTATTACTTTTTCATTTGTAAACGAAAACGTCAAGAGAGTGCATCACGTTATCAGTTGCCGATACCTTTCGAATAACATAAAATAGTTGTACCAGTTTCTACTTCATCAGTTATGATAGACAACAAAATAAAATAACATGTCTGTAGAATTTTGTAAGAAAAAATTGGGTATGTTATAGATCTGTAACACAGCGTGGTAAAGGGTTAATAATGTACAAACAAGAATATGCAGAGGCGTGAAACTTGCTTATGCTATTTATAGAAGTTCTAAGTTATCTATCGACTCCAATTAAGAAAGGGTTAATAAAATAAACGATGATGATAATATGCAGCGAAAATGCAATTGAAAATCTCAATCGATCCTCAAGAACATGAAGGATGGTTGTGTTCAGAAGACACATAAAATTTTACACTGTTGCTTGTAAATTGCCAACTGTTATTTTTAAACATGTTGTGTCTTCTAAACGGCATGACACATCCATCATGTAAAATTTTTGAGAAATAACATGTTGGCATGAAAATATGAAAATATGATGAGCGGAAAAATATGATGGAAAAATGGCATCCAAATGTCAACAGTTGTACTGATCAAAAAAACACAACTACGCGTTCAGAAGACACGCTCACCTCTATTGACCCACAGCTGTGTCCTATGAACGCAACCGATAACTCACTATCTGTAATTATGAGTTGCCATATATTCGGAATATTTATGTGTTTTAGCATTGCCACATTGATGAGTATTGATGTGATGCCAAAGTATTAAGTATTTGTATACTGGGTACTCGATACAAGCCCCCAAAGTAATCTTCGAATATATTTAAATCATTGTACCAGTTTTCTCAATACAGAATAGATGTGTCTTTGCAACCTTTTTATATTTATTTTTACTTTCCCCTTACTTTGATCAATACAAATTCTACCCTGATTTTGTTGATTTTATGGCTCTTTTATAAAATCCCGAAAGGAAGAGAAAAATGAATGGGCTTGTAAACAGTGTTACCACTTTGATCCAATTGGATCAAAAGTGATACATTTTCGCCCCCTTTTTTCAGTGGTCCTTTTTTTGTATTTGGTCCTATTTTGATACTTTTTTATTCAAAAGAAATGTCTTATATTACGTGCTTTTTAACTCTAAATAATTGGCAACTTTGTTTCCACAAGTTGTTATTTTTTACTAGTGGCAATTTCCGTTATCTATTTTACTATTGGAATTACTGTTTCCATTAAATTGGCCGCCGATTTTGTGCACAATGATATGACGTCTTACAATGGGTACAAAAAAAAATTAAAAATCATTTTGTTCTTTGTGTGACAAATAGTTTGATTGAATTAAACCTGTTCCTTTTTTGTGTTATTTTTTTGCAAAGCATTTTTTAATTTTTTGTTAATAAAATAACTTGTTATTTGTTAATGAAATCGTTTTCTTATCATCAAATTTTGAAAATCTTAAAATTTTAATACGTTGATACTTTTTCTTTTTTAAGATGATACATTTGATACTTTTGTGCATTTCATTTGGGTGATACATATTTTTTTCAGGCAGTGGTAACACTGCTTGTAAATTTTGTAAAATGAATTATTGTCACGAAATATCTCACCGTTGAAGAAGTTCCCCATTTGCAAAATTACCGAGCAGCAAAAATAGAGGACCTGACCCTTGAGCCAAATTAATAAAATAACAAAATACTTCAACTATGGTTTGAGTTGAGGTGCAAGATATAAATTTTAGCAATGGCAAAGTACTCAAAGTGTCGAATAAAGTTTAGAATATTGGCTTGACAAATTGTTCGCTATAGCGAGCATTCGCTATATCAACATTCGTTATACTGGACCACCACTGTATAATTTTTCTGGTGAAAACGGAAATGAAAACATTCGATACCATAATCGATCGTAGTCAATTTAACGTAATGTGGCAATTCAAGTCCAAATCAAATGCAATTAAATATTAATAGATAAGTTTAGCTAATTAAATGCTTATTTATGTAGAATTTCCAAGGTTATTTTATTTTAGGTACACAACGAAAAACTGAAATATTGCATAATATTTTTCTATATTTTTTTGGTAAAAGCCAGAAACGTAAAAGCAACTCAATAATGTAAATAACATATTACATTTCATATATTCGTATGAAAATTGAAGTAAACAACTTGTTTGTCATTTTAACTCAAAAGAGAATGTGGTTCAACACCGCAAAATATGCAAATAATTTTGTATATACTTTTGTATTTTGCAATTTACACACAGATACACATACATATGCTATTTATTTAATTGCATTTCTCTTATGGTCTTCCACACAATCGAACACAATCCGTGATAGTATATGAATAGAACAAACAGACCAACACACGATGTCGAAGCTCATGTCGTGTCATCGATATTGTGTCAGGTGTCATTCACAGCAGGTGTTTAATTATAGTATGTGCATACCCTTTTATATGTATGGTAAAGTGGGGTACCTTTGACACCGGGGCATATTTGACTTTGCCATTTTCAGTATGACTACGCCATAAAAGCCAAAAAGTTAAAATGTAGAAAAAAGCTTAATTTGATTTAAAGAAACGTTATGAACTTTGAAGATTCTACTTTAACTCTTTTTGGATTAATACGTGTTTTTGTAAATTTGCTAACGCTGATGTATTTTTCGACAACCAGTATGTAAGCGTTTTTTGAATTAATCGTAACTGTTTTTTATAAAAGAGTAACAAAATATGTAAGCACTGCTCTTTAATGTTAACAAAATAAAAGTGTGTTTTGTGAAAATAAAACAAGATAAATTGAAAAAGAAGAAACAAATCAATAAGAGCTTTTGGGATACATTTGACTTTTACCAAAGGGGCACATTTGACATATACCAATTGTTCCCTATATTGCAGATTTACGTATTTACAATACAATTGTTATATTTTCTGTTTATACATTTCTTATGATATGGTACGAAGCTAAAAAGATAAATCGATGCGAAAGTGAAGAGAGCTATTTCAGATATTAGCCTCCGAAAAATATGGGGTTTAACATTTCAAGTCTTCCATCCACGTTTTTCCTGTAATATGACGTTGTCAATCGACGCCCTTGCGCGAAATTTCAGTACTGTACCGTAAATGGTTCTAGATATATACCAAAAAAAATAAAAAAAGTTTATATGGGAGGTGCCACACCCACTTGAAATTTTGAACTCAGACTATGCCTATCTTTTGACTAGAGACATAATGCATCATTATGAAATAAAGGGCAAATAATAATAATAATAGTCAGAACGGAAAAATAAAATAATAGTAATAAAATAATAATGTAGCATTGTACAAATTTGTGTCAATCTCTGCTGAGGTTTCGGTGTTATTTCGAGATATAACACATATTTTAATTTTTATACATATATATAGACGTATAACAAAGTTATCGACTTTTGTCAAATGTGTCCCTTGGAAAGGCAAATGTGCCCCGTGCCTTGGGCACTTTGGCAAGATGGGTTTTTTTGAAAAAGTACAAAAAAAAAAAAAAAATAGTGATGCAGTTTTTATAAAAATATAGCTTTTTCGAGGTTTGATCTAGAAAAATCTATCAATAATTTTCGGAATTACTGGCCTTTGAAAATTAAGTGCCAAAGGAACCCCACTTTACCCTATATGTATTACTTACTTATATGAAATAATGTAGGTAGTCATTTTAAATAAAGGTGGGACAGGAAGAATACAAAAGTTTCTTCAATGGAAAAATAGTGAAAAAATAGAGATAAATATATTCACATATGTTTTAATTAATGTGGATATACAAACTAGAATATGAAGAAAACAACTTAAGGGATAGTAGTATAAATAAAGTTCTGTGAATCAAAATCACATACCATATGACGTAAAATTAGGGCGATAAAATTATGGTTCGTTGTTTACTCTTACCTAAATTTTGACCGAGAACGTTCAGTATTTGATAACACTACACAACACTGTTTTTCACCCATCTCCAAAGTGCATATTTTTTGAGCCGCTGAAACCGAATCAGTTTTGTCGCAGCAACTCAGGTTTTCGAAATATGACCAATTTTTCGATTTTTTGGACATGGGTCGTCATTTTCATCAAAATTGCCATTTTTCGAAAATAAAATTATATCATCTATATTTTTTCTTTATTCTATTCCTGACAAAAGTTATTGAGATTCGCTTTTTTGGCAAAAAACAAAAAAGGAAAAGGTTCGAAATGTCTGCCGGCGAAAACAAGTTAAAATCATCGTTAAATATTCTTATAAAGGCTAAAAACTAAAAATCGCAATGACTGGCATGTTTCATCTTTAGCTGCTGAACAATTTCATTGTGAATAACAATATAACGAGGAAGAGACTCAACAACTTGGTTGTTTTATTCGCATATGTTAAACTAGCTGGCGAATAAAACGCAGCTATTATTATTTTATTTTTTAGATCCCATAGGGTGCAATCCTATTTTTTCTTTATGTTATATCTTTTTATTATTCTAATCACTGTCGAGTAAAATTTTTACTTAAAAAGAGAATTATTTGAAATAAAAAAGTTTTTGGAAAATCCTTATTATGAATGTTTCTACAACTTTTCTATTGGTAAAACCTATCTTAATTTTATACATGCATACTGAACCCTGCTTTACACGCGGTTTTGAATTGTATGGTGTGTCGTGGGATGTATTGATCATGCAAATCGAGGTATGAAACTTAAAGTATAAGTAGCGTAGACTAGTATTTAACTAAATTAAAATAGCATTACCGTGGTACTTCCTGACCTTTGCCTTTAAAACATAAAAAATTAAATATGAATAGTCTCTCTCAAAAAAATAAAATTATTTTCCATTGAATATTTGCATGGTTAAAGGGTGTGGCTGTTGAAGTTTTCTGTGGAAAATAAAACAAAAATAATTTTTTGAGGTTGAATTCGTTCTGTTTTTGAGCTTTGCATTAATATTAAATGTTATACGCAAGTGAAATCATTAGAACCACACATATATACACTTATTATTTGTGGCATACTTTTAGATGGATTATAATTACTAGCATGAGGCATATAAAAACTTTTAATTTTAGTGGTTTATAAAAGTTTGATGGCGCACACTAAATTTATATTTTATCTATATATTTTTGAGTAACTTTTCTGTTTCCAAACGGTATTATGGCATTTTTATGATTTATAATAATATAAAATAGCGTACGAAAAACTGCATTGCGATTCTATGCGGCGGCGGGGGTAAAGAATGCAAAATTAAATTTATATCATCCAAAATTTAAGTAAAATTAGGCATGATATCCATACTAGAATAGAATACTGCGTCTGTGTTCAGAAAACAATAAAACAAATATTAATAGTTAGGTAATAATAAAACTGAATGACATTTTGGTTATATATACATACATACTAAGGATGTCAATCCCGGGATCTTGAAATCATGATATTGGTTCTAAAATTGAAAATTAAAATCCCGGGATACTCGGGATTCGTACTTACACAAACTATTGGAATTCAAATTATTACTTATTTTATATTTTGTTATTTTTGAGTCAAGAAAATAGTTTTTTTTTATCAATTTTTCCAATTCGTTTTTGGTAACGCCTTTAAAAAGTCAACTAAGTTTTTGACAGTATATTTTGTGATATATTAACCCTCTAACTCCCCAGTTCGGCTTTAGACGGACATTATATAACGTGCACCGGTTTATTGCTATACTTGGCGCCGCTGTTCCACGAAAATTTTTAAAGTTATATCAGTTGAAAGTGAAAAGTGGCCAAAATAAGTCTTTTCGCCATTATTTCATCAAAAACATATGTAATTTAAAAAATTAAAATTAAACCAAATTCTAATCCTACCGCGTTAAAAAAATTACCAGTGCATAACAACAACTGTTTTCTTTCGAATTGCATTGTGAATGATTTTCTAAAAAGCATTTATGACCATGACCGCCTAGAGGCCGGAATCACTTTTTTGACAGCACAGGTTAAAAACTACACTTAACCGGCATGAAAATATGTGCAGAAGTAAGTTCTTTGATCTTGGACATATGGATATTTCAGGTAACTGCAATGCCGACGAGTTAGCAAAACAGGGCTCGCAGTTTACAGATATATCACCTTCCAGCACCATTGGTGTCCCTCTCACGTCTATTAAATTAGCCATTAAGCAAAACTACCTTGAGGAAGCAAAAATATCCTTGGTAACGGAGCATACCTGTGGTATTGCCAGGCTAACATGGACCACTTTGGACAATAGACGGACTAGACAGCTACTCAACCTCTACAGAAACTCCATTAGCATTACGACTCACGGGACACTGTATAATAGGGAGACATGCTGCAAGTTTAGGACTGCCGTTCAATGACTTCTGTCGGGGCTGCGGCTCTGAGGAGGCGGAAAAAACAGTCCTCCATTTCATGTGCGAATGCTTATCGATGGCCAGGAGGAGACTATAACTCCTGGGCTCACCTTTCTTCACTAGTCTGTCCGAGCTATCATCCATAAATATTAAGGACATAGCCAGATTCATTATGGAATCCTTATGGTTCTCCACTCCGTAAATGGGGGAGTCGCGCCGTACTGTGGTATCATAATGAGCCTATTTATGTGCTTAAGTGTGCTTTCAAGTAGAAGGCTGCCACTCCAACCCAACCTAACCTTAGTTCTTTACTCAACAATTCAATCATTCAATTGATAATTTGCAAAAATATCAGAATTTTCGCAAATTTTATACTCAATCTTTTTTCCACTTGATCTTTCAAGAAATTTTGAAAAATTCAATCAACCGAAAATCTAGAAAAATTATTTTCATCACAGCAGTTTTTCGTCACTTCTAAACTGGAAATAAAACCTTTTTTTCATATTTCTCACTTTACAGTAATCCTGATCATGTTTTTGCTCCCCCAATTTATACATTAGATCATTGTGAGTCTAGCGCCATAAACAGTTTTTAGATTATGAACAGTCCTCAGGAGTTGGATGTTTTGAAAAAATTGTAAGTTTTCGACAAAAACTATTTTTTGTAGATCTTACTGAGATATTTTTAACAAGCCCTTGTTTGTCAAAACCAGACGGAAAAGAGCTGATTAACAACCGATTATAGTAAAGGTTAGAGTAAATTCCACATATTTAATCTTATAATGCTATAAACGAACCCGTTATTGAAAAATTTCCAGCTCACCAGGAGTGAATGCAATTGTAAAATGGGACTCCCATTAACCCAGCATGCTATTCGCGTAGGAAAACCTGAAATTGGGTTGACCATACATCTCCGCCCAACTTAGTATTTATCAAAAGTCAGCTTGTATAGGCATTGCCCGAAAGCAGTTCTATACATGTTAGTGCATTTGCTTTCTATGGAACTATATATCAAAGACACCGCAGCCTCAAGCGCAGGCAAACTCAGAGAAATAGGGTCTTGCACTGGCAAAAACTATGGGCATAGCAGAATTCTATCACAGGTACCGAATATACTAAACCAGCACAACACTGACTATCTAATACCTGAATTAAACTGCAAGAGGGGCTTCGACACTTTTTTCCCAACAAAAAAAATTTGAGAAATAACCGTGTGGGAGCTGGCTTTGATTTGCCTAACCTCTTTCCCGAACGAAGCACACTCCCCTAGAAGTGTTTTCCAGGCCAAACTTTTGGCGATCAGAGAAGGCTGCAAAGTACTGGCCAAAATTTAAAGGAGGACTAAAATAGTTATCTTCACAGACAAACAAACTGCTATCAAAGCTCGAGGCTCCAATGCGGGGAGTTACTAGCCACGCAGGCTGAACATTGGTCTCATCTAGGTTCCTAGTCACAGGAACATTGAAGGCAATGAGAGGGCCGATAAATTACAGAGGCGAGGTTCAGTTCTTGATATAACTCAGGCACAATTCCCTTGAACAACATCAGGGTCGATATACTTTCTTATTTCCTAACCCTTGAAGATACAATAGTAAGCATATGGAAAAGTCTGTACACATACGATGTAACCAAGAAAGCATGGCCAAAATTTGACTGCAGTAGAACCAGGAACCTTCTTGGTCGCATTCGATCTAACGTAGCCAGGCTGATTGGACTCTGGGCAAAAGGTTACCATGCCCACGCCCAGACTCTGCATTCCATACAACAAGCATTTCAGGAGCTGCAATGACCTAGAGGAAAGAAAGACTTTATCACACTTCCTCTATCATTGCTCGGATCAAAAAAATTATATGCTTTTGGCTACTCTGCTGCGTTTTCAAATACGTAACGGTACTGTAGAAGTAGAAAGAACAGATGAGGTGTATAGCGCATTATATTTTAGCGCTTACATATCGATGTTTATTGTTAGTAAAATATAGAAGTGTATAAAAATAGTACTTGGTTAATTAATGAAAATTCATAACTGAAAGCAAAATATGTCTGATGATCGTGCCACGAATCTTCGAATTCAAATTTAAATATTTATATTCATTTCTGCTACAGATAGAGTTTTTTCATACATTTTTTTGAGTATTTTGATATAATATTAAAGTAAACAAAAAGAATTCCAAAGTTCAATAAATAAAACATTTCAAAAATAAATAAAGACAAAAGAAATTGAAACACACGAATAGTTAAGCTGAATAACTATATTTTTAAACACATTTATTTCAACTCGCTTTCAGTGGAATTTTGCAATCAATTTTGAACTAACTTCCCGATGAGCTAGAGACTTGAAGCTTTAAACATAGCTCAGAACAGGATGACAATGCAATTTATTTATTATTTATTTATTTATTTATTTGTTAACGTCTACGGATACAATGATCTTACAGACTAATGACAATTTTGGTATAAAAATAACTTACATACTAAATATAACAACATAATAAAATTAATTAATTAAATAAAATAAATAAATTAAGACGAAAGCGCGATTCATTAACAGTAAAGTCAAGTACATTATTATAACGATTACATATACGAATACATCTTGTAATTGGTTCATTTAAGGCATAATTGGTTTTGTGAGTGGACTCCTCAAACATGCGGTTGAACCTTAAGCTTCTGTTGGGGACGTAAATATTTAATAGGTTAGACAACTCAGGATGGACAATAAGACCTGATAAAACTTTGTAGACAAACATGAGCGAAAAATATATTCTTCTATCGTGCAGTGATTGTAAGCCGAGCAGCTTGCGTCTGGCAGTATAAGATGGAAGACCGTCAGGCCAATGCATTTTACGAAGGGCGTATTTAGTGCACAATCTTTGAACTTTTTCAATACGAAATGAGTGGACATTATAAAAAGGATCCCAGATGATGGAACAATATTCTAAGTGACTCCGAACTAAGGACACATATAGTGCTTTAATGGTTAGTGGGTCTCTAAAATCATGAGAATTTCTTTTGATAAACCCAAACATAGAGTAAGCTTTTGATATAATATAATCAAAGTGATTTGAAAAACTTAATTTAGAATTAAATATGATCCCCAAGTCTTTAATTTCTTGTTTACGGGGCAAAATCTGATTATTTAAGGTATAATTAAAAATAAGTGTTGTGTTATTTCTAGTATAGGAAACAATACAGCATTTATCAACATTTAAACATAAGTTATTAGAAGAGCACCAGTCGAGGAAGTCAAGTAAATCCTGCTGTAGCTTTGAGCAATCAGTTAAAGTAGTTATTTCAAAAAATAGTTTTACGTCATCAGCAAACATCAAGCAATTAGACACAGATATACTGCTAGGCAAGTCATTAATAAAAAGTAAAAATAGTAGTGGACCACTATGGGTACTTTGCCCGAAAAGGCATTAACTACTATTTCAGATATAACTGACCCTATTTTAACGACCAACTTACGATTAGAGAGGAAGCTTTTAAGAAAGTTCAAAAGTACCCCAGAAATTCCAAATTTTTGCAAAAGGATGTGATGATCAACCTTATCAAATGCTTTGGAAAAGTCAGTATATATCACATCCAGTTGCTTGTGATTTTCCATTGCCTTAACAATGGTGTTCGAAATAAGTGCCAAATTGGTGCAAGTGGATTTCCCTGGTAGGAACCCGTGTTGACACACACTCAAAGCAGTATTTACATGACAATAAAGTTTTTTGCTAATGATATGGTCGAATATTTTTGCAATAACACCTTGTTTGACAATAGCTCTATAATTATTTATGTCAGTTTTATCCCCAGATTTGAATATTGGTGTTATATAACACTGTTTCCAGCAGTCTAGGAACTTACCCGCCAGTAAGCAAGAATTAAAGAGAATTTTTAAGGGTTGTAAGACATTGTTAAGACAACGAATAAAAAGAACTGGTGGAAAATCACCAGATTCATAACTGTAGTTTAGTTTCAAGACGGAAATTGCAGATACAATATCTTCATCACAGATTACAAAATTAATAGCAGCATCTAGTAAAGGTCGTTCGGACAACGTTTCGACTGAGCTGTTATACTCTGTGTAAACTTTTTGGAAAAACTTAGCAAATAAATTACAACTTTCAAGAGTATTCTCAGAGATATCATTCTCAAATTTCATACTAACTGGAAAGCCATTTGAATTACGTTTAGAGTTAACATAACGCCAAAAACCAGATGGGTTAGACTGTAACTCAGATTCTATTTTAGTGATGTATTTGTTATAAGAAAAGTTATATAGAGTAGTGAATTCGCAGCGTAACCGTTCAAAGTTCCGACGATCAACAATGTTATTTGATTTTTTAAATTTTTTCAGAGCTTTATTCTTTACATTTTTTAAATTAGATAACTTTGTATTAAACCAAGGAGGCTTATTTCGCATATGATATTTTTTTATCGGCACAAAGTTAGTAATGAAAGAAAATTTATCGCAAATGCAACTGAAAATAGCAGAAGGATCATCAAGCAGGCTTAGAGGAGTCCAATTAACAGAACATAAATAATCATTAATTGCTGCAAAAATCGCTTTTGTATAGTCTAATGCATCGCTTGATGGATTATTAATCTTATCAAAATTGTAGAATTCAAAATTTATGTGTAAAGCCTTATGATGAAGATTGTTTTTGGAAATAGGAGACAAATTTAGATCGCAAGTTGCTTTTAAATCCTCAGAAACAAAGATTAGATCCAAAATCCTATCTAAACTATTTTTAATAGAGTTTATTTGAAGGAAATCGTTAGATAAAAAATAACCTGTAACTAGTGATTCAATATCAGAGTTAATGTTGAATGGCAATAAACAATTATCTTGAAACTTCCATGATATACTTCCTAAGTTGAAATCCCCTAGAACAATTATTTGTTGATTACTATTTAGGTTATCCGATATAAAACTAATATTTCGAAGATGCCTATCATAAAGATCAAAATTAGCACTAGGCGGTATATACGAGATTATAATATATAAATACTTGTTACCCAAAAAATCAATTTGAATACACATTTGTTCAACATCATTGTCAGCAATTTGCAGGGGTATTAATTTACTGCGCAGATCAGCCCTGACTGCAATTAATATTCCGCCACCTCTAGCTTTCCCAGTTGCTAATGCACATCGATCGAAACGATATACTTGATAAAAATCGTCGAAAAATTCAGAGCTTGAAATATTGCAATGTAGCCAAGTTTCAGTTAAACCAATAATATCATATTCATGAAGAGGCATATCCAGATAGAATTGCTTCGATTTTGTTCGCATGCCACTCATATTTTGGTAGTAAATGGAATAAACAGCTTGTGAGCATTCATATGGAACATAATTAATGTGGGGAAATTCACTATCAGTTAATCCACAGCTAAGTTCTCTCCTTGGTTCGCAAAAAAATGAAAAGGTCGAATCCTTATATTAGTAGGCCACAGCGAAGAATTGTATATAGTATTGAAATATAATATAAAATAATAGCGTTTATTTGTTTACATATGCAATAATTATAGTGCAGCCTACTATCAGGTTGGTGTATAAATATGAATAATGTACGGTTTGTGTTAAGGATAATTAATATGGCGTTTTGGAAAGCAGATATTTGTTAATAATATTCATAGATGAAAACTTTACATTCATCGTTGTAAAAATCATTTTTCGATATATGTGGAACACATATGGGTAGAGAGAAAATAGCCAGCTTAGGTGAACTATTCATCCATCAGTTTCCTATTGCATGTGACCCACGCGTATTTTAATACCTACTGAAATACACAATTACAAATATTCGGACAGTTTGTGTGGGGTTAGGAATCTGTATGAGGTTATAAATCTCTATGGGGCTAGGAGGAATTATTTTATACTTTTTAGTCCGTTTTAAAAACGTGGTATATTAAATTTTTTTTTAATTTACATTTTCGGTTAAATGATCGGCAATTTCTCAGTCTTTAGTTTATGTTTATTAAAACCTAATATCCTGGGATGAATAACGGAATCTCTGAAAGTCTTTCGGGATCGACATTCGTAATATATACATATCGCTGCTTTAATTACAAACTCTTGAAGTAGTACTCCAAATACCAAAACGTTTTTTGCTTCTTCTGTAACATTTGAAAAATGCGTGTTAGGGCTTTAGCAAATTAAAGCAGCGATATGCAAGTAGCCTAGACAAATGATTTTTAAATATTTTACGTTCCCTATTGACATTTTGCTAAATTATTATGCTGCAGTTTTTTAGTACATCTCTTTAGGCATTATTATAGTTTAAGTTGCCTGTATTTTACTTGCTCTTTTTGTAAATATTTCTTTTGTTTAGTGTATGTATAATAAAATGTAGTTTTTGTGTTGTTCTTGCAACTCTTGGTAACGGAAACGTTTTTTTTTTCTCTCTCTCTCACTCATGTCTATGAGTAGACATTTCCTTCCTATTGTAAAATTGTTGTGATTTCATTTTGTTTTTTTTTTTTTTTTGTAGAAATAAAATTTATATAAATACATTAAGCATTGGAGAAGTGAAAAAAGGAGACAAGAGCGCAAAAATCTCTGCCAGTCTTTGAAATTGTATATAGTTTGACAGATTTTTCTTGGGTTTAAGCCAAGTGATATGTTTAATTTTCTATTGTTTACGTACATGACAATTCGTATATGCTGAAGATAAGATTATTGCAGAAGAAAGTTTTGTTAAGTAAGTTTAGTTCAAAAATAATTTTCTCCACTATTATTGAATATAAACTTCTATTTCCGTTCTTTAAGAAAGTGTTAGATATAGTTGGCGTCACTTATCAGCATTGAGTACAGCAAAAGAACGTTTCCAATGAATTATAAATCTTAAATATTGCCTTATCTCTATAGCTGAGGTGTTCTGTTGCGCAGTTTCAGAACCTATTCTTTGACTGAAGCTAGTATTGTCGAATATAGTTTCAAAACTCAAAGCTTTTCGGTTGGACTTTCACTAGTAAGTTTAAAAACTTTTCATTTGTAAGGATATAAATGAGCATCACGGCCTTAGAAGTCAATTGCATCAAATAAATATATTCCAAAAGATTAAAAAAGGATTTATGTCTATATAGTTTCACATTTGGCAAGATTTTTCTTAAATTTTATTTTAGTTTCTCTTAAAAGATATATACAAAATTGTATCTACCATTTAAACCAATATTTACAATAGCTCTTAACTTTTCATTTGCTTTTTTCTATTATTTCTATGCTTAATTTTATCCAACAACGCTTTCAACGGTCCAATCATTGTAAATACATAAACTAAAATTGTCGCCAAACTAATTGCTGGAATAAATTCAGCATCAACATATTTGTAAAAGAATTGTGTACGATAACCCAAGAATATGGATGTCATTGCCAATGTAAATGTAAGAATGCCAAAAAGGTTGTGACGGTATTTAATTTCTGCGGGTGGGTAAATCTTTTGTGTTATGAATTTTGGTTGGAAATAGTTAACAAAACCACCCAAAATGCTGGCACAGCACCAAAAAGTTGTAGCAAGACCTGTAAAGAAGACATATAAAGTAAAAGAAAATGTGCATAGAAAATTGAATTAAAATGATGTCAAGTGTCAATTAAATTTACCAATTTTTCCATGTAGCGTTGTAAAATGTTCTTCAGTGTTATATATTTTACCAAATGCACCCAATAGCGTCATTAACCCACCCACTAGCTGTAGTATGCCGTGAAAACGCGACTTGTTGCGATGCGAAAAGCGACTTGTTAATGGATTTATGGGATAGTGCGACATAAGTGCCTCAGCCATTAGAACATGAATCTGTGGAAGGTAAAAAGGAAAATGAAAAAATATTCTGTAATTTGTATAAATATAATTAGAAAAAAATTATTTAGAGTACGTAAATAAAATTAGTTTTATATGAGGGTTGCGAAATGCTAACAAAAAATTATGTTAGACCTTTGGACAACTGCAACTTGCAAAGTACGAGTCGTTGAATAAATAAATGTGCAATTTATTATGTGTAATTTATTATGCCCATTCACATTTCGAAGGGAAAAATATACATAAAAATATATTAGTTGAATAATTTATGAAGATAACAGATAATTACAAAAAGGCCCTTACTTGTATTTGTCATATATATATATGTCACATGTGTTAAAAAAATCATTTGGTTTGAAGACTTTATATAATCGCTTTGGTGGTACATTTGGGGTCTAAGGGGTTGAAATTCTGTATATAAGTAAGTATAAGTATAAGTTTTGTGTATACTTGAGTTAATTTTAATAATACGTCTAAGGTATAAAATAAGATTAATTTTGAGAGGAAAATTGTTTCAGTCATAGGGTATGTTTTCAACATTCACTGAGATACAGGGTGATTAAGAAAATCCCTTACGAAAAAAATTACCACCAGATATTGCACCATTACTCCCATAGTATTAAACGTAGGGTAATTATGTAGAAAATTAATAGACCTTTATTTTGGTATTACATTTAAAAGTAATAACTGTTTTGAGGTGGAAGCATTTACCGCCAAAATCCAAAACTATGTACCTATTTTTTATATTGTTTTCAGTTAAATTTTTTGAAAAAAGCTGCGAAATATATGGAACATTCTCTGTCTACGGGAGACCGCCCCCTGTCCAAACTTAGTTCTTTGGGAAGTTTTCAAATGACTTGGACATGTGAGTAACGAAAAACTGTTTTTCGGTATTTTTCATTTTTTGAGGTTAGGGACAACACCTAACATTTCCCGTGAAAAATAATATTAGATTCGCATTGAACAACTGAAATTACATAAAAATAGGCTTTTCCCGTCGTTTTATGTTGACTTGGGTAAGCGTAAGACCTGAAAAACAGCCTTTTTGGACCTTTTTTGAGGTTAGGGACAGCACGTAATATATTCCGTGAAAATTAATATTAAATTCATATTCAGCGAAAAAAAATATACGAAAAAAGACTTATCTGTTTTTTTATGATGACTTGGGTAAACGTACGCTTGATAAAACTATTCTTTCAAGGTGAGGTGATAGACTTGCGGCCGCCATATTGGTCCGCCATCATGCCAAATCAAAAAAGCCTTGTTGCATTCGAAACTATAAATAATAAGCCCGAACATGCCCTAAAGAACCTTAACCAATCAGGGCGGGGTCTCCCGTTGACAGAGAATGTCCCAAAATACATAATTTTGTTCATTTTTTATGCTTTATAATATAATGAATCAATATCTAATACCAAGTTAATAGCTTAGTGTAAAATTGTAGTACTCTTCCACCACATTTTTTTATACTTTCGTACTAAAACCACAAGAAATGGTGTTGTTGTTGTAAATGTTGTTTACATTTTGTTAAAACTTTACTTTTTCTGCCACTTTAAAAATAAAACTAATTTACACTATTATGGGGAGGAAATATCCATAATTAATATTTAGGAAACCTTAAGAAACCCTCCAAAACTCCACTCTAAATATGGCCATGCATGAAGATATTGAATTTTTTATACACTTACTCCTCTAACGAGCATGTGGCTGAGCGCTGATTGTACCAAACTTAGTGGCGGATTCAGGAAGCATTTTTTTGGGCGAAAATTTATTTAAACATTGATTCGATCGCATGTAACACCTGAAGAAAATGAATAAAAACGAATTTTCATCAATATGAAATTTCATATATAAACAAATTTGGAGTCGCTGATCTCAAATAAAAACTCATTTTTAAGGGGCAATAAAAAGAAGACACACTCACAAAATGAATTTATATTGGTTTCGTAAGGCAGCATTCGTTGTACGAATTTCGTACTGAATTTTAAGTACAACATTCAATAATTTGCAATTATCTGATGTAAAAATTATTCGGTTTCCTTCTAAAAAAAAATTTATATATTATTATATATAAATACTAAATATCAAAAAAACATCAGCTCATAATAGGTCTGTTCATGTCCAAAAAATTGTTACAAATTGTTGCAAATTTCTACTTGTAAAGTGTTCACGTACTCGAAAAACTTACAACGAGAGAGAGAAACGAGAGCGTAAAAAAGTGAGAGAGTAAAAAGTAGCTGTGTAATTTCTACTAGTAAAATTTTTACTTCCAATAATTTTTAGCTGCCGAAAAAAAAGAACTGTCAAAAATTTGAACGTCAGCAAGAAGTGTGTTTTGTTAATTTTAGTAAATTTGTTGGGGTTTTAAATAAAATCGAGGAGGAAAAGAAATATTTGTGATATTGTGGAAGATGTAAGTAGTATTTGTGAATTCTGGTGTGCAAACAAGAAATGATTTCAGCAAATTATAAACTCTAATTTCAGCAGCCAGAGCAGCATCTGAATATAAAGTAATTCATTAATTGGACATTTCAATGCTATTTTCTATACATTCAACTTTTTCTCTAGCTTGAAGGTCTTTGGATACAACTTTACTTCAATTTGAGATGTTTCCATTTGGATTTTTTTTATTTAATTTACAAAAATCACAACGGCACAGTATTTTTTTCCTCTAAAAATTAGCTGTCAAAACAATCGATCAGCTGTTTACTTGCAAGTTTCTTCTAGTTTTCTGTTCACGTACTTTTTCTGCTATTTGTCTCTTTGCGAGAATATTTTTCTCAATCTTTCTTTTACTCTCTCGCTACAAGTATTTTTTAATTTTGCGTCATCAAAACTCAATCATTTTCATTTGTATTATTATTTAAAAAAATAAATAAAGTAAATTTTGCATAAAATTACTCGAATTTGAGCAGCTGTAGAACCCAAAGCAATTATTCCACTCTTCTTAACTGAAATATATGTACTATCCTTAAGTTCCAGCGAAGTGCTATATGTAAATCAATATACGACAAAAATTTGTTTATTTTTATATAATGAACTTCGTCCTTGACACCAAACCTCTAGCATTTTAAAGTTTATGTACCTATTGATTACGTTGAGCATTGATCTAGAAATGAAGGTAGAAACAAACTAGCAAAAATGTTCGGCATTTAACACTTTTGTTATTTTTCTTTGAAGAATTGCAATTTCAATTCCCAATCATCTTCCACTATTAAATTAGTGCTGTTGAAATTAAATTGGTGCTGGTGAAATCCAATATAGATATGTGGATTTTATCAAAATTTTTGCACATAGAAAACGCTTAAATGCAGATTAAAACTTTAATGTTTTAATACCACTATTTTGTTATCACATATGGCCAAATTAGCTTGAATGTAATTCTCTGGCGAGACAGTCATTTCAACTTATCAATATTGAAGTTAATAAGGTCGAAGTACATACGTCTTTACTTTTACAGAATAGTAAAAAGTCGCTACTTTCGCGAAATGCTTAAAATGTCTCGACTTCTTTTTTATTTTTAAATAATTTGGCTTTGAAACTTTTGGTTGAACATAGTTATCATCATAAGAGTATTTATGGTGAAAAGCTTAAATCTACTCAAGAAAAACTAAAACTTATTGCACATTTTGATTATAGCTACCAAAATCTTGAAGAGTTCTTTAATAATCTTTCCATTAAAATTTAATTATTAAAATTTGTTTAAAACTATTTCATTTTTATTTCAATTACTAATATTTAAAAAATCAGCCATAATCCCTAAAACAAAAATTAAATCCTAATTAAATGTCTCAACAAGTTTACACGTTTTAATGAATACCCTTAATAATCAAAATTTTTAACCAAATGTGTTTGCTCCAAATTAGAAATCCATACTAAAAAATGCATCGAAATGATGTCAAAAAGTTAGCAGTAAGTTAGTATTTTTGAAAGATGGGAAACGGTTACAGTTTTATAAAGTTAGTCCTCATTTTGTATTGTTTATAAAATGTAAATGGAACGTTTTGCTTCTTAAAAGGTTTGTTTTGGAAAAAATTCAAAAGAAACTAAATAACTATGTTAAGTAAATGTAAATACGATTATTTACCATTAGAAAAAATTGTTTACTATACTATGTATGTATACTGAGAAGTTTTTTGTTTGTTTTTAATTGTTGTCAGTTCTCTAGAAATGAATAAGAAAACTTCATGCATTTCAAGCACAACTTGATTGGTTTATTTTATTATTTTTGGTATTTTAGTTATTCAATAATTTAACCATAGTTATACCAAATGTATACTACATCAATAATGGCGTCATTAGTTAGATAATATCTATTATGTAAGTAATTAGTGATAAAAAGCATACCCCAATAGTTGTCATGAACACATGCATTGCCGTATCTTCAAAATTTAAACTCTTTCCCAACACGGTTATATAGATTCCAACAAGCCCAATTAACATATGATTAATTGTATTTAATAGGCTTTGTATTTGTAGCCATACTAATGACTTTGGTGGCACTTGTTTCGTTGAATTTTCCGCCGTTACAGTTTTTTCAGACATTTTGTTTCTAAATATTTGATGAAATTTTCTTTTGACACAAAGTAATATGAGTCTGAACTCAACTTAACTGAACTAATTAGTTTAACGTCTAGAATATTAATGGGGAGCACGATTACTAGACGCAATGCATATATGTAATTAAAGTGGCAGCTGTTTGTGATAAGGTATGAAAGAGAGCGATAAACAATAAACAAGAGAGTATGAAGTAATAAAGATATTTCTCCCCTTGTGTTTATTTTTGCAATTGATAAAGGTTTATACAAATAATTGATACCATATTTTTGATAAAAAACACCAAATTTTTGGGAATTTTAGAATGATTTTATTCTGATTTCCGATATCACTTTACATATGTAGGCTAAAGAGAAGTGATCGGAAAATCTGAACGTTCTACTATTATTTATTATTGCGCAACAGTCCATGAAGAGCTGGGTTGAGCTTTGAAGAGGCGTACAGTTTTATGCGAAACCGACATTGTACCTAATTTTACTGGGTATAAACATCTTGATGAACAGGTAATTTTTAGCGAAATGCCCGATGGTTTCTTTAGTTCTCAAAAATTCTGTCTCCTAAGAAACTGAGTTGGTGGATCTGAAGTTTGTGGCATTCACGAAGAGGCTGTGAATGGTCTCTATTTATTTGTAATTTTCTTAGCTTTTACATGAGCTTCTTCTAGATGCTGCAACTCGAATTTTCGAGCCACTGTACCAATGCACAAAAATTTGTGAGTAGTGCAGTTGGATAGAATTGGAGCTTGCTCCCTCTCAAGAAGATGGCAGCTTTGTGTTTTTTTCATTCTTGTCTACTGGGTGGGGCCGACGACAAGTTTTCTTCTACTATCAGTTGAGCAATGATGCAGTCTGTTGCTCCTCTAGTTTCTGTTGGATAATATTTATTTAGGATAGCCGCGTTCCCAAGAGTGTTTTGCTTTCAAAACTACGATTCCCTTATTCGAATGATTTTCATGCTTCCAATGGATCGTTTATCAAAGTTTTTTGCATTCGTTAAGTAAAAATTATTAGTTTTAAAATAAAATTCCGTTTTAAAAAGTTCACTTAAGGCCTTGCTCCTTTTCACTACAGCTTTGTTTACAGCTACATTAAACCAAAAGCAAACATGTTTATCTTTCAAGTATAACTTAGCCGGCACAATTGTTATTCAGTAATTCAAGCATCACTTTAGTTATACCTCAAACAGATAATGACGTCATCACTTTTATACTACACAATATTTTTGCTTTTATTATTTTGTGATAAACATTACCCCAATTGTTGTCATGAATGCATGCCAGGCAGTATCTTGAAAATTTAAGCTACGTCCCAATATTGTAATTGTAACACCAACGAAACCGATTAATAAATGATTAACTGTATTGAGTATACTCTGTATTTTCTGCCATATTGATGGCCTTTGTTCCGGCATTGTTAGATTTTCAGGCATTTTTTCTTTAAATATTTGATGAATTATTTTTTAACAAAAAAAAAAAAAAAAAATATGTGCACACAACTCAACTAATCCAACTTGTTTAACGTCTAGAATGTTACTGGGGAGCAATGATTGCAACACGTCATATATTGGAGAGCTAGACATTGAATGAATGGTAGTGTGAGAGAGCAAAAAGATAGCGTGCTCATCATATGTTTTTGTTTTTAAAATATACGTATATTACGTTCATGGTTTCCCAGCGGTTTGGAAACAAGTGCTTTAAAATTATCCACTTAAAATCGAACTATAAAAACGAGTCTCATTCAACGCGACGCGTTTTATTTTACTTGTTTTTTTTTTATTTTTATGTAAAAAATAAGCAAGCTTCAATCCTTCATAACGACCTCTCTCTCATATAATACAAGTACAAAAATAAGTATATAAAATAGTTGTGGTGGTTTCTTTCAGCATCTCTATTCAGCGAACATATTTGTCAATAATCTTGTAATTCTGGGTTACAATTCCAGATATTAAGTACCATAGATTATTTAGGGTGTTGAAATAGTAATAAGAACCATTACTGAATTTACTGATGAGGAATCGTGGCGGATTCCGAAACGGCATCTAGTATTACAAAGAGGAAGCACAAACGTCCAAAAATGCTTAGGGGGAAGCTCCCAAATTTTCCCGTTGGGTACATACGTGTATATGTATAGGTAAATTGGATTTTTTGTTTACAACTTCCACAAGATTTACTCTTTTCAAAAATAATTATGTTAATTAGAGAAAGAACGTTGAGTTATGATTTATATGCAAATTTTGTATATACGAGCGTTTTTAGATTAGGTTTCATCATGAAGCTGTTAACTACCGTCGAAGAGGTAGGCGCTTAGAATGTTAAAGCCTATCTTAGGTCACGATTGTAGACCTATATATCGCTGCCCTAACACGCATTTTTCAAATTTTACAGGAGAAGCAAAAAACATTTTGGTATTTGCAGTGCTACTTCAAGAATTTGTGATTTAAAACAAAAGAAAATATCGTAAGTTTTCGGTGTACGTCTCTAAAATTTTCGTTATAGATGAATGTGGACACGCTTTATAATAATCCATCAAAAACTCGATTTTGAAAAATTTGATGTTAGGACCTTAGTAAATTAAGGCAATGATTTGGGAAATTGATACACTGATCCGTAATGGTGGTCGCCGTCAGTGGCGTGCCTAACATTTACTGATGAGGCAAGCCCAGTGCATTTCAAACCAAAAAGGCATATCAAACCAAAAAGGCTAAAATTGACAATAAGGATGGAATGCTCTAGATCCCGATTGAAGCATTGAAAAAGGAATATGGGAGCTTTGTTTGGACTTTACCAACGTTTTTAGTCGTGCTAAAATATTGACATCAAAAAACAAAATGAGCATATAAATTCAGGAGGTGAACGTAGAAAGGGCATTTTTGGACTTAAATTGATATAGGGTCCGCAAAGGTATCATTTAAAAAACAAATCGTTGGGTGATATACTATTTTTTAAACTAAACGATAATTTCTCTTAATATAAACCTTATTAATAAAACTGCAAATTATCAAAAATTAGAAACGGAATGAAAAAATCCAAATTGCAAAGTAACTAAATGTATGGATGTAAATAAGTAACACTATTATTTGAAAAACCTTGTTTTGCTTCATTTTCATTTGAACCTGAACCGGAACACACTGTTATTTTTTGCTTGAACCTGAATCTGAACACGAAACCAAATTTAACCGGTTCGAAACTCTGCTAAAAACTAATGGCGCAAAAAAATAGGAGTAAAAGAAAGTGGAGTAAATACTTTCCAAATGCCAAACAAAAACTGAAAGCCAGCTTTTAAGTTCTATATAAAATCATACATAGTAGTAGAAAATTGGTATGCTGCTACTTTTTATGGAACCACACATACTAAAAAAGCTATTGAACTTCCTATAAGAATACGCGAGATAGCATGTTATGAAAACATACATTTTCAAATTTTAAAAGCCAACTTGATGAACTGCGATAGCATGAATACTTGTGTGTATTATATATAATCCACATTTAATTTTTTATTAGTACATATACGAGCTATTGAAAAACAGGGTAATACAAAGAAAAATTTTTAAAAGAAAATTATTCTTTCAGTTAAAACAAAAGTAGTAATTTTGTAAGTACATATTGTACAATATGTATTCATATTGTATATTGTACATCAGTTAACCATTCTTAGGCAAGCCGGCTTTTGGGCTTATATGGACGTACCGCCACTGGTCGCCGTAGTCTAGTGGTTAGTGTGTTGGACTGCTACGCAGATGTGCACGGGTTCATATCTCGGCACGCTCACAAAATCAAAAATAGAAAATAAAAATTTTTCTACACGGCACCACCTCTTGGGTAGCAATGGCAATCCACCAAGAGTAAAAAAAAATGCCTATGAAAAGCTTTTCACTTCCCCGTTCGGATTCGACATAAAACTGTAGGTCCCTTTCATTCGTGTGTAAATATAACTCACAAAACATGAATGGATCCGAAAAGCCCGGCCTTGGCCCTACAGGGGCTGTTGTAGCATAATAGTAGTAGATCCATATTACAATTCCATTTATTTAAAAGTGCACTTTTAGTTTTTTTCATTTAATTAAATTGTAATAAACACAAAATTCAATCAGTACCGGCATTCAAAAAGAAGTTATGTATTAAATTTAATCGCCGACATGCCGATGTTTAAATTTGAATTCGTAGATTTGTCACTCGTCAGCCAGGGTATTCCACATTTTAGGGGTGTTCTTACAAATAAAAAGATTTTTAAAAATTTCGAAAGAATAGTTTGCTATTTCTGTCATCCTTTAACTTCCCACTCGCTTTTTGGATCGCGCACTGTGTAATTCCATTAAATGTTCAAATATTTGGTAAACATAAGAGGAATGAAAATTATATTTACTCAGTTTAAAATATTAAAATTTACAAAAGTAACACCTTCTTTCACTTTAAATTAAAGTGCCAAAAAAGAAAGAAAGGAGAAAGATAGCTTACAATACTTGGTTTTGGCACTATTTTTCCCCACTCGATTAAGTGCTTTTGCCATATAAATTAGAATTAAATTGTGAATTTTTAATAAATGTAGTCATCATCGTATATTTATTTCATACGACAATTAAAGCTTCAAAACCAATGGAATAATTATCGGATTAACACCAATTCAAAAAGTTTTTTTCATATTTTTTCATTAAGCAAAATCTTCTGTTTGGTAGGGTCCATCAAATGTATCATCCTATTTAATTTCTTGTATTTAGACATCAGTTTCATAAAAATTAATTATGAATATTTCCTTCCCATGATAACCACTAGACACTTATGTCCTTAGAAAGAAAAACTGCTACGTCTTTAATACAAAGTTTTTAAAATGTTTCCCTGCTACGACTGACTATACCTTATCATATAGGTACGTTTGAGCTATGTGAGTTTACCACATAAGTTTGAGATCTTTTGTGTGCGGCATCAATCGTAAAATGTTGGGCTTGTCTTCAGAAAAGAGAGCAACTTTTGAAATTATATCAAATTTGGAATTAAGAATATAAATGTCGGTTGCTGTGAAGATAACCCAAAGTTATGATACTTTAAAGGATGCCGGTATAATTGAATCAGAAGAAAATCTCTGCAATATTCAATGATAAATTCAAAAATCAAATGAATTATATTTAATAAGTTCCAAATCAATTTTAAAATTCCTATGCTTATTTTAAAGTGCCAGTGTAATTTTGGTATGGTTTAAGCATACAAATTTTAGCTTATTAATCAAAAGCTTATTGTTCATTTAATCAGATTGTAAATAAACAATTAATTATAAAAAAATTAAATTAAAAATAAATGCGTACTTTTATAATTTTTGTACTGTTTTGTACTGTTGACCTTCAGATTTTGTACTGTTTAGAACTCTAAAAAAGTTCGTCACGTTACAAATGCTCAAACTTTAGTTTTTCCTAAACTTGAAAGAATAAAGCTTGACTTTTTTTTTTAATGATTTACAAATGTAAATCAATTTTATATATATTTTTTTAATACACACTTCTCATTTTAGGCATCATATGCTTTATTGTTATCACAGTATACAATACAGTGTTGTTGCCAGCCATCTGATCTTTTGGAGGTACAGTGGAATGTACGTTGAAAGGATCAGATGTCTTCGTAAAACGCATGGGGGATAGTTGTTGTTTTTTTAGATATAGAACCGCATTTTAC
This sequence comes from Toxonevra muliebris, assembly GCA_963691655.1. Lineage (NCBI taxonomy): Eukaryota > Metazoa > Arthropoda > Insecta > Diptera > Pallopteridae > Toxonevra > Toxonevra muliebris. The sequence continues at coordinate 29,187,475 of OY829329.1, forward strand.
TATATCAGCTCTGACTAGATATCTTACGAATAATTATTTTTGCAGATATACTCTTCCACTTGATAACCTAATTAGCTCCTTTGAAATTTAGTGAACTAAATAAAGTCAGTATAAATCAGTAATTATACAATTCTCATTATTATTTTTTACTACTTTAACAGATGAAGATCCATCATTTCCCGCAAGCGAACTTAATACACATGGTCCGACGGTGCATGGTTGGCGAAGTGCGTCCGGCAGTACAATAACACCTCATGATATTGTGTTACGATTTCATAAACCAGCCAAAATATTCCGTATACAAATATTAGCACATCAGTTTTTGATTCGTAAGTACAAAAAAATCCTTAACACTTGAAAAAATTTGTTGATTTTTCTAAATATACCTTAATTTTATCTACAGCTGAAAAAGTCGAATTGTGGTTGCATTATTCGCCTAAGAGCATACCCAGCACACCATCCTCACAATGTTTTGATTTTCTCGGTTTTGTAGCACTCTCCGATAATGCGGCTACCAACTATAAATCACGTGAGCTACAAAGTGTCACCGTAAATCCACGTAAGGGCACACACTTGAAGTTACGTATAAGTGCAGCACATCCGAATGATTACAATCCAAATGGGCAAATCGCGTTAATAGCGGTTAATGTTTTGGGTGAAGAATTAGATAAGAATGTGTCAGCTGATGCTGCACCAAATCTTGAAGAAGAGCAGCTGTTGCAATCAAATAGTACCAACAGCGAACAATTCATCAGTGTTGATACTGCAACTGGCGAGCCTGCATTAGCCTCCATTTGTGATGATTTGCTGTTTTCTATGTATGTCGAAGAATCAATCGCTGAAATTATACGCGAAATGGAAGAGAAAAAAGCGAAAGCGGTTAGTGATGAACGTTTCGAATATGCGCGAAAGCTGAAGTTATGCATGACTGCATTGAGAATTGCGGGCGAACGTTTGGGACGTTATGCTTTAGCAAAACGGCAAGCAGTGCAGCAAGAAGATTTTACTACGGCAAAGTTGCGAAAAGAACAAATTGAAATGTATAGAACGGCAGTGCAGAAACATTTACTTGTACAAGATTTACTCGAACCTAATGATGTGTTGATAGCAACGAATGATATGACCTCCGAGGTATATGCATCAAAACCAATATTACCCCCTGCACCAAGCCTTCAAGATGTTGCACAAGCGTTAGCTGAAGCGCACTTTGCTGCCACGATGAGTCCAAAAAGCGCACAAGATGACAAATCTTCAACAGATGGTGGTATTTCTATTGGAATGCTGGCGGCTGGTGGCCCGAGTGGTGGGATGCACAACAGCTCAAATGCCAGCGAAAATGTATCATCATTGCATTCTAATGCTAATTTACGCAAATCACATGATGAAATACCAATCTCACCTAAGCTTAATAAAGGACGCAGCCCCAGTCGGCATAGTTCGCCAATGTCAAGCCGTCAGGGTTCGCTGCGTAGACGCAACAAAAGTGCACCACGTAATTCTTATGAAGATTATGAGGAACGCGCTATACCAACATTGAGACAGTAAGTTGCTTTTATAATCGTGATTCTTAGCGGATGTGTACTCGTATGTAGTAAGTTGACTACCTAGATGGACAACTCGTACTCGTATAAATATAACTTCTTAACTACTAGCTCTACATGAGAGTTTGACTTTGATGTGTTGCATGAATGATTATAGTTTTTTATGACTTTTTGAAATCATGCTCAATCATATACCGTATATATATTTAGCTTTCATCAACTTTGTCATCTCGATGTGCTTTTGAGTTGATTTTCGTTTTTTCTATTTCTATTTTCTTTTATCGTTGTTTGTTGCCTACCATATATACTCGTATTGCCCATTGCCCAATACAATATTGCAGTTCAAATACTAATGAATTTTTAAGGGAATGCCAAGGTACAGCCTTGCTGGAAGCCGATCCGAATCGCGGACGTTCGCGTTTGAACGATCGTGAACGTCGTCAGGCTGCTTTGCCAATCTTGGTATTCGGAAATGATATGGTAAGTTCGAAAATAGTTGAGTAGATAGAGAAATTCAAAAGAAACTTTGATTACCGAATATTTTAGGAACTTTTGCTGGTATCAAAGATTCTGAGAAATATGTTCACTATATTCATATATCTGAATCCTTTTACAATCTGTTCAATATTCCACTAGGTCGAGCAATTCTATTCACGCCAATTCCAAGATCGTGAAGATGGACTTGTACGTTTGCGAAACTTCCTCAAGGGACAAGACCTCGAAACGACATCTAATTCTAATAGCGACAATGTCGCTGGTGCCAACAAGGTAGCACGTAGCGCTGCTTTACTACTACATCGTGCTGTGCGTGATGCAGTCTATTCGGTGTTTAGTCAGGCAACCGAAACGTTGCGCGTGCTTTTTCTGGAATATGTACCAGGACGAGTATCTGGCAGTGAGGTTGCCCGTTGTGTGGATCGGCTACTCCCAGAATTACTTGCTAAATCGGGTGATCCGTCGGCGCGTATACACACTTTAGCACAGCATACCATACTCAGCATAGCAGCATGCCCTGATGTCGCAGAGCAACATCTCGTAGCGCCAGCACTCTCACGTAGCGTTAGCTCGGGTACACCACGCTTGGCTTTGAGTCGCATGCAAATGCTTGAACAGCTGGTGCTGAGTCAAGGTATTGGCACTGATAAGCACAGCGGTTTAACTTGTCGTACTTTATCGGAATGTGGTTGCTCGGGTATACATCATCCGGCTGAACCGGTACGTAAGGTGGCTGAGCGCATATTGCTGTTGGTGTATAAAATGAATCCGAGATTGGTGCGTAAACAGCTCCCACCAGACGACGATATAACACGGCGTAATCTGCTATATCGTCAACTTTTTACTGAATTTGATAAATTGGATTTGGAGCGCAAGAATGAAATGTTGGAGGCGAATAAATATTCTGGGCACAGTTCAAGTGATCCAACATCTCCACCATCAAATCGTAGCAATGACGCCCGGCATATTCAAATGCGAGTCGATGGGGAACATCATCATGGTTCTGGTGGTGGGGGAGGTAGTGGTGATAGTCGTGGTAGTCCTTATGGATTCGGCACCAAGTCGCCAGACTCACAATCAAGCCCGATGCGTAGATCGGAAACGCGTATTTTGAAAAGTAAAAGTGGTCATTCTTTGGGTGGTGGTGGTGGAGCGGCTGGACAGTCTGCCAGCACAAGCAATGGTTATGCCGGTGGCAGCAGTGGCTTATCGATGTGTAATGGAAAGCAGCAGTATAATGAGCAGCTAAAACGTTCAATGATATCTGCATGTAGCTCAAGGAAAGGTTCAAATTCGAATTCTAATTCGGAATCTTTAGAGGAGCCACTAGATTTAATGTAAGTAAGGACCGCTCTGGCCTAAGTGCGTACTATTATAGCGCAGCCACTCTAAGTGCCATGTGAACATTATCAAATCTCTAACAAGCTATACTGTTTTTAGACGCTGCCCATTTTGTGACTGGTCTAGCAACAGTTCCGGTAGTGGCGCCGATCAGTCTCTACTGGATCGTCACTATTGGAAATCATGTCCTTTTCTCACCAAGTGTCCGCAATGCAGTCAAGTTTTGGAAGTGGCCGCTTTGAATTATCATCTTACAAGTATGTGCTTAAAATAAAATATTAAAATTGTAGAATGCTTACTAAAGTACGTATATGTATTGGATTTTACAGAGGAATGTGAAGCTAAAGATAGTTATCTCATGTGTGAACGTTGTACTGAATCGGTGCATAAACAGCTTTACGATTTACATCAAATGGAAGATTATTGCAGAGGTATAATGAGCAAACAAATTTATCTGAGGAAGTGCTTTTAAAATTGCTAAAGCATAAACTCTATCTGCAAGTTCTTCTATTCAGTCTTTATCTATATTATTTATTGCAGAACTTAAAACTGGTGCCGCCCGTTGCCCTCTCTGTCACGACGATGTTCACTTACCTTTAGATGGTGGTTGGAAATTACATTTGTTAAGCTCGACAGGTTGCCCCGGCAATACGAGAAGACGTACGAAAAAATCAAATTAATATATGTAATAACGATTTATGAGGAAAATTACTACATACATACATACAACTTAATGCCTTTTCGTCACAAAATAAAATAGAAAAACAAGTTAAAAATATGCGATAATAATAAAAAGTGAAAGTAATTCTTACAAAAAATTAAATGAATCTTACCTATATAAAAATTATAAGCTCTATAGGGACAGCGTGCAATTTGTTCTATCAAAAATATGAAATTTTACAGAAACCATGTACTGTGTATAATTTTGTGTGATTTCAGTTAATTAAGAGCTTATTATAAACTATATACGAATATTTGCTAACAAAAGTTAAAAATGCAAATCTCTCAACGCTAAGTATCTAATATGTAAATTTAGCATTTTGTAATTATTCAGCAGAAAAAGTTAATTTTAGCATTTTAAATCAATTTTGTATGGCAAACAAAACTAATGTGCGAATGTTGTTACTATTGAAGTAGATTGGTTTGATTTTTAATTCTTTAAAATGTTGAAATGTGTTCCTAATTTGAAATTTAGTTTTCTATACTCATTTTTTAAACTATATTTGTTTTTACTAGTTGTATACAGTAATTATTTTTTATACTTTTGATGTGATTCAACATAGACCTATATAATATTATTAAGCGTCCGTTTAAAACAATTAAAAACCCATCCATTTCAATTAAATGCAATGTAATTGATATAATATTTATTGAAAATTTAGTAAATAAAAATAATATTAGAAAAAAGTTAAGTTGTTTAATATTTTTACTTATAAAATCGACGATGACAACTAAGTTTAGTCTATTGCAACTAAAAATTGTGTGGGCAGCACCTAAGCTACATCCACTTTAAATTTTTTGCTTGCATATCTTGCTGCTGTATCAAATTTGAAATCTTCACGCGGTCTTGAAATTCTATACAAGCAATGTTGTATTTCCAAAGAAAATTTTAGTAAATTGTTAGCCACATTTGCCTAATTTCGGAACACATTTTAAGGATTAACTGCTATGCTGGCAAATATAATGATATTATTTCCATAAAAATTGTCCAAATGTTATGTATTAATCCAGATAATAAATGGCATAGCTTGTTTGATTGTGTCTTGATACATTCAAATTCCAATTTTCAAGTCCTAGCAGTATTGCGGGCTTAAGGGATTTTGTGGATAAACCTCTCCCTCCCTTTCAATTAAAATGTTCCAGGTATTACGACCGTTAAAAACTCTTTGAGGGAATACAAAATATAAAAGCCCCCTATGAATATGCAGTGACCGACTTGTATTCGACATCTGTCCGACCTACGCAGGCTGAATTATTTTTCACTTTGAAAACGTCATTTAATTCATCAAAAATGAAATCTAGGTTGCAATATGGGAAGGTGACGCGAGTTAAAATGCGAACGAGCCAGTTAATATCGCGAAATTAAGCAGGACTTGCTTGCATTGCAATAAACTTATTTTAAATTTTTTTCAAATATTCTTTGTACTTATGTACATATTAATAAGCAAAACAAATTTCAGTGGTTTGAGTATCATTTCAATAATGTTCATTTTCTTATTTGAATGCCAAGAAATTAGACTGTGACGCTTACGCCCTTAAGACTGGATTCCCAATCTCAATATATATATCGGAGCAACATACATGACCGACTTCGGAGTGACATACGCCGACATCGTACCGACATACATGGCCGACATCGTACCGACATACATGGCCAACATCGTACCTACATTCGTAGCCGACGGCGGATCGGGATTGGCCTAGAGTTATTAAATCGCGCCTCGGTCCGACATAGGAGAAGGTGGTTACATTTCCGATATTTTGGACAACATTTTGAACTTTTGACAATTAAAAAGATCTTTCATAGATGCATTTTACAAAATTAAAAATGCAAATTTTAGTGGTAGATGATGTTAATGATGACTTTTAATTTGAATTTTAACCTAAAACAAAAAAAACTTGAAATACATTGTGTTTCTAATTGACAGATTTCAGATCTGTTAAAATTCGCCCCAATCGTTTTGAAGCTCTTTAAAGATTTTTAATAGCGGTAACTTTTCAACAATAATTTGTGTTTAACTTTTAATTTATAAACGAGATGTGGCTCTCTGTTTGTAATAGAAGTGAAACTGATCTATTAAAAATTTGCATTGGTAAGTTCAAAAATATCCACCTCAATCGAAATACATTTCCTATTATCGAAATTATTCAATTATACAATAACAGAGGTAATATTAAATTTAAAGTATTGTGCACGTTATGTACAATATCTCGAATTATAGCAATCTGTTGATTATAACAGAAACGATGAGCTATCCATTAGAGCTAATAATGATAACTGCGATGATATCGTGAATAGTAAGTTTTTGTGGTCATCCATTTAACCCTGCTAAGCTTATACTGGTTAAAAGTATTGATATTATTAATATAATTATGCATTCAAATATTTAAACTCTAACCAATCAATAATTGTTCAAAACAAGCTCTCTAATATTTCAATATTTATTTTTGGTATCAAATAAATCACAAATAATACAAAAAACTTTATAATTGTACTTTAAATTAAATTAATTATGTAATTAAACATTTATAACGTGTTAAAATGAAAAAACTTATAATTTTTATTTGAACTTGTCATGTAATTAAATAATACTACAGAAATTATTTGTTGTTATAAGGTAAAAAAATAACAGCCTAAAAATACAACGCAGGGGTAAAAAACATTATGGTATGTGAACAAGCAATTTTTTTTTGTTATCAAAGTTATTTTTATGTATTTCTTTTGGTTTTAAGTTCCTTCGTCCACATGCACTAATAACAAAAATTATTAGCAGGGAATGAAACTTAGGTCAATTTGGTCTCTGCAAAAAAAGCGACTATCACAGGAGTTGAAATCATCTGTTTAGATTACGCAATTTATTACAATTTTAAGGAAATCGTCATAAAATTTGAATAGGATAGGCGAGCACTTATTTTTATAAAATTCCCCGAGAAAAGCAACACTGCCCCAGAGAGCTATTGCGCACACATATTTGTTTTTGCAAAGAGCGTGAGAACAACCGCTTCAAATGTCACATCAAATTTTGAGAATTGAGTTGTGAAAAAATTCTTTAAATAAAATTGGAATTTGTAAATTAAAACTCTAACAAAAATCATTCAAAAAAAAGCGTGCAATCGACGCGGACGCGGCAAGTGAAAAGATTAACTGAAAAAGAAATAAAACAATTATTACTAAAAAAATTTCATGGAAATAATTAAGTGTGTTTGTGTGTCACAAAAACAATAGCAGAAAGTATTTTTTACTTTCACGTTACCTCGCAACCGCCCGGCGCTTCCTTCATTCTTACAGCACACTGTTTGAAATTAGCATATTAATAATATTAATTTAATTAAAGTTAAACACGATTTACTTGCTGGCTAGTAATTAATCGTTTTGATTTTTATTGCACAGCAACTGAAAGTAGTAGTTGAAAAAAAAACGACAACTAATAAACAAAGCAGAAAAACAACGAATTGTAAAAATGTGGGAAAGTTGAAATTTGTTGAAAATCCGTCAACGAAAAAAGGAAATTTTCTGTACAACTTTCTACCCGCTGCTTCTTCTTGCACAACTCATCGCACAAAAACATCGTTGCCGTTCTCTGCAGCAATATTGCAACAATTCAATAATTCAACCTGAACGAATCAGCGCAGCAGAAGTGTGAAAACAGCAGTGTAGCCGGCCGATCCCCTCTACTACATTTGAGATTTCCCTACGCACACGCATTTTCGTAATATTTTTATTACAATATACTACCTAATCTCTGTACTACTAGTATTGACTTAAACTAAACGAGTTGAAATTAACTAAATTGATGACAATTTTTAAGCGAAATTAAAGTAAAAGGTTCTGTTTTACTCATCACCCTCTTGTATTATTTAGTTTCTTTCATTACTCGGTGTCTTGCATTACTTCCATCACCATTGATAAATTCTCTCTATCGCCATACTTCCCAATCAGCGCACAAAAATGACGTTGCAGCAGTTGCTTAATTACAAATACTTGTCCAAGGAGCACCTGAATGGCTTTGACAATTATAAGGTAATTCTAGTTATTTTTTTTTAATAAAAAAATATGAAAATCTAAATTAATTTCCGAACTTTCTGCCTATTTTCACTTATTGTCTTCTATATTTTTTTACATTTACAGTACAGCGCACGTGATACATCGCCATTGAGCGTTTATATTATGCATCCGTTCTGGAATTGGATTGTCAAGGTAAATTGCTATGCTAAAGCGTACATCGACCGCTAAATGTGGCACATACTGGCATTTGCCGAACCACCACTTGATTTATATATTGAACATGGAGCATATTGTACATATAGGGAACATAGAAGGTTGAATACTTGTGAGGGGAAAATGTTTGTGGCAACGTTTGTTATCTTAGTTGCTCTGTTCTGTCTCATATAGTATTGTAAAATTTGCTTATAATCATGAATGGGGGAAATATGTATTTTAAATTGTATTATCTTTTAGTATAAAATTAGTTTTTAATACATAATATTATAGTATTAGTTATAGTATTTAACATAATATTTTGCTTGCTTTTTTTTTTTTTTTGGGTTGATAAGAAAACATTTAGGCAAGACAATACATAGAAAAATAGAGACTCTCATATGTATAGAATTTACAATATAGATAGGCAGCCACAAAGACAGATAACCTAAAAGTAATTTATAACTGGTAGGCACAATGCTAAAAAATAATCTTTTGAGCAAGTATGAACAAGCTGGAACACTGAAAACTTTACAGACAACCGCTCTATTAAAAATATCGACCAGTTATGTAGTAAATAGGTACCCCAAAAGTTTACTAAATAATTTTCAATTAATTGACATTTATTAAAAATTACTTTAGAATAATTCCACGGTGACAGAAATTATATTATCATGCTTTAAATTATCCCTTTTTAAAATCTTCGATAATATCAATATAAGTATAAAGACAATCACATAATAAAGTAGTACATACAGTGACTTACAAAACTGTTTATAACGTAACAAATTTTGGGGACACGATAAATAGCCAATAATGTTGACAAATCAAAAAGTAACAATATATGTAGTTAAGTTTGTACACATCCAAAAGAACAAAAGTGAAAAAAAAAATTTTAAATCAGATAGTATCCTCAGGTTCCAAAACTTTTTGACATTCTTCTGGAATCATTGTTCATTTAAAGCCTATTAATTAAATTTAATTTAATTTTTACTAAATAATAATAGTTGTTAAATAGAAAATATAAAATCAGCAAAATGACTATGCAAATTCAAGTGAAGTGCTAACTGCGTTAGAACTATTATTATTATACTCAATTGAAATGTAATGAATTTATTGTTTAAAAATAAACTCAGCAATTGTTATAATTTTTAACTTCACGGTCAGCCAACAATAGCCAAGAATAGCAAATTTGATTCAAAAAGATTGGAAGAGAATTCAAAAAGTCGTTAATTTGATTTCAAAACAGTGAAATTGGTTTCATAAAACATTAATTTGAATCATAATTATGATTATAATAATAATAATAATAATAATAATAATAATAGACAAATTAAATTCACTAAGCGTTAATTTTAATGCAGAAAATCTAGAATACCTCAATTGAATTCATAGAATTCAGATTCTGACTCACAATTTAAGTTTAAGTTTCACGTGTATTATTCAAAGCTTTTGAAATATTCTATGGGCTATTTGGGGAATGAGCGAATTATATAGTTATTTCTATCTAATTTATTTGTATTATTGTAAACAATATTGTTTGTTTCAACTGAGTTCATATTTCCATTGCACAAAATTGTATGAAAAACAATAATAATTGAGACCATATTGCAAGATACTCTCTTTTTTTTGTGTAACTTATACTAATTATTTTGAAATCCACTGTTCTCTTTTGTAATATTTTCTTATTTCTCTCACTCACAGTACTTTCCACGCTGGCTTGCCCCAAATGTCATGACATTTCTTGGCTTCCTTTGCACTGCCCTAAATTTCTTCCTACTCTCCTATTACGATTGGAATTTTTATGCTAGTACTGGTTATCCGAATACTACACCCATACCATCATGGGTCTGGCTATGTACTGCTATTAATATATTCCTTGCATATACACTGGATGGCATTGATGGGAAACAAGCACGTCGTATTGGTCTTTCCGGGCCGCTGGGTGAACTCTTCGATCATGGTTTGGACTCGTATACAGCTGTGTTGATACCCACGTGCTTGTATAGCATATTTGGACGTAATATGGAATATTCTGTGATGCCAATACGAATGTATTATGTTTGTTGGATGGTTTTCTTTAATTTTTATGTTTCGCATTGGGAGAAATATAATACAGGAGTATTGTATTTACCTTGGGGTTACGATTTAAGTATGTGGGGGTCAACAGCTATGTACTTGATAACATGGTGGTTTGGTTATGAGTTCTGGCAGCGGATTTTACCATTCGGCATAACATTGGGTAATACAATGGAATTCGTTTTGCATGCTAGTGCAATGGCCAATACACCAATGGTTGTTATTAATGTTTACAAGTGAGTGAAAGTTTGAGTAGATGAAATTTAATTAAATTATATTAAAGTTAAATTTGTTCTTTGTTTTTCAGCTCATATGTACAACGTACTGGTAAAATGCGCACATTCAGCGAAGCCATGCGTCCTTTATGGCCATTTTTGGCTTTTATGTTGATGTTACTGTGGTGGCCTTTCGTCTCACCAAATAATATTATGGAAACTGACCCGCGTGTTATGTTTATGCTTAGTGGCACAATATTTTCCAATATCAGCGTAAGTAGCACATACTGTAGTGTGATGACCTAATCTATACATACACCTCATTATCCTCTCTTTCGGCGTTTCTGTGTGTAGGCAATACGTTCCATTTAACTTATCTGTTGATAATTTCTAGTTTTTATTATATTACTTATTTTGTTTTTGGTGTGTTGAACGTAATTCCTTTTCAAATTACTTATTGACTTACATTCAAGTTAGCCTCATTGAGTGAGCGAATAATTTATAATGTTTAGTATCTATCTTAATGATTCATTTTATGTGCGTTCATTTGACTTTTTTTTGGTTTCTTATCTTCAAAAGTTTTCGATCGTACGGCATAACGTACATTTTTTTTGTAAAGTACCAATATTTTATTGTTTTTGTACTAACTGATAACTAGCATTTTCTAATTAATAAAAACATATGATTTTTGTTTGTTTGTGCTTTAGCACATATGGAAAAAACTGACTGCAAATAAAGCGCACGCTTTTAATGCTATTAATTTTATAGCTACTTGAAATTGTTTCGATTTTGATTGATTTTTTTGTTGTAGTATCGCAAGATTTTAGTGTTAATTTAAGTTCTCCTGTAATCTTTCCATAATCCGTTTGGAATTTTTTATAATGGAATGCAAAAGTCACACCCTCAATTAAATTTTCTTATCTTTTTCTTCCACATATTTAAGTAAGTATTATAACCGCTTTAAAATTCAACTGAAAATACTCAGATAGCTTAGCTTAGCCTTTTCATATATTTGGGGCGAATTTTATTTAACTTTTCAAAAATATCCTTTTATTAAAACCGAATATTTTTTTTCGAGTTTTTGCCACAAACTCAAAAATTATTTTATCGTGAGCTGGATCATTTTAAAAACCTCTAACAATTCTGACGACCTCGATAGCCTAGTGGATAGTGCACTAGACTTTCATCAGGGAAGTTCGGGTTCGATTCCCGTCTTCGTCTGGTGGTTAATTTTCATTACTTTCTTATATTCACTATCAATATGAAGTGTATGATAGTGTACAAGTACACACATTGGTTGGTAATGGCAAAACCACCAAGCCGATAAAAGTTTGCCACACCGCCGTTCGGAATCGTTGTTAAAATGTAAGTCCAACTATATGGTATCACAATGGGTCGTTCAGTCCTAAGTGTGTCTCTCGACAGCCACTCCAACCCAACCCAACAATTCTGAAATTTGTTTAGATTAAAATTTCGTTTTTAGTAATTTATGTTTTTCTTATAAGAACTGAAGGAAAGCAATTATAAATAACTAAATAACACTTTTTTATGTTTTTCGTTATTCAGATTTGTGCAAAAGCATATATTGGCGTTATCTGTTCTAAATAGGCTTCCATTTAGCCCAAAGCTGATCACCACGTGTTTTCAATAACCACGGAATCTTGTTTTGGCGAATTTATCTTGCTGTTTTTTCTGTTTCTTATTAATAGTCCCGTACCAGTATTGTTCCATCCCCTTTGACTAAAGTTGTCAGTTGTCTTAATTACTTCACCGATTTTCATTCTATTTTATATTTCTTTATACCAAACTATTTTTGTGTATTATTTTATTTGTTAATATGTGTGGCATTCCAACAAAATTATTAGTTATTTATATTAACTATGAATAACGAAAAAAATTGTTCTTATTTATAATTGTTATGAAAGATCAAAAACAAAATAATTATTAAGTTATTTTTTCCAATATTGGTCATAATTCTTATGCCCCTAATAATAATAATCAAGTGAAGTCTAACTAATTGAGCATTCTGGACTCTAATATAAGGTATTATCTTCTTTTATGGCCCATGGAAAGCTTTTCGCATTCATTCATGTTGTGTCAGTTATTTTGGCACACGAATAAAAGAGAACTACAGTTTTATGTAGAATCCGAATGGCGAAGTAAAAAAGTTTTCTTCAGGATGTAGTCTGGTGTTCCGGCCTAATTTTTAAGGGTTTTTTTCGGAAATTTTTTATTATATCAAAATAAAATACAAACGTTCCAATTTTTTTTATGTTATCATTGACATCTTTAACTGTACAAACAATTTTATTGGAGTTTCTTTTACCATATTTTTGTAGTGTTTTTTACGTCCAAAGTGGACACCGAAAAAAGGGCTATGGCTGGCCCGTGTGACTACGGCACTTGAAGTCATCTGAGACAAGAAATTTAAATGGAATATTATTTTGTAGACTTGTCATTCTGGCAGGTCGTAGATTTAAACATTTTTATTAAAAAATAACAAAATGCCAGAATTCTAAAAAAAAAAAATCGAAAATCTCTCCTTTTTTTTCGTTGAAAATCGGGATAAAAAATAGGAAAGATTGATTATAAATAAACAATCCTAAAACCTGCGAGAGCAATTGGCGTGTAGAATAACGTATTAAAATTTCTGACTAATCTGTTAAATATAATTTCTTCAAACGCCTGGGCCGATCCAAAAAACGTTTCGAGAAAAACGCTTTTAAAGTTTTAACAACACATACAGTTTTACCAAAAAGCGCTTTAAACTATGTACTAAAACTTCATTAATATTTTGAGTTTTGGTCTGAAATTTTTACAGTATACTCTTAATATATTGTACTTCCGAAATACATAATAAAAAAAAAATCGATTTTTGAAACTCGAACACCAGACTACATCCTTAAGCTATTTTTACTCTTGAAGATTTGCAATGGCAAAATTTTATTTTTGATTATACTTATTAAATTAGCCTGTAAGTGAAACTGTAACCTGAAAACCCGTTATTTTGTCATATCTCGAAAACTTACCCATAGAAAAAAAATTAATGTGATTTTCGTGTTCAGCGACCTCGAATTAGTTTAGAAAACATACTTTGGTTCATGTTATATATTCACTGTATTCCAGTGTTATCATAAATTAAAATTCATCCCACTAATTTATTAGTACCTTAGTACTGTATTAGCTATGTATTTGTTAAATGTTCATAAAGTTTTTCACACTTTGCATATACACGCTTAACGCCGGGTTGCATCACTTAAATTCAATTCACACTTTCGCTTTTTAATTTACATTTTTCAATTAGCAATTTCACAAATTAACACAATTCCTAACCTATACCTACACTTTGTAATAATAACGAAAACATTTTGTTTTTTTTTTTCTTCTCAAAAAAAAACCATATAGTGTCGTCTAATTGTTGCACAAATGTCCAATACGCGCTGTGAATGCTTCCACTGGATGACGCCCATATTTGCTTTTGGGATTGTCTTAAGTCTATGGCTGCCGTTGTTGGAACGTCCGATTGTTTATTTACTATTCGTTATTACAACATTAACACATTGGCACTATGGCACAAATGTAGTGAATGAAATGTGCGAGCATTTTAATCGCATATGTTTTAGTGTTAAAATGCGTGATGCCATCAGTGAGAAAAAAGCGGCAACAATAAGTACAAACACAACAACAGAAACGGAAACGAAATCGGCATTGATTGGAAATGACAAGAAAACGGATTAAGAAAAGGAGATTAAAAAAAGAAAAGTAGAAAAGGATTGATTAGTAAAGAGGAAAAAGTGAAGTAGAAAAAAGGATGAGAAAAGATTACAAAAAGAAATTAAAGAAAACAAAAAAACAAAGAAGAGGCTGCTGAAAATACAATTATTAATATTCGTTTTATAAAACTTAATTATACTATTCGCATTTGTGTCTCTTGGTCTATTTTAGCGTAACTTACAAATTAACTTTTGCTTTCGCCATCATCAAAAAAAAAAAAAAAAAAAAAATAAGAATAATAATTGAAAAGACTTTTCGTTCATTAAGTTTTTATGCAACTTAATCTTAAAATGTAAACAAAAATAGAGGGAAATTTGCTTGAATTTGAAATTTATACTATTTAATTTAACAATTTTCTCGCTAAAATGTTCATTGTGCTATAGCTATACATAGAGTACACATTTTTCTTTACATAATTTTTATGTGTTTTTTTTTTGTTTGAATTAATTTTTACGGACAATGATTTGTAAAATTTATTCGAATGATTATTTTTTCTTTATTGCATAAATTTTGAAATTATTATTTGATTATTTATTTAAGTATATAGTATTTATTGTAATGTATTATTTTTAATATTAATTACTTACCTATAATTTAAAAAAATCAAGAATTTTATTTAATTTTTTTTTTTTTTTTTGTTTTTGTGAACCGCTTGAACCTCTGTTTTAGTAAAAAAGAAAAAATACTTTGTCTTGTTCTCATAACTATTATTATAAAAATAAGTAGTTTTATTTTTTTCCTTTTGCGAGATTTTTTGCTTCCAATAAAAGGATTAAATGAATGCGTAGTGTGTGTTTGTCTTTATTGAAAATAACAACAAAGATTATACATAAATAATTATAAGCACTTGTGTTTAGTTTCTTAACCTATTTTTGATTAAAAATATTAAAATATATTGTGTTGAACTGGTATTTTAATGAGAAGAAAATAAGCAAAACAAAAATTGATTTACAAAAATGTAGCTACTTGCTGCTAATGGCTGTCTATTTTTTTCTTTTTTTTGTTATGGTTTTTTATTATTAACACAAATGCTTGAATACAAAAAATATATACTTTGTTTAAAAAATATATAAGAATATAAAACTAAAAAAAAGAAGAAAAACAATATTGAGTTCTTTCGTTGTTTATTTTAACGTTTGTGTAATGTTTAAAATAATAATATTTAAGCAAGACAAAACAACAAATGTAATAAAACAATTAAAAAAAAAGATGAAAAGACATAAATATTAAAAACGACACAATCAAACACAAAACATACACAACAAATATTTATAAATCGAAATAAAAATTATAATTATTTTGAAAATATTATGACGGTTTATTTTTTTACCATAGTAAATAATAAATACAAATATGTCTGTGCGAATATATTACAGTAGCCTATGCTTAAATTTAAAAATTTTCGATTCCATTACAAGGAATTGTATTTTGTAATTAAAAATATATTAATTCCTTAAAATATAATTGAATAGAAAGGAATTTATCATTTAAGTGTAATCAATTACTTTCTTGGAATTAAATTCCAATTTAGTTGGAATGATTCCTCGAAAGTAATTGATTTCTTTTTAGTTCAATTCCAAAAAAGCAAAAAAAAAAAAGTTTTTCGGAAAATATTGGAAAATTTTTCCAATTCCGGTGCCTAGGAATTTAAAAATTTTAATTACCGATTACAATTCCTTGCAATGGAATTGAAAGTTTTATCAATTCCATTATTAAGGAATTGAAAACATTAAAGTACCAATTACAATTCCTTGGAATGGAGATGGAATTTAATTCCTAATGGAATCATTATTACCCAACTCTGCCTGTGACACAATGAGGAGGAAATTAAATGATTTTGGTGGTGGGACAATAACAAATTAAAGAAATTTGATCAAGCAAAATAAAACACACAAATAACAATCCCTGATCGGGCGCTGCGAAATGAAAATAATAACATAAATTTTTGTGTTTGTTGTAAAGAGCCAAAAGAGCCCATTGAGCTACTGGCATTGACATCAACAACACAACCAAATGTGATCAAGCGAAAAACAAAAACAAATATTCTTAGCGCGCGAGCGCACCAACAAATATTCATAGCAATGCAATGATTTCGGCAGCGAGGCTCAAAAAATATTCTTAGCGCGCGACCGCAACAAGTATTCATAGCAATAAAATGATTTCGGTAATGTGGCATGTGCGCGATGCTAAATGAAAGCCCCCTTTTCTACACGGCAAGTTTCTAATTCTCTTTTAAACTTGCCACTCGCTTTTCCACACAGCAAGATTTCTTGGGCAATTCTGCTTTTACTTTGTCTTTCATTCGAGTTCTGAAAAACATTTTATTTACATTTTATTAAATAAAAATAAATAAATGAAAAGCGAAATCAGCTTATTGAATAAAAATAAATGGATTAGTAGAAGAAAAGTGAAATTCTAAATTAAAACTGTTTATTTTTTCCAATAAGAAACCAAAATCAATGAGCATCCAACTTAAAACGACAAATAAGAATAAAGAGAAATATTAAAGAACGAACACCACAAAAGAAAACTTGCCGGTACGAGCAAGTCTGTACTCGGCTCCTTGCGTTTTTCCTTTTGCCTACAAACTCGACTTGCCGTGTGGAAAAGGGGACAAAGCAATGAATTGATTTTTGCAGCAAAATCACAGAAAGGGAAAACAAAAACAAATATTCTTAGCGCGCAACCGCAACAACAAATATTCATAGCAATGAAATGATTTCGGTAACGTGGCTACAACAAACAAATGTGACCGAGGAAAAAAAAAAGAAAAAAAAATTCATGTGTACTCGAAATACAACAATTCTTGTGCTTGTTGTAAAATATTAAAATACAACAAAACACATATATTTTAAAAGAGCCAAATGAGTCATTACAACAAACACAATTTGAAAATGAGCCAAAAGAGCCAATTGAGCTTCTTTGTGATCACCCCTGATCTAAAGGACAACTTGAGAACTATAGTAAAAAAAATAAAAAGAGGTAGTAAAAAAAATTTCAGAATATACATATATATATATATATATATATATATATATGGGACATTCTCTGTCAATGGGAGACTCCCCCCCTGTCCAAAATTGGTTAAGGTATTTTAGCGCATGTTTGGGCTCAAATGAAAGCTTATTATCTCTAGTTTAGCCTGTTTTGATTTTGTATGATAGCGGATCAATATGGCGGCTGCAAGTCTACCACCTCATCTGGAAATAATAGTTTTATTAAGCGTTTACCCAAGTTATCATAAAAAAACAGATAAAGTTTTTTTTCGTAAACTTTTTTTCGCTGAATATGAATCTAATATTATTTTTCACGGGAAGTGTTACGCGTTGTTTTTCGGGTCTTACGCTTACCAAAGTCTTCATAAAACGACGGGAAAAGCTTATTTTTGTGTAGTTTCAGCCGATGAACATGAATCTAATATTATTTTCCACGGAAAATGTTACATGTCGTCCCTAACCTCAAAAAATTAAAAATTCCAAACAACTTTTTCGTGTCTCACGTGTCCCAAATCACCAAAAAACTTCCCAAAAAACTTATTTTTCATTTCTTAACATACTTTTAGCGTTACCCAGAAAGAACGACATTTACTTAGTAAGTCTGTTTCCTTTGCGGTGCTTTATTAGAGTGAAAACAAAAAAATAATTAATTCTAGAGATAATAAGCTTTCATTTGAGCCCAAACATGCCCTAAAATACCTTAACCAATTTTGGACAGGGGGGAGAGGGGGGTCTCCCATTGACAGAGAATATCTCATATATATATGTACTACAAATAATTCCTGAGATATCTCGTCAAGCCCACTCTAATTTTCCCACAGAATGTCGTAAACAAATATTACTTTCGTACCAAATCTTTTTTTTTTTATATTTTGCAATATAAATATACAAAATTGTCGTTTCCATTAAAAAACACAAAACCATTGCTAAAATAAGATTTCCATTCAGATCTATTTAGCATTAAAGTTTTTATCTCATTCCAAGAGTAACTCAATGTAGCTGATTTACGTTCGATTTTACGCCTTCAAGTATGCGCAGGCCTTCCTCTTCTGCGATTTCTAGTCAGTGGCGGTTTTTGCACTGTTGTCAAGCGGCTATCGTAGTGTATGGCCAAGCCAACGACGTTTATAATCACAGGTGAGAGTTTGTTATGGTTTCCGGCTAGTAAATACGCAAAACTTTGCGCAGACATCGGTTAAGAAACACTTGTAAGGTTTGAAGGTCATGTGTTGCTGCGTTCCAAGTGTTACATCCGTATAAGAGCACTGATTTGACGTTGAAGTTAGTCTTATAAAATAAATTAAATAATTCTTTTTGCATATTTACATATATGTATGTATATTATTCATATAAAATTTTGTTTTTCTGTTTTTATAAACAAAATAAATTTCAAGTTGCCTGCAACTGTAGCTCCACACTGCAAGAAATTTCTTCCTGTGGTGAAGCATCTTCCTTTAGCCAAGCGTACAGTGTGACGAAGGTGACCAAAAATAAAACTTAAATCATGGCGGATTTTTGAAAAAATATAATGCTATTCAAGAGATTTTCACTATAATAAAACTATAAATTTTGATTTTTATTTCAGAAAGTTTGGCAAATTGTACTAACCCCATCCCATTGTTGAGTAGCATTTCACAAAAACAATCTATCGAACAAACAAACAAATGCACTTCGCAAAGGAACCAAATGCAAGAATTACTAGTACTTTTTAGCTCACGGTATGGGCAAAATTTCAAATGAGTAAAATGTAAGAATAACTCTATCGTAAGATGTAAGATAACTGTAACGTCCAGTTCCCCTCTCGCTCGCACTACTGTGCTACTCTAAACAACAAAGAGAAGTGAAGAAGAGAGGGAGAAATTAAAATACGAGCGGAGTTTGTTTGTTTATGTTTTGATGAATTTACTCACACATATATGTACATACGAAAACAAAATGTGTGTGCACATTTATTCGTGGCAGAATTATTTGTTGGTATTAAAAGTATGAATATCGACTGTACAAGTAGAGAAGTCGCCGTAGCAAACACAGGCGTTTGATAGGTTTTACATTCGGATAGTTAGATTGGATTAAAATTAAATATCTTTTAAAATATAAAAATAATACAAAATGATAAGTAATAAAGAATCTAGGTTTCAATAAATGTATAAACAAAATGTAGTGATAATGATAGCAAACTACGGCATTATACAAATTTTGCTTTGTGCATTAACCTTAGAAAGGCAACACTTTTTTATCTATGTAAATAGCAAATATGTTAAACAGAAGAAATCAAACTTATTTATTATAAAATCACTTATTTACTTCAATAAAAATACATTGTTTCTTATTTTTATTAAATGCAGTTGAGGTAAATCTCTTTGAGGTGCTTTTAAAAAGTAGTGGGGTGACTGGTCACCCCTGTTGCCTTTCTAATATTAAATGCGGAAAGCACTTATCGCCGCCTGAGAATTGATTTGGCGTATGTGTGAACAAATTTATGCACCTATACGCCAAATCAATTCTCAGGCGACGTTATGTAAAAAAAATAATAAAAATAAATAGTAAAAATAATAACATTTCAAATCGACAGGAAGAAAAACTTAAAGCACGGAAAAAAAATGCAATTACAGCTGCGTATATGCGAGCATATCGTGCCCGATGCATTGAGTAAAAGAAAAATAATGCAACTACGATTTGGTGCAATTGCAAAATATTTTTGCTATCACAACATCAAATATATATGTGGAATAAAAATTTGCATTTGCAATGATGCAAGACCATTTGCAATTTATAGTGAATTGGGTTATTATATATAAAAGATAATGATATCTAATAAATTTTTAAGTTTATAAAAGAATTGTTTTAATTTAAATTATTTACCTAGCATATAAATTATACATCAAATCCCTATATATGGCTATACATATGTGAGCTTATGTACATGGCATTCAGCTGGCTTAACTGTTTACACATCAAATATCTTGCGTGCCTTGCACACATCCATTTTTTTTTTTTAATAATACAACACAAAAAAAAAAAAAAATAAAAGTTAGTTTCTTTGCCTATTAACGTATTTCCGAAAATTGGTGGAAGAGTGGGAGAAATGGAATGTAAATTTTCTTAATGCATTTACTACTGCCTAAAAGTATACTACGTTACGTTAAATATGAGAACATATGAAATTTCTGTAAATAAATATCCAGGGCCGTAGCCAGAATTTTTTTCGGGGGGAGCAGATGGTTTTCATGGGGCGGAAATATTCAAAATTATTTTTTATGAAACTAATGTTTAAATACAAGAAATTAAATACAATCACTAGCGGCCCCAAGAGGGGGAGGAGGGTTTTATTTGTGAAACCCACACCCCTCCCCCTTATGCTGCTAAAGTCTGTATGTGCTGACCCCTGATTGTCGTGGAAGTATTAAAACTTTTTATTTTTAACCAGCAGGCTTGTTCTCAGAATCGCGATTCATGTGTCGAAAAACATCGGTTTTTGTATTAAAATCCCCATTCCGGATTCGCAAGTGAATACAATGACGTATTTGATGAGTCCTACCAAACAGCTGAAAATGATGCTTAATGGAAAACGACGACTTAAAAATTAAAAAAAAAATTAATTAAAAAATAACATTTGAAGATTGCCTCCTAAAATTTCCGATTTGATTTTGAACAAAAAAATAAATATTTTTACAGGGAAAAATGTAAAAACCTCTGTTTCAGGTGTTTTACAAATAAGTATATATTTACACACAATACCTAACTAGATGGTGTATAAATAATATCGTATAATATGTGGTGTTGTATGGCCTTTTTATATAGACTGCAAAAAAGTTGAAACCTAACGTTTGTTTTGGAATGGCTGATATTATTGTTCTCATGTTGATCGAGAGTAGAATAGTGTCATGGCAAATTAAGCATCATCTTAAGCAACTTATTTTGACAGAATTGCTATTTTTTTTTGAGAAATTTTGCACATATAGCTCAAAAGGGGCATGCACAATACACTCCAAGGTATTTTATATTATCATTCCAGGGAATATTATGTATATATTGAAGAATAATTTATTAGTTTAAATATTAAGCCTCTGTGCCAAACAGTGTCGAATGACTTTTCAACATCTATAACTACTAACACTATCGATTTCTTTTGAGCGAAACCGTCGGTAATATAATTATAAATTCGCTTATAGCGTTTTCTTTTCTTGACAAAATGTTGCATTTTTTTTGCCTCGTGCATTGGCAACAATTTTTTAATGTTGCCCACAACGCTGCCAAAATGTTGCCTTTTCAGTGCAAGAAAAGAACATAAAAATGCTACTCTGTCAGAATCAATTAATTTGCAGGACAACATTCTCTACTACTACTATTATGGCACAACAGCCCATGGAGGGCCAAGGCCGAGCTTTTCGCATCCATTCATGTTGTGTGATTTATATTTATACACGAATGTTTTATGCCGAATCCGAACGGCAAAGTAAAAAGCTTTTCATAGGCATTTTTTTTACTCTTGGAGGTTTGCCATTGCCAGCCAAGAGGTGGTGCCATGTAGAAAAATTTTTATTTTCTATTTTTGAGCGTGCCGAGATATGAATCCGGGCACCTCTGCGTAGCAGTCCAACACACTAACCACTAGGCTACAGCGACCACATTCTCAACAACATTCTCTCCCCGTCATTTAATTGAGTGCGAAAGTGTTACATTTTTCCCCGCTCAGAAGGCAACATTTTTTAGAAAAGAACACAATACTCTTGGAAAGGGCTGCCTCTTTTTCAGAAAAGAACACGAAATTTGACAGCCCTCGCACGGTGCAGAAAAAATTCAACATTTTATCGAGAAAAGAAAGCGCTATTAGTTTGGTGAACAGTACCATGGTAGGACCTGAAGTCAAATTGAAGGTCAGGTATGATATTCTGCGTTTCAACAAAATTCCACACTTTCTTTTTAATTTCTTAATCTAACACTCTGAGTAGGCTTATCGTGCGGTAGCTTTGTGCCATGATTAAAGGTTTGTTTGTCTTGTGTACTGGAATGACCTTCGCTATCTTCCATGATTTTGGGAAGTATTCTAGTTTAAGACAGCAGTTTAAGATGAAGGCGGGGTATTCTAGGGCTGAACGGGGAAGTTCCATTAACATGATATTTTTCACACCATCTAAGCCAGAATACTTTTTAGGGCGTGATTCCGTTGTGTATGTCTTCGGCAGTAATATAAACGTTGAAGTCAATGGCAGACGCAATTGCAACAAAATTTTCGTAAACGTCAATTATTTTATTATGATGTGACTGCCCTAAACTTTGATACACTTTTTCTACATCGTTATAGATCGTTTTGTCGGCAATATTTAGAGATGTTTGGTGATAGTTTTATTTCTTCTCTTAAACTTAGCAATGTTCCAGAATGGCTTTGAAGATTTATCAAGAAGTTCCATTTATTCATTCATCAGAATTTTTGAGAAAAAATACAAACGTATGCCATTTGAAAAACAAACTTACACTATCAAATTCATTTTTATTCCTAGAAACCTTTATTAAATAAATATCGAATAGCACATTTATAGTACATTTGACGGACCGTTGTCTTAGATTTTTTGTAGTATGCTTCGAACCTTCAAAAGCTTGGCATTGGAATGTGCGGTTCGTAGTGCTTCTATAACTACCATTATGGCACAAAAAACTCATTGAGAACCTAGGCCGAGCTTTTTTGCACCAATTCCTGTTGTCTTGTTATATTTCAGTGCGAGCTAAATCAGTCAAATGAAACTTCCAATATTTTTACAGTTTGTGCTTTCCTTTAGAATTTTCCAAGTCATTTCTTAAATTTCTCAACTGTTTTTGTTGCTGAACTTTCAGGTCTTTCTTTTGACTCATTTATAGCGAATTGCTATATGCATACTTTTCATCTATAACCTAATCATTTTCAAATACAATAATAAAAGAAGAGAAAAACCTATACCTGTATAAAATAAGGGTATTCACGATTGCGCAAATAATATATTTTTACTGGCAAATTTTGTATTGTATATAAAAAGTAATAAATTTTAAATTATAGAACTTTTCTGTTAAATTAACTTTTCGACGAAAGAATGCTACCATTAGTGATACTTTTTGTGTGGGATAAATGCCAATTTAAAAATATATTATTCTGTTAGTTATTTATCATATTTTTGGTTACATTGTAATCATATCACACTTCAATTAATTAAAATCGATTTCAACTGTGTATTGAGCCGTTTTCACTGGTAAGTCACTAAGAACAATTCCACACTAGGCTGTGAGCTTAGCCATCTAATAAATTAATATGCCTTACAATATTTTTTGTACCGCTTGTGTGCATATAAATACAAAAACACAAACAAAAGTCAAGTACAATGACCGCAATGACGTGTGGTACACGTTTTGCAGCAACAACCATAACAACAGCATCAAAATACAATAAATTTTTTTTATTTAGTTTAAGTCAAAGAACAGGAAATAAACTGCAACTAAGAACTGGTACTGGGAGATGGCGCTGTGGGGAAAGCCCTCTTCAGCTGTTGCAAAAACAAAGCAAAAAAGGAAATAAAAAATATTTAATATATACTTTCAACTTTAACTTGACTTGAACAAAGAGTTAGTGTTGTCCAAAATTTTAAATGAAATGAAATTGGTTTTTTATTAAAAGAATAGTAGATATACATATTGATAATATGTATATCTACGCGGTCCAAAAATTGTTTGAGAAAGAGAACTTTCGTTCGCTCTAGAAGTCCTTTAATTCGAGCAGTGAATGTGGACAGGACCAAAAGGAGCTACAGGATACTTTAGTATCCTTTATATCTATAGCCCTTTGACATTGATTAGGATCATCTTTCAATGTCGAAAAGTTTCAAAACTTTAGTCTTGTTTTAGACGAGGAAACTTATTTCTGGAAACTGTTAAAATGTGTTGAAAAAAGGGATGAGACAAAAGGGGTATTACCCTCTCTTACCATTATATTTGACAGTTTTCAGAAACAAGTTTTCTCGTCTAAAAGAAGACTTATCAAGCAACGTAATTTTTTCGATGAAATTTTTCTGCCGAGTAATCGCTTAAACATTTATGTACCGAGTTTGTTTGGTGCCAACAGTACACAAGAGAAGATCAGAATTCAAGTTAAGCTTGGCTGTAAAAAAACAGAAGAAAGGTAAACAAAAATATAACAACAACAAACAAGTCACGCAAAGAAATGAGCACACTCAACAAAGAAAAGACTACAACAACAATAGCTGGCACTGGGTAGCTGCAAACGAACAAGCTAACGACAACGATTCGACGCATCTCGAATTATGCGCATGCGCAACACAGGCGAAAGCCAAGAAAATACATAAAATATATTTCTCAACCTCAAACAGATACACATAAAAAAAGAAAATAGAATCAGAACTTAGTTTTCGACACGGTCAAGACTGACAATGGCAGCGACGACGACAACGACGACGATGAAAGCTAAACCAAGTTATAGCAGAGAAGTGAAGTGTTAACTTTTCATTTAGAATGCGCGCTGAACAGTTGCGTTTTGAAAGCGTGAGCGTTAAGAACGTTTCTTTAAACATTTTTTACAGTATTTATTTTTTTGTATATGTTTTTTTTTTGTGTGAAGAAAAAGAAAGTGTAATAAAAATTAGCTATATTTGAATATTTGTCAGAAAACAAAAATTAAAAACGAACTTGTAGTTGAAATGCGTCGTGGACTGGTATTATTTATAGTGCTTGTGGGCACGGCAACGGGTTATACAACTGCTCCAACTTCCAGATACATTGCACAGCAGCAGCAATATCTCCAACAGCAGCAACAACAAAGTTTTAGACAGCAAAAAGATGCAGCCGAAGAGGAGCAGCAAACATCTGCAACAAGTTCAACGACGTCTTCAACACCTGAAATTACCACAATTACAGCAGCTGCAGCGGCCACAACAACCACGAAACCGGCAGCCGAAGCCCCGATAAAAGAAGAAATAGCCGTAGAAGAAATTACCGCTGCGGAAATACCAGTGCCACCATCTTCGCCACCACCACAACTGCCCATCGAAATCGATGGTGATATAATGCGACGTCGCGTTGTTAACTACGATCAACGGCAAGAAGGTCAATATAATATACGCGCGGATTTAGAGAATTTCATGATAGTTTTAATACCGCCAAGTCCAAGCGAGGGCTTAAATTTGCTAGATCTACTAACGAAATCAGCACTGAGGCGCAATGCACACACGAGCTCAAAAACTAAACGAAAAAATTTTGGCACATCCGCTGGAGGAAATTTATTACAAACGCCGAGTGCAGCGAAATATCGTCAGGCATTAAAACACGGAAATGTTAATCAAAGTTTTAATTATGTGGCCAGGCAGCCTCCAATTTCCGAAACTTCACGTGGCGGCTACTTTACTTCACATCCACATTCACTTGCCACACTTGAAGAAGGCGTTAGTAGTGGATCAACATCCTCGTCCTCTTCCCAGCGCTGGCCCGATTTCATTGAAGGACGCACTCCCTATCATGTTGATATCTCTGCCAGCGATGATGAACAATCACGTTTACATCCTGATCGTCAAGTGGACGTGCTACCTCCACCGCCACACCCATTAGTATATCAGCATTTCATTAAACCTTATCATCTCGATGCTGAGCCCACAGTTATACAAGCACTGCCTCCACCCGATGTAGGAGCAACGCATGTGGGTGGCTCAGCCTCCGTCAACACTGGCACTTTTCTAGAGAATTATAAACAATACGCTACTGATTCAAATGCTCCTGGTTCAAATACTGCTAATGATGGCACCTCCGCTGGCTATTATCGCTTTTCACGCGCTATACGAGGCGATAACTTTTTGGATTCAAATCAAAATAGTTTAGGCGGTGGTGGTGTTTCCACCACTGCTGCTAGGCGTGTTGAGCTGACGCCCATCTATCGTTCAGATCTTTCGCTCGGCGCTGGTACGCTCTATCCACCCATTGATGTACCACATTTCAGCGGTTATCTAACAGTGAACTCACGTATTGATGCAGGAGCTGGTGGTGGCTTGGCAACGAAACGCATTGATAGTCATGCCCAAAGTCTGGATGATGATTCACATGTAGGTGAGATAATTGTGCCGTCACATATGCCAACACATCCAGAGGACGACATTGAGCTTGATTTGCATAATATTAGTTTTATGGATTCGGCTTACAAGGATATGCTTAAGGAATATCTGGGACGTTGTGCTCCCGGGCATCGTCGCGACAGTTATGGCATGTGTCGCGAAATTGAAGGCTATTAGTGAAATAGAAGTAGTGAAATTGAAATTAAATGGTTTCATTAGTATTTTTCGACTGCACGATTTTAGTTTTAAGTTTATCATTTTAGTAAATCTTAAGCGCCCAATTTAGTTTTATCTTTAATATACATAAAAAAATATTTATTGAAATATATTTATTTATATAAAGTATGCTTTTTGTTAAATATATTACCGTATTTTTTATATAAATGTATCAAAATATTAAATTATTACAAATAAAGTTTGATTTAAATGAACTGATTTTGTTTGGAATGCTCACACAAAGAAAAGTGCGGGGAATAAAAATTTAAAATAGTGACTTTTTAATATTTTAATTTGGAAATATTTTTTTTACACATTTCTTCCAAATTTTATTTAGGTTGGTGATTGTCAATAACTATAGAGTTTTTGAGATTCAACAGTGTGTATATTAGGTATTTATTAATTTCTAGTGTTCAGTTATCTTTAGTAAAATTGTATGACAAAAACTGTTTAAAGTTTATTAACCCTTGCTTTTAAATGGGTTGAAATGGCAATTTATGTTGAAAAAGCAAAAAGCCCCATAAGGGAGGATGCCCCATTGAAGATGAAAATGCTTAAATTAAGCTTATAATGTTTCTTTTGCTATGCAAAACATAATTTCGGCTTGGAAAATACTAAAGACACAATTGTTCATTGCATATAAGAGGTAGAAATTTGAAAATTTTTGAAATTTACTAAAACCAAGTTTACAGATCTTTGTTATTCAGTGATAAAAAAATAAAATTTTATGGGGAATATATTTTTATAACTTTTTGAATTTTTTTAACCGCTTCATTTTTTTTAAGTTCAATTAGAATCCACTTTTAAGACTTTACTTTTTTTTGTCAAAAATATACTGAATTTATGTGATTTCATGAGTATTTCTTTAGAAAAACTGAATTTAATCAAAAAGTTCCCGGAATTTATTCAGAAAATTAAAAATACAAGTTTATTCATCTAAAACTATATTGCCCCCTTCTAAGTAATCCCCATCGACTGCAACACACTTATGCCAGCGCTGGATCCAATCCTCGAAACATTTTTTATGTTCGGTTTTCGGTATGCCCATCAGTGTTTCCTGCGATTTTTCCATTACTTCCTCTCGGCTGCTGAAACGCGTTCCCCGTAATGTTTTTTTAGCTCGATTGAACAGAAAGAAGTCACAGGGAGGCAAATCAGGTGAATTCGGTGGTTATTGGATGGTATTTGTTGCATTTTTCGTCAAAAAATTACGAATAATGATGGCCCTGTGCGACTGTGCATGGTGCAAAATCCACGAGTTTTCTGTCCACAAATCTGGTATCTTTCTGCAAATTGCTTCACGCAAACGTCTCATAACACCCAAATAATACCCTTTGTTTACAGTCTGGCCTTCTGGCAAAAATTAATGATGCACTAAAATTGTAAAAAATCGCCAACACACACAGAGATAGATGCACTCTTGGCTACGTAACTTTTACAAATGTCAAGCTATGACGCTAAGATTTAGAGAGAATATCAACAACAGATGTATCCACTTAAAAAAAAATAAAATTCAAATCGGAACGATGGGAGCGCCACACGGTAGTTATTCCGGGAACTTTTTGATCAAGGTGGTAAATTATAATCACTAAGGTTTGTATTGCAACAGAATCTTGTAGTAATCTAAATTATCTTTCCAACGAGCACCCGATTACTAACTAAGCATATAATGGACACATACACGAAAAAAACTTTTTTTAGTTTCATTTTAAGTAATGTATAACAGGCTTAGAGAACATATGAATGTAGTATTCGTAACAACAACGTATGTAAAGACGGACAAATCAGACGGCCGTTTCGGAATCCGTCACAATTCCTAATCATCATCGTAGTGATAGTTCTTAGTCTTCCAATATCCTAAATAAGCTACTAATATTTTAAATCGGAACCCAGAATTACAGATTTGATTTCAAATATCTTCACTGAATAATAATATAGAAAGAAACTACCACTACCGTTCTAAATACTTAACAGTTCGTTATTTCAAAGTCTAGTACATGAGAGTGTTTTAGAAAAATGATTCTAGATGTAATTTTTCTGAATCAGGCTCCATTTGATTAATGATGATGACTGTGAAAATTAAATCTAGCTGTTAATTTTCAAAGTCTTGACTACTGTTCCATGTTTTAGTTTCATTTTAAGTAATGTATAACAGGCTTAAAGAGCGTATGTATGTAGTCATCGTAATAACAATGTATGTAAAGACGGACAAATCAGACGGCCGTTTCGGAATCCGCCACAATTTCTCATCAGTGGATCTTGGTATTTTGTGGCGTATTCCTCATTTTTAATATCGCTGCTCATCTGAGAGGCATGGACTTAATTAAATTATTCTATACATCCGTGGAAATGCTCTTCTATGCTAAGAGAATCATTGGTTTTGCAGTTTTTGAGCTGAATATTCCGATCTATAATTTCTTACAGTTAGATTTCGTTAGCAATAAGCAATTCTTTTACACATTTAACAGTGTACCTCGGATCGTTATCGTTTTGCCGGCATATCTTCTTCCATCCGAAAAACATTCCCAGATCATTACATTTCCTCCGCATGCTTCACCGAAGGTGGTATTCGACAGGTTCAAGGGCCGTGGCCGTCATTTCTTTTCAGAAATAAATGGCTTTTAGCTTTGAAAGACACACAATGGCGATGAATGATCACGAACAGTTGACAGATGAATTACTTTGGAAACGTCTTTCTTTTGATATTCGAATAACAGTTCTTTATTCTAACGGTGCTTTTATTGGCGATCATTGCTAACGATTTAATGAAACAGTAAGCAACAAAAATCATGTGTTTTAATTTTGCCTAGAATATTTTTGCATATTGTTATAATTTTATAAATAAAAATATTTTTTACAAAAAATAATTGTTGATTGCACCAGTTAAATCTTCATACGAAAACAGTAAAGAATAAATAAATAGAAGCACTTTTATTAACCTTATTGCCTGCAAGATAAGTTCGTTCTTAAGTTTTGCCCGACACTTTATATATAAAATTTTGCATTTTATTTTTGAGGTAATAATATATTATTAAGATCTTTTGAAAGTCTTTGCCCATTTGATTGAATCTGCTGGACTACTAAATCAACGCTAGTTTTGAGTTGATTTCAGAAGAGTCTGATATAATTGAATAGGTTGAAGCTTAGATTTGAGGTTGATATTGATCATGTTTGGTAGAAATCATAAGAGGATAGGTCGGAATATAAGGCAGCGATTAAGCAAAGGGCCTGCTTAAAAAGATAAACGCGAGTCTTGAACTTTTTAATCTAATCTATCAGGACTAAGGCGAACCAGAACGCTTTCAGGCGGTCTCAACAAAAAAAGTTTTGCGTATACTCGTTGGTATTCTAACTGGGCACTGTGACTTTATATATATACGTTTTGTAATGAGGAGAAGAATCATTAGAAAATATTTTAGAAGTGATTCACAAAAGAAGGAAATATTTGGGCACATACTAGGTACTTAGTACTGAGCATGTGTAGTCGGCTGCAATAGGCTTCGTGAACTGTGTGCGGAACTGTTACGCAGTGTGCCCGGGTTCAATACTCATCACAGTCAAAAATCAGAAAAAAAAAAATAAAAAAATGCGAAAAGCTTGGTCTAGGCCCTCCATGGACTGTTGTGCCATAAAAAGAATAAATTATAAAAATACACAAGCAAAGCATCAAAAAATCATACAGTATTTTTATTAAGAAAAATTAGAATAAAACCTAATATATTGAAAAACCCTTCCATGGCTCGAAGAAATAGAAAACACATTTTAGATTAGCAATAATAATTAAAAATGGTTTACAACTAGTTATTAATAGGTTACGATTAGATTGCTTTGATTTGTTGTCCTTCAGCACGAATAAGCTTGAAAATATCTAATAAACTCAATTACATATTACAAATTTCCAATCAAATTTAAACTATTATGAGCCGATTAACATCTGCATAATTTCATTTCTTACTGGTTTCGTATGAGTGCAACAAAAACGCGATTTTTCACGTGGCCGTTGTTGTTAAAGGTTTTGCACACATTTTTGTTGATACTCTCTACACTTATTATTAATTCGAAAAGCATGGTCTAGACCTTCCATAGACTGTTGTGCTATAAAAAGAATAAATTATGAAAATACATAAACAAGGCCTCAAAAAATCATACAGTATTTTTATTGAGAAAAATGAGAATAAAACCTAGGGTGCTTTTTTTTGCTTCCCTTAAAATTTTTGGGACCATTTTTTATATGTGGTTTGAGGCCAAATTTCATGGAATTTCAAATTCTTGAGGCAGACAGGTTCCTATGAAAAAGATTAAGTAGATAGAGAAGAGGCACCATCAAAAAGAAGCAAGGACAGAAGAGATTGAAGTAAGTTTCTGAAATATTTCAATTTCATGGAATATTTTTTTTGCATATCATTTTATACTAAAGAATTCGTCTCTAGACTTTCAACTGAGAGGTTTCAGGTGGTTGGTTTGGTGTTTAATTCTCATAAGAATTATAAGCGTATACAAGTACACCTCTTGGAGGCAATGACAAAACCATCAAGTGATAAAAAATTGCCACACAGCCATTCGGAACCGCCGCACAGTGCTCCGTCCCCATATAAAAGTTGGACAAAAATAGAAGGAGTTCTTTGAATTTAATGAAACTTAATTTCATAAAGGATTATGGAATGGTGATTTCAAAAAAGAAATCGGTTTTTTGGTACCGGTTACCCTTTTTTATGAAACCGGTTCTTACCCGATTTTTTACCTTTTAAGATACTATATAAATTATTGATTGCATTTTGTGGAAGCGCCTAACTAAAAATAAAAATACCGTTATAGAATGCTGATTCTAAAATCGGTTTTTTGATACCGGTTTCCGTTTTCAGATTTTTTTTTTTAAATTAATCAAATTAAAATATCAGCGCAATTATTTTCTAAATATTGCCAATTAAAAACCTATGTTTCACCATTTCTTTCGGTGTGGATAGAACACCATTTAAAATACAACGCTAACTCACCTTCTTAAAACGTGCCTACTTTTATTATAGATATATATAATAAAATAGATTGGCTAGTTAAGTATATTTTTATAAAACAGTCTGCTTTGCAAAATACTTACTAATACAAATTTTAATATTGACATAACAGCCAAAAGTAATTGTTTCAAAAATGCAGTGGGTTCTCGATATCGTGAAGTTATTAAAACCAAGGGTGTTTACGTTTGCGAATGCCAAAATTCAAGGAGTAACGATTCCTAAAAACCATCATTTAAGCCTATTTATGTACTTGACGACATTATATTGTTTTGCTTAGCTAGTCACATCGCTTCCTTCTAAAACTTCTGTTCTTTTAAATAACTACTTTTTTGGAACACATTTGTACATTTACGAGAAAAAAACCAATTCAAATATTTTGCACGCCAATAGTACGAATACATATGTAATTTGTATACCAAACATGGGCATTTGTCAATATTAGGAGACTCCTAAAAGTAAATTCAATGTATTGTCAACATATTATCTTGAGGTTTGTCACTAACAGGTTAAAATTGATGCTTCAGAATGTTTTGAAGACTAAGCCATGAAAGTTATGGTACAAAAAAAAATTTCTTTGAGAAGTTGAAATAGTTTAGTAAATTTCTTCAACATTTTTTTTTTTTTTTTGTATTTAAATGTATTGGTAAATAGTGATTTTCTCCTAAGGTTGGACGAAGTTGGCCAATTTTTTTCCACCATTTGAAAAAGTAAGGATTATTATTAACAAAAAGAGGCACGAGACCACAGCCTTTTGCGGCTTAATGTTT
Organism: Toxonevra muliebris; assembly: GCA_963691655.1. NCBI lineage: Eukaryota > Metazoa > Arthropoda > Insecta > Diptera > Pallopteridae > Toxonevra > Toxonevra muliebris. The sequence continues at coordinate 29,219,909 of OY829329.1, forward strand.
TATATTATTTACTGAACTTAACGATTTTTTAAGTTTTTCTCTGAAAAAATATTAATTATAAAAAAATTTATAAAAAAAAATTTTCTGTTTAAAAAAAAGAAGTTATACATATGTTGTGAAGTAGGTAATATTATTCCTCTTATAAAAGCGCTGTCGATTCTATACCTGATTTTTAAGCAATTTTTTTGCAAGAGTCATAAAAATTTCAATTTCTTATTTTAATATTTGCTTAAATTGATCGACTTTGGCAAGCCCTAACTCCTTCAAAACACAACCGCTGTAAAATATATTTTGGGTTCGTTATACATATTATATTACGTTTAAAATGACATAAAAATTTTAATGATCGCAGACATAACTTAATTTGATTTCTGTCCACTCTCGAAGCACTGTGCGGCGTAAAACTGTAGGCCCAACAACGTGGTATTACAATGGCCCGTTCTAGCCTGAGTATATTAAAAAAAAAGTTTCCTATATTTTAACTGCAATTTATGTACAGCATATTCGATTTATAAGGTTAAATTAGCCTTTCATGTACGAGACATAATGTCATTGCTGTAGCTTGAATAAAATAATTAAAAAAACAAAATGTTAATGATACATTTTACAGATGTCGAATTGTAACTAGTACTTACCCACTAATATATAATAATAAAAAGTTTATTTATACAACCACTTAAATCGTGTATAATCTGACAAACGATCAATGTAAACTCGTTCATAAATGATATGATAAAATATTGATATTTAAGGTTAACTTAATTATTTAAAGATGAGCTGCTGTTTTTATTATTAATGCAAATATTTAATTATGTTATTAAATAATAAATAATGTAGTTTTATTCATAATGCATACACGGAAGTTTGAATCTCTGTCAACTTCTTAACTTATATAAGCATAACTGTTTTTGTTCAGAACTAAATACAACTACCGCAGCCAACTAACCAACTAATTTAGTTAGTTCCCATGATGGGCGCCAAAAATAGCAAAGAGAAGCAACAAACTCGCATGCATGTTGGAATATATTCGTTTACATATATATTTATGTAGTAGTGGTAATTAAATTAGCATCAAATAATCAGCACGCATTGAATATAAGCAATTGCGCACCTTGAGCTTAAACAGTGAATGTGTACAGTGAAATTCTCATAAGTGGATCCGAAGATTATGAAAAAGATTCTCATGTGCGAGTACTTACTCGCTTGAATACAATCAAATATATACCGTAAATATGTTATGTAAATGCACGCATGTAACGGTACAGCAGGTTATTTTAAACCCAGTTGGAAGATGTTTTAAAGCGTTTGGATATTATATTTTACTAGAGAGTTTTGTTGCTACATTCTCATTATATTGTATCATAGTTGGGGTGGTATGTGGTCTCCAAGTGGTTTGTGTGTTCGACTGCTATGCAGAGGTGCCCGGTTTCATATCTAAGCACGCTCAAACATCAAAAATAGAAAATACAAATTTTTCTACACGGCACCACCTCTTGGCTGGCAATGGAAAACCTCTAAGAGTAAAAAAATGCCTATGAAAAGCTTTTCACTTCGCCGTTCGGATTCGGCATAAAACTGCAGGTCCCTTCCATTCGTGTATAACTGTAACTCACGCAACATGAATAGATGCGAAAAGCTTTTCAAAATTTTCTAAGAACTTTTTAAGTCACTAGTACTACCAGAACAAAGATAGCAAAATAAAGACTTCGACCTTTGAGGGTTACATTTCACGACCTTTTACCCAATCGCAGTGGCGTAGGTAAAAATTTCATTTAGGGAGGGAATATAGTATATATTAAAATATGTACTACTATATAAGCTTTATATATATATGAGAGGTGTTCAAGAACCCTTTTCTCTAGTTTTTATATACAATTTGGTTGTTTTTCTACCTCATTTACTATCCAGCTGAAATTTAAAGTCACTAAGAGTCACTTGAAAACACTTAGAGCCACATGAAATCACTTGGAGTCGATTGTAATTTGAAGTGAGTTTTAATATACTTAATTAAAAAAGGTATTCGCACTATGATTGCATTTTCAACTTCATATAGGTCGGAGGTTGAAATAATAAATTGGAAAAATAAATTGAAGATCCGCCACTGATCGTAATGCGTTTTGAACGATTAAATCTGTTGGGCCTTACGCTTCTTATTTTGTGGTATTTTGCGAAAAGGTTGCGCATATTTTGTGTAAACATTATGAATAGTTTGTGATTTTTTAATATATAATTTGCGCCTGAATACGACTCCAAGTGGCTTCGAATTTAAATTGACTCCAAGAGACTTCAACGACATCAAATGATTCAAAAAGTGTCCAAGTAACTTTAAAAGCACTAATGATACAGTCATTAAATTTGAGTTCCCATGATTCCAAAAGAGACTGCATTTCTCTGTCTCCAAAAGAGACTGTACTAAATGAATAACCAATCGGTGGCTCTAAAAAAACTTCTCACTGCATTTTGTATTCTTAATTCAAATAAGTATGTTCTTCAATAGTTGCAATCACAAATTGAACTGTGTGAATTACAAAAATCAACTGAATATCAAAGAATTAAAGTGCTAATTAAAAATTGTAAACTGACGAGATCAAACACTTTGCGGGTTTTGGTTACTTTGTTTGTGTATTTTCACTTGGTGATTGAATCATTCACGCTCGAAACGGTGACCTGGAATTGACCGTATTGTGTTATTGTTTATTTCACAGCCCTAGTAGTCAATATAAATAAAATTTATTATTTTTATTTTTGAAATAACTTAATATTAGGATATTTTCATATTTTCTGCGCTCATTGCATTATTTTAGGGGTTATTTTTCCCCCCTCTACCTACGCCATTGCCCAACCGTATAATATTAGTTAAAATTATGTTAGCAACAATTTTTTTTAGTGCTACTTAATTATATCAATCACTGGGAAGTCACAGTGTAAAAAGTAACGAGGCATTTACATAGATAACTATTAAGGCCACAGCGATTTTTGTGTAGCAGAGTCAAGTGCGTAATTAAGAGAAGACCTTAAAATTTTAATCACTTCTTCGACAAATCATATCGAGATAAGAAAATTGTCCAGGTTTTTTGTTTTAAAAACAGCTTTTAAAAACGGTTCTTTCTGCCTTATCGGTTCCCCTTTAGGACTGCTGGATGGAAAAGTTATGGCAAATGTTAAATCAACTTATCTCGCAATTTTTCAAAATTGCATTTGACAAAACAACTTCTGGCTAAAAAGTTGAATTTTTTTTTGAAAAATTTAAAAAAATAATGCAACGAACTTCCGACAAAATCTTATTTCCTTTTATGACTCGCAATTCTTTTGAAAAATGCGTTTCACAAAGCAAATTATTTCTTAAGTAATTCTTTGATACGTTGATACCTACCCAAAATGCACAAAAACAAATTTATGGTCTTCGAAAGTGTTTTATGAACTGTATTTCACGAACAAGTTTTGAAACATTCGAACATGATAGTTCACCTATTCCCACTAGTACGAGCAAAAAGGCAGCGATGTATTTGCCCCTTCCGAGATGCCTGATACCATTTAATCAGATATTTTGCAATTCAATTTCAACCGCGTCACCAGACACAATTAACACAAAAATAAGGAAGTAAGAAAACTTTCCAATATGCATTATATAATATTGCATAACTCAACATGGCAAAAGTATGTATGTAATTGCAATTGCAACTTATTGCATGTTGCTATTATTCTTTCGACAAAGATACAACTAACTAAAAACAACCTGTTGGAACTTTTTGTTTTAAAGAAAATGCCGAAACCTGTTTGTTTCATCTCATCCAACAAGTGATTGAATTGAGCTGAGGCAGCTACAAAGAATTGAAAATTTCCTAAGAGAATTCTAACGAATACTTAGTTGAAGAATTTATTAGTAAGTAAGTAGGAAAAACAAGATCCTCAACACACTTCATCGATGAAAAAATTGAAGTCATTGAACTTGATCTTGATCATTGAGATGATCATGATGAAAGTGGCGACGCGGTGTTGCATGTGTGAAAAAATTACTGGGTATCATATTTTAGAAATGTATGCAATTCATAAATGCACAGTAAATAGTAAATGGTATTCATTCAAAGCGTTAATCACACAATCATACAACGATTTATATAATTTTAAGGTATTTTTTATAGAACTATTTACTTATTGACTGATATAGTGATAGACTGATAGGTGAATGGTTTTCTTGTCTAACTGTAAATGTTTTAAGAAGTTTTTGTATTAATTTGTAATCAAATAAATATTGCTACTTCTCTAAACGATTAAGCAAAGAAAAGCGTTAAATTTTGTATAATCTTTATATATATATAATCGTAGAGTTTTGTGTGTATGTAATCGTGTAACTTCTGAACGACTGGACCGCTTGAAGTCATATTTCCAGAATATATTTTTTCTGAGCGGGAGGATGAAACATAGTTATTCATAATGGCTTTTAGGAAAGTGGGCATGGCACCTCCCATACAATCCTAATAGTTTTTTGGGTATATCTCAAGAACCATTTTTAGCACAGTACAAAAATTTGGTACAATCTATACATTTATTAGTGTAACAACAATTTTATTCCAGAAGATCCAGAAGTGCTACACTATCAATATCAATTTGAAGAGCTTGGTGAGTAGGTTAGCCAAAAATTATCAGATTTAAAATCGGTTAAGCCAATTCCAAAAAATTCGCTCATTGAACAAAGCATTGCATTCATCGTTGTAAAAATCATTGCTTAAGCGAGAGTAAATAATAAATAGAGAGAGAAGACATGAGTAACGGCATCTTTCAGAATTATCTAACGAATTATCTGAATACACAAATAACAAAACAAACACCAACGAGTAGTTTGGTTCTCTTTTGATATTTGTTTTTCATAAAGAGATTTCTTCTGCAAAAAAATAGCCCCAGTTACTGGGGCCTTACCGACTAGTAACGAGAATTGACAATGCCATGCTACAACAAAAATATGGGTGGGATTGACAAAGGGGGTGTGGCACCTTCCATATAACTTAAATTTCCATTATGAGATATCTTAGGAGGCATTTATGGTACGGTACTAAAATTTAAATTCTTTCAATTTGTTGGATTAGTGGGTGTGGCACTATGCTTCACTTTTATTTATACTACTATTTTCTGGTATTTTTTTCTACAAATTCTTATTTTCTACTACTTTTTCAACTAATATTTTCTCTATTACTATTTTACTACTTATTTTCTACTACCTTTTTAATACATTTTTTCTACAATTTCTTTTTATTTTGTACCACTACTATTTACAATTTTTTCTATTACTATTTCTTATTATTATTTCTACCACTCTTTCTACTCCATTTTAACTATTTTTCTACTGCTTTTTCTGCTACTTTTTTCTACTTTTTACAACAATTTTTAATATTATTTTCTATTCTATTTCCTACTACCTTTTCTACTACTATTTTCTTTTACTTTTTTACTGCTATTTTCTACTACTTTTTCCATTCCTTTTTCTACTATTATTTCTACTACTTTATGAAATATCTTATCTTCGCTGTCTTAAAATCCGTTAGGTGGCGCTGTATTTATAATAAATATAAAATTTTTAAATAATTTTTGGGATATAATTTATAATTATAATTTTTAGATATAATTTTAAGAATGGTCTTTGATGTGAATATAGAGCCTCCTGAAATATTGTCTCTATAATTCAACTGAAATCTAATAAAATTGTTCAACGAAAAAAAATACTTAAAAGTTATTCCTTTTTACTACAGATGTGCTGGAATTTCTATCTAAGAGCGATGTTATGCAGATGATCAAAAGATCGCCGACACGTCACTTTTTACGCCCTCTTTTTGATTTTTCTACTCTCTGCCCAAAGTATGTTATGCAGGCAGTCATTTGATCGCCGATCAATAGCACATTTTTGTATTGTTTTAGTACTTGTTTGCTACTATTTTATTTAAACTTTGTAGTAATTTTTTTTTGTTTTTGTGCAAAATTTGTAAAGTAAATTGATAAATTTCTTGATAACAAATAAATAAAAATAATTAAAAATTAGCTTTTGTTAACTTTTTGCAAAATGTTATGGGTAAACGGGTATGTAAAGAATGACGATTGTAAGCAGTTTTTTTTCCTTTTTGCATAAATGTTCACCAAAAGTGTACTATTTTGCTCCTAAAAGACAATTAGCCTGAATAATTTCTCAAAGGTAACACTGGTTTGATCCCGTGATTCGGCATCGACAGCCAAATCAGTTGGTGATCGTGCCGATCAAATTTTACTCTCTTGCTATCTCTCTCAATTTTTCACTTTATATTGAAGCAACAACAGCTCGTGCCCATGATGTGATCGTGATCGTCTGCATAACAATGCACACACTGCTGAATTGATCCCTTAAGCATTAACTGGGTTAATAATTTTGCTCAAACGGTATCATCAGCCGATATGGTTTTGTTTTTCGCGAAGGTCACTTACTGCTGCGCCTAATTGTCTTCTTTTTTTTTCCGTACACGTTGTTGAGTTCACATCGGTGAAAATACAACAAAATGGTTGAATTTTCTGGTCGTCCAGACGCAATGTAAACTTTCACTTCTAAAATTTCTCTGTTTTTAATGTACAGTTCTGAAAGTTAAATACTTTTGAAAATATTAATTGTGTCAATGAGACACATTTTTAAATCTAGAATTTTTTTTCCAAATTCAATTGACGGACTTTAAACCTGAATTGTCATTACCAATGTTCAATTTTAAACATCAAGTACTTCATTCTTTTTAAATTTTGGCGCTTTTTCGCAGAAAGGGCAGGACAACGTTTGCCGGGTCAGCTAATGTTTTATATATTCTTAATTTATAGGAGATAAAAAATAAACAGAGTAGAGTGGCGATCGAATAAGGGAACATTTTTAGGGCACGATAAATAGGAGATAATAGCGTCAAATAACAGCACAGAAAACAATTTTTAGAAATCAGATAATATCTTCAGGTTCCAAAATGGTCTCAAAAGTTCCGAAATTTCGGCAGTGAATTCCGATTTTTTAAAATTTTTCTGCCAACAATTTTTCCACATTTAACAGTTCTGTTATTCAATTATTAAATCCGTACCTTCGAATGGTGTGTTACTGCTTTATCGACATATTTTTGATATTTACAGCCCACAGTTGCAGATTCGACAATTGGCCCCAATATTTTTCGTGGAATAGAAATTTATTTAAATGTTATTTGAAAACAAAAATACAAGTTTCTAATAATGGTTTCAGTGAATTCCAATTAATTAACACATTTCACTAATATTTACCGCAATTAAATGATAACTTTAATTGTTTTTTTTCTTATGCGTTAAGCTAGAAGATAGATTAAGCTATTGTCTAGCTACAAAAATGGACCGAGCCTCTTAACCTAAATAATATTTTTAATCTTATTTAATTGATTATGCGATCGCATGGTGTAGCTAATTTTTGTAAATAAATAAGAAATTTGGGTTAAATTCATTTCACACTTGAAGTTTAAAGAATTTTGGTACATATCTCAGTAACGAAAATGTGTAGCTGGTTCGTTTCTAGTCACTGAATATCCAAGCAGAAATAACTACTAACTGTACTTTCCATTGCACATAAAATTTTGCATTAATTTCTTCATTAATAATATTCATCATTATCGTTCATCAAATCACAGTCCATTCTATTGCATGATCGATATCTATTGTTCGTTGCTCTTTTCTGCCTGGCTATATGCCTAGAGTACTTCATTGAGACTCGCCTCACTTAAGAAGTCAGATTGACTTAAGGTGGAGGAGGACCCACAAAATATTGAAAGTAGCACTGCTCATGTTAAATAATTAGTCCTTAGATAGATTCGTACCATTTAGTAGCGTGTAAAAAAGTTTGTATTTTCTATTTTTAACCAGCTGAGCATTGCTGGTTGCAGTCCAGCACACTAACCATTACGCTCGACTACATAAATTACTACCTTGAGTTAATAACACATTGTACTATGTAGTAAATTTAAAATAGTAAATGAATAACTTTTTAAGGGTAGGTAAATGCGGGACCAATATAAAAAATTTTTAATTTCAACTCGTACATATGCAATGGCTCCAAGAAAGTTGTTTTAAAATAAAAGAAGAAAATAACCCACCCTCACCCTTTGTGGTGATATATGTGTCATTACTCGATATATGACCATGACATCATCTATTCACGCCGCAAATCACGGATTGACCACAATCATCTTGAACCATCATAAGTCTTTGTGACAGCATTGAGCGTATCCAGTTAACAAGAACCAGATGCACACCATGCTGACCTGCTGCATTGCACATTCCGCCCGCTCAATCCGACCTACCAGATTTTGCACGGCCGTTTCACAAGATTTTCCACATTGGTAAGGAGGCTGAAATGAAGAGAGAGGATGTAACAATAACGACTCACTACGGATGCGGTGTTTGACACAGCGCTCAAGACGTTTTAGTAAGAAAGACATAATACTGATTGGTCTAAAGCTTTTGTGATTGGTATAGTTTTCTTTCCCAATTTTTGGAATGAAAACAACTTTTACCAACCTCGATTGTTGAAAGTTGTTTTCAAAACTGGAGAAGAAGATCTTCTTTAAAACCGATAGCAATTGCACCATACCCTCACAGTCGGCTGGTTTGACCCTTTTTGAGGATTTTCGCCAACCTAGCTGTTTCAGACAAGGTTTCAATACTGCCTTTTCGAATCTCGAATTAGCTTTTTATACTACTTCTGCTTTTGACGATATAGAGCCCAGTGCTCATCATTGCAGCTCTTTGCTCCGCCACGGAACAGGAATCTTACCAAGAGGCGCTCAAAGCTGGCCTGAAGAACAGAGTTGAGATTCCATTTCCACTTCTTCCAGACCTCGTTTGTTGCGTAGTTTAGAAGGTAGAGCACAGCTCAATGAAACCAGTTCTTCTGTAAACTTTGCCAAATCCTTCCTTTGCGGATTTTTTATGAACGGTAAAGGATTAACTTCAACACCATACTGAAATTCGATATATCTGTAGTCTGATAGCGAATCATCACTAAGGACCTTCCTATAGGCAAATGACTACACTATTCTTTCATTAGGAAGAGTTAGGTCAATAACCCCCTGTCTAGTAGATGTCACCAAAGTGGATTGGTTCCCAATGTTTTGTATGTTCGACCCAGAAGATAAGATGTAGTTGAGAAGATGAGTCTCTCTTACGTTGCACTTGCTGCTACGCCAGATAACGTTTTGGGTATTAGCGCCACAACATAATATGAGCCCCGAGTTCATCCTTTTACAATACTCCACAAATTTACCAACCATTACTGGTGGTGATGTTAAAATTGCATCGTATGGAAAGTAGGCAGAAGCAATCGCTAAATGTTTCCATTATCGATTGTCCTGAAAATTCACCTTAGAAGAAAACGAAATAAAATGAACAAAAAATATGACGCTTATGTTTTTTACTTTGTATAAATTCGATATTTTTTAAATTTAATTTATAAACTGTACACGAAAAATTGTGCCTATCCTGTGCCCCGGGGAAAACATGCAGGTCTCGTTTATTTTTTATTATGGCAATTTGTCCCGGGATTAGATAAAATAAAAATGGCATCCTTAATTAAGACGTTAAGACACAATCGATTTATTATTTTTTCTCTTTCATAGCAAATAGCAACGCAGTAAATGATCCTGCTGTTTTAAAGATCTATAAATGAATGAAGAACAAACTAGGCATAAATCAATTATAATTTTATAAAAGTCTTAAAATATTACCCAAACTAACAAATCGCGATCCACAATAAAAAAATAACCGGTTATTTTTAGAGCAGACTGCGAACGCCTCAGTGGCAATAGAAATAATCGTTTAATATGTGGTGGCATATTGTGCCATGGATATATTAAATAAATGCTGTCGGCAATCATTTCACTCTATGGCAAAAATATGAAATATAGATTAATATATTTGTATGGATTCATAACTAAACTTACATCATCATGTATTTTCTGTCCGCCAAAACAATAAAACATTAATTGTATTGTCACAGTTAAAAAAAGCATGTATATGAATATCATATTATCCAAATCCTTGTTGTATCCCCATTGGTAAGCCAGAAAACATAATTGCAGACAGCTTGTCATCACTTCAATGTATATAATTTGACAGAAAACACTATCAAATTCATTTGTTAATGAAATAACACGACGATGGTATATTATCAAATCAACAAATTGTTGTTGAAAATCAACAAAGTTTCCGTCTTTTGTCGTCAATGATTCTATTAGCGTTTCAGCAGCACTTTGTAATTTCAAATGCAATATGGACAAATGTGCTGAAATATTATGTACAAACCAAAAGAATAGACCATCAACGGCCACAATTACGTAAATAGCAAAATAGACAAAGGATATGGTTAAAACGTTAGTTAGCACCATGTAGAAAGGTTTATTATAATCGAAAGGAAAGCTGGAAAGTATTAAGAGTTAAAAATGTAAATATTATCATTCAGTTATTAAACTTACAGTCCTGGAAATGGTAGCGCAAATATAATATAACCAGTTTTGAAATATTTTAGTCCAGTGAGGATAAGTGGCATTATGATGCATAACAATCCTGTAATGTAGCATGAAACCAGATAAGCCCAGACAAACGATTTGACACGTTTATTTTTAGCATTCCAGAGGGCACGTTCTTTAGCGTTCCCTTAAAAAAATATGACAATTATAATCAGAACACTAAAATATTATTATACTTTTCTATTGCAAAGCCCATCGTAATAGCAACGAATTCATACAAATACAGAATATGGGTATTCTTGAAGCCTTCTCATGTGACTGTTGTAGATTCCAATATATTATTCATTTCATAATGTTGCTGCGACGAATTCCGAAATTGGGGACATTGAAATTACCTTGCATTGCTAAGTTCTCTAGATTTCTATTAAGCACTAAAAATCGTTGACGCTTCCATAAGAATAGACATATCTTCACAATCATTAAGTCATGTTGCATAATCACTGTAAGCGCTTCAATTACACGATCGACATCATTTTCATATTTTATAGCATATGCTATCATTGATATGGCCCATATCATTGATGTCATAAATAATATTATAAATTTATATGGACTTTTTATGATATTTTCACGTTTTGTTGCATTTATATTTATGCCAATTGCGTTTAAAGCTGTAAAAACATAAATTGAAAGAGGAAATTATTGGGATTGGATTATAGAAAAGATTTTAGTGAGTTATTACGCATTGATGAAATGTTCTTTCATATAAATTATTAATTTGATTGTCCTTCACTTTTCAGTATTTTTTGTCTGTTGTAAGTCGTAGCTCATTATTTTTACATCTTGAAAAATTACACTTACCCCCAACAATCGGGAAAAAATCAGTTAACTTCATTGGTACTGTAGTATCCATTTTACTTCAGATATAGTTGAACTGCAATTGACGAAGAAATATGTTTAATAAAAAGTTAAGAGTGAAATAAATTTTTGCTATGTGGTCTAGACTTGATGTGTCGTTTTCAATAATTTGACGTATATGATTTACACTGTGCAATTGCATCTTTCATACTTGAAAAAAACCCATACAATATAAGAGCTTAAAACATAATACCGTATAAATACGAGGTCTTTTCAAAAATATGTGACTTTTTATTTTAATCGAAAAATATTTGTTAATTTATCAATATCTATTTTGTCCTCTTCAAAGAAATCCCCATCAGATATAATACACTTTAGCTACGCTGTTACTTTCCAATTTGATGTCATTCTTGGTTATTTGTCGTGATCCAAAAATTTTCCTTTATTCGATCAACTTTTGAGGAACTGTAGATATTTGCATACATTTGAAATCAGCTCTTTTGGAAAAAGTAAAGTTAATAACAGGAACCTCTACTGACTCTTAAATTGAAGGGAGTCTAAAACGCAGTCTAAGTTCCATCTTCAATAGATTTCTACATTACGTTATTTTACGTTACAATACTCTCGTATAATTGAGCCTTAACTGAAGGGCCTCATTCTGCGGCCTGAGGATTTCAAATCGATAGATTTGTTTGACAGTATATTTCAAGTTTTATTTTGTCACCACACAAATCAAACAAAAAACCCACATTCCAAAAAATTTGATTAATGTAGCAGAATGTATTGTAATTCCACCTAGTTATTACAATGTAATTACACATTTTAATAGTAAATAAATTGTAGAACATTTTAGTTTATAGTTATAGTTCATTTCATATAAATTTAGAGTTCATGTTGAAAAGGTTAATGCTTAATCTTTGAATTTTTGATGTGTGAACATCTATAGCGGCGGTAGGAACAAATTTTATATGGGAGTGAAACAGAAGAGACAGATTATTTCATACCATTCCTAAAAGTTCGCTGTGTTTTTTAATCTTATGCCTAACAACACGTTATTTTAACTATAAAATCACACTATACTACAAAGGTCAAAGGAGTTCTTTGAAAAAAGAGAAAAAAGTTTTTTCATTTATTCGTAGTGTAGTTGGATATGGATAACAAAAAAAAATTTCGGAGGGCCAAAATATTTTACTTAACCGTATCGGAATAGAAATTCAGTATGATTAATACAAAATATACAGGGAGGCTCGGAAACCTGCCGGCACTGACTATGGTCCTCTACTACTTTATTTACATATAAAATAATAATTAATATATGTACAGCATACTTTCGCATGTACACTTCACAGGGTGGTAAGAAAGTTTGATAGGCACTGCATCGCTTTATTTTAAGGATTTATAGTTTGACAGCCACTTAAATTACATAATTGGTGTACAAATATGAAGTGCGGTTTTAACTAACAGATGGCATAACTATTATATATGGTTTGGAATTTTGGAGAGTAGACATTTGTCTATAAGATCCAGTATGTCATAGGTTTCCGATTATACAAACAAAAGATTTTTTTCGTTTCATTTGAAGAAAACGGCTGCTGAATGCTATCGATTGTTGGTAAAGGCTTATGGTGAACATGCTCTAAGCCAAGACACTCGTGAACGATGATTTAAAAAATTTAAAACTGGTGGTTTTGACGTGAGTAACAAAGACCGTGGAGGACCATAAAAAAAATGATACATAGATGGGAAGGAACTGTCTACTATGAACTGCTAAACCTGGTAAAACGATTACTGCCTCACGATACCGACAACTGATAAAATTGAACCGACCATTGAAGGAAAAACTACCAGAATATGCCCAAGGACATAATAAAGTCATTTTCAATATGATTATGATCGGCCCAATGTCGCATATTGTGCTAAAAACTATTTAAAAAACATCAAATGGGACGTTTTACCTCGCCCGTCATAGCTAACGATAGCCAATATTTTGATTATTGAGTTCATTCATTTGTTAATTAAATAAATGTTTTTTTCAAGCAAAACAACCCGCTTTTTATATTTATACACCTATTATAAAATATTAAAATAATAAAAACACTGCATACTTTTAGGGTTAGTTTTCAATAGTAAAAAAACAATATTTTTATACAATAAAATATCTGCCAAATTCTCTATATCGCCTAATGTTTGAAGTTTACTTTAACATCCGTGAAAAAGGGAACAAATTTGAATATTTAAGTAAATACGTTAAAAGTTTCTTCAAAATAACCCAAGTAACACAGATAGTCGTGTCATGGTCGTAAAAATGTTGTTTGAACTATTTGCTACGATTATATTGTCATACGAACCGTCCGCAAATAGTAAATTACTCGTTGAGGGCCTAGTTGCGCCAATAAAAGTGTGATACATACCTAGTTGTAGGTACGTTTTGCGGTCATCGGTAATGGTTGTAATTAATGACAAAGAGTAGTAAAAAAAATTAGTGAATGAAAAGATAGATACAAAATAGATATATAATAAAATATAAGGAATGAAATATATTTCAAGTATAATTACAGGACTTTATTTTAAATTAAAATACTTTCCTTCTAGGACAAAAATGTTATGAGGAACATAATTTTTCCTGTAAATATATATGATGTTTAAGGATGTAGTCTGGTGTTCGAGTTTCAAAAAATTGATTATCAGACCAAAATTCAAAATATCAGCGAAGTTATAGCACATAGAGCACCTATTGTTAAAATTTTATATCTTGTTAAAACTTTATAAGCATTTTTCTCAAGACAATATTTTTTTGATTGCCCCAGGGGAAAGAATTCTATCTAACCAATTTGGCAGAAATTTTAATACGTTTTTCTACACGCCAAACGCAGGTAGTAGAACTGTTTATTTTTAATCATTATTTCCTATTTTTTACCCCGATTTTCAACAAAAACAATGCGATTTTTTAAATTTTTTTTAAAAGTACGCCATTTTGTTACTTTTTAATAAAAATGTTTTTCTATTTAATTTTTTTGTTTCAGATGACTTCAAGTACCATAATCACTCGGGCCAGTCCCACATCTTTGTTTTAGGTGTCCTATTTTATTTTCCGGACCGTCGCACACTGGGATATTTTACCTCAATTCTGCGGATTAATTCAAAAAATGAAATGTAAATATCACAATAGTAGTTGATACCGGGTAAAAGTAGACAAAATTCGGCATCACTTACTGAAAAAATAAATCTGTTAGGTTTAATGGTTTCGGCGCATTACGCTTTACAAGTTTAATTTGCATTTCTTGTGTTCTTGCGTTAAGTGATTAATATAAACTAGTTGGTAAGGCCCAGTAACTGGGGCTATTTTTTCGCAGAAGAAATCTCTTTATGAAAAACAAATATCAAAAGAGAACCAAACTACTCATTGGTGTATGTTTTGTTATTTGTGTATGCAGGTAATTCGTTAGGTAATTCTGAGAGATACCGTTACTCATATCTTCTCTCTCTCTCTTATTTATTATTTACTCCCGCTTAAGCAATGATTTTTACAACGATGAATGCAATGCTTTGTTCAATGAGCGAATTTTAAAAAACTACCGACGCTAATATTTTGGAATTTGCGTAACCGATTTTAAATTTGACAACCTAACCAAACCTACTCGCCAAGTTCTTTAAATTGATATATAATATGATAGTGTAGCACTTCTGGAATAAAATTGTAGTTACACTAATAAATGTATAGATTTCCAAGTGCTTACAAGTAGTATTTTTCATAAAAATCTCATGTAAAGTTCTAATTTTATTATGGAACAATTAACTTCTTAAATACGTGTCTAAATATTTTATATTATTTTTGTCTTTGAAGTCGAAAAATTGTGTGTATTTTGACCAAATAGGTGGGCATATAGTTGTTTCTCTTGTTAGGTCTAGCAAAAATTTTTATTTTTTTTTTAAGAACATACCTCTACCTACTAACTACTATCCTGCAAAAAATTGAGGGGAAGGCAGAAGGCATGATTTAATTTTAACAAAGATAAGTGGAAAAGTTTATAACACGTTTACAGAGTCACATCCACACAAAGAGTTTAACTTCACTTACAGCCAGTATTATCAACTATACATGTTTGGATTAGGTTTCTTTAGTGCCTCCTCCACGTGTCTCCCACTAAAAAAATGGTAAAGTAGAACAAAAAATGAAAAAAAAAACTGTGGCTGAAACTAAAAAGCAACAGGGTAAAAAAGAACTTGTGAAAAAGAACGTGTGATATTCAAAAAAAAAAAAGAAGCAAAATAATCAGGGAAAATTGCCGTTTAGCCCTGTAATTTAGAAATTTCATGAGATACCCAATATAAATTGATGGATAAACTGCAAACAATATAGCCCAAAATTTTATTATTACAGTTTCAGAAAGGAAAATATTAAAAGTGGCCTGGAAAAAAGTTAGTTGGTAAAAAATACTGAATTATCATTGAAATATCCTATGATCGGCAATTAAAAGTTATGGGGCAAACTGTAAAAATTGATGAAAATATTTTTGTTTCATTGCTTTCATTTTTTAGATCACACATTTACTTTATTTTACATATACATCAAATATTTTTCTATATACAGTGTCGGACAAAACTAAAGCACGAATTTTACCTTGTTTGCATTGTGCTCAGTAATATTGTAAAACATGCTTGAACTGAAATTTTTTATGAATGTAGAAAGAATATACACTCATTGTATTAAAACATAGAAAATTCAATATTATATTTCAAATAAAATAAAAATATGAACTCAAAAGTAAAAAAGTGCATAAAACTGACGCGACAAAACTAAAGCACGTATAGAATATATTAATGGAAAAGTTTGATTACTCCACTATTTTGTAGCATATTCATTATTTTTCCGAGCTCGAACAACTCAACGATATTGCTCAAAACGTCCGCAGAATTCTTCTTCCATCCAATTTCCGATAGTTAGAAAATGGAATCCTTATTTTTACGGTTTAGGCGCTGAATTTTCTGAACAACAATTTCCTAGAGATTTTTGGGATAGAGATTGGGTGAATGGGTGGTCCTCCATACATGGCCGAAAAAAATCACCAGAGCATTACGTTGCCTCTCCCGTATTATACAGTGCTTTTCAAATAACGCGGATTTTATCGCTGCCCTTTTGGCTTGTACACTAGCTTTAATCCGTCGCAGCCGTTCATTTTAAATATAGATGCAACAGTAAAAAGCATGGTCTTTCATTAGACAGTAGCCCAGCTAAAGTGCGCGGTTACAAATGGCTATTTGCTAAGCCACCTTCCACAGCTCGTCGTTGGATAAACCTGTGTGAAATGTTTAAACGAAATTTATTTCCAAGATTTAAAAAATGAGAAGAGCGAAAACGGCTTATAGGTAGGGAATTAACTCAATGGCGAATACAAAATTTTTTGACAATGCTTGCCACTGATTCAGCTTTATTGAATCCACTTAGAATATTTTCTCTAAATGGTGCAGAATACTTATTTCGAGCAATTTTGGGAAGCGAAATTTTGAAATGCGAACGGTGATGGTGAATGATTACCAACAACTCATATATGCTTCCAATTTTTTTTTAAACCTGCTTTTTGTTTTCCTAATAATGGATTTCTAGTTCAAAGATGGTTGTTGTTGTTAATTTTTAACAATTGATTGAAACAGTAAGCGAAAAAGATTAAGTTCTTTAGTTTTGTCGCGGCAGGTTTAGGCATATTGCGCAATGTTAGTAAAAAAAAGAAAAACAGTAACCAATTTTTAATGTTATTTTGTTTCAACAAGTTCATATTAAAAAAAAAAAAATATGGACATACTTGCATATTTTTTAATTTTATTAAACTAAATGTTGACAAGGAAGAGTTCATGCTTTAGTTTTGTCCGACACTGTATTATCATTTAATAAAATAACGTTCAAGCTGATTGGTTGGCACCTGGATTTGCTTCTTTCTGTAATGAGACATTTTCGATTATTTATTCGTGACCATTTACTGGAAGCTACTAAGATTTGGGATGTTGACACTATATCAAGTAAATGAAATTTTTAATATTTTATCAGCAAAAGTCTTTAGCATTGGATGTCCATTTCATAATTGTATCCAACAGTTTTCCAAACATAGGGAAGGGAAAAAAATATTCTATGGCTCTGCAATTATTACTGATTTTTGATATCAAAAGTATTATTATGCTTAGTAAAAATTCCATTTCCAGTTTGATAATTTACAAAATCACACTGTAAAAATTGATTTGAAACTCCAATAATATTGGGTGCATTCAGAAGGTACAGCTGTTGCGCAACTGTGGTGTGTGTGTCTTCTGAATGGGTTGTTGTGAATTTCCGCTCCGTGAAGCTGTTTGCATTTCGACGCCATTTTTTCCATCATATTATATTTCTGCTCTTTCGGGCCAACATGTTGTCTCAAAAGATCTGCGCCGTCTATTTTTATTTATCGGCGGTTTGGGGATTTTTAGGCGGTGGCCGATATTTTCTTTTGTTTCGGCGGCTAATATAAAAATACTCGAATATAATATTTTAAACAATCCTATTATAAGCAAATTTATCTGTTTAATGTTATTCAATTGATATTATGAAGTTTGTCGTTCATTTATACAGTGAGTACAGCTTAGCCGATAAATCATGGCCGGTAGCAAGTAAAAACAAAGCGGCGGCGCGAAGTTGACTGTAAGCCGCACGGCGCAGGTGTCTGGCTTATAGTTAAAAAAAATATATATAAGAAAATATACATGATGTGTGCCGAAGATACAGTTTCAATTCAATATACAATTGGCGAGTGTATTTAATAATAGATATCTTATATTATTTTTGTCTTTGACAGAATTGAAATTTTTTCACTTTTTTTGCTTCTCAAAAAATAAAACAGCTGTTTCTCAAAAATTTATCAAATGATCCATCATGCCATTCAGAAGACACAAAATTTATATATGTAGCAGAAGCGAATTTAATCTCAACATGTTGAGCCTCCGGTGTGTCTTCTGAATGCAACCATTAACTGTATTGTGAAGTACAATGTGCTTGATTCATTCTGCATATTGTAAATTAAATTCAAGAGAATTATTGTTTGATCATAATCAATTATTACAGTTTTTCTTTTACTATCCGGGCAAGACGGGGTGAAACAGTAATTTTATCGGAAAGCCAATGAATTATAACAAAATTTTTTTTTTCGTGCAGAGTATAATAAGAATTCAAAAAGAAAGCTGGATTAATTTGTGGATCAACCGAAACCAGGATTTGGTAGCTCCAATGGTGATAATACAGCCAGACGTTTCTTTCAGAACGCAGAACTTTAACCAGAAATCACTAAAATTGAAGTTGATTTGACCAGAAAAAAAGATGCACATAATACTGATTGTTGTTTCTGGTGGTTATGAAGTAGAAAAATTTCGAGGTTTCACGCACAAAACTGTCAGATATTTTGTGAAAAACTATCCGTAGTATAATATGACTCCTAAGTTACACAAATTCTTCATTCATGGGCCAGAATGAAGATGGGCATGCTTTATTATCAGTAGGCCAATTATTGAAAGAAGCGCAAGAAGCTCGAAACAAAGTTTTTAAAAATTATAAAAAGCATTTTTGACATAAAAGCAGCAGAGAAAAATCAAATCAGGACAAAGGGAGCTGCCAAAAAAGAAACTGCAGTATCTACCAAATTTGGTTTTGGAGCCAAAAAATTATGATTTCGATGATGATAGTAATGAAGATGATAATGATGATTATGGAGGTGATGATGAAGATGACGATATTGATTAATATTATGAATAAAATTATGAGCACGAAAACGAAGTTTTACTGTTAATTTAAGAGCAGCCAAATTTTGGGGTTGCTCCACTCCGACCTGTTAAGTGTAGCTCCGGCTCCTCTTCGAGCTCCAACTAAAATCATTTCCAAATAAAACTCATTTCTTTTTCTTTTCTTAAATTCATATGTATGTATGTAGCTAAAGCAGTAAAATCCATTTTTTAAATTTTACAGGAAAAGCAAAAAAACATTTTGACATTGGGAATACTGTTTCTAGAATTTGTAATTTAAACTTAAGGAACAGATCGTAAGTTTTCGGTGTATGTCTCCAAAATCTTCGGAACAGATTAAAGTGGGCACGCTTTATAATAATCCATGAACAACCTGATATTGATTTTAGGGGTTCAATTCAGCGGAGTACGGTGTCTGGGACAAGAGTTCCCGCTTTGCTAAATGTGATGAGGCGTTATCGTGCTGCAAAATCAGTTTTCATACCTTACAGCCCATTCTGATCGTTCAAATTCATCATTTGTCGACGGTAATGAATGATATTAACTGTTTCACAAATGCTCTTTATTTAGCGCAAAAATCGACATGTTTATCGTACGAAAAAATATGATGCTGACTCACATAACAACTA
The DNA here is from genome assembly GCA_963691655.1 of Toxonevra muliebris. Taxonomy (NCBI): domain Eukaryota; kingdom Metazoa; phylum Arthropoda; class Insecta; order Diptera; family Pallopteridae; genus Toxonevra; species Toxonevra muliebris. The sequence continues at coordinate 29,239,629 of OY829329.1, forward strand.
TAACGTTTTGTTTTTGTTTTAGGAAGGATAGTTTTGGTAGACTAGAAAATTTAATTTTTTGAAGTAACCGTGGACAACCAGGCGCTAGGCGAAAGGTGCTGTGTCATTGGGACAAAGCAAAACCAATTACAATCCTACTATTAATGTAGAACAACAAGAAATATTTCGAAGCACTTTGTATTGGTAGCATTTTGATTTCCAAGGGGTTGATTTTGTCCCTTTGTTTGTAATTCACACTGCTAGATTTAAAATAATACTCGGCAAAATTAGATAGATTCGTGTAATTAAAAAATTTAAAAGTGGCTCTTGAGTTTTTAAACTTGATGTTTTCAAATCTCGATTAAAATTTCAATAAAAAATGTAAACTTTACGACAAATTTTAATGAAAGTCGGAAAATATTTACTTTTTGATACCACTGATTCAAAACCTTGTTTCGAAATTCTCAAAAATCGAAATGGCTAATCAGAAGTGACTATTTGTGTTTTTAAAATGCATCCAATTTTTGTGGGTATCTATAAATTTACATCTCGAAAGTCAAATAGTAAAAATTAGATTTTCGGTTATCAAAGCCGCGTGCATGGCTGTATTTAGGGGGGAGGTTTTGGGGGTTCTGACCCCCCCCCCCCGAAACTTTCTTCTATTTTTTGATATTAATTGCCAGTGGATGAACAAAAAATTAAAATAAAATCTATTGAACAGTTTTTTTTTTTTTACTTCCATAAGTTTCTTTCTAAAAAGCCAAATATAAAAAAATAAACTTGAAACCTTAGTTACACTATGCGACCAGATCCGATTTGTTTTCTTTGACATGAGGCTTGACTTTGGGTATAAAAAGAGAAGGGTGATGCTGAGCAATTCTGCATTTATAGTTTTTCTAGGTCGGTAACTGTTTTTGATTTACAGTTTCGGGTTTAGGGCTCATTTGGATGATTCATCCTATAATTTCTGGATTTCGAAGTTTGTAGCACGCCAGTGTTCAGCTTTCCAATTTTTAAAAATGGCCAAAAATTATTTTCCATCCCATTTTTTCTAAAACGTGGCGTGATGTGAAATTTTTGACCTCAGATTCGTGTTCAGTTTAAAAAATGCATTCACAAACACTAGGAACCATTTTATTCGCAAAGCCCATGTAGGGCAATAGTAGTGGATCAGCTCCAAAGTTCTAGGAATCAATCTTAAAATGTAATTAATTCTTTAACCCATTATTGCTCAGAGCACACTGACTCGGAAGACCTCTTTCAATGCAGTAACTGCTCGAATTTTGGGAATATAAGACAACCTCATCCGGATTCCTTATCATGGCCCGAATTCCCACTGATAATCATTTGAAAAAATGAGCCTCTGACTATTTTTAGTATTTTTGGTAATTGTTTTGAGGGGAGGCTTATCATTTTCGGGCTTATCATCAGTAATGGCATGTCAATGTCAATTTTCTTCGAACGAAAACCCCCGCCCCCCTGAAAAAAAATCCTGGGTACGGCCCTGGCCGCGTGTGTAGCATTTCGCAGTAAATTTCTATCGGTTTTTGAATCTTAATGATAGCTGCGTTTTTTGTAGCACATACCCGCTTTGAAAAATGTTTTTATAGAGAATTAATCCTGTATACCCTTAGATTGCGGGAATATCTATCCCTGCAAATAAATAAAACCAGGGTAAAAAAATGTAGCCGAATCATAGTTTTTAATTTTAGCAATCAGCGGTGTATTTATTTGTCCTTAATGATACCGGTCACTTATTGTAAATGTTAAAGTACGCAAAAAAGAAGAAAAATGGGGAAAATGGCTGTGTCTAAGACGGTACCGTACCGCCATGCTTGAACATGACTATTTTTTGTCCGAGAATAACCATTTTCGATCTCGAGGAGTGAACAAAAAAAAAAAAAAAATAGCCTATACAAAGTAGAAGGGATTCATTCTCAGTCCCATTTAGTGTAATTTTTCTCTAATTTTTTAATGTAAATAAAGGCCCAAACTATGCTATGCAAAAGCTGGCATAAGCCAACGTATGAATGTAAATTTTTTAGTATTTTACAAAATTTATTTCAGCCTTAAAAGCCAAAAAAAAAACCGCCTTTCAATGATCTAGAAACCTTGTTGTATCTTGCATTTATTTCGAAGAAAGATCGCAGAGTGCAATTATTGTTTTGAACTTATTGTTCATAAAATCAAATAGTCTATTCATGGTTTTCTTAGTTTTCTTATTTTAAATTAGATGTGTACATAAATCGGTCACTTCGAAAAGGCTCTGAAAATAGGAGAAGCAAAAAACTAAATACATTATTTTCTGATGGAATTATCTTGGGCGTATTCTATTATATGCTGATCCAAAATTCAAAATTTTAAAAATATTCTGAACCGAGAAATAATCATAAAAGAAGATTTCTTTTCGAAATGAACTGGTTGAAAAAGCGCACATTATAAATTAAAAATCGAGTTCACATTTTGTATTCAACAAAACTAACAATAGCGGTATTTACGATGTGGTGTATTTGTAGTAAACTTTTGCAAAATATATCGTTCATTTACTAAAAGGCTGTCATAAGTCAAAAACGCGATTTTGGAGAAAACGCGTTTAAAGTTTTCAATTAACTCCCACTTATACTCATACACAGTCAGCTCCTTGTAGCTGGGATTTTTAGTTAACCTCTGTTTTTATGCACCTCACGATCGTGGTTCGGATAGAATACTTTACTAGCCAAGGCGTTTTCTATCATGCTCATAGAAGGACCCAGACAGGAAAGCCGCTGGATTTTTATGCGCTTCACTATGTCGGCACACAGAATTTGGTTGGATCCAACTTCGATGGACATCGTCCACGAATATTAAACCACAGGTCTTGCGAAGTGTCTTCCTCTCGAGTGCTCTCAACAGCCTCTTATCATTGGTCGTCATAGTCCACGTTTAAGGGCCATGCATTGGGACGGGAAAGATGATGGGCTTATAGAGTATTGTTTTCGTTCATCGAGAGTTAGATATTCTTCTCTTAATCTTCAGGCTAATCACTGAGAACAGCAACAAATAACTTAGAGATTAGCCAACCGCCACAATTTCTCATTGGTTGACTTGATGAACGATATTTGATTTCATATCTAGATGATCTTTAAAATTTTTTTTCTTTTATGTTCAAAATTCTCGGTAACGAATGAGGACTGTTAAATCGTTGGCCCCGGTTGCCGTAACAGGTTTGTATCTAAAAATTTGACAGTTTAGTCTTTTGTTCGAATATATTTTCGTTCATTGCTATTTCAGTCGACGTGCAATGTCGTGCCGGTTAAGAACGAATTAAGGCTTAATGGCCATGAAGAATACTAAAATGGTTCATAAAACTTGCTATATAAAAAATGTATTATGTAACTTAGCGTTGCGTTATAATAAATATTTGCTTATGACATTTTTCTATTTTATTCTGTCAGTATTTTTTAATAACTCTGTAGGGGGTTTACCCGATCGAGCATATCTCACAACCCGGCTCGCCAACATCGATGTTCGATTGTGTAAAAGCGAAGACCAACCATTGGGTCAACATTCCGCAGTGCAATCAAACATTTTTGATATTGGCTATCGAGAGCGGTACGATAACATGCTCGCTCGTGTAAACCCCCTTAATAACTGAACTGAGTACTTAACATTTTCTGTTGCACTTAGGATATTCACAGTTTTACTTATTTATGTAGACTGAAACGGCAAAGACGTGTCTTTGAGACCGGTTTATTTGTTTCATACGGTTGTTTGTCGGCCTTTTCGGTTTGTTTTTTTTTTCATTACCGTCCCAGTTGCGTCGTGCTGCTTAGGACTACATTTTCGATTTACTTTCGACATGACACCTTTATGCAAGCTACTGTAAATCTCTTAATGTTGTATTCTTACACATTTTCGTTCATAGTTTAATATGGTAGTTTGGTTTGCTACGATTTTATTATTTCTTTTGAATGGTAATCCCTTTCAATCGAGAGCTATGTTACCCCACCATCTCCTTTGAGCCGCAGCTATAAGAAACTATTTTAAAAATAAAAATATCAGAATGTTGATTTGTTTTTATTAGTAGTTATGTTATAATGACGGGTATTATGCCACATAATTTGTTGACTATTTGAAAATTAAGTGTCGGTTACACCCTTAACAATAATATCAATTTAAATTAGGGTTAAAAACATGGAAGTAAGTATATTTTGTTATACATTTGTGCTTCAACGATTCATTGATAAAGTTGTATACTTTGGAAATCAGTTACGGAAATGTTTACAACGGATTTTGGTGTGAAACGATATTTCTACGTGCAGCATACTACTTTCACTGCCATGGGTATAGAGCTTACCGTCAAAACCACCAAGGAAGGCCATAGACCATGGATTGCATGGATGTCATCACTAGCAATAATGGCAGTAATGCTAGCATGGGGTGCTTATGCTTGGCAACATTTAACTGAAATTAATGAGGTTTGCGATGCAATGGCACCATTTTTGCAGTCATTTTTATCACTCTGGAAAATTTTTTCATTTATGGGTAAACGTAAAGCAATGGCAATTTTAATTGAACGAATAAGGATAATATCAATGGAAGGTATGTATGTAGAGAGAGAGAGAGAGGAAAACGTAAGGTAATCGCTGTAGGCGACCCTTAGAAAACTTATTCGTTTTCAACGATTTGATTAGTCGATGGATTGCGCTGACAATTAATTAATAATGCTGGGTAAATTCAGTAGTTTTAAATCATTGCTAAAGCAAAGTAGCAGTTCATTGATTCAGTCAATTCCCATTCGCTTTCCTGAAATGCTACTCTTTCCTTTCAAAAAAATTATAATTTGTTTAAAAAAACTACATATTTCAGCTTCTCAAGCCGAACGTACAATCATAGCAAAAGAAAATACAAGAGATGTATTCCAGAATATTTACTACTACTTAGCGGTAATATCAACTGGCACAATTGGAATGATCGGACCCTTTTTGTTAAGCGTATTTTTTTATTTAAAAAATGGCGAATTCAAATTATTATGGCTGCTTAAGGGTGTGTAAGTTGTTTGTGGGAATTTCAGTTTAATTTAAGCGTTTTTCTTAAATAATTTCTCTTATTTCATATATGTACACATAGTTATCTATTAGACCATACTCAGCCCCTAAATTACTTCATCATACTTACATGGACTGCTCTCGCTGTTTATGGCGTCGTGAATGGTTCTGTTGCTATAGATAGTCTCTATTCATGGTATGTGCATAATATTGTTGCACAATTTCGTATATTACAAATGAAATTGGAACAAGTTACTGCAAATTCAGAGTTCATCGAGGAAACGTCATTGCTGGAATGCATTGATTTTCATCAGCGTGTAATTTCACTTGCGGAAACATTGAATCTGAACTATCGTCCTATTATATTTGTTGAATTCTTTTTGAATTCAATGCAAATATGCTTTTTAGCCTATCAAATTGGTAGTGGGATTTCATTGGGTAATTTACCATTTGTGTTTATATTTTTGGTTGCTGTGGCGATACAGCTAATGATATACAGTCATGGTGGGCAACGTTTACAGAATGAGGTAAGTGAGATAACAGATTTTTGTAATACATGGTAATCTATTGCACTGAGGGTCAATTTGAAGATGGTGAAGCCGATTTGCAACTCAAAACAATAGTAAATCCTTTATTTTTTGCAGGAGTATGGTATGGGCATTGAACTAGTCACAACAATTTTTTTATCTTAGAAAAATTGTTGAAATTAGGTGTTCTTCCTATAGAATTTTTATGTGACTAAACTTCTTGAAGTATTTTCAATTGAAAATATTGATGAAGCTTGAAGCTTAATGCATTGACGAAAAAACTTCATTATTTCTGAGGAGAAAGCATCAAAAAGAGTTCCTTCGTCAAAAATTTGGCGGTCTCACTTTATTACTTCCAAGCTTTTAGTTTCAATTAATCTATTGAATCTAGAACAGTTGAAGACAAAAGGCTTAAAGGATCTTGCTTCTAATATTATATATTCGGGAAGCTTAATCGATATTTTAGGATAGGAATACTAAGTGAATTTCTATTCAAGAACTCTTGAATCTAAAATATTAACGTATATATTGTCTTAAAAATATACTTTATTTCAGTTTTATGAATATACCTCGCTGATCTACATATTTCGAGTTTTAGTACAAAACCCTTAAATTTGAAATAATAATAATAAAAAGCTTATCAAGCTTTAAGTCTATAAAGTCTTGCATACATACGAAAAGCTTAAGAGAAATGTCCGTCTCGTCTTGAAATCGAAAATTTTGTATGGACATGGATGTAAAAAAACTACTTTTATATATAGTGGATATCCTTGAATAAACCATCAGGCATTGATGGCCTTCTGAATTGATTAATTAATTAGTGACATGAAAATTCCAAAAATATTTACGAAATTTCTTTATCTTAGAGCGAACAGTTGGGACAGACTTTCTTCAGCACGTTACAATGGCATAAGTTATCTTTGAACTCGCGTAAACTGATGCTTTTCTCAATGATGCGCGCTCAGAAAGCATGCAAGTTAACTGGAGTATTCTTTGAAGTTGGTTTGCCACAATTTTTATGGGTATGGTATTGGATAATAATATAATAGTTTGTTTCATTTGAGCTAGTAACGCCAGTTCGTATAGTAGAGATAAATTTACTCTCACTACAGAGAAACCAATGATTGTGATTGGTCAATTGAGATATTTTCTCTTCATCCATAATATTAAATATTTTCTCTATTGAAATGAACTATCTATAACTTTTTCAGTTTTACCAACCTTTTAACAATAATATTTTTTAGGTTTTTCGTACAGCAGGCTCATATGTAACGTTATTGCGCAGCATTGATAAACAGGCACCTGTTAATGAGCAAGCATTTATGTAAACCAAAAAAATATATGCAAATGTTAAAGTTATTATAAATTCTTATATAAATAAATCAGTTTTTTCTCAATTAGCATTCATTGAGCCATTAAATTAAAAAAAAAAAAAATAAATTAAAACAAATTATGTGTATCATGGTAGATTTATAATCATAACCGTCAATACAACTATCCCACCATTCAATCAATCGGCCACTACATTATTTTATTCTCGCCTCTTCATAGTCGTCACGTTTTTTTTTATACGATTTCTTTTATATTTTACCTTATACTAAATTGCAGTAAGTATTTTGCATTTCTAACAAAATAGAATTCATTTTGTTTTTGCTTCGCATTTGGTAATAACAATTGAATGCATGGTATGTCTACCTTCGTATAAGTAAGTAGTACCTTTTGGTTATATTTACCATTTTCTAGTTTCTCTTATTCTTCAATTTTTCTCATACATTTTTCCAATTGTGTATTATTTTATTATTTTTGCAATTCTTTTGCGTGGGAATTTTATAGCGCAGAAAATATTCTTGCATTCTAATGCGGTCTGAAGTGTAATGTAGCATAAATTTTACGGTAATAAAAATTAGGTACTTATAAATATGTAAACACCTGCTGGAAAATTTCAGTACAAAACGATATTAACAGATTTCATAAGATTAAAATATTTCCATACATGTATGGACGAAATGCAAGCGAAACTGTTTATTAGAGTTCTGTTATCCTTTTTTCTTTCGTGTATCGTTTACAGTTTCAAGACTTTAAATTTTCGCTATAGCTGGGGAAACCGGCACTCTTTGAGGGTTGTAAAGAAATATCTAGTCTATATCTTTAGCCCAGGGAAAAGGCTATTATTCTTAAGAGACTTAAGACTAGAGTTAAACTTGACAAACTTTAAAGGAATTTAAAAATTAGATAATATACTGACCAGAGCCAGGCTAGTCAAACTGAAAAAACTATAGTTCTTCGGGAAGTTCGAAGTAAATGAAATTTAAAATTTGTTTATGTGCAAATTTTTATTAACATGTAGTCTATTCGGTAAATGCAAACGTCAATATATATAGTGGCCACCCCGTCCAGCAACAGTATAACAAACGACTTCTGAAAGTTGTTATTTGGGGGTTTCTGGGGTCGGTTAATCCGAATCTGTAAATAGAATTTAAAAATTTGAAATGGCGAACGACATTTGAAAAATTGATCTACATAGTTCGTTTTAAACTTGTTACACGGGGGTTCTTAGGTTCGAGCCATCACTTCTCTATTTATGATTATATTTGTCCAGAATTTAAACAATTGAAAACATCTATATGTACTATCCTCGTTTAGGTTCGTTCATCGATTTTATTCTTAGTTGTTCAATTGTTTGATTCAATTGGTTCGCCATATTGAATCCGCCATACTGAATTATGAAATTCTGTATGCAGATTGAAAGCTAGTTGTGTTTAACCAGTAAGTTAAATCAACTCTACAATCTAATTGTTTTGTCTGTATTGCTTATTTCGACATATCCTTCTCTCATATCTTATATCCTTCTGTATCTCATCTCTTCCATTTCTCACCCCCCCCCCCACTTTTCTCCGTCTCATGGAGTGAAATATTTTATTTATATGGTACAGTGACCATGCACATTGCTGTAACCATCTTGTTTAACTTTTTATGGCTGCGATTGTATTGGTATCTAGTCTTAACTAGAGTTTATGCAACACTAGCGTAAGCTTGTTGGGCGGTAGTTGGTTTCGGCAGGTGTTGTCTCAGGAAATGAGATCAACACTCAAAGTTTTAAGCGATTTTTCAATTTAATTTTTTCCTTATGCCATTCCTCTCCATCTTATGCCGCTACCCTTTCCTGTAGAATCGACATTTCAATTTACTTTGGCCACGTACTAGAATGGCTTGAATGCATTGAGTGCCTCCTTCGGACATAGATAGGTTGAGTTCTGGACATTTTTTTCGATTTTAAGAATTTTATTGACAATATTTTCATGCCTAAAAACTTTCTGTAGGTGTTTTTTACATTAGAGTAAAAAGTATCGATTAATTTATGCTTCTGCGTAAGAAGAATTATAGTTTTTTCGTTGAGTTCACCGCCATCAAATATTCGTCAAATATGGTGATAATAAATAGCGACCTCTGCTGGAAACTTATGATGAATTTTTTAAGCTATGAGTAAGTAACACTAGTTTACAAAATTTGATAAAGCTGTTCCTCATAGAACCGAAACCAATTTTAAAATAAATTTCGTGCTAACTCCGAAAACCATAGTGGCATCTTTGGTACTTCAAAACCATTTTAAGTTTCTCCCATACATTTTTTTTCTATTATGAGCAATCCATTTATTTTTGCTAAAGTTTTTTCATAAATGAAAAAAAAAAAACACAAATTGAGAGTTGTTTTAGTAAATTAATTATATTTAATCGAAATCTCAACCATTATTGACATAGGTACACTAAAAATTTTTATAATTGAATTTAAATGAGGAACTAATTTTTTCCCATACATTTTGTTTTTATTCGTAGTAGATGAAACTGGGAAAAACCCAAAATAATTAATATTTTTTACTTTTTTTTGCCAAAAAGGCTGTATCACTAATGAGACATAAATTCGTATTTTTGAACATTTATTCCAATGGTTTGTCTTCAGAAACAGCAAATAGGAGTGCAGTAAACGAGAATGCGGTTCTGAAAATCTGTTGAAAAAGTCCACGGAAATATTAAGTTTCCATTTAAGTTTTAAGTTTTTAAATCGAATAAGTACCCATAGTAAGAGCGCACGATCCACTATAAAAAAGTAACCGCTCAAGGTAGAAGAGCGCTGAGCGCGCATTAGGGGCAACAAAATTAATCGTTTCATTTTAGGAGACATGCGATACCAGGGAAATATTAAATACAAAGCTTCAGAGAATAATTCGCACTGCAATATAAGAAGGAAAAACTAATAAAAATAGTGATAACTTTAGACTGCAAGAGCTAACCTCATTTTGAATTTTTGCACCACCGAAACAATAAATCATCACTTGCGATACAATTACCACCAGAGCCATAAGTGTAAATGGCACATATGAGGTATCAGGCCGACTACCCAAAACATATGTTAGGAAGCATATTAGAAAGCAGCTAAATGTAATATCTGTGAAAATGATTTGTGAAAAAACAGTACTAAATTCTTTACTCAACGCGACTGTATGACTATGATAGCGTATAGCAATGGAGATATCGTGCTGAAACTCCATATAATTTCGTTCGTCTAATTGCTGTGCAACATTTTCAAATTTTATGCGCAGTATACGAAAATGTGCTGATATTTGATAGACATACCAGATGAAGAGTGAATCTACAGCAATAGTAGGTGATCCAACAAATTGCGCACCTACTGCAATGACTATATAAGTGAGTATATAGTTGAATATATACTTGTAATCGTATGGGAAGCTGGAATAGTATAGAACACAGTTACAAAACTGTAGAATAGGACCTTAAATTGATTTTATATAATCTCATACTTACAGTCCCTGAAAAGGCAACAGAAGCGTAGTGTGACCATTTAAAGCTAGCTGTCCAAACATTAGTATGAAAGGTGTCAGCACAAATAGTGATACTGTAAGCCAGCAAGCGATATAGTAGGATCTGCAAATTAATAACGCTTGCTTACTTTGTTTATGCCATACTTCAAGCTCTTTCTCGTTAGCTGAAAATTCGATAAAGTACTAGGTTTGATTAATTTTTCAGACTTTCATTCACACTTACCCTTCATTACAAACTGCTCTAGTTCCTTTATTAATTTGGTAAATTTTGATGCTTTTGCTAGAAAAAGAAATATTTTTGCAAAGGATAGACAACTTTGTACAATAATTAATAATGCTGCTGATGTTTCTTTGATGTCGCGATAGTGTTTTATGTTGTAGCTGCCCATTGATGTTAACCACAGCAGGCTTGAAATGAATGGTATGAATAATCTTCCGGGGTTATTTAAGATACGGGCTCCTTCGGGTGCTTGTAAATTACAGCCAGCTAACTGAAAAGCTAATTTATTATGGATGTGAATAAAAGAGTTTGACAATTGAAACCATTATAATCTATCTATTGAGGCTATATAGTCATATTCTATACCTGTCAATCTCTTTGGGGGAATATCGATAAGTTTGCTCAATGTGACTCCCGGGATGACTACCTAACTAATGACAGAGCGCAGAATTTTTGATCTTCATTCAAGTTGAGCATTTTATAATTGTATAGAAAACACTTATTGCAAATATGGAATTTTACACAGTATCCACACGTTTAGCCGTTGGTTGAGTGTTATTAAGATTGCTTCTTTTTGGAGACTACTATAAAGTTAAGTCCCGATCCACATTTAATCCATTTTGGATAAAAAAGGAAGTATAAGAAATGGAAGACATAAGTGAGCAGTGTAAGCGACTAAGGTCACAATGAAATCTTGTTCTGATATTTTAACGTTTTCAAAATCGTTTTATTTTTTTAGAATACCGCTAAAAATGTCTGCTACTAGCCAATCAAAGTGCATTTATTCCTTTTTAATACTTGAACAAATCTTGACTTAAACAGACAGAGTCAAGTATCGCTCACCATAATTGCCTTATAATATTTTACTTTTAGAAAATCGAAATATTTTTAAAAAAGTTCGGCTGCTTTTACTTACAATTCAGTATTGTAGTAAATTGTAATATACCGGTATTGGTAGTAGCCATCTTGTGTATTATTCCTGGTTTCTCTCTAGAGTTGACTGAAGAAAAATCCTTTCGTCAGCAAACTTATGTAATATTTGTGAGCTATATTTAGCCTTAGAATAAATTTCTGTATTCCACAAATTACTATTTTCATTAGGAATTAGAAGTACACACCTATAATTTCGAATTTTTGAATATTCTGTATAAATAACAGGCCAATTAGAGTAAAATTACTAAGGAGTTGTTGAAATCAAGTTCTTATGGACTTGAAAATTCGCTATATATAATAAGTTTCAAACTATTTATTGATCTTTAGTGATCGCAGATTGATGGGAGACTCAAGATCACCAGAAGATCGATTGTTTTTTTCTAGCTATTTATTCATACTAATATTTTTGAAGCTTTCAAATAGAGGAAAAGATCACAATCAATTGAACATTTTCACTGTGACAATAGGTAATTAAAATGAACAAATACCAAAGTAATTGAAAGTCCTATATTTTTCAGATTATCTTTTTAGCTTTAAACCAACAAGTGAGCCTGATAGTCTCAAAAAAACATTTTTTTGGTTCATATTTTTTATACCCTTCGGAATTTTCTTATTTTTCTAGCTATTAACAAATAATGGAATTTAATGATATTGCCATTTTTTGTTTCGAATTCAAAAATTTATAATCCTTTTTCAGCTTTTCCCAATTGGGAGAATTTTCTGCATTATAAATTTTGGGTTAATGTTAAATTGCCTAGAAAAGTGTGTGAAGTAACCTAATTTTGGAAGTGTAGGGTGTATATTAAAAAATGAGTATGAGCTTGTGATAAGGCCAAACATATTTCAATATAAAACACTTCGATTATTTCACAATTTTAAATCTCATACTTTACATGGCATAATGTTTTAGTGTTTTTTTTTAATATGTAAATGCCACTTAAAAGAGGCATAATAAGTTTTTTAATTTCATATTTGAATTATTTAACATTGTTCCTTCTTTATTTCTACCATTTATTAATTGCGTAAGATCTTTCACAAATTTAAATAAGCGGAAAACTTTAATCAGGAAGGTTTTTATAGTACACATAAACAGCTACGTTGCACAGTATGACAAAATATGTGGAAAATGAGTAAAAATTAAAGAAATCCCCATGTAAAACAGACGGCAAAAATGAGTAGTCTTTTTTCCATTAATAACATGTATCCAACATTGCTTGCTTAAATTAGCAATGAATTTTCATACAAAAATTAAGAATAAGCGAGTTTGAGTTTTTAATGCAAATGGTTGCCGTAGCATACGAGGGATGTGTTAAACCCTCCCACCCTACCAAATTTTAGTGGACGAAAAAATTAAAGCCCCCGAGTCAGAGTTATGAAGTCAAAGTTGTAGAATCAGTCGTAAAGATATGGAACAAGGAATTTAGAGCCATGAAACCAGAACTGTGATATCAGAGTCATGAGGTTTGAATTTTGAAGCCAGAGTCATGGAATTCGAGTTGGAATTTTAAAATTAGCGTTAGAGTCATGAAATCATATGAAATATATAAATAAAAAAAAGTAAAACCAACTTTCATTTAGGAATTTGTCACACAGTGAAATTCGGCTAGCTGAAAAGAACATTAAACTAAACTAACAATAAATAAAAAACCAGCATACATAATTATAAATATGAATGTATGTATGTATATTTTCTGAAGCAATTGCAATGAATTTGCAAGTAGGAAGTGATTTAGAGAAAATATCAAGAAAAAACGGCGATAGCACAAAAAGAACAGAACTTACCAATCCACTTTGCCATAGCAGCTATCTAAACGACCACAGTTTACATAACAAGCATGCAATCTTCTTCAATCTTCAAGTGCAATCAACTAAAGAAACCAACAGGTTACATAATCAACAACAATTCCAGCCAACTAAGCAGTACCTCAACCTACGTAAACAGCAAAAGCAGCTATAAAGGGAAGCAGAAGGGGAAGAAGTCTGCGAGGTAGTGTGTGCATTTGTGTATAGCTCCAACTTTATGTGAGATCTTCCAAAATGCCTTTGAAAAAGAATATTTCATTGGTTCTTGGCAACTTTACAATTACACAATGTTTCATTCAAGTGCAAGTTGCGGTGCCAGAAGGTTCTACTTTGTTGCCAACACACGAAAATATTAAAGCGCCAGCGCAGAAGCAATTGTTTAACAACAGCACCACTAGGTGCTGCTTCATACTGCTTAGAAATGTGTAAATTTACAAATCGTTTATTTGTTTTTGTATTGCTTGCATTCTTTGGGGATCGTTGTATTAGTGCTGCTGCTGCAGCTGGAGCCTTCTACGAATATTCTCCACCCAGCGATGCTGTTGCTAGATCATCTTCGATTTTCGATTTTCTAATGCCTGATAATGATTACGATCTAAATTATGATCAGCGGCAGAAAGGTGATGAAAATGTACGTTTGAAGTTGGATGGTTTCTTTATTGGTATGCCAGCAGAAGAATCATCTGAATTGATGCTAATCACAGATGATATTCTAGAAGGTTTAGGTAAGTTTTGCTTTGGAGTTATTAGTTTCACTAGATCCTTAATTTATGTTTGTTCTTAGGTGAAGAGCTTTTGCTTGGCTTAGGTAAAAGTCATAGTACCACGCCCAAACCCGATAACTCTTTGACTTATAAAATCACCTCTGCTGATGCTTCGCATAAGTTTGTAGTTGGCGAACATCAGAAACCACCAGATACCATAATTGTTGAGATACCTGCACCGCGTCGTGGATATGAGGCCAGAAATTCGTTTCTTGGCGATCAGTTAGCGGCAGAGAATCAGCACAATGGGTTAAGGTTAATTTAAAATCTATAACTACTAATAACTAGTAAATTAACATTATTATAATTTTCAGAACAAAACATCATATTTATCATTTGCTGAATTTACTGAAACGTTCACGCCATGATTGAGCTTGGAAAGAATGCAGACTTTAAATTTACAGTGCATAACTTAAATGATTTTAAAAAAATAATGACACTAATTAAACAATAATAATATAATAATAATTTAAGAGGAACTTTTTTATATTTATAAACTTTAATATTTAAATCGAATTAAGTTAATAAGATTTGCTAATACATGATTAAAGACTGAGAGTTTAACTCACAATTAACTAATTATCTAAAGTTTTTTAATTAAATAAAAAAACTTGCTTTATACTAGCTATGATTAGTGGCTTGCACCCCATTTTTTTTTATTAATTATTTCCCATACAAATATGAAGAATGAGCGACTGTAAGCGAGCAGTTGAGCAAAATTTAATTGCAAGATCCTTTCATATGGCATTTTTTTCTTGACTGTGGTACAAGCACAAAATTTTTGTTTCTGGAAGCCTGTGAAAAAAAGGTGAGCAGAAAGAGCCGATCGGAAATGCAGTCTTCACGGCAAAACCACCGGAAACGGAATGAGGCCGATCGACTTCACTGCAGCAAGGAACAGCAAATTAACAGTAAATTGTAAGACTACCGAAGAGATACTAGGCTACCACTGATATCAAGATATTTAGATACAGGAATGAGGTCCAAAAATTCTTCGAAAAAATGAGGCGCTTGCCTTATGGTTTGAAGGGTCATCCTGCAGGAACGAAGACAGAAATCTGGCAATGACGGGAATAAACCGGCTACTGAGGAGGCTGTTCCGGAAATTCCAACCACAAACGACGTTGATGTACCGTCACCTGACTATAACGAGGTCTAAAAAACAATACGGCTGTAAGTGCCGATGGCCTGCCTGCTGAGCTGTTCAAGACTAAGAGCTTACAAAATGCGTGCACGAGCTCCTATGTAGAATATGGTCGGATGAAAGCATGCCCAGTGATTGGAAGCTCTGCGAACTCTACTCAATTCACAAGAAAAGCGGTCCTACGATTTGCGTCAACTATCGTCTTCTTAATATCGCATACAAGGTTCTATCGAGCGTATTGTGTAAAGGACTGAAGGCCATCTTTATAAAACTAATTGAACCTTATCAGTATGACTTGAGGCTTAGTAAATCTATTCTTGACCAGACATTCACGCTACGCAAGTCTGGGAAAATACCAGACTTTAATTTTTCCTATCACTTACCGAGATATAAGTAGATTATATTGTATTTTACCACCGTTTTATGAAAAATTAATCCTTGATTGTAAAACTCAGCCTTTGTTAGCCATTGGTGGATGTAGAAACTTACAGCTTTAGGGCATTGGATTTCTTTACATATTTCATGCCTAGAACTTCTTTCTAGCTTAGTGATTATAGTATTTGATACAAATGTCATATAAGTATATAGCTTGGATCTTCGAAAAGTTGGATTTGATCGGAAAACAGCTACTATCTTGTAAAATGTACCTACTTCATGCCTGCAGTTGATCTTGCAGGCATCGATCCGTATGGTTTCAGTTTCAGGAACATTCAAGCAGTTATTCTTTAGTTAATTTTTAAGATTTCGATGTAGAATTCGGGAGTGTCGTAACTCCATGGAGCTTTGCCAGATCGGTAGATTCGCTCCTATATTATCTAATCTGTCATTCAATCAAGAAAACTGTACGATCAAGAAATATGAAATCTTCAAAATAAATACAAGTATCAACACTGTCTGTAGTCGTTTGATTGGCGAAAAATCTAGGAGACTGAATTAAATTCTTGGCACGACAAGTGACAGAAAGCAGATTCTAGTTTTTGGAAAACCCGCAATCAAGTTCAACGCTCAGCACTACACTGAAGTTATCGTTACTTTATATGAACTTAAGCCGCGTATAAATAAAATATTAGCCCTATCGGGGCCAGAAGATTAAAGCGTAATGGTCCATACACATTGACAACAACAGCTACACGAACACACGACTACGAAATTTTGTCGGCTACAACTGTCGCCATGTAGTCAGCTACTAAACACAATAGAAGCGGCACCACTAGCAGCAAACACAGTGAAAATAACAAGAGAAAACTATCTTCTTCCTCTGACGCTTGCCAAATTAAAAATATATTTAAATTGGCGACAGCCACAATTGTGTACGGGAGTTTTGTGGTCGCGCCCTCGTCAAAATAATCGTCTCCATAAGAACGTGTGTTTTTATAATTTGACAGATGTAGTCGTGCAGATGCCGTCGTCAATGTATATGGTGCGTAAGAGCTGAAAACTTTGTGGACACAAACGTATCTGGCATACCATGCCACACAAAAGTCGTGGTGTGCAAATCTTCCTGAAATCAACCGGTTTACTAAACAGAAATATTTTATTTTAACAAAAAGAGCTGCTACAAATATTTTTCCATTGAAAAGTAGCAAAACGATTATATCAACTTTGTGAATAAACCAGAATAAATTAAGTTAGTTCAATTAGAATTAGCAATTCTTTAAATTTGATGACATTTTTGTAGTTTTTACGTTATTTTTAAGCGAATTATATATTTTTATAAATAATTTTAAATGATTTGCTTCTTTCGATAATGAATGAGGTAGAAAAAGGACAAATTGGGACCAAACAGCTGGAGAAATGGGCTCTTAGTGCTAATTATGAAATGAATGAAATTTTATAAAACCCGAAAACATTAATTATTTTTTTTTTTGAGCTTGGACGTCATTTTCGAATTCAGTAGGCCAAAATACATATACTTTGTCTGATAACATTTTTCCCCTCGTAGATTCTAACAACAACATAAAAACGAACCACTCTAATGAAAAATGTCTTTCAATAGGGACATTCGTTTACAGGAGCGAATTCAGTGATTCCAATTTTTGATAACTTTCTGCAATAAATCGCTTTTAATTTCACCAATGCAGCGTTTAATGTTTAATTTCAAAGCGTCAACAGTTTAAGGTTTGCTCCCATAGACAAATGACTTTAAATGTCCCCATAAAAAATAATCCAAAGGCATTAAATCACAACTATTTTGATATGACTTTTGGATCATTTCCAAGTTTGTACAAAGCATACAACTCACCATGAAGAAATGGCATACCATATTACATTAAACGCAAATGAAATCGGATGACATTTCTACCATTTCAAACAAGACCGCCGTGACATTTAAAAAAATATCATCCCTATTGAAACACCCTTTACAGTGTTTGCCAGTCGGAACTTTGGTATTGCTTTCTGTAAAAGGATTGCTAACTCTATTGAGTGTTCGGTGCGATCGAAAGTTGGTTATATATATCGGGGAAAGTAACTGAAACAAGCTTTTCGATCAATGTAGAATTCAGTGTACAATTTTGTTCTCGGATTCCTAGTGATTCCATTAACTCATTAAGATCAAGGACAAGTATTAAATATATGAAGAAATCTGCAGTCAATTTCGGATTCTTTGGCCACTCGAATGTCTGCATGGAATTTCTATGGAGTTATTTGCTCATCTGTTTTAATTCCATTCTTGACTTAAAAATCATAAAGGCGAACATCTACGGGTACTATGTAAGTAACATGAATTTACATTAAAATAACGTGTAAATCTAAAAAGTCATTTGCACTGAGTACACCCTAACTATTCTAGTCTGCCACAGCGACCTATGAATTTGTGAAGCACAAAATATCCACACATGCTCTTGCATTCATATGTGTGCGCATATTATACCTTAACGATTTGCAAAGTGAGGATTAACTTGTAATACTCAACACATTGGCGGTAAACCTGGTTGCAACAACAATAACAATATTGTTTTTGATGTTTCAAAGGTCGCTCCGTT
This sequence comes from Toxonevra muliebris, assembly GCA_963691655.1. NCBI lineage: Eukaryota > Metazoa > Arthropoda > Insecta > Diptera > Pallopteridae > Toxonevra > Toxonevra muliebris. The sequence continues at coordinate 29,257,847 of OY829329.1, forward strand.
ACCCAACATATTCTATATTTGTTTGTTTGTTTGTTTTAACACTAATATTGCTGGCGGTTAACAATTTGTACCCTTTCTCTTTCTTTAGTTACTAAGTGATGCCTAAAATGGTAATGGTGCTTACCGTTCCAGACTATGACTAGCAGTAAAATGGTGCATATTAGTGTGTGTGTTGCTTATATGCAATTAGCATAAATTGAGTTCGAGGCAGGAGTGTGGATGTATAAGTTAGCAAGTACACCCTATTTTAATATGACATTTATTTTACAAGGGTGTGAGTGGCAAAACATTGCAATGTTATTAATGAAATTTTCGCAGACAATAGATAAATAGAAATTCATTTCAGTTGACAATGAAAGTTTTTGTGTGACAGCTAGAAAAATTTAATGAAATTTATTATATTAAACATTTTTTTTTGTGAAATTTAGAGAATGTTAGAGTATGGTCACGTTCAGAAGACGCCTCTGTTCCGCCACTGCTACCTGTGTGTCTTATGAAAGCAAATTAATCAATTTATGATTAACAAAAATTACATTGAGCAGCCGTCATTTCATTGAGCGTATTATTTTTCTGATACTTCAGCACAACATGTTGCAGAGCAGAGGTCGTTTTTTGAACGCAACCAATGTTAATGACAAATTTCGTAATTAAGTAAACTTTATAATATATTTTTATGTGTTATATATTTATTACCAGTGCATACTTGGTTCGTAAAACCCAAGATTGCATTGATTTGCGTTGGTTTAAAATTGCAAATAATTTTTTAAGGTAACAGTTAATAATGAAACAGTTGCCGAACAATTTCCTGCAATTCTAAAATGTGTAGTATTATGTGTAGTTTTAGGCGCACAGGCAAACTTTAGTGGCCGTTTTCTCAATGTCCGGTTAAGCATTAATCGGAACTACTACTAACAGTCGGTTAAAGTTCAGATTAGTGCTTAAATTACAAGATAATAAGTGAATTTATAACTTCAAATGATGTGTCAATTTTGAAAGTGAAACTTTTTTACGTGCCTTAGGTAGATGTAAAAGTATAGAATCGATGTAACATACAAAAAAAAATTAAACATATAGAGTGGTGGGGAGTGAAACGACGGATATATCCTAGCATGTGCGAATACTTATTGAAAAAATCGCTCGTTTTCTGCAAGACTGTTTGTATATAAAAATTCTCCATATGGACCAAAGAGCTGGCTGGAACGTTATGTTCGTAGGCATTTTTTATGAGACAACATCTTACTTGGAGCTGAAGGAAAAATTGTAATAGAGAGAAATGATAAAAATTTAAATCAAATGTTACGTCGGTGTCTCGTATGAGGTTTCATAGTATGTGTGAGTTTATAAATGTATGTATAAATAAATAAATAAAAGTAGGGGGGGTTATGTTTAACTTTCGTACCGCCAGGTGAAGGGTGGTGAATTGCATCCCGAAAGTATGCTGTCTTGTTTTTAGATTAAACTGATTAAGATAGGTGAATTTTTAATATTCAAAATAGGATCCAAAAAGTATACCACACATTTATTATTGTGTCTGTAAATATAGTGCCGGTTATATTGTTCGTACTGCAAAGTGGAAGGTGGTGAATCGCACACTGAAATTATACAGTCTTATTATTATTACAAACAGAATAAGAAAGGTGAATTTTTATTACTAAAAATAAGACCTTGAAATTCAGTTGAATCAATTCATTCAACAAGTGTCTTATTAGACGAATCAAAGACGGACGACTAAAACATCGCTTTGTAAAGTCACTGGCAAGCATGGGAGCTGAATTTTTTGCAATTGAATAAATTAGTTTGTTCATTGTCTTCACCCTTTCCATGAAATAAATATAAATTTTGACCACCTAATCCATAGGGAGGATCCGGAAACCCAAATACTTAATCAGCCACTGTGGAAATTTCCACTTTTTGGAATATTTAGACATGAAATCTGCTCGAGACTCATATTAAAGTTGATTTAAGATTAATTAGCATGGAGATGGATTCATTTCTCTCATGAGTTTCCACTACCATCCGAGCTTAACTCCTTGAAACCTACTTCGGAACCTCAAAACATAAAGTAGGAGGGTACCACTTCCAAATCAGCGATGAGCTGAGAAAGATTTGACATAAAGGGAGAAATAGCACCCAAGAGAACATGCATCAAGCTGACAAAGTCAATGACTCGCAGATGTAAAGCAATGAATGTAAATAAGGAATACCATAAAATTGTTGCTTTTGTTTTGCACAGCCCTAAGTGCATATTTTTTCGAATCTTTTTAAATGATTTTTTTTTGACTTTTTTTCAAACTTTTAAGTTTTTCATTATATAATTTAATCATTTAAGAACAAAATAGATCTACTACGAATGGGGACCGTTCAGAAAAAATGACACCTTGAATAATTTTCTCACAAACACATACACTCTCTCATGTACTAGACTTTCAAATAACGAACTGTTATGCAGACTAGCTACAATGGGGAAAAAAACCCAACAACATAAGTATATAGAACGGTAGTGGTAGTTTCTTTCAATATCTTTATTCAGTGAAGATATTTGGAATCAAATCTGTAATTCTGGGTTGTGATTTCAAATATTAGTTGCTTATATAGAATATTGAAAGATTAAGAACTATCACTAAGATCACTGTTGAGGAATTGTGGCGGATTCCGAAACGGCCGTCTGATTTGCCCGTCTCTACATACATTGTTGTTGTGATGACTACATTTGTTCATTAACCTGTTTATATATAACTTCAAATAACGAAATTGACATGAACTTAAGTCATAACTTTGAAATTTAACCTTTAGATTTAATTTTCATAGTCTACTAAAAAACTATCATGAATAAATCTACTATCTTTTAAATAAAAATTAACAAAAGTCATGAAATCGTAATAGGTATGGTATGCCAAGATTTGTTGCTTTTGTTTTGCACAGTACTGTAATTAATATTTCAAAAATGGTTGTGAAATATACTTATATGTCAATGAAATTGGTGGAATATATCAAAAATTGTTTTTAGATTAAACTGTTTTTTTATTTAAATCTGCTATTTTGTTTCTGGGATTATGTTCGTCAAACCTGGAGCTGGTGCTTATAAAAGATTGCCCGAAATAGAGCTTACCTAATTGTGCAACAAGCTAAGCAAAAATTGTATTCTATGAAATTGAATGCTTCAATTTTTTTTAAAGAGTTATGGCATAACATAACAGGCTAGGTGTGCACCGTAAATGTGATTCACTGCGTTAATTAGCTCCTGTCTTAAATGATTTTTTTACTTCCGTTTGTAAGCCTAGTGTTATTAGTCTCAGTGTAAGTAGTTTTCATGCTACTTCCAAGTATGTGGAAAATAGCATTAATTTTGCCAGTAGTTAAAAAACCTTCTGCGAATGCAGTCAATGATTTCCAACCCATTAATCACTAATGGTCACGGCTACTTTTTTCCAGCACAAAAAATTAATGACATATGCAGCAAAACAGCACAATTTGCAATGCAAAATATGCGTAAAATTCATATTTTTCTTTATTTTTAATCTCTATTTAAATTTACAATTACAAGTTTTTTTTTTAATTATCAAATTTGTAACTTCTATGGTTATCGCTCAACATAGATTTAAATGACGAAAATGAACCTTCTACATTACAAGATGTCATTGGACAGAACTTGAATGCTGCTAACAGCTGGTGTTAATTTTTTAATGTAGTTGTCGCTAATATCAGCATGTGCAATATATTTTTTTCAAAAATTTTAGTAAATTTCACTAAAAATTCTTTCATGTCCAAGCCATCCACCGCATTACGAACTTATGCAACACACACAATGGCTTTATTTAACTCTAAGCCTTGAAACTAAGTCCGAAACCAAATATTTTCATCCGATGCATACAATACGAAATAATAGCATCGTACTGAATTCAGATAGTGTTATTTGACACCTGTGGTTTGTTTTCAGTAATCGCTCATACGACTACCGCATTGTGCAGTTTGATAAAAAAGCAAATTACAATAGACCTTCAAAATTTTACATTAATTTTTGTACCGTTAACATCACTGGCCCACGATATATTTGGTTTTTTGTATAGTTAGGTGTAGCCTTAGACTTCAAGTTTGAAAATTTGAACTCAAGAAATACGCATAAATACTTGGTTAAAAGTCTCATTGCTATCTTTCTCAATCTTTTGCAATAATTTTACAATTAAAAAGTTTTTATCACTTTATTTTGTTTATTTACCTAAAAGTATACAGCAGCAAACATTTAGAAATTTCATTTTGAAGGTCATGTATAGTACGTATGTTATAAATATGTATTTTTGTATACCTACATATGCATGCAAGTTGCATGTTTTTATTGTGTTTTGAACTTGTTGTCTACAAAAACATTGTCTGCTGATGTGTTGTTTTTGTTTATTATTCTTACGTTTTGCATGCATGTATGTAGGTGTCTCATGGGTACAATTTTTGTTTAGTGATAAACTTCATGCAGCAAAAATATTGTAATTTTTACTATGTAAAAAAGATGCAATGTTGTGTTGTTTTCGTTTTTAGCAATAACTTTCACTAAGTTTTTCTTGTCTACCAAATAAATTTAGGAGATGGAAAAGTAGACAGCAGCCATGTTGTTGTTACATAAAATGCACTAAAAGTTAGAGTTCAGTAACTTGGCTTAAAGGTATGTTCAGTGTTTACATTTTTTAATTGCTTACCATTTAAACAATTTGTATTTAATTCTTATCGAAACTGCTAAATAGTATAAATAAATTCTTTAATACTTGAATGCAGTTGGTCTTATTGCATATTTTTGGGCATACCTCAGTCATAAAAATCTAGCTTAAAGTAGTCGTGATTACAGAAATGCTTTAATAGCTAGACAAATTTACAGTAAAAAATGGTTATAGAATATGTCATATAAAGATTACACCTAAAATAAAGCCGTAATTTCCTCATGTCTAAATAAAAGATTTCAGGTATATTTGGCAGCACAATTGAAAATAAGAATCATTTTCCTAATTAATTTAGTCGCGTAAATTTTTCAGTGCCTAAATTTTCATTTAATTTTAGTATATTCCTTAACTTTATGTTAAGATAACATAAGTACAAGAATGTAACCTTTATCATATATTTGTAGTATATTTTCGTGGCAAATTCTCGAAAATGAAATACAAAATTCGTTTCGGAATTGAAAGAAACTTCGAAATTTAGAAAATTCTAACTATTTAATTTCGCAATTTGCTTGTAATCGAAAATTTTTCATTCGAAGAATTAGTGAAATTGCAAATGGCAAAAAACCCTACAAAAGAACTTACTTTTTTATGTGTAGTTGCAATTTTCGGAGTCATACCAAACGGTTCACTTGGAGGTTTTCATCTAAGCTAAAAATAAAGGGAATGTTTTTCATTGCCTATCGAACTTTATGATTGAAACTAAGCGTTGGTTTCTACCTACCCTCCTTCTCGATACCTCTATAAAATCGAACTTCATTTACATAGAAATGTGATAGTTTACAAAAGAAATTCATGAAAATTAAAATTAGGAGAAAAACGTTAATCATCAGTAATAACTTTTTGACAAAATCAACCCCTTTTGAAGTTGATTTAGCTACACTGACGGTCACAAAAACCGCACCACCCACCAATTTCAAGAAAATCGTTTTAGTGAATGTAATTTTTTTTTTATTTTTGGGAACAAAATGAACAAAATTGCAAAAGAAAAATCATACATACACACAAATTTTATTACTTTTTAATTAAAACAAAAATATGGAAGAAATTTCACGTTTCTGAGGGTATTGATTAAAAGTATGTAAAAATAAAAATATTTGTTATTTTTTTAAAGTGTAAATTAAGATTAATTTATTTCATAATAGAGTCATAAGCAAAATTGTTTAGTTTGATGGTGCCCGTCTCTTAGCCTTTCTTATGGTCGTTATCTTAAAGGCATAGAGTCGACAAGCACTCTAAGGACATCATTCGTTATTTTTTTAATACTAAATTTTGTTAATAATTCCAACAAGGGAGTTTTTTATTCTTTGGCATGTTTTGAGCAACATTCCGTTTCATTATATAACAGAGGTGCCTTATCGGACTTAAACCGCAGAAAGCTACTTGAAATTCGAATATCATCGAAATTTGAATCTGCAAATAAATAAGGATCAATAATCTAACTTTTTTACTATTTCTAAAGTTACCAAACATCAGGCATTAATTACTAACTAAACCTTGCCAATTTGGCGTGATAATATGCTGTAGAAGTCGTCCGGAAAAATAAAGACATTAATGAGCGAAAGTGTACCACAATTGGCTTACAGCAATTGCTCCATAAAATTTTAGCCATATTTTTGGGCGTTCAAAGTCCCTTCAATATAGTATAAGGGACCCATCCAAACTATCTGACTTTGTGGGAATTTGACTATTTTCACTACACAGTTAACTTCCTATTGCTCTATATCTGAGCAACGCAAGTACCGAAGATTACATGCGCATAAAAAATTGAGTTTGATTTGCCCGATCATATAACTTTTCTCGAGTCTGCCAGAGTTCAATTGTTGTAGTTTTTAGTCAATGACAGGTGATTTGTTTCCATCCAATTCGTCAACAACGAGTTTTTGGCTGATCGTCTTCTATACAGACCGAACTTTTGTTTCTTTCTGCGTAAGTTTTCGACATTTATATTCACGTTGTAACAGCTCTTTAGCTCAGTCCTTATTGTGACTTCGCTTTTAAATCGATAATTTATGGTTTTCTTTCAGGTTATGCCATTTTCTCTCGATAGTCTGGCGATAGTGACAAAACTCACCGCAGCGGCAATTGTGCATTTTATTAAAATCGGAATAAACTTGGTATTCCTAACAACATTTAACAGCTTAAAAAGCTTTCAAAAATAACAAGTAAAACTTGTCAAAATTTGTTTATTTGTTTGTTTTTTTTTTTTTAATTTTAAGAAATATAAGAAAGATATTTAGGTAAGAAACCATGAGTTGTACCTGAAATCCCAAAGATAAGGGAATAGCACGCTGCCAATAAACCACTGACCCCCAAACGGATTAAATTGAATTCACAACATCAGAAAGCGAAACATCACATACGAAAAAACGTTTATGAAAACCTGGTGACAAGAAATTATCATAATTTCAGTGACAATCAGTTGCCGCAAAAACGTACGAATTGCTCTGTAAATCATAATTTCGAAATATTTAGTGGAGCTGCAGACCATTTTACTTAAGGGTTGTTGTCATTTAGGTTCGAAAATAAACTTCCTCATTCGAAATGTAATTTCGAACAGTAATACTAAAGATTATTCACAATAGTAAACGAATATTTCGATGGTCTCAAAAATAATGAATTTTGAGGGTTGTAGTTTAGGATGTCGAACTTAAACACATCGTATTGGCTAACATAGCAATATGTATAACAGCTAAATACTGTTAAATTTTAATGCAAGGCATAGTAACATTTATGTTAGTGATAGGAACTATTGAGTGATTTCAAATATAAAAATTAGTAACTAAATGATTTTGACCACCGAACTATTTTTTTCATTCATTCATTTAATCGTACTATTGAGTGATTTCAACGGGCGGTTTTATCATCTCATGTGCCCAATTATATCATGCGATTTGGAATGTTCCTTCTCAGCTTATAATACTTTTTTAACTGCAAGCCGAAGAAATTTTATCTTTTGATAATATAAAATATCATGTCTTTTTAAATATGCTTTAAACACATATTTTATACTCTATGTAAGTTTATTTTAATTTTTTTGTACTTTGCTCTGAACTAATTTTTCAAGCCTATTGTACAAATAAAATCTAAGATATCTTGGTTATTTTTGCATCTAAGATAGTTTGAGTGTCCAACGACTTGCAGTAAAATTGTCTGCCCTTGTTGCATTTCAAACAAGAATTTTCGTTTTCAACTTTTTAAACCTTTAACCCTCCGTTTGGCACATGTTTCGATAACCTTTGGTTTGGCATATGTGGTCTGCCTAGACCCCTATACATTTTCATACAAATGTATGAGAGTATTGCGTTTTTAGACATTCAATAAAGTGCATTTATATAACATGCAAGTGAATGTTTTTGGTTTTTTCATTGTTCCTAGTGCCTTTCGCGTATGTTTAATTACGTACTCAGGTTAAAATAGGAAAAAAAAATATCAAGTAGGAAACAGATAAAATACAAATAAAATATTTTTTGTTTTTTTAATTGTTATTGTTATTTTTAATTTTTGCGTTTTATTTTAAGGTATATTATGTTTATAAATGGAGACCACATGTGCCAAATCGAAGTGAATATACTTTTAATTATCCTTGTATGACTCGGATCCATTAATTTTAAATATTTTCAAATATTAATAAAATCTAAGATATCTTGATAGACAATGAATATTTAGGAAAAGACACAAAATTTGAAGTCGCTAGCTCAATCAGAAATATATTAAAATTACAATTGAAATCGAAAAAGGTCTGGCTGGGCCTATGTGCCAAAAGGTGGGTTAAAAGTATTTAAAGAGATATAATATGTTTCTAAGAAATATTGCTCATAAAATGTTACTATATTTATCTTTACATTACGTCGCATAAAATACTCATCTACTCTTTCAAATGTTTTGTTGTTTATTAAAATTTTAAACGGTTTCCAACATTTTTATTTATTTAGACAATCATACTTAAAAAAAGAAGTGAGCTTTGAAAAGCACAAGATGCTCAATATCTTTGTATTTTCCAAATGCCAGATGAATAATTTATGTTAAGTACGGCGGGATATACAAATTTATTATAATGAAACTTAATTTCGAATTTTTTGATACTCAACGATGCAGAGGTATGAAATATGTTGTCATGATTGTGGAAGTCTTAAGTAACCAAGTTTTCTGCATAAAATATGTTTACCCATCTCTAATAAAATTCGGACATGAAAGGGTTAAATGTAAAAATATCTTCTTTCAAAACAAAATATGAAAACTAAAAATGAAATATGTAAAAATGTTTAATAAACTTGAATTACAAAAATTGAAACTAAAATAGTTGCTATTATTTTTGACAACACTCATTTACATATAAATTTCGTGCTTATATTTTTCGATGCTACTTTTATTACAGATTTTCTAAATTTTTCCAAAATCCATAAGGCGATATAAGCAACCAGCCACTCTAATATTTATTAAGCTAGCTGGCACGATTATTGAAAATTCTTGAGCAAAATTTTACATTTATATATTGATTCTTTAAGATTTTATGGCATTTAGAAGATTTGGTTTGTTTGGGAGGTAAGCGTTGAAATTCACTGACCACGCTCATTTCAACTTTTTCTTCATTTATACCAAAAAGTTCTATATATACTCCTTTTGGCAAAAAATCTATGAAGCCGTCCCAGTGTGTGGCGTAGTGGTTAGTGTGCTGGACGCAAGGTATTTGGCTTCACGGCACAACCTATTGACTGCCAATAGCATAACTTCAAATGCAAAAATTATCTAAGAAAACTTCATCGTTCGGATTCGACATAAAACTGCAGGTCTCTTTCATTCTTGTATAATTATAACTCGCACAACATGAATGGATGCGTAAAGCTCGGTCTGTTGTTGCCTATGCTGTTGTGCCATAAAAGAAAAAGAATATACGTATAGGATTTAAAAAAGACTTCGCGCTGTCAACTCAAGATATGCTTTACAATATAAAATGCGATTTCTAGTTTGATGCCTTTTATTGCAGAACAATTTACTTCCAAGCCTTTCATGCCCGATGTTGCGTATATGCAACATGTTCAATTCTGTTATGCATTCTTCACCTCTACTAATTGCCGGATATTTGAAATTTCTGGCTTAAATTACTTATTTTTTAATTTTTTGTCTTTGATAAACAAATCAATAGAGAAGCATAAAATTTGGTGTCATGTTTGTAGAAGTCCTAAGTAACCGTAATTTCAGTGTAAAAGGTTTCTGTCAAAACTCATTGAAATTCGGGCGTCTAAGGGCTAAATTGAACTGGCAAACAAAAGTTCGATTATACAATAGTGTTACTATATCGAAAAGATGTCTATTGGAGAACAATTTACATTGAAAGTAGCCACTGACTACATCGAATTAATGAATGCTTCGAGATAGCCAGATAGCCTTTAAGTAAAATTTTCTAAACAATCTCGACGACATTTGGAAGCTACAATTTGTTCATAAACAAAATTAAAAAATTGCTTTTAAAAGGAGTACTATTGATAATAATATCATAAGTAAAAGTTTTGCTTAAAATTAATCAAATGCATGTGCATTAATGCCATTAATGTATAAAATTTATCATATTAAAACTATCTAATATCTGCATTCGGTATTTTAAGGCTGGCATTGTAAACCATTTACAATAAAAAACTGTTGTGGGGAAGGGATGTAATTGAATGTAATATTTAATCAAACAATATGTGGAAACATACACATATTACATATCAATATATAAACGAACATCGTATAGGAAACCAACCATTAAACCAACAATATCAATTTTCTATTAAAGATAATAATGAAAACTGACAATGTCTTAAGGAAATAAGAAACCCATTGTAAATTATTTACAATGCACAATGATGACAAAGTAAACTGCACTCCTAGAAACTGTATGGAAAATCACGGAGCACGCAAGAAGGATTTATATTTAAGACGATGGTGATGTCTGGTTGGTTGTCAGTGCATATATCTACTCCTGCCTACGAGTACAATATAGCTAGACCATTCAGCTATGAGGTATGTATAGCAACTGTATATAATAGAATAGAATTCAACTCAGCTCAGCTCCTCATACCTCACGCCTGTGTCAATTTATATAACTGCAAGTGGTTTGGCTTGGCTGCTGATGAACTTGATGATGTTCTTGTTGTCAATATTATTGAATGATATTATGTTGATGTTATATTGTTAATGTAGTTGTTGTTATTGTTACCTTATTTTCATTGCAAAGCTCCTGTCAATAAATTTAATGACAGCGACAATTGTATTTATCAGCAAATAACAAGGATGCTATCAAAGCAGAAGAAAAAAAAACATGAATGAATTTAAGCAAAAATAATCATAATCAGCTTAGCGACAGGAAACTCAATTGCGGAAGTTAGAAGCAATCAAGCTTAAGAGTGAGAGTGTTGACAGAGTAGGAAAGAAAAAAGGAACAAACAGAGGTAGTGAAAGGTAGAGTGATATTAAATTACCTAAGATTATTTATATGTGAAATAGAATATTAGATATTTACTTCAATTTGTATGACACAAATACTTGAAAAGATTCCCTCTTTCTCTGATTTTTACACAATTTTCGATTGAACTTATGAAAACTCGTATACCTTGTCTTATTTTAATTGCTATCATGGGCGTAGCCTTTCCATTGAAGGAAGAGAACGACGACGAATTTCAGGACACATTAACATGAACATTAGGCCCCGTAACTAATAACGTTCTCTCTAGAAAAGCTAGTGCAATAATAGTAACAAGTGGTCAGGACATTTGAGCCGACTTTAAAGCAACTTGAGGCAGTCAAAGCCTGTTCGACGTAATCAAAAGAACCCAGAGCTAATGAAAACTGTCAGTGGAAATCAGAGTAATAAATAATCTGACTGAAATAAGTTGAGAAAGAAAGAAGGATGACCAAAGATTATTTATAAGTGAAAAAGAATATTAGATATTTACATCATATATTTGATATATTCTTACTTTTACATAAGATGAGGCCAAAGTTGCAGTCTGAGTAAGCTGTATATAATCTGGGAGAAGTCAGAAGCAGAGATAAGAAGAGGCAACTAAAGAGCTAAGTAGAGGCGGTCGAAAGCTATAAAACGCAGCCCGAGGCAGTCATTCGGACATAATAACGAGCAGTGAAGGCCAGTCGAGTATAGTTAACAACAGTTAAAGTTAACAAAAAAATCAAAGGTTGAAACACATGACAACTTTTAAGTTTTCATTAACTTTATGCTTATATAATTTATATTCCATTCGGTCCCTTGCAGTGGGTGTGGCAGACCAAAGCACTTTTTACACCTTTACTTGGGTGACGGCGGTACCCGTGTTCCTTCATACAAATTGTACGGGCACCTCCATCACCCAAACCAAAGTGTTTTTTTTTTGACAGATAAAGTGAAAAGTCACTAGATTTTAAGTGCCAAAGCAAAGTGAAAAATTAAAAAGACATTGGTAAAGTTCTACTTTGTCAAAAATTCGTATATTTGAGATCGAGTTCAGTAAGAATGAACCCAATTATTAAATGCTTCGTGCGAATTCCCCCCTTATCTACGCCCATACGCTCTATTGCTTAAGCATATATGTAAATATATATACACATTCTCATGTACTCTCTCCTCATATTCACAGTGTCATATTTACTTTCTAGTTAAGCTCAACAACGTTATGTCTGCTACCATAGTTACTTTTGGCAATATGCTCTTTTCAATGTTCAAGAATGAAATAATATAAGGATTCTTCCTTGACTGCCTTGCATTCCTGGCTGTTTCACTTTCCCGGCTGCTTGCCTGCCTGCATCTGTTGAGTATACCAAAGTTGCTTGCCATCATCATCTTTGATGTGTAATCTTTAGCGGCTTCTTCTTTTGCTGTTTTTTTTGCCTTGACATCATCTTTGTCTTCATTTGATAAGTCTCTGTTAACTTTGATTATTGATTATGGATTGCTTGTGCTATAATTAGGTTTTTGCTAACCTAACATTACCCACACATACATACATACATACATACAAACATGCACTTACATATTTCAGCTTATTTTCTAATTTTATGAGGGTGTTGTGTTTTCTCTATTACATTCTTGCTTTCATGCATTTTCAATTTTCCGGTAAAATGGTGTTAGGGTGTTAAGTGTGAAATTGTGTGTTTGAGGGTGATGGGGGGAGGTTTATCTTTGAAGTGGAAGAAACGTGAAGTAGGTGAGATATTACAGCATACAAGCAATAATATTGAGGTGGTTTTCATATAGTAGAATTGGTAAAGAATATTTTTAAGGCTGGGAATTATGGACGTACATAACTGCCTATTTTACAAAATTTTATTGTTTCTGCTGACTTCTAACTTCAATCGGTTTCTCTGGTTTCTGAGCTTTATGCAGAAGAGTTGAATGAAATTGTTAAAGAATTTATGTGCACAAGATTTTTTGTAGATTTTAAGTAAGCATATAGTGGCGGTAAAAAAGCCGTGCTTTTCTGCGCCATGACGACCCTCGATATATAATCAAAACTTAATCGAAACAAACAAAATAAAACAACCTTCCTTTAAACAGACGTAAGATTTGGCGCAGAGACGTTGACGATGACATCAGGTAATGAGGAGCTTCTTGGTGTTTTTGAAAAATTGGTTCTTCACATTATTTTTGATTCAAAGATGATTTGTACGATGTGCGTAAGGAATTCAATCCCAAACTAGTTTTGCAATCTTGGGGTTTCGTAATTTTAAAATATAAATTCCCGTTATCCCAGAATTTTTCAAGATTTCCGTAACAAGATTTTTTTCAATTAAAGAATGTTAAAATCAAAGTTGAAATTGTTTAACAAATAAAGGAAAATATCATAAAAAGACACGAATTGTTCATATAAGTTTGATCAGTTTACAACTATCTTAAACTTAATATAAGTTAAACAAATATAAGTTGCAAGTACATTTGATACACCTAAGGGGTGAGATCGATAAAATCTTAACATACAAAAAATTCAATAATTTTTAAACCATTAATCTTAGAGTTTTGATTTTTTTTATTTAATTGATAATATTTTACAAATTACAGAAAAATATAACTTTTATAGTTCTAACCACTATTTATGAACTCGTGGACCTTTTTTCGTAAGCCTTCCATTAGAGATTTGATAGTTGTTTCAGACACCTTTTTGCAACAGTTTGCCCATCTCCTTTTAAAATCTTAGATATTTAAGGACACCTTTTTTGTGTTCTTTAAGTTTCTTTTCGCAAGAGCCCAATATCTCTCCACTGATCTTAGCTCCGGACAATTTGGAGGATTGGCCTCTCTTGGTACAAAAACTATGTTATTAATTTGGTACCACTCCAGAGCTTTCCTGACGTAGTGACATGATGCCAAATCGGGCCAAAAATATGTGGACACATTGTGCTCTCTTATGAAAGGAAGAAGTCTTTTTCAAACATTCTTTGATGTATATTTCGGTATTTATAGAGCCCACTGTAACAAATGACTTTCTCCTTTTGCCGCAACTGCATATAGATCAGCAACATAAAAATTTTGACCAGGAAGTTGTGTAAAATCTACCAGTATATACGTTTCGTCGTCCATTATACAACATGAATATTTTTGCATGAAATTCGATTTTAATTTCCGAGCCCTACTTTTGGCGTCTAAATTTTTTGCAGCATTCCTGTCTGGAACGTTTTGGACTCTATATGTCTTCAAACCTGCATTGGCTTTAACTTTTCGCATCAAATAGTCAGAGCACTGGGCTAACCGGGCAGCTTTTCTACCAGATGTGTTTGGAGATCTTTTCAATATGCTTTCTATTTTCTTGGCTTTCCCAATATCATGTGGTCCTTGTTTTCTTCCCGAACCAGGTTTCCTATCGATGGTTAAATTCTCCTGAAATTGTTTAATAACATTGGAAACAGTTTGACGGCAGATCTTCAATTCTTTCACCAATTTGGATTTTTTTGAAAATTTTTAATAATTTTAAGACGTACTTCTTTTTCTTCACTCATTTTGATCAAACTCACAATAAATCAACATGTTTGTCATTAAAAATAACAACTGATATATTTTTCAAAGATAACTAGATCAAAGAAATTTTTAAATTTTACACCCAAAAAAAATTTTTAGGTAAAACGTGTGTTAAGATACAATAGTGATAAACAACGTATTTTTCTTGATTTTTTTTTATAATTTTCATACTTTTAGGGATTTTGAAGCATATGATAGCTCATGTCTCATGTTAAAGTATCGAATCACGACGTAAATCGAGTCATTGATATTTCTCGTTCATGTGCTACTCAGCAATTTTGAATTTATAATTTTCAGGGCTTTAGCCTTTTTCATTCTGTATTAGAGTTTGAAGAACCGGATCGGTTTATTTGTTATCCGGTTTTTTTTTTAAACTAAATTGCCGGTTTTGCGAAATTTACTACTATTCATAGTTTTCGAAAACCGATTTTTTTTGCCTCGGTTATTCGATCTTTTCGAATATCTATACATTTACCTATACATTTATTATCCTTATTCCAGAAGAACCAGAAGTGCCACACTATCATATTATGTATCAATTTAAAGAGCTTGGCGAATAGGTTAGCCAAAAAAAATCGGTTAAGCCAATTCTAAAATATTAGAGTCGGAAGTTTTTTAAAATTCGCTCATTGAACAAAGTATTGCATTCATCGTTGTAAAAATCATTGCTTAAAAAATCGAAGTGGTTTTTAAAAAAGTGAAGTGTTTTTTGAAGCGTAATAAGAAAATGACATATTTTCAAAATTAACTTGAGTCTCATAACGGCCACGCTGTTAACGACAAATTAACAAACAAATACTTGATTCTGCTTCGTTTTTTTCCTAAAGAGATTTCTTCCGCAAAAAAAAATAGCCACGGTTACCGGCCTTACCGACTAGTTGTTACTTATTTGTATTATTTTTTAAGTTTTATTAAACTTCCACTAATCTTAATAACAAATGCACAAATAATAGACTTTTCCCCAAAAAATGTTATTAGAAGCGCACTAAGAAAAATTCATTTTCAATTTCTATTATATTGCGACTATTTCTAAAATACTTAAAAATAGTCCCGTAATTGCAAGGATCAAACTAAAGTTTATCAAATAATAAGGTTTGTCCGAATTTATTAAAAACTAGACATATAAATTTCTAAACTGATATTTATGTAAGTACATAGAAATACATACTTTTTAATTTTCTACCGTTTTAATCCTTTGAACAAACGTCAAAAATACATTTAGAATTTTTTTCCAAAAGTAATTACTACTTAACATTTCTATATATGCTGACTTTAAAACTGAACTTAGATAATTTATAAATAAAAAAAAATTTATAAACAATTTTCTTTTATTTTGTGGAGTAATAAAATATCTTATTGAAAACATAAGGAGATTGTGTGCTGAAAATTTTAAAAATTGGATCATGGCATTTAGTACCGAGCCAAAATAAGTTAAGGTCTATTACCATCACATAAAATATTAAAAAAATATATATAATTAAAGATTTAAAATGCTGATAAATGTCAGCATAAATGTCACGTGGTTACGCTTACATAATTTTTTGTACTGTAAGAGCACAAAACACAGACAAAAGAAAAATCCTAAACAAACCATAAAATGACAATTTAAAAGCACTTTGAACACAAAATACAAAACTTATAGCTACTTTTATTTTATTTATTTCTTTCTTTCATTTTTTGTTTGATAAAGTTACCCTAAGTTATGTTAAAACGTCACGTTAATGTCACAAAATTTTCAATGTTGTTGCTGCTGCTTTTTTCATTTTCATAATTTTCATTGATAAAGCAAAAATTGCTATCTTAATATTTAGATCGCTACCATTTTTTCCCACATACCAAAAAAGAAAATATTTGAGAAGATGTTTGCTCGTGATGATGACTTTTACATTGAGGGGGACCCCAAAAAAAATTTTTATAAATATAATATATATAAATGAATATGAAAATTAAAATGTACATATCTAAATATGCATAGAAGAGGAAGTAAAGAAGGAAAAGACTAGACGATAGTAGAGACAGCTTTGAATTAGTTATGATTGCAAGCTACTTTCGGTTTGGCTTAGATTTCTGTGCTTTAAATTAATTTTATGTAAATGTAGCATACGGAATTTTAAAGATTAAGTTTTTCGTATTTTTTACTAGTTTCACTAGAAACTGATAACATTTTCCAATCGTCGCATAATAAGTCAGTTTTTGATGCGATCCTTAACGTATAAATATTCACAGCTAGTTTCTTCAATTAGTATTTTGACGAAGAGTTTAAAAAAATGGTTATGTTTAACCTTTTGACTCTAGAATTTTTTCCAGCAAGGAAACAAATTTTTCTTTCAGTTTTGTGTTTCATGAGGACACTGTAATGCAACAAAACTAAAAAAAATCAAAAAGTGTTCCATGTAATTGAGCAAATTTTAAATTCTGTTTCTTTTTATTTAGATCCTTTTATAAAATACATTACATGAAAATACGAGTATGTACTTAAAAATCGAGTAATATCAATTTCGACAATTAAAATTGTACATATATTATATAGTGGAAAGAAAAAATAACTTACCGAATTAT
Organism: Toxonevra muliebris; assembly: GCA_963691655.1. Taxonomy (NCBI): domain Eukaryota; kingdom Metazoa; phylum Arthropoda; class Insecta; order Diptera; family Pallopteridae; genus Toxonevra; species Toxonevra muliebris. The sequence continues at coordinate 29,275,097 of OY829329.1, forward strand.
TTTTATAAATTTAACAACAAAATTTAAGTTATATTTTTTGACCATTACTACTGGGAATAGGTATATTGAAACTTCTGTAAGCACAATGTTATGTTGATGGTGATGAGCAATTGAAAAATCGCCTTGAAATCGACTGAATCGATATTATTTCTATACTTTACACTCTCAGTGTATATTGGTTTGAGTCGAATAGATAAGATTCAAGAAAGAAGGAAAAAAACAACGAAACCATTATCTAAGTGCAAGCAGATGGCGGCGAACGAAGAAAACTCTTTCTCTATCGGCGATCAACAGCGGCAGCAAGCAGAAGTATATTCAGGTGAGTGTCTCGCGACGGAACAGTGAAGAAAAGTGACTGGGGAAGCCATTTTTTTTTACACATCGACGCTCCTTGGTGCCACGCACCAGGAAGATCATCGGGATAGGCCACGCCGTCCACCCCACAGTGTTATATATGTAAAAGACAAATACATAAATTAAAGTTAAATAAAATTAAAAAAATAAAAAATAATATTTTCAAAAAAAAATTAAATAAACAAAAGTTAAAATTTAAAACGAAGTGAGTTTGTGTTCCTTTTTGTTCGTCACCTTTTAGTGCTACGTACTAAAGGGTCCATTTGCCGGATTCAGATCGACGCTCCTCTGTGCCACGCACTAGGGGGGATTCGAGCGATAGGCCACGCCACCGTCCAGCGGAATTTAAGGTGCAGCGCATTATACGATATATTTTAAGTAGGTGCTCCCTAGTGCCGCGCACTAGGAGGAACCACAAGGCCACGCCTTGAGGTAGAATAAAAAGTGAAATTATATAAAATAGAAGGGAAAGATCCCCAAGTGAGTGTTGTGTAGTGTTCGTAAATTGAAGGTAGTTCACCCCGGTCCCTGTAACAAATAAATTTCTGTTGCCTCGAACCCTGGACTCGGCGAGTGATACCCAGGCTAGAGCTTCGTTACAGTTTGATCGCTTAAAGCTGACTATTTTGCGACAGTATATTTTGTGATAAATTAGACAGTGTTACAAAATTTAGTGAAGTAGAAATACCTGGGAAGTGATAATATTTTTCTTATAGGTCTTGTCGAGTAAAACAAGAATCTGTGTATGAAATTTTCCAAAAACCCCCAAAAATTCGATTTACCGTTAAAAACCCGGTTTTGCGTACCTTTGCGCACTTATAAGCCTGTTACTTAGTTGATTATCAACAGTTTCTGTATCGATGCAATCAAGGCGAATATTTGCACCAGGAATGGCTACAACTCAAAAGCGCTGCGAATGAAAAAATAAAACAAAAATGATTTCAGAATATTTTTTGTAACTTCAACGAGAAACTGATAATGCTGAATTGAAAAAAAATCACGGTCAAGCAAACGTTTTTGAGCTGAATGGCCAAAAATTTTATTTTTGTCAAAAATTTTGTTTTCATAAAAAGTTTAATAACTCAGTCAATTACTTACCGATTTAAAAAAAAAAATATGCGTTGTTTTTGGTATTTAACATATTTTTTGAATAAGTTCACAAGTAGTATGGGTTTTTTATAAAATAGTGTGTGAAAACATCGCCAAAGTTGCGGAAAGGCCAAAAAAGTGAAAAAATTGTGTTTATTGGACAAATACACACGAATTTCTCAAGTTTTCTTTAATCAAATATATATCATTCGAAAGGTCTAAGTTTCTTTACCAAGGTTACAAAGTTTAATGGTAAATCAAGATTTTGGGGGTGTTTGGCAAATTTCACACACAGACTCTTGTTTTACTCGACAGGTCCTACAAGAAAAATAGTATTACTTCTCAGGTATTTTTTACTGTCGCACCGTGTTATTTGTTTGTTCTAGGAAATTTTGGCAGGAGTGTCCGAAAATTTGAATGAATATTGTTTTCTTCTTATAACAGATGAATTAACCGTAAACTTTTAACGCGCTCAGTACGTAAAACCTAGTGGATCAATTTTTATTTTTGTGTTTATATTTATTTTATAGCCTCTTTAAGATGAATTTGTAACTCTTATATACATACTTATACATATGAATGTACAAAAACTATAATTGTTTGTTTCCTTTCAAAATAACAAAAACTAATTTTACTTTTTCGTTAAATAATATCAAAAAACTAGAATGAATCCCTTCTGCTCTCGTCACATAATGTGATAACATACTATTCGCATTCTTGTTTATTTCATTATAAAAGTTTTCGTTTTTATGTTTTTCATTTTATCTTTTCAACGCAGTTTCTTTCTTCGCTTTTTGCAAGTCTACATCGCCTACAATCGCCTGAGGTTTGATTTGGCGTATGTGTATACGTATTCGTATACCCATACGCCAAATCAATTATTAGGCGACGTAATTTTGATATTATTTTACAATTCTAATTAGAAAATAATAAACTATAAATAAAACAATACAATAAATAAAAACAATTTTTGATATATTTCACTATTCTATTGATATACCACATGTATAAGGATATTCCACAACGATTTTTGATATATAAATTAGTTATGTGCTTACATACTTTTGAGCTTAAAGTAAAATATATAGTAAAAATAGATTGGAAAATAATATTGTTTGCAAAGAAAACTAAAAGTATGACATGGAAAGTGTTGACTTAGCGATAGTTTTCGCCAAGTATTTATCCTCTTCGGTGTCCAAGGTCATATATTTTTTACAATTTTGTATGTATTTTTAAAATTTATTTTAGTTACTTTTCTTACATTCTAATGGAACTAAGAGAAAACATAATTCTTATTTAGTTCCCTTATTATACAAGAACTCGAGAAAAATAATCACAATAAATTAAAAAATAAATAAATAAATAATACACAAAATCGTGAGTACACATATGTGGTGAAAGCAGTCAAATATGGAAACAATAAATTTATTTAATATAGCCCAACTCGAAATAGATACGAAGCTACGTATCCGATTATGTACCCACAATTGGGTTACAGCATTATTGCACAAAATGGACACTTACGCCAATATATATGTAATATTCGCGCTATACCAGATATCTTATTTCTTCTCATATCTTTTAAATAAATGAAATCCATTCACAAGAAAGATATTGAATGGCATAAATTTAGTTATTTTATATAATAAATATATAGGAAAGCAAAGTTAGCACTTTGTACTATTCGTAAAATTTATGGGCAGAGTATTGACAAATGCAACAGTGTTCATAGTTTTTTCAATACTACAAACAAATCATTTCTCGTGGCATATTTCTAGGCTTAGTTTTTCAATACTAAAAAGATATATGTACAAGCCCAGTTGCACAAATAATGAGCACTCCTCCAAAAAACAATGATTTCATTACGCCAAAAAGAGCAAGCAACGAAAAACGCCAATAGTAACAAAATTTTTGGATTTCACTAACACGATTTCATAATTTTATATGAACTATTTTTAAAATTAATGATAAACATAATTGAGTCGCTCAAATTTCTTTCTAATTAACTCTTTAGGGTCCCAATTTCGGCTTCGTTTTTTTTTTTGCATGGTGGGATATATTTTAAACCATCTCGAAAAATTTAAATTACTTATAGTTTAATATTTTATTTACAGTTGGTCATGCTTTAAACCAAAAAAAATTCTGTGCAACTATGGTTTTTATTTTCTTTAATATCGTGTCTCTCAAAGAGTTAAAAAATAGTAACTAGTGCTGGAAACATTGTAAGAGTAAAAGAAACAAGATTCAATAAAATTAAATTTGCTTATGAGGATCACTTGGTAAGCGCTTTGTTTAACATTCACGAAGCGGGTTTTCGGCCACGGGTTCAAGCTTGGAAAAACTTTGCCAAAAAGACAACTCAATGGAAGATCAAGGAAAAATAAAATAAAAAACGAAAATAATAAATTCAAAAACATGAAAATAAAATGAGTGAACAAATGAATACAACATTATTACAATTAAAAAAAATTTTAATTTAATGGATTTGAACTTAGGCCATAAATGAAAAAAAATTAAAAAACAATTTTGTGGGGTTTGAACCTTGGCCCACAAGTGGCTGCGTGCTTACTGGCGCTTTAGACAACTAGTCCATCATGGTATTAACCGAAACAGAAAAACGTTGTAACTTTTAAGAGGCTTACATCAATGCTTGGGCAAGGGTAAAACGGTCAAGGCTTTTTTCTCATTGGGTTGCTGATTTTTTTTTACAAATTTGCATTTTATTAAATTCAACTGTTTTAAAATGAAACATTACAAGCCGAGTTCAAATGAAGTATCAAAGCTATCAAAAACAAACGAACAGAAAAGTAAATATACATAAAAATCTCAATTACAAAATAAAATCGCTTTGTTTTCTAATAAACTCGTTAACTGAATCCTTGATCCTTTTTCGGCATCCTTTCTCCTCGTTTAACTAACACACACATACATTTCATGTGACGACTCCTTCTTTCTTCTAATTACATTGGAAATTTATGTCACGATTTCGTATAAATTTTACTTATACTAACTGTAGTCAGCAGCTAACAGCAACACAGAAAAACTTTTTCCATCTTTAATTTTGTGAGCATAAAATAAGGAAATTCTTCTTTTGTTACTTCAGCTACGAGAGTGCAATAAATAAACCAAAGAAAAAAAGGAAAAGGATAAAAACCACAAGGCAGTATAGCAATAGCTGAAAATTGCTAGTGTTCGTAGCCAAAATCAAATTTGGATTTCATGTAAACGAAGCAGAGAAACGCATAAAATACTTAAACCGCAGCAGCATAAACTTTAAGCGGAAGCAAGCAAGGCAAGAAATGCACACAAATTTGCATGCTGCATGCAGCTGGTGAAGTAGCAAGCTTAAGAAGAGAGGTGTGCAACGTATTTCCCCGCAACAAAATTATGGAAATTCTTTACAATTTTTATTTGTGCTTCAATAGAAAATTTCCAAACAAACCCAATAAGTGTAAACTTTACTACTATTTCCACTACTACTACAAGCAATCATGCTTCTACTACAATTTACTACTACTAATAATAATCATAATAATGTTGTTGCTGTTTTTTCTATGTGTACTTAACACCAGCAATGGCTGCAGTTTACAAAAGATTTTCATTACATTTTAGTTTTGTAAAACTTTGCATCTCAATAAATTTATTAGGAAGCCGAAAAAGCAAATACAAAACAAAACTTTGCTTTACTGAGTTAAGAAGCAGGCGGCAGCATTGAGGAGGGAAGTGGAAACAAAGGATTGGTTCCTGGTTTCAAATGCAAAGGGCAGGCCGCTCAACTTGTATAGCAGACATTTAAATTTAAATGCTACTGCAAAGAACTTTTGAGCTAAAAAGGCACGCGCGTCATTTTCCATTTAACTTAGCAACATTGCTTTACCGTTAGCTGCTGCTGTGATGAGTAGAGGGGTAAGGTAGTCATATGATGGAAAATAAATTTTTCTTCCCCCTTTGACTCAAATTAATGAGGTGATAGCTTCTTGTTTAAACAAAATCTTATTTTACTCCTACTATTATTTAACTTACACTTTTGTATGCTGCTGCTGCTTCTGCGGCTATTGCTTCTGTTGCAGTTACTGCCTCTCTGCTGCTGCTTATTGTTGTAAGGATTTTTGTCGCTTGCTTTGTTGTACTTGTAGTTTTGGAATTAAATTGTGCGCATAAATGAAGTTCAAATTTATGCGAATTTGTACAGTTGAAGCTGTAGCGAATTTTTATATAGCATGCTTTTAGGTGCTGTGGAAAATTAATACTAAAAGTTGTTAGCTGGATGCAATTTGAATTTGTGGGTGATTTAATAGAAAATATTTGGTTGACTTTATTAAAGAAGTTTGCGATAGAAATGGGAGAATTTTCCAGACTTAGCGTCATCTTCTCATTAAAATTATTTTAAGTGAACTTAAATATTTAAATATTTACTTTACTCAATCCACAGAGGTTAATGTTCATTTGAATATTACTCATTTGTTAGGTGACTATGTATCTTACGAAATGTTGGTAAGAAAAAATCGGTGCAAATTGAAAAAAATAATTTTTTTATTATTATTTTAATTAATCTAAATTGTTTCATTCAAAATTTTTGCGATTTACATATTTATCATTTGATCCAATTCGCTCTAATAGTTTTCGCTGACTTTTAACAAATTCGAAATATTCCAAGGAAGTTACTATCTTTTAACGGGAAATAATTTTGCAACGATCCCCAAATCTCGGGGATCTCGGAACCCCAGGATTGACATCCCTAGTTAACCCTGGAGTACTAATGCTATTTTTTATACGTAAATACTAATTTAACACTGATTTTTTTGGTTTTTAGACATCAATCGTCAACAAAAGTTTTATATACTGTTATTTCAATATTTTTTAAGTAAAAATAAAACAAAAGTTTTGCCGTTTTGTTAATATTTTTATTTAAAAAATTCATTTAAAAAAAACGATGTTAGTCTAATCAAAGTATTCATTCGAATTTTGTTCGTAAATGTGTAGGTATCTTTCGAAATAAGTATGTGCCTATATATGTAAATTTTAAAAGTTAGATGGACAATTCATCTCCGGTTCTACCAATCGGATCAATTCCTTTCACGATTTTTTATCTTGTTACGCTAGCTTTTTTCTTGTTAATTAATTCCATTTTTGTTAGTTTGTTATAAAGAAAATAACAATTAAATTGTTTAAGCAATTTCGGTGAAACAGTTTTTTCCCTCAAATCCGTATGATTTGTAAAAGAATTATTCATATAAATACCATTTATATTTTTTAAATAACATATTTATGTAAATTGCCATTTATCAATCTGTCACACTGTCAACATGCATATCATATCACATTTTCATGCTTGCACACCTGTCTGTGTAAATAAAAATAAAACATATTTAAAAAAAAAAAGCATGCATATGGGTAATTCCAGCGTTACTTAAGTTTCACCGTTCGGTATAAAACGATTTTTTCACCAATAATTATCAACTATTTCAAAAATCGGGTAACACAGTCGTATGTGTGTTATGCTCTTGTACATGAATCAGCATAAACATATTTTCAATTTTTAATGTGCTCTGAGGAAATAACTCATATTAGTGCCGTTACTTACGTTCCCGCACAAAACAACTATTTTGAGTACTCGATTTAGATATGTGAAATTCTGCGAGTTGGCCAATGAAAATTAAAGAAGAAAATTTTTTCCAAATAGATTTATTTATCGACAGTAGAAGTTCATAAAAAATTTCACTGTTTTGCTTAAATTAGTATATTTTTTTAATACATATTTGATTTGCCTAGCATTCCTCACGTTTCACTACAGCGTTACTTACGTTTCAAGTTGTGTATCACTAGTCTAAAAATGAAAATTTTTGGGAATGAGCTAGATAAAAGGGGTCACTGAGTTCGAATCCGTGGTCTAATACACGGTAACACATCGGCATTTTTTTTTATGGAGCACACAACCTTGAAATAATCGAACATCTAAAGAAGTAAAAGTGAAATTCGTTTGTTTAACAAAAGAAATTTTGATTTTAAAAAAATTTTTGATTATTAATTTTTTTGTTTTAAGTTCCTACCATAGCACAGTGTATGTCGAATTCAGCGACCGCCTTTTAGCTCAAGTACACTTGACTTGCCCCACTAATTTTCACGTAAAATCTTCTTTTAAAAAAGATGTTTTGACTTTTATTAGGTCAGCTGAACGTCTTTTGTCATAAAATGGGGAATGGCAGAAAAGATATTTTAGGTCGCAGTGCCTGCCTGGTTGGGCTCCCCTAAATACTAATAATAATACTAATTTTATTTGCGTGGTATTTAGGGATTATTAAATGAGGGTTTGAATTAAACAATAAAATGTAATCATTTAATATATTTTATTAAAAAAAAATAGTTAAATTCGTTGCAAAGTAAAGTAAAACAGCTTGAGTTTTGATAGAGCAAAGTGTTTTGAAAGATATAGTGAAAGAAATAAATGCTATGTGGTAAATAATTAAATCTTTAAATATAATGCTAAGAAATAAAATTTTAATTCATTTTTGAGCAAAGAACTTATCGCATTCAATATTTAACTTTATTATTTCTCTATAACGCCTCACACGATGCTTTCAAGAAAGTTTTTAGTCATTTGTGGGCAAATTTTGTTGCTCCATTTCTATTTCTGCTACCACAAAAAAAAAAAAAAAAAAAAAAATCATGTTACTTACGTTCCATTTTTAAATTCGAATTTTTTCTACAAATACATACTAGAATTTTTGAATCCAAAATGGAGTTGATCAATAAAACTTAAATCTTTAAAAGAAAATCCAAGATGTGGTTTTATTTGATAAACTACTTTTGAAGTTAAACAAATTTTTGTATATTTTGCGTTACTTACGTTTCACACTTAAACAAATTTTTAAATTTACTTTTTGCACCGAATCCAAATATTTAACACACTAAAATTTATGCACCCTTTGAATCATTTTCTCGCTTTTTTACTAGTAAACTGCGCTTGCGAGTAGCGACACTAATTTAATTGTTTTCCCACTTTGAAATTGGCAGCATTTTTAAACAATTCTATGATTCTAAATTTTGTTTACAAAAGCAATTAAAATTATGGGGTTTCCTTGATTTAATATTTTTAAATCGAATTTATTCATTAAATATGGTTTATTGTCTTTCATGTTAACGTATTTTTAACCTTTTATTTTGATATTTTTATTTTTACTTTTGGTTTCACTTTTCTGGGATTTACCCATATACATTTAAAAATAAAAAATTATTTAAAATCAAAATGTAGAAAAAATATCGCTAGCACAGAGGTGGATCAATTGGGGTTGCTGTTAAATATGATGAAACCCTCTTAGAGAGCTTTCATGCTTGCGAACTACAATATTGTATTTATTGCCAATTTTACTTCAAATAGACAAAATTTGGCTTAAAAATGGACAAAACAGCACCGTTTCATAACTAATGCATCAGTTTAGAAAAATTTTCAGCAATTTACACGGGAAGGTTAGGTTAGGTTGGAGTGGCTGTCGAGAGACACACTTAGGCCTGAACGGCCCATTGTGATACCACATAGTTGGACCTACAGTTTAACGCCGATTCCGAACGGCGGTGTGGCAATTTATTATCGGCTTGGTGGTTTTGCCATTACCAACCAATGTGTGTACTTGTACACTATCTTATAATTCTCATACACTTTATATTGATAGTGAATAAAAGAAGGTTATGAAAATTAACCACCAGACGAAGGCGGGAATCGAACCCGAACCTCCCAGATGAAAGTCTAGTGCACTATCCAATAGGCTATCGAGGTCGTCTTTACACGGGAAACGTTTACGATATTAAATTGTGAAAACCATAGACAAAACTAGACAAAATTCTTAACAAAACACCATAGTTCCTTAACCACAATATTGGTTTCGATGTTTTTTCGGCAATTGTAATTTTGCAGCTAATAAATTTTCTGTTAGCCCCAGGATGGGCACCTGGGCTTCATTAGGCCCATTTTGAGTTTAAGCACGTATATCTTTTTTGTTTCTTGACGAATCGATCTGAAACTCCATGACTTTTTTGTGTATTGGTAAAACTAATAACAAATTATTTTGAATTTGAAGTTCATTTAGATACAAAATGTAATTTTAGGGAATAAGGAAAATATACATAAAAAAATGTATGTTTGTATGCGTAAATACATGCACACACATACATAAAAATTATTGCCATATCTATGTGTTTTGCTTATGTAATCATAAACCGTTTGTCTGATCTCAGTCAAATTTGGTGTAGAGATGTACTTGTATATATGTCAAGTTGTGGGCTATAAAATGTGACCGTATCTTAAAGAGGGCGTGGCATTTTTGCAAAATCCAATATATTCGAATATCATTATCAAGCTTAAGTAATACAATTGTCATCCGCTAGTCCATGAACTGGTGAACAATGAAATATATAAAAAAATCATCTCTTTGAATCATTCTAAGCAATTTCTGAATTAAAATTTATAAGTATGTTGACATAGTCAAAAACTAAAATTACTTAACACAAACTGGTTCTTAAAAATATTTTTCATATTGAATTTAATTAAAAATTACTTGTTAGTTCCAAAATTGGTATAACACTATGAAACGCTTTTAATTTCAATTAATATTTCAATAAAAAAAAAATATGTTTGGATTTTAAAATGAAAGCTTATTTAAACTTTGAACTCAGATTCCACAAAAACTCTCTAAACAAAGGGTCAATCCGAATTACCTCCAAACATCACCTATTATATCTAAATCACAACTAAAAAACTTTCATTAATCAAAACTATATAGTTTTTCTAAATTTTGTAATTATGCAAACACCTCATTTGCTGGTAATTCGAATCATCCATCCGAATTATATGCAAGTAGAAAAACGCATGCTGGTAATTTGGATCGGTTTTAAAAGTAAATTTTTTTCTTAGTATGTTTACCAAACTATAGCAGAATATTTAGTGAACAAAACCCTATATAAATTATATAAATATACTTACCAGCACTAAAGTTATTATTGTTATAAAATTTTATGGGTTTTATATATTATTTGCTAAGGCTTTGGATGAAAATACGCTCACTCTTTGTTTTATTACGTTACCCTCATTTACGTTATGCTTTCTAAAAAGCTGCTTATTTTTACCAAACTATAGCAGAATATTTAGTGAACAAAACCCTATATAAATTTTCCGCAATAACATGCTGTAATAGGCCATAATTATCGTTTTATTCACTGGACCTAATTAGGCTCAGGAGGTTATATTAGCGCCTCCTAAAGAGGTGCCCATTGAAGGGTTAAACATTTTATTTTTGGCTAAGGACTAGAATAGATATAATCTCCTTCAGGCAAAACTTTACTTTATTCATCATTTTTTGTATATTTTTATTTTTTTCAATTATCATATTTCGTTACGGCGTTTTTTTTTGTTTATCCCCATTAATTGCAAGTTTAGTGTACAATGATGCATTACTGCTGAGGTGCAATATATTCGCGACATATAATAGCTACATGGCAAAGCCGTTTCCCTTCACAAATTAGTGTTCCACTCCGCCACTGTATATAAGCCAAATATAAATAATCGATGGCTGCTGAACAAATAAAAAACAAAAATCATTAAAACTGAGTACGCTACTGAAATAACCGAAATAAAATTTAAAAATATGCAAAACACCTGAGGTGAAACGCAGTGGAAAAGTACCGGGAAAGCAGGGGGCTTACAAATATGTACATATGAAAATGCGTGCATAAAATCTCAATAACAACAACGAAATTAAATGAGAAACATTATACTCACGATAAATTTATACGGCAGCATAAAAATGTACGTAAATAAAATATGTGTGTGTACTTTTAGGCACTGCTTACAAAACTTTTATATACATATGGTATACGCTTAAAAATATGCAAAGCTTATGTAAATACGAGAGGCGTTGCTGGGGCAATGAAACAAGTATTTCTGCATAACGTTTTAATTGAAATTTAATTAAGCATAAAAAATTAAAATCGCACAAAAACACTTTTTAATTTGGTATTCCTAAATGTACGCAATATATGTGAGCTATACAGTTTTAAATATTTAAAAAATAAACAATGTGTTTTAAATGAAATATTTCATGCCTCAAATATTCAGCTTCAGAATTGCATAGTAATTAATTTTTGTGTAATTAATTTTTGTTCGCACCTACTGTTCTGCTAATATTACATTTGCTGTTGCCACATTTGTTGCAACAGCATTAATTAATATATTCACTCACATATTCGACAATATTTGGTGTTTATGCATGTATACCAACCAATCTGAATTTAATGTTATTGTAGTTGTAGTTTTTGCATTTACTGTTGACTTGTAATTTTAAATTTATTTTGTATAATTACAACTGTCAGTGTTTTTTGCTATTTTAAACTTAACTACTACTTTACTGTTGCTACTTCACTACTACTACTACAATTTAATAATTGTTAATGATTATGTTTCATTGTATTATTTTAGCACCCTTTAGCAAGCAGTACATTCAAACACACAAAATAATCACATTTAATTTATTTTATTGCACACTTCCAGGGGCACTCACATATTATTATTGCATTTGACATTCACGCAGACAGGTAGCAGACATTTTTAATGATAGCATTAAATCACATTTGTGCGATTACAAATTTATTTTGTAACATTTTTTTTTTTTTGCAAAAACAACAATACATGAATAAAACAAAAAAAAAAAAAAAACAAAAAAAAAAACGAATTGGAATAAATTTGAATTAAGATTTAAATATAAAATTAAATTGTATCATTTAACTAAAAAATTATAAAATTTGAAAATAGTAACGTGGTGAAGGTTCTGCTATCACTCTTTTCCTTTTAAGTATTTAATAAAAATATTAGCATAAAAAATAATTTTGTTAATTTTCAACATTTTATTTTTACTATGTCCCCTTTTCTTGTCGGCAAATCGAATTTGTAGGAGACTGAAGACAAGAGGCAGCTAGTACAGGCTTGCTCGCACCTGTAAGTTTTCTTTTGTTTTGTTCGTTCTTTGACATTTCTTTTCATTCTTATTTGTCAATTAAAATTGGCTGAGCAAAATCAAAATCATTTATTGGAAAAAAATATATATTTAAGGCTAAATTTCATTTTTCTTCTAGTTTTCTATTCATTTATATTCAATAAACTGATTTCACTTCTCTTTTTAAGTAATGGCTAAGTGAACGTATGTAGTCATCACAATAACAGTGTATATAGAGACGGGAAAATGAGACAGCCGTTTTGGAATCCGCCACAATTCCTCATCAGTGATAATTCTTTTTCGTAGATTTCATTTTTCGAATTTATTTATTTCACTTTTCTTCTTATTTATTTTTATTCAATAAATTATTAATAAAAAGTATTTAACAACACGAATGTCAGACAAAGTAAAAGCAGAATTATCGAAGAAATCTTACTGTTTGGAGAAGCAAGTGGAAAGTCCAAAAGAGAATTGGAAACTTGCCGACAAGAAAACTTTTTTTATAATGAGCTTATTTTCATAAAGAAACCCATTAACCTTTAACAGTGTAATGGAAATTAAATTTGTGTGCCAAAAATGTGCAGAAAAAAATGTTTTCTTAGGAAATATGATATCATAATAATTCATGTTTTTGGACTCGCTGAGCCCGGATCTTTGGTCAAAATTTTCAGAGTAGGATTCAGCGATCCTAAAAACCTTAGAATACTTATTGATACTCATATCATATTAGGTCGAAATATTTTTTTTAGATGCTGCTATAGCGTTCTCGACGCATGAAAGTCACGAATTTTTTTGTCTTTGTAGGTGTGAGTCACACTAAAGGGGTTAATTATGTATAAATTTTAAACTTAAAACTTGTCTGTAAAAAGTTTACAAATTAAAAAAAAAATGTACGAAAAGTATGCAAACAATTTCATTGTTAAAATATTTGTCATATATTTTTTCGCTATTGTTTTTTTGGCTTCTATTGGTGCACTTCATTACGTTGGTGGTCATGAATAGAATGTCGAGAATTTATTGTTGTTGACCCTAATGCTCCCTCCTCTATTCAATCCGGTTTGTCCGAGCACGACACTATTGTCATACCCAACACATACCAAAAAAAAAAAACAGAAATGAAAACAAAAACAAATATGTGGCTACATAGTTCTATACATACAATTCTATAGAATTTCCAACAATGTAAGCTAACTGTGTTTATTATTTGGAGTTGTACTCTAAAAAAAAAACAGAACATTGAGCCCAAAAATGTAATATTGTCGCAAATGAAATCAAAATATATTTATGAATGGAGAAAACGCAGTATTTACTAAAAAAAAAAATCCCGAATAAATAGATATAAATAGAGTCGCAGTATTTATATAAGCGCCCAAAAGCACACATATCACTTTCAATTGTTGTTTTAATACAATCACCCAAATATAAAAAGCAGTAGCCAAATTTTTTCGCCGCCGTTATTTATATTGCATTTATTTTTCATTGTATATATTTGAAATAGTTGTATGAAATTTTAATTAAATTTTTGTGCATTTATTTTATTTATTTGCATAACAATAGGCACTCATGCACAAACAGCAAATCAAATAAAATATTTTGTCAATGTGGAAAAGTAAAACTATGTAAAGTGTTTATGACATATGCGCATAGATATGTAAATATTTATATTTGGTTCAATGTTAGCGTCAATGAAAGCTTAATACTTTTTGAAATAATGCTCTTTAAATGAAAGCATTTAACTTTGAATAAGTTTTTTGAGTACAAAAAAAAAAATGGGAATTGTTTAGAAGAGTTTGTTGAGTGGAGTTTATATTGCAAAGACAAAATGTTTCGAATCTTTTCGTTCGTATAGATTCTAAGTTGGTTTAAACTTTTTTTTACATTTTATTCATTTCGTTTTGGGGCAACAAACAAAAATTTTAGTTACATTTATATATGTAAGTTACATAGTTAAAAAAAATTGCAAACTTTTTTTGTACTGCATTATCATCGTTGTAAAAGTATCTTTCTACTCAATAATACGACATTTATTTGTAGTACTAAAAACTCATGTTTAAGTCTTGAAAAAACAACAGAAATAGGGATAAGGGAGGGAGGGGGAGGGGGGCAAGGGGCAAGAAATGGGGAAAGTGTATGTCAAATACACCGATTGACCTAAACTAAGTGAAATCATAGACAGAGATTTCCTATTTGATAATTTAAGTTCTTCTTCTTCTTCTTTGTCCTTTAATTCCGGAACATAGGGCCTCAACAAAGTTTTTCTATCTAGTTCGGTCGCGTGAAAGGGTCGACCACGTCTGCGGTTTCCTTGAGGGTTCCAGTCTAGGGCAAGTCGGGCATCGGTACAATACGATGTCTGCGGATGGTTTACGTAAAGTGTGCCCGATCCATCTCCATTTTCGTCGTTTGATTTCAACCGCTACTGGATCTTGGTTGCATCTTCTATGTAGCTCTTCGCTCGATATAATGTTAGGCCACTTGCGCAAGAATCCGTTAACGAAAACATGTATTTTATTTATTAATGCCACGGTGGTGAGCCAAGTTTCGTATCCATTTAATAACACAGCTTTTACGTTGGAGTTGAAAATCTTCAGTTTCGTTAAGGCTGATATAATCGGAAACTTCCAAATATTGCGCAGTTGCGCGAAAGCACCCTTGGCTTTACTTATTCTGCTTTGTATATCTTCTGCCGCGCCGCCATTTGGTGTGATCACGCTACCCAAGTAACAAAATTCGTCTACCTTCTCGATGGCTTCAGCATCAACTTTAAATGGATCAGTGTTGTCCGCACGGGTTGATATCGACATGCTCTTAGTTTTATTGGTGTTAATATTCAAGCCGACTTTTTGCGATTTCTTATGTAGTTCGGTTAGCTTTTCTTGCATGTCTGAAGCTCTCGTCGCCAACAAACAAATGTCAGCATAATCCAGATCTTCTAGCTGTTCTCTTAAGGACCATTAGATGCCTCTTCGTGATGAATCAGTTACTTGCGTCAAGATATCATCCAAAATAATTAAAAACAGTATCCTTGACGAGCCCCTGAGATTGTATTGAAGCACTCCGATAAGCAGCCATTATGCAAGACTCTACATTTGAATCCGTCATACTGCGATTTGATCAATTTTTTTATTTCATTTTCTCAAAGTATACCCTCTTAATAAAATTTTTTCCAAATTTCATAGAGATCTGAGCATTAGAGCGCTCTACTTCCGACTGTGAAAAACATGGTGCCAGTTTAAAAGTGAGAAATGTTTCTCAAAGATCATTTCATCAATTGAGCAGAATTTTTACCGGCTAGTTTATAACAGTAGTAGCCTCTTAGTGAACGAAGGAATTTTTGTTTGGAACCAAATTTTTTTTCTGGCTACCAAAACCAAATTTCCAGATCCTCGAAAATCAAGAATTTTTAAAAAATTATCACCATTTTTGTAAAAATTAAAAATTTCTAAAAATCTTTCGTTCACTAAGAACGATGAAAACTTAAACATGTTCTGGTTTTTTTATCGTTCTCACCGCGAAGGGTCAACATTTTTTGTTGAAAAAATTCATGAAACACCTTGCAACATCAAGAAAAAATGACTTATTCTAATAAAACATACTTAGTGAAATATGTCGTTTTCTATTAGGCAGATCATACATTTCGGATTTTTCACCCATCAAACTTGTCACTTGAAATGTCACTTTCAGTTACTATATGGTTACTCAGCTTCAATACGAGTACATGAAAAAAAAACTCAAAAAATGGTTTTTTGTTTTTTCGTGACTCCTCCACTTTTGCTACAAATTTACCAAATATTTTCAAACCGATTCACTTTTTTATGCATTGTGTCTGTAGCTATTAATTTAAAGTTGTCGCATAACTTTTACGTTTTCTGTTCTACATACATACATACATAAAGTGTGGCGGTGTGATTGAGTGTGAGTGTTGTTGTGTATGTGAGTGTTTCCGTGGTTGGTTGTATCTGCATATCGCTCACATGTAATACTGTAGTACGGAGAAACAAAAGTGCCCCAAAGGCATCACTTTATCACAAGTCATAAATCTGTTTTTTGCCAAGTTTTTTGGTTTGTCAAACTTTTTTTTGTTAGAAATGGAAAGAAGAAACATTTAAAATAAAAGTCTTATCGACGCAATACTGTCAAATAGTTTGATAGCTGATAAGATTTCATGACAACAAGTATGCTTTGAAAATTTTTGATACTATTTACTAAATGAATCTTTATGAATTTATTACTCATACATAAGATTTTTGCCGGTTAACTATAAGAGGAACGTTGTTACGTGATTTCCTGATGAATATGAATATTTTTATTTATTTATTTTATTTATTTACTATTTTCAACATCCTAATGCAACAAGAAAATATCTTATAATTCATAGTATCAGTCAAAAAAAGAAATACTGTATTGAATAGTATTTCTTTAAAAAGTTTTGTCAGTAAAAAATTAAAATACACAGCTTTTCCCAGTTATTATTTTCTAGTCAAAAATTGCAAATCAATGCCATAGTGCGGCGGTGTACAGTAATTCGCCCCATAATTTTAATTTAAAGATAATACTCCAATTAAGAAAACCCCAAAAATCTTGACGAAAAAAAATTAGAAATTAGTGTGGGTGCAAGAGCAGCACAAAATCGACCAACTTTCCAAAAGAATTTGGGATCGTTCGGTTTTAGTTTTTTTGTTCGTTGAGTAAAATATATCTGAAAAATAAGTTTCTAATGAGATCCTGCTAAAAGTTCCAATTTTGTATTTGCAATTCATCAAGGAAATTTTTGAGGTTATTTTTAAATTAAAATTGGAAAAGCTAAAAATTCTGCATTGTTTCTAAAGTGAAGCAGTTTTGAAAATATGAAACTAAAAGTTGACGAATTTTGGGAAAGAAAATCTAGAAAATATGTGAAAATACAATATGTTCCTGAATATGTTTTAATTGTAGTAGGCACCTTTCTTTAGTGGAATATGCAAAAAGATCCTCCTCTATCTTCCAATAATTCAATTTGAATAGGTCTGGACATGATTTTTTCGACTAAAATTGGAATCAAACTTTTTTTGTTAACCCTAAAAGTATGCAATCATGCTGAAAAACTGCTAAAAGTGTTAAAAATCAAAAGCTGCTTTTATTAATATCACTTTCATTCCAACATTAAAGGATACCAATAAAAATTGTTTAACTTTCTGAAAAGGTCTGTATCAACATAACTAAATAAAATACATTTTTTGAAGATCAAACCGCCCATTCTCCCATTACGGCTTTGCAAAATATGACAAAAATTGTAACTTTAAACTTAGTTTGTGGCGAAAATGCAGGCTGATTAAAACTGACTTCAGATTTGAGTTTAGTGATCTAAAATTTTAATCAAAATCAGGGCGCTCCTTCTGATTTTGTTCCGTCGTTGTATGGGATCAAATCACTGTCCGGCGATGTGACAATTTGTTTCACTTGGTAGTTCTGCCATTGCGTACCAAGAGGTGTACTTGAGGAGCTCCAAATCAAAACGTAATAAAAGCATACTATTTCTGTATATTTTATTGCGTTTTGATTCGGAGCTCCTCAATTCTCATTTTCAAATATACCAATACCAGACAGAGCCTTTTCTTTCATTTGCTTTGAATTACCTAGTCAAAGCCGCTGGGTTTTTATGCGCTTGACTATGTCAGTGTCGGCGTGCAGCTCATGGTTCCAACTACTTCCATTCACGACACCCTCGATGTATATTCTTCTGAAATACTCCCAGCAGTTTCTCATAATTGGTCATCATAGTTCACATCTCAGCGTCATACATTAGGATGGAAAGAATTAAACAGTTATAGAGTATTCTTTTCGAGGGAGGGCTATGACTCTCAATTAACTACAAGAAGTAAGAATACCTGTTGGCAAGATTTATTCTTTTCTAGATCTCGAGGCTAATATTGTTGTTTATTATATAAATTACCCTTCACCACTACCGTCCTTCTAAAGGGGGGTATCATAATTTTTAACCTGAGACCAATAAATAAATTTTCATAAACTGATGGCCCTGGCATCTAGAGCTTATAAATATTTGTTATAATTTCAATTGTAATAAATAAAGAAATAATAATAAATTTTCATATACCAAATTTCACTAATTTAGGTCCCATACAGCAAGAAACATAAAAAAAAATATTTTTCCAGAGAAACATAATTTAATAGTGAAAGGAAAAGAGAATAAAATACATATTTTGTTGATTTTGAGAAACTATGCCTTAAAAAGATACCTATTTTTCGAAGAGCTGTCAACCAAAAAAATTGATTGCCGTTTATCAAGGAAGGTTGGAACTAGTTATTTTGGCCTCAGTGGTGAATTTTGAGCTAATTCCTAGGCAATAACTTGTTACCCAATTACTGAAAAGCGGTAGGTTTCGTTGATCGAGAAACATTGTCATCAGCATATTCATTGTTTATTGAAAAACAAATTTTTAAATTAAATACTTATTCTACGACCATTTTCCCAAAGCCATTTTCATCGTCCAAGTGTTCGTTGGGGACTACATTATACATATTTTGATTTTAATTAAATTTGGCGAAGCACTTCAGGTTGCGATTTAATGAACGAATTTAAGGCACGAAATTTTCGAATCCAATTCTATTATGCACATTTTATTCATCCCAGAACAACTCTCTCAGTTTTTTAGTCGCAACTTTCTCATTCAAATGGACGAATACTACGACCGATCGTTTCGTGATCGGAATTTTCTCGTTTTATTCTGTGTTAAAATTTTTTTGGTATAATTCAAATATGAATGTTGTTGGTGGATAAATGGCGGTTTTAAAGTAAAAATTGAGGTTTAGAGATTGTAGAGAGATAAGGTATACAGGAAACTATTTCTATCTCTAAAGAAATCTGTTTTTAATCTTAACCCTAGAAAGGTAATCATAATTTTTGCATACGTTGTAAGGAATCTTCGTAGAATCGACGAATTCATATTTAACTCCAATTTCTGAAAAGAATATATAGCGTACACACTATAACCTAATTTTCTAATCATGTTTAGACTTTTTTAAACAAATAATTTGCACCGCATATATTTTTAAAAATGATTTGTTTAAGCAATTTTCTTCGAGGTACAGCAAAAAGAAATTTGAAAAAATGTGTATAAGGTGTTTGTCGAATCCACGAAGATTACTTTTCTAGGGTTAAATTGAACTAAACTAAACACAAGTTCTGTGAGATTTCAATCTATCAGAAGACAGCGAAGTGAGCAATATGTTCTCTGATCACTGTGACGCTCCTCCATTAAAAACGTAGCGTTTATAGCTCTCCTATGTTACCATTCCTTGCCAGGAATTTAATTATCTCTTTAGGAGAGCTATCCGCTACAATAAGTGGTTGCTGGAAAATATAATTAGCAAAGTCGGATTCTCATAAAACCTTTGCAGTGTTTTGATGTTTCTTACGACACAGTTAACGGAGCCTTCTAATGTAAATACTGCAAAGGTACTCAAGTTTTTTAATTTTATACAAGTGTTACTAATTTAAGTGCTTCAGCCGAATATTTGAAATAGTTGAAATCAGAAGAGACTCTTAAGGCATGCAGTAAAAAGCACAGCAGAGCTTCCAAACAGTGATTAAGAATTGTTGTATTTGTTTACTTACCCGCAAATTGTCAATAGCATAAAAAAGCAATCGAAAAGCAATTACAGCAAACTGTCATTTGCCAGGTACTCGTACATACTTGCATTATAATGTATTACGATATTGTTAAATTCTGTAGCAGCTTTCTATTGCAATCTTACTGTTCACTGCTCACACACAGATACACAATGAATTATGTGACAAATGCGTGTAAATTCATTGTAAATATTTTATTTGCAACTATTTTTACTATTAATTTTACATTTAAAAAATAACGTGCAATTTACATTTCTTTTGTGCCAGCAACAGTGCATCATCATCATCACCAACATGAACATCAATGGCTCCACTTTTTTTAAATGTCTCCCCAGTGCGGCATTTGGAAATACATAAAAGGTACTACCATTTGATTGGTAGTATGTGCATGCACTGCTTGTTTTTTAGGTAGGTACTGATAAATAAGGTCCATGACTGAGTTTAATTAACTCTTCTTTTTCTACTTCGATTTTTTCGAAAGCATTTTTTTTTTTAAATTTATTTGTATTTTTTCGTTTTAACAAAATTGAAACGTGATTTTTTTTGTGTTCAACGTTCCACTTTTATTTAGTATTTTTTCTGTGTTGCCTTTTTTGTTGTTTTTTTTTGTTTGGTATGCTATACGTACGTGTCCGAGTGCATTTTTGCGAAGTGATGGCGCTGGTACTACTCTAGCTTAAGTACATTTCGATTTTCGGAACGTTTCAGAGCTAAAAAAGGCATGTAATTTACAGAAATATGTGACAGTAACAGTGATTTTTTCGTACTTGTTATTTTGCTGTCCGTGAAAGTTAAAAGAAAACGGAAATGTCAATTGCAAAAGAGAATTGCAATTTGGTTGGTCGAATATTTTTGTTCAATGTGTTCCTAGGAAAATTTAATTTAGCACAATGTCGGAAAAAAATATTAAAAAATTTAATGGCACACACAAATGTTCTAGTGTTTCTTTAATTGAATTAAAGCTTGCATAGTTTTGGCTATTGCTAAAAGCCTTGCATTTTTTGTCATGTGTGTCATAAAAAGGTTTAAAACGTAAGCTTAAAAGATTTGAGATTTTGTTGCAGATTTCGTTTGACAATTTGTTGTACACTGCTAGGTGTTTGTAAAATTTTTGTGTTTAAATGAAAATTGTTAAAAATCAACACAATTTTGTAAAAGTTTTTAAGAAATTATGAGTCGTAAATTTTCAATTAATGGGTATACAAAATAATTTTTAAGTGCTGTTATATACTTTTAAGTGCTTATGAGATTTGAGTTTGAGCATTTTCAGAATTAGCTTCAACTAGCTCGCCGTTAGTTATTAAAACACTTTTTATGCCAGGGATATGTTTAGGTAGTAGTAGGATCATTTGCTTCATTAATGGCACAACATCCCATGGAGAGCCTAGACTTAGCTTTTCGCTTCCATTGATGTTGTGTGAGTTATATTTGTATCCGAATGGAAGGGACCTACAGATTTATGCCGAATCCAAATGGCGAAGTGAAAAGCTTTTTTTAGGCAATTTTGAAGAGACAGTGCCGTGTAGAAAAACTTTTATTTTCTATTTCTGATTTTTGACTGTAGCGAGCATTAAGCCCTGCATAGCAAATCAGCGCACTAACCACTAAGCTGCTGTGACCACTAGTAGGAATTACATTCTTTTAATTCAAAGGTCACACGGTTTCATATTCTCTAAACTATTCAGATAAGTTTTAAGTTAAAGTTTCCAAAAATTATGACATGCTTTTAGGTGATTATAAGATAATTTGTTTTCGAATATTTTTTTTCTATTGAAGCTTTCAAAAAACTAAATTTCAAATATATTTTGACCATTTTAATCAATTGAAGGCGTTAGTTAAATTACTAATTGTTTTATGAAATATTTTCCTTAAATTTTTATTTACTTTCACATAAAGCAGTAGAATGTTTCTAAACTATTGCTTTCTTTTAGGTGTTTTTGAAATTTGCTTTTATTTTGTTTTATTCAGTATCCATAATTTATGAAGATACTTTTTTAATTTAGCCGTTACATTGATTGTTATTTCTTGCAAACCAAAAAATGTCCCAGAATTTGGCAAGTAATCGACTTCATCATTTTTGATCGGTCACTTTGGGTCACTTAGTGTCCGTCCGAAGGTGATTTTTCGGCAGCAGCCAATCTTCGGCCATTCCTCTAACCTTTGGCCAAAGTCGAAGATCGAAGAATTTATCAAATATAAAAAATAAAAATTTGAAAATACATTTTTTGTACCTATTTGTAAAAATAAGCAGAAAAACATAAATAATGAGTATTCCAAAAATAAAACTCACCAGCATCATTGTCCACTCGCTACACTAGTCGATGGAGCTGAAAAATTTATTTCTCGCTTTAAAGGGGTCGTCTAGTGTTACAGCGGGGTTTTTAATGCTTTTCTGCGAACTTTTTGCGAAGAATAATGAAAATCTACCAGCTCTGTATTTTTATCATATATTTATTAACATTTCAAGAATCATTTTAATTTTTTTTTTCTGATTAATTTTGAAAGTGGTGCAACAAGTTACTTTTAAAACTTGACCCGGAGTTAATATTTAATTTTTAATTTCAATATGATGGTTGAAACTCTTTGTTTTTGATCAGTCACGTCGAATTTCAGATTCCAAGCTATCTTGCGACAAATTATTACGGTATTTTGTCCTTCGGTGCGCAAGGCTAAAAAATGTACATTCACAAACTGAATCTAAGAGTAAGCATTTTTACTTTATATCACTTTTTTCGTTATGTCGAAGTCTGTTTTTTTAACATCAACGTTTTTTTGTTTATCAAAGTAAATGGATGTTTCAAGACTTATATTCACTATCAATATGAAGTGTATGAGAATTATAAGATAGTGTACAAGTACACACATTGGTTGGTAATGGCAAAACCACCAAGCCGATAAAAAATTGCCACATCGCCGTTCGGAATCGGCGTTAAACTGTAGGTCCAACTATGTGGTATCACAATGGGCCGTTCAGGCCTAAGTGTGTCTCTCGACAGCCACTCCAACCTAACCTAACCTTCAAGACTTAAGCGCCAACTTTTTAATTTTTGCATGCAAATATGAAATTTGAAACGTAAATGAACAAAAGCCAAAGAGAATAAACGTCGAAAATACCCAAAGAAAATAGAGCACGAGTCTAAATGTGTATACCCTTTACAACTCACCTCCCTTACCAACAGAATTAGTCACGCAGGACCAATCCCGGCACCTTGTAAATGCCGTCTAAATACGAGACATTTGTGGCTTGCCATGTGTGGGTTGGAACAAGGTCGTATTTAGGGACGAAGTTTTGGGGGTTCTGACCCCCCTCTCCCCCCCGAAATGTGGAAACTTTATTCTCATTTTTGAGATTAATTGCCAATGGATGGAAAAAAGTCAAAATAAAATGTATATAACAATATTTTTTACTTCCATCGGTTTTTTTTTTCTAAAAAGTCAAATATAAAAAATAAATTTGAAATCTTAGTTACGCTGAGCGATCAAATCTGATTTGTTTTTTTCGACATGAGGTTTGACTACGGATTCAAAAAGAGAAAGTGATACTGAGCACTCCTGTCCATAGTTTTTTAGGTCAGTAACCGTTTTTGATTTAAAGTTTCGTTCTGAATCAGTTTGAAAAATTTTAAAATTAATAAAAAATAGAAAAAATTATCGGATCCTTGTAAAATTAGACTTGCTTGAACCCCATTTTTTTCTTAAAACGTGACATGATGGGAAGTTTTTTACCTCAGATTTGTGTTCAACGTGAAAAATTCTTTCGCAAAAACTCCATCTTATTAGCAAAACCCATGCAGTTTTTTATTGCCTAGAGCACCACGATTAGAAAGATCTCTTTCAATGCTGTGACTTCACGAATTTAGAAAATATAAGCCAACCTCATCCGGGTTCCTTATCATTGATAATGGCCCAAATTTCCTATGATGATCATTTGAAAAAAAATGAGCCCCTAATATTTTTGGTAATTTTTTTGAGGTTGGGTACATAATCAGTAGTGGAAAGTCAATGAGTTAACGAAATTATGTCCTTCACGTTAAAAAAAAAATGCATTAGAATGCACATTGAATAATATTTATTTGAAAAAATTTAATTTGATTCTGTGCCATTTTTTGAGGTTAAGATTAAAAAAAATCGGAAAATTTTTCCGAAAGTTTTAAGACATTTATCTACTTCTGTCCTTAGTCTGATAGGGTCCATCAAATGTATCATCGATTTAATTTATTGTATATAAAAATCAGTTTGATAAAAATTATTTATGAATATTTTCTTCGAATGAAAACCTCCCCCCCGAAAAAAATTTCTGTCTACGGCCCTGGGTTGGAACACCCTGTCCTAAATGATCATGAATTTCACGCAAAAGTTATCTTTCGACCCCAATTAAAAAAGTGGATGGAAAGAAGTGGAGTGGCTATAATAGATAATGTCACCTTATCTAACATTAAGGTTGTAAATCTGTGGACTACCGCAAACGTAAAAATGGAACAAGCGAACGGAGAAAATAGAATACAGAAACTGCAATGTACACATTTTATACAACCATTTCAAATATATTTATTTGTTTGCCTAAATAATTCTAAGAGGTTTTCAGGCATTATTGCATATTTTACGGCAATAGCGAGTTCAAAAGAGAAAATAATAAATTCATCGATCATTTTGATCGTTGGTTTTGAATTAGAAGGTTTTATTAAAAAATAAATAGTTAAATCTGCGAAATCTGCATCCAATAGTGCTTTTAGAAGTATATAAATGTTGCATTAAAACCCCGAAAAAAAGTTAATGAAATAAAAATTTAATTCAGTTTATTATCTGAAAAATCCCTTAACGAATCTAAACAATTTATAAATAATTTTCGTAATTAATTTAACGCCTAACAATAAGCTGCAAAACCAGCAGAAATAAGCCATGCAGATAACATAAACGCAAAAATCTCGTAAAGAATTTGTGTAATTTAAAATGTTTCATCAAACACCCGCAAACATTTCAATTTACAATTTACGCAGACATAGGCATTGAACATCGAAAGGATAATGACGTTGCTGTACTACTTTCGAAAGCAAGCAAATTTTCTAAAATTCTAAAATTCCAAATCGATTTAATACATGATGATGAAAAGCGACGCCTAAAAATATGCAGCAGCAAAATTGTGCTTTAAATACATTTAACAACGGCTCATGAAAAATATCCAATTAATTATTTTGTTACAACATCACACAATGAAGTTAAATGGATGAGCGCCCACAAATTAGCTACTCTAAGCTATTACTATGTGGAGGAGGATAATACAGCACAACAATAACAAATGTAAATAGAAGATTTGTGGCATAGGTGGAGAGAGAGAGAGGGGAAATTGATGTAAGAGAGTAAGGATGCCTGATAAAAAGTGATGAATGTGATTTAAATCGCACAAGTCCAGACACAATAAAAACAAACAAACAAAATGAAAAACAAAAGCAGCCGGAAATCATCAGTTGAATTACTGAAGAACGGAGGAGTAACGCAAGTGGAAGAAGATAATAGAAAGTAACGCATATCAAAAGCTTAAGCTCCTAAAAATAGACAACCGAATGTATGGCAGAGACAACGGCAACGAGTTAATGAAACGCAACGAAGCATGTAGAGTGCAAAAAATATAAAAAATGTACATACACTGATGTCTTCCTCCGCGTATATGCTGTTGTTGCTAAGAATTGTCAAAACAATAAATGACCATAATCAAACACTTTACGCCTGAGAGAACGCAATAGAACAACGTGGCACGTAGTTACTCGGAGTACTTTAGCTGGTAGACAGGCTTAATACAAAAAATTGAGTTGTTATATGAAGTATGCATTCGTTCTGATAAGCTGGCACTGGCAAGCGTAAAAAGTCGGGATTAAGGGTAAAACTAGACATACCATACATGCATCCTAAATGTATGTATATCACATGGGTAAATGCGCCTAAATGTGTCTCTTTGGAGTTTGTGTTCAAGATACACATGAATTTATATATGTAAGCACGTGTGTACAAGTTTTGCCTGTGGTCTGCTGTCAATATTTCGTCAACTTTGTCGACATCATCAACCATTCAATACGCAAACCTCATATCTCGTTGTGGTATTTATGTGTGCAGCAAATGCTAGACAGACTTTGATTTCCGGCAAACAATTTTAACTAAATGATAAAGTGATGTGAGAATTGTGATTGTAAGTTTTGATTGAGAAATTTTTGTGTTTCCCAAATCACTAATAAATAGTCTGGGATTTCAGAATCTTTGCAAAGACAGCAGTTTAAAAGTATGTTTGCTTTTAGGTAATAAATAATTTCAAATTATTTTCAAATTCATTTTCTAGACAGTCAGAGAATATGTGACCTAGAAAATTTTAGGCTTTATAGTCTTGGATTTTAGAAATGTTTTCAAAGATAGATACTGTGTTTTTTTACTTTCTAGTTATGTAGTCGGAATTGATGTGATTTAGAAACTTTGATTATCACCAGTTTTGGGCTTAAAAATATTTTACAAAACTTAAATTTTGGGCTTGCTTGAAAGTTTTGAATTGATTAATTTTGAAACCATAATGTTTATTGCCTACTTTTAGGTGATGACGAAAATTATCTTGAACTCATTTCCTAAACAGCCAACTGTGAATTTGTTGCTTGACACTCTGCACTTAAAAATCCTTCCAAATATAGAAATTTTAGTCCTTACTTTTAGATGGTGACAGTCAGATTTTGTATGATTTTGAAAATTTGTTTCGAGTCAAGGTTTGTGTGATTTGGAAAATGCTTTTACTGACAGTCATTGATTTGGAAACTTTTCACAGGAAAAACAGTTTACTATGTATTACTTTTAGGTATTTTTTTAGTTTCAAACTATTCTCCTTCTTCTTTGGTTGTTTTGGACTTCAAAAACTTTTTAAAGACAGTTATTTTACTGCCTACTTACAGGCGGTGGTTACCAATTATTTTTTAAACCACTTTCCATGCCGTTAGATTTGGTATGATTTACAAACTATAGTCTATAGTCTGCCTACTTTCAGCAACTTTCTAAATTTTAAATTATTATCAAACTCATTCTTTAGACACTCGGATTTTGATTAATTTCCAAAATATGTTTATTGTAGAACTGTAAAAGAATGCAATCATTTGCGACTAAAAATCATTTGATATTTTCACCAAAACGATTGTATTCATTGATTAAGAATGTAAAAAGATTATTCTTAATCATATTGCCATCAGCGAATAATTATTCATATTTTAAATCATATTTTTGAAATCATTTGAATGCAATCTTTTGATTGCAAAACTAAACTAAATTTAGTCGAATTCATTTGAAATCATTTGAAGTCACTCGAAATCATTTCAACGAGATCTTAGCGTGAATAATAAAGAGTAACATGAATAATAAAGAGTAACATGGGTTGGCTATATTAGGTGAACCCATTCATTTAAATTCTTGGCTTGTTGATACAAACCTTTGACTTCAAGTAGCCCCAGAGGAAAAAGTCCAGCTGTCTAAAATCTGACGAACACGGATGATAGTGCCGTCTTGTTGAAACCAGAAGTGTTCCATACCATTTTCATGAACAAGCGGCTTAACACATCAAAATAACTGCTTAATGTAAAATTGAACATTTCAACGCGTTTGACTATAGAAAAAATCTCCTAAGATTAAGGATTCAAAAAGGTGTTGCCGTTAGGCGATCTGATGTTTCTTGTCCTAGTTATAGTGTTGTCTGACAAGTCCACCTAACATGGACAACCCTGTTTTATCAGACAAAAGTCAGAAGCAAAAATGCCAACAACAACCAAAATCAATAAAACACTAATTCGTTATATTATCGCACGAGGTTCAGTATTACAGGAGTTCCTCCACATAATTACTTTCGTATTACGTCTGTTACTTTGAGGCTTCGGTCATTGTTAATTACTTCCCGGTAAACTAGGTATACATATTTATTTTTATATATGCCGAGAAGTACATAGCATAAATATAATGTTACCAGTTGTTGTTTCTTTTCCTGTCATTAAATGCAATGAGACCATACATTTTTTCTTTGGGCGGATGACCATAGTAAGCAACGGAAAACTGTTAAATTGCTTTGCTTATTATCATGTCTTGTCTTTATACCAAATGATTGTCTAAGTGAGTAAGATGATTTTTTCATTTAAAGCGTATTCACACATGATTTAACCAAATGATTAATTAGTCAATGACAACGAAATGATTAATGATTTAAATTTTACAATCTTTAGTCAAATTTGCTATTCAATGAATTGAATTGCAATTGATTGCAGTCTTTTACAGCTTTGATTTATTGATAGTGTTAGGCTTAAAAATTTTCCAAAGATTGTATATCACCACATACTTTAAAAATCAGAAATTTGTCAAAGACAACAATTTTACTACCTATTGCAATTAAGAAGATTTCTTTTAATCATTTATAAATTTAGTTCCTAGTTCTAGATTATTACCCAATTAAAGATAAAATTTTAAAACAAATTTAAATTTCATTTAATATCCCAAAAAAAGTATTACATTTTTGAACTTTCTCATTTCACTTCATTAGTACTTTCACCTCAAACTATGCTGTTCGCTCTCTCTCTCTCTCGCACTTTTAATATTTCTGATAAATTAAACTTCATTTTCGCAACGTTTTTTTTTAATCACAGCAACAGACTGACAGATAAACAAACAAACATACAAGTACCAAATACTGTTTTTGCACAGTATGTATGTGTATAGCCTCAAACTGTTGCATACTTTCAACATGATTTCACAATAACAACGCAGAAATACAGTGAAATGCTTTGCATACCTTTAGGTGCGTAGAGGTAGATTGGTTTACGGATACTTTTTTTTTGTTTTTTTTTTTTTTTGGTAAACGAATGAATAATTGATTTCATTTCAATGACATTGTGGCAGTTTGTGTCTCGCACTCATTCGTCATGCGTTCCTTCGTTCGCTTTACTCAATACATTATGTGGCAAGCGTCACATGTACGTTCAACGCTGTTTCATCCACAATTATGCTTTTGCGCCGCTCTTGCCCGTATGTCTCCATTTCAATGTCTGCGTGGTACTGGTGGTTTTTTTTGTCACTACGTAAATGCATTTCATTTTGCATATTTTCCCCAGTAAGTATGCAATGTGCAACATGTTTTGATAGCTGTTTGTTTGTCTGCCTGTTTGTTATATTGCATAATTTACTCATTGTTTTTCTTGGTGTTCTTATCGGTTTTGTCTCATTGTATGCGTACAATATGCACAAGTCCATGTATGTGTTTGTATGTGTCTGTGTGAAGCTTTTGTATTATTTCTCTTACTGCATCCTGTCGTTCGTCGTTCTGTCTTCTACATTCCTTTCCCTTCGAGCTATTTAAATGTAGAGAATGAGTGCGCCTTTTAATCCCTAGCAACGCTTTTTCAATTGATAAATTTTGTTGTTATGGCTTATCTCAAAGTAACCATACGCTTTTGTTGTTGTTGCTGATGCAGTTATTTTTGATCAATTGTTATTATGATAAAATTGTATTTGTTGTTTTTGCTTTTGTTTGTTTTTTTTTATTATTTGTGGTTTTTATTTATGAATAATATACATAATTTTCAAATACTTTAATCGTTTTGTAATTATTCTAATGAATGAATACTTCGATTACTTTAGAAGTATGCGCAAGAACAATAAAACTGTTGCATACACTTAGGCAAATGGGAAAATGTAAATGTGCATATTATTCATATATATTTTCCTTGTGTTATTTATATATTTATTTTCCAAATAATATCTAAATATACATATATTTATTAGGGTGGAGCGAAGAACTCCTTTTTCTCAGGACTACCCGGAAAAGTACGCAATTTTTTTTTATTGGATTTGGTCAACTGTTAAGTAGCGTGTTATCTAAGTAGTTAAAAGTAACCGGATGGAGATTTTTTTATATTGATCAAATCGGTCAAAATCTGATACAGATGTTGCTAATGTTTTACAAGGGTAAACCCTTGTTTTTTCGATGTTTTTTAAAGTAAAAAGTTTGTTGTGACCGATTTGGAAAAATTTGGTACAGAGAGGTTTCTTTGGATGGTTGGTTAGAGTGAGTGCCCTTTTTGATTTTTAGAAAAGACTGAAGCCACATTGTGATACCACAATGTGGTATCACAGCCGTATTGAGCTTTGGATGCTGTAGTGTCTCCATTTGTGCTATCACTACCACCCTATATGCATAATATAAACATGAGTGACGTAAAATATATTTAAGATGCAGTGCAACAAATTGAAGAATCATATTGCATATAAAATGTTTTAAGCACATTGCCCTCAAGCATATTGAAGGTCACTTTATACCAATAATATAAATTATATGATTACTGATGAATAGGCATATTTAAACTAAGCAAAATAATAATATCAGTTTTAACCAATAAGAAATTAGCCAATAGTAATTAAGACAAGTACTGTATGCAATTTTAAAAATGGGTATATAAGCCCAAGACATTTTAATAAAGACAAGATTTTGACTCTAATTGTTCAACGGCTTATTTACTTTAGAATACCTTGCTAATCTGCTAGCCAAAAGCTCGTCAAGGTAAGACTATTGTGGAAACGTATGTCTTAGGATTTATCAACCAATACATAATTTCTTATATAAAAACAACGTATCAATCCTTTACAATGCTAATAATATTTTTTTAAAGTTAAAACCAAGTTTTTCAAAGTTAAAAATTGGTTTTTATATATAAAACAAAAATGCTCGCCCATCCTATTAATTTCAACTCGATATTGCCAATCGTAAAAGTTGATCAAACCAAAAGACGGCCGTCTGATTTGCCCGTCTCTGTATACGCTGTTGTTGTGATGACTACACATATACGTTCTTTAAGCCTGCCTGTTATACATTATTTAATGAAGCACTTACATAGAGCAGTAGTCAAGACTTTGAAAAATTAACAACTAGATTTAGTTTTAGTAGTCTACAAAAAACATAGCAAAAAAATTTACGTTCTTACTACTGACATCAGATACCTAGTTTTCCGCTTGCTCCTGAGAAACCAAAATGTTCTCTCCACCCTAATATTTATATTTGCTGTGCTAATATGGACGGAGCAAATTACTGATATTAAATATTTTCTAATGTATATTTATGTAGGCAAATGTACATGTAACTAATACTTTCATATAAAATTGGCTGACTTAAGTTACAGGAAGCCAATTATTACAATTGGGTACCTGGCAATAAAGGCACTTCTGCAAAACTAGCATTTTGCAATATTTGCGTTTAAAGTTTTAGATATTTAATAAATATTTTGTTATAATATCGTGAAATTTTTTCACCTATTATTAATTCAGTGAACTTTAACTACCTAATTTACATATTGGAACAATTTTTTGATCTACATAAACTGCTAAAAAATTGTAACTAAGTCGGGCATAAAACAAAAAAAAGGAAGGTAGTTGTTGTGGAAAATTTCTTGTTGAGGATTCAAATTTATTGTTAAAGTATTTATAAATTTTTTTTATCAACTAAAACTCACTACAAATTCAAATTTCTCCATCAAACCCAATTTCACCAAATCACCGAACCTACATTTATTAACCACTGAAACCAATTTGGGATTGAAATGCAAATTGGTTGGATACCAATTTACATTTCCAAAGTTAAAAATCCAAAAAACATATTTTTGGATAAATTTTAATTAATTGAATATGAAAATCAAAAACTTCAGTAGTTAGTTAAATGTTTATTTATTTTCATACAACGTTATAAAAAATTCAATAATTATTGCAATTTTGTTCGTAGTATGAAAAGCTTAAACATACGACAATGACATTTTTATGTCGTCTTTTTTTTTTAGTTAGCTTTATTTATTTTCATATAACTTAATAAAAAATTCAAAAACTTCAGTATTGAAACTTTAAAAAAATCGTTAATACATATTCAAGATTCACATTTTCATTATTATTTTCATACCAACTTATTTTAGACGGTTCTAAATACTTACTGCGCATGATTTGCGCAGAGTTGGCCGATTTTGAAATTAAAATCGAATTTTTTGGAATTCCGATTTCTGCAGTAGTTGAGTTTGCAATATTTTCTTATGCAGGCTACACACGATACAACCTGTTGTATATCGCGTTGGACGACAAGTTGAACTGCTTTTTCATACACACTCTCCAACCCGTCGTACAATGCGTTGTACAATTTCATTGTTCTTCTATTCTTCGCGTTACAAATATCTTATTACAAAATGAGTGAATCGAGCGATACCGCTGTTTTAATAATAACTGATGAAATATTATGGGAAGAGGAGGACAGGGAAAAGCAAAAAAAGAAAAAAAAGATTGTGGAGTGGTATTTGAAAAAATAAAAGAAACCGAGCTAAACGATTATAAAAATTACATGAGAATGGATGATGACACATTTTCCAATATTTTGGCAATGACTAGACCCAAGATAGAAATAAAGATAGAATGATGAGAGACGCCATATCTGCTGAAGATCACCTTGCAATTACTTTGCGGTATCTAGCTATCGGAAGACCATTTGCTGACCTTGAATATTCTTCGGCAGTCTCGCCACAATCCATTGGAAACATTATAATAGAAACATGTGAAGCAATTAATATTGCTTTAAAAGATTATATAGTTTCAAAAATATAAAACACATATCAATAGCTAAGCTTGCAGATGTATCAAGTGTTAACTTTTGGATAAAAATTAGTTGACTGCATTTTCCTGCATATTACCTGCCTAGTGTTTAATTTATAACAACTGATTAACCAATAGAACCGGTGTTAAGTACTAAAAATATAAAATTCGGAACACAAAATTATCTTTGCTTTGAATAACCATGTTTAGCCCTTAAGACACCTTTGAGCTTAACCATCGATAAAGATATATCTAAACATTGCTTCTAACTTGTTTTCAGTTGCCAATAAATGCTGAAAAGTGGCTAGAAGAATTGTACAAATAAGTGGATTTCCTCATTGCATTGGAGCTTTAGATGGGAAGCACGTCCTGGTCTTTTAATTTGGATCATTTTAGATCGTACTTTTTCAATTATAAGAAAACCTTTAGCATAGTTCTAATGGCAATAGTCAATAGCGACAGCGAGTTTCTCATGGTAGATGTTGATGCAAATGGGAGGGTTTCTGACGGTGGCGTTTTTTCAAACACAAAGTGGAGGAAAACAAACTGAATTTGCCAGAACCATCATAAATTATTGCTGACAATTGTTGATTGTTGCTGATGACACATTTGCTCTTCGGTGCAACATTATGAAACCGTTTGCACATGATAAACTATCTCTAGAGGAGCGTCTATTTAATAAAAAATTAAGTTCAGCAAGAGTGAAAGTTGAAAATGCCTTCGGAATATTATTCTCGGTTCCAGGTTATTTTATCAGAAATACGTGTATCACCAGAAAAAGCAGCAATTATCGTTCTGACTTGTTGTTTTTTACATAATTATTTGAAAAAGAATACCTCATTACAACAAATTGAAGAAGACCATAATGGATCGATATTGATGCCTATAGAACCATCAACCTATAAAAATCCATCATTAGAGGTAAAAAATGTCAGGAAAAAAATATGCGATGCTATCAATAAATTGGAATTAATTTAATTTTAATAGATCTGTATTACATATGTGTTTTTATATTCAATTATTACTTTTTGCAATGAAATTATGTGTATTGGGTGTCATTTAACAATTCTTCTAGGTTTGAGTATTGTACGGTCCCACTGTTATCAATATCATTGGTACTGTACACTGTCGGAGTTATTGCAGTTAGGTGTCGTGCAAAATTGTGCAAAATTTTGCTCAGGCTGTATACTGAATACATATGGATTGTATAGGTTTGGGCGCTGTGAAGTTATGCTGCTTCTGGAACTTTCATCAGACTGTATGTACTTAGTACAAATGTGGCTCTTGTGGCGTCGATGTTTGTGGTAGTTCATAAGGAGTGGAACTCCGCGAAATTCCGTTAGGCAAAGCATTGAGTGTCAACTTATTCAGTTGTGCGATTATTAATATTTCATCAATTTGCTTTTTTGGCGTATAATTTTTGCTCATCGTTTATTTTTCTGTATGAGCAATCCCAACCTTCCGCATATATCGACGCTTCATCCTTTTCCTTTTTTTCCCAATGTTTTCTAGGTGCGCAATAGTTTTGCGCAGTAATGAATTTCTTTCTGGTGTGCTTTGATCTAGTCTTGATCTTTTCGCTTTTGGTGCCTAAAAAATACCCGACTGCATTGTTTCTTCTTTTTACTTTTATTCTATTTTACATACCGCATTACTGGATTCTTTGTCCTCATCAGACGAAGATAACGTTGTAATACCATTCGACGGCACTTCAATGTCATGGAGAAATTCCAGTGCGTCGAATTACCATAAGTTGGGCTCATAAATTTCATCCGCTCCAGCACTACTTTTTCTTTCGCTTTTATCATTTTTTTTTAGCTCTCTTCTATACGCTGTTCTTTTTTATACACTTTCAACTTTCGTTTTTTCGTAAATTTGTTTGTATTCGGTTAATAAAACTTCGTAAGCTTTTGCTCTGATTATTTTATTTTTATATTTTTCCGACTTAATATTCCACAATTCTGGCAAATTTTTATATGCGTCAATAAAATTACGCCATGTTTCAGTATTTTCAATTACCGACATTTTGACTCTCATCTATATCAAGATTAAATAGAGATTGACTACATAATGAAACGAAAACGATTGAACTTCGCTACAAACGATACAACTCGTTGTACAATCGTTAACTCCGCCCACCCAAAATTAAAATACTGTGATTTTCATCCAACCGTTGGACCAACTTGAAGATCGATCGTACAACCATACTACACACTATACAACGAGATATACAACATGGCCATGTTGTACAACTCATTGTATCTCTTTTGATATTTGTTTTTTCATAAAGAGATTTCTTGAACAAAAAAAAATAGCCCCAGTTACTGGGGCTTTACCGACAAGTATTGTTTATTGCTGGGATAATAGTGTTTCAATTTGAATTTTTTTTAATTCGAACGAGTGCTTATTTTGGACTTGGAAGACTTGGAAAATAATTAATTTTTTTATGATTGATTTTATATAAAAAATATAGTTGCTATTTCTTAAATCCTACCCTCTTCGCTACGCCCATGCTGTCTGGAGTATGGGCGCTAGAGGATTAAGTGGAGAACCATTATTATCAACAATTGCGGATTCAAAGAAGAGAGGTTTTGAATTAAAAGATCTTTTTCTGAAAGAAAAACTAAAATACTATCGCCTCCCCCCGCAAGTTCAAAATTTACTAGTTCTTGCCAAAATATGCTACTTTGGGGCTCATCTCTTGGTAGCGAATGAAAATAATGCTTTACAAACGTAGTTATCATGTGTATGGAATTTTGTGAGAGATATATATAGGCTGACTTCCAAAACGTACAAATAAAAAGTTCATTTACAATTGAACTGCGGTATTTATACCGCATACGTATCCAACACTGATCAACATTGCAGAGATATGCTTTGTTTATTTTGGTATTACTGTTTATGCCCAGCTGTCAGCACGAGTTTTTCACACTCGTGTCCATAAAATTTAAAATTTTTTCATATTTGATTGTTTTTAAAATGAAAACATGAGCTTCCCTGAATTCTAAATCAAAGGAAAAAATTAAGCATGTGATGTGCGGTTGCTTTTTTACTGCGTTTAGGTTACTTGTAGTTTGGCTATATGGAATTGTAGGCTTTGTATGTTTGCTTTGTATGTTTGGCGTATTGCTTGGTTTTCACCATGGCAGAAGAATTAAGAAGATAGATACATTTTGACAAGTAAAAGGAACTTTGACAATTGGGAAAACATTTGCTTTGATACTTTTTGCAACAGTGTTGCATTTTCATAGTTTAATTTTTAAGTGAGAATTTACAAGAAAATAATTTGCATACTATTGCATGTAGAATTAGTTGCTGCTTTTTAAATTATTTTTTTAAATCTTAACATGTTCAAAATATTTGCTAATAAAGAAAACAAATCGAAATAACATTTTTTATACTTTTTTATTATAAATAACATTTATAATTTAGTACTAAGTAATAAAAGTAGTATTAATACCCTACTACTAACGCTCTCTTTTGTACCCATTTAAAAAAATGCATCTCTAAAATGTTCCTCTTACTTGTAAAAAATTCAAAATGGCTACTTTTTTAAAAAATGCATCTACCTCTAAATACTTCTACCATGGTTTTCACTATGCCATATTCCCTGTCAAAGAGAGAAAGAGAGAATTTGCTATGCCAGCATGCTGGCACTGGGATACCGACAGGGATAGTTCTTTTTGATATACGCGATGGTAGCCGAAAATCGTCAGGGAGGAGTGAATTTGCGAATGTATCTGGTATTAAATCAGATGTCGTTACCTGAATTACAAACGAAAGTTTTTATGCATCAACAGCAACTGCCCTTTCTCTTACTTCTTTTTGCTCTGGTACACAACGCAAAGGTCTTTCATGTTATCGGCTTGTTAAGCTATGACGGCGAGCTCGCTATACTTTGCGCTCTTGTCTGTTCTACAAGTAGTCTCCTCAGTTTTGTTCAACACTTTATACACTTTATATCCTTCAGTGATTCGATCTCATATAACGCCTGGATAAAAGTTGAAATAGATTATTGGCTGATCTTAAATAAAGTTGGAAATCACATTATTTTATCATATTTCACAGCTTTAGATTAATTTAAAATAATTTTTTTTTATTCAACGTGCTCTTACATTGCTGTTGTTGTTTTAAAGCTCCTTCCGTTTTACCAGAATTTAGAAAAAACTATTTACCCATTATTCAGTAGTCGCAGCAAGCAACATCAGAGGCAAATAAAATGTCTTATTTTTTTTTTTAAACAATGCATTTATGTATAAGCGAATATATAATTTTATTTAACTCTATCATGAATTTGATCTACACATTTGTATGTAGTATGCATTTAAAATATTGAATTAAACAAACAAACAAACAAATGAAAGATGTAATTTCATATCTATGTACATGCATCCATTCATGGCTTTGTTTTGGTAGTAGTCACCTCCTAAGGTTTGTTTGACAAGCATATCATTTGACGGGTAAATGCATTCAACCACATTCGTTCATTCACTCGCTCATTCCATTCATGCTGTGAGGTATATGCATGCATACATATGCGCTTTCCCATAATTTTTAGCGCGTCCAGCTTTGAACGATTCCAACAATTGCAATTTATTTATGCCATACGAGAATGATGCATACATTGCTGATACCTTCAGGATTCAGTACTCTGGTAGGACACTTCTATGTTCTACTTCTTCTTCAACCACTGGCTATGTGGCTAACGGATTGGCGTACTAGCTTTCTGCCTGGCATGGTTGATGCTTAAAAAACGTGACACACCATGCCTTGATGCAACACAGCTTTGGCTTCTCTACACAGCTTTGATGTATAGCACACTGGCGTTCTTATATACTATATATACCTACGTATACGAGAAAGGACAATTTATCTTTACCCTATGTTTGTGCTACTGGGATACTTTGTTTAGTGTATGTTTGTGCTTGTGTTGTGCTTTGTTTACATTTTTCTACCAAGAATTGGGTTAGTTTCAAGAGAGTATGGTAATAAATGTTAATACCTTTTCCTATACTTCTTTCCCTTTTTCAAGTTACAAGTGCACTACTTCGCTGTGTCTGTCTGTGCTCACTCTTTATGCTTTACGTTCTTCCACTCTGTCCGTCTATCTATCGTCTGAGTCTTTGCTGTGTGTGCTGCTGTTTTATCAGTTGAAGCTCGTTTGTATGTTTGTGTTTGCCTGGGACTGGTTTATCCCTGCAGTAAAATGAAGAACTAGTAGCACAAAGTATCTAGTTATATGCATAGTGAAAAAGAGACTAGTTCAATGACTAGGGCTAAAGTAATGCAGCTAGACACCAGTTTAAAGAAATATGCGCTCATTCTGCTTATCCTAAATATAAATTTGGCTGTTAAAATATAGCACACAGAAAAAACAAGAAATAAAAACGAAATTTTACAAAAACAAATGGCATTGGTAACGGAAATTTACAGTTGTGACGCGTTGTTGCTTGTTTTGTCGCGTGTTTGAAAAATAAAGCGAAAGTGAATGAAAAGTAAGTTGTGAATTTAATTAAAATATTTTTAAAATAACATTATCATTAAAAAATTTAAAAAAAAAAATAATTTTTTTTTAACCATATTTTTGTATGTGGAAGCAATGAAATCTGGGAAAGCTGAAGAGATTGAACGCAAAAACGGGCAAGGACTTGTATTCTTCATGTAAGTAGTATGTTTAAAATATAAAAATACATATCGCCATTTATTTTCTTTTCTATCTGCATATCAATTTCAGATAAAAACCCAGCAAAACTGATGAAGATATCAAAACATTTATTGATAGAAAATAACATACATATATTTGTATACATGTTTTTTATATAAAATAATAAATAAAATAAAAAATGGAAAAACAATCTGAAAATTCAATTTAGTCGTAGAAATATCTACCTGAAATATTACTAGTGCAGTAACAAGTTGCAAAAAGTACTAGTTCTCTGACTAGTTCAAAGGTAGTGCATAAGGAGACAATTGTCTTCTCGTAGGACATTAACATTGTAAAAGAGTCAGTTGACAGCATGTAAATGGGGGTTGCGGTGGAACCAGTACTGGTTACTTTGCAACTAGTTGCTTTACTATTTATAGAACTAGTCGGCTTCACTGAAGGGATGTTGTGATAAAATGTTGTGATTGCAGTCATTTACACACATACAAGCAAACGCAGTGCGCGAGCAAGTGGCGAGCGTGTAGTAAAGTAATAATTGTCAGAGACCAATTAACGTCAACGTTGTCGCTGATGAAGCTTAATTTTTCTAGCTGATCCCTCTCGGCCATATGAGGTAATGTTTGGTGTGTGGATATTACTATAAATAACCACACACCGAAAAGTCAAAAGGGTACAAAGATTATTTTTGGCTCGCTACAAAGAGAGATAATCAAGGATTAATGGGAAGATAATGGGCTCAATACTTTGGTTCTCCAGCCTTCTGTATTGAACCATTTTTCTCTATTGTAATATTAGCCAAAATTAAATCAAGGCAACCATGCATAAAAGCCATCGATTTCTAGATTTTTATATATGTACATCAGTATTAATATAGAAGTAGGGAGGACCTACGAATTCTCATTATCCGACACTGAAATCTGCCGATTCATTAATATAGATATTGAAACTCCAGCACACATTCTTTGTGAATGTTGTGTAATCGTCTGAAAAAGACTCTATCATTTTGGTGAAGTCACCGTGTCTCCATGTAAAATATGGACCAGCAAGCCCAACAATGTGTTCAAATTTATTAAAAGCATAAATCTTTGGGGTTACATACAAGGCTATGCACAATATCCCACACTTGTGGCCGCAGTGCTCTTGATTGCTGGAAAGTGGACCCTGGCTAAAACGTTGTTTACCAACATACTTTTTTTTTTGAAAATGTATTCTAATGTATGTATAATTAATTAATGTATTAATGTATTTAATTAATGTAATTTAATTAATGTATTTCTGTTTCAAATGTTATTTCTGTTTGATATAAAAATCATTTGAAGTAACAAATCGCACCCTAACAACAAAAGTGCCACAACTCAAAATTTTCATATATTGGCATTTTGCTATAAAACAGTTCGCCGCGCACATCTCTAAAAACTGTAAAACCCTGTTATTCTTCATTCTTCTCTTTCGCTTTCAAATCACAGTTGTGCCTCTTTTTATGTTATTAGAATAGCGTCTTTAGTTGTGTCTCTTTTCAATATATATAACAAATTAGTTTAGTGAAGAATTATTTTGAATTGTGACTCTGTAACTGATTGATGTGAATTCATTAAACTATATTATCTTGTTTTGTTACTCTTCTGATGAAATACAAATTTTAGGAAAAGAGTCATAATTTAAAATTTAGCTTTTTTACCTACAATAAAAAAAAAATATAATAAACGACAGCTTAACTTATTTCCGACTAGGGTTTCTTCACAATACAATACCAGTTTTTAATAATATTTGATATTTCAGTTGTGACCACCTGCGACCCCGTTAATAACACTGTGCCACATAATTCAGTTTTTTTCCATTGGACTGGCGATTTGACATGTAGTTTTGAGTAATTTGGGGTCGCTGAGCTCGAATCTGAAAACCATTTTGCTCCATCACGTCATGTTTTCGTGATAACGGTACATGAATCATGAAAGTGGCTTTATTTTTGGTGTCTATAGAAAAGTTGTTTGGTAAAAAAAGAAGTACATTTATTGTTAACACAAGAATCCTCCATACCCCAAATTTAGGGAGTTTTTAAAGTACAGCTTTGAACAATTTGCCCACAGACTAAAGGAATGATAACAGTATTATAGTGTGTTTCGGAAAAAGTTTGCTTTTCAAAAAGTATGGGGGGTCCTAGAGCATCAAAATACTCTCCACTCCCTTATTCTGCAAAATGGTCTCGAGATTCAAAACTATATGTCAAATCGCCAGTCCGATTTTGGCTGTTGCACAGTGTAATTAAACATTTTG
Organism: Toxonevra muliebris; assembly: GCA_963691655.1. Classification (NCBI taxonomy): domain Eukaryota; kingdom Metazoa; phylum Arthropoda; class Insecta; order Diptera; family Pallopteridae; genus Toxonevra; species Toxonevra muliebris. Next base: position 29,315,709 of record OY829329.1, read on the forward strand.
TCTCACCATCTCAAAGAAAAACTATCTATTTTTATAAGATTGAAATAATTTTTGTCTCAAATTTTATTGCATACTCTACGACTTGTGGGACCATTCAATGCAACAATCCCAACAAAGCGTACCGTTTCCGTTCAAGTAACGATACAAAAGTACCGGATTTGTATCCAGAAATGAATTCGTTTTTAAATTCGGAAAAGGTATAGTAAAAGGAACACATTTTTCTCTGGATTTCGTCATTTTGTTTGTTGGGATATCTTCTTTCAAAACAAATAAAATTAACATTAAGCCAAAAAGTATGCCGCGCTTTTTTGGCAAACTGAAAATGAAAAATGTTGAAATGTTTAATAAATTTGAATTAAAAAAATGAAATTAAATAGTTGCTTTTATTCGACAAAGCCTACTTTAACATGTGATCATTACCTAGTTGCGAACCATATTGTGTTTTTATTGCAGATTTTCTAAATTTTTTGCCAAACCAAGTAGGTGATATAATCAACTAGCCACGTCCATATTTGTTATATTAGTTAGTACTATTATTAAGAATTCCTGACTAAACATTCATTCCTTGATTTAGTTTGTATGGAACGTAGACGTTGAAATTCACTGACAACGTCCATTTTTCATTTTTTTCAGAAGGGATCACATTTGCTCTAAAATGGCAATCCAATGAACGAATAAGTCGGTAATTAACAATGAACTGCTAAGAGCTGATCCAGCACCATGAAGTATTACCTAGGGATAGTAGAGAGTGGAAGAAGAGAAAGCAGATGTGGTTAGTCGGTAGGTGTCTGACATAACCGTGTAACTGGAGTTATGCGGTATCAATACAAGATTTCCATCTGCTAATGGACTAAAAAAGTAGGACCTACTGCTCCACCTTAATCATACTGTTTCATAAGCCTTCCCTTTTTCCATTTTAAAAATTGGTTAATTGATCTGCTAGGCAGACAAATTTAAGCATAAACCAGTAAAAAAATCTACAATTTGGCACTCGTTCATTGGGCAACGAAATCTTTAATTAAATCTAAGCTAAATATGAAAAATTGGATAAAATAACTTTTGCATTCAATATCCGAGTTGACACAGCGTTCTACACAGGGCATTGTCATTAAACACTTACCTTCTTGAGTATAATATATAATTAATACAAAGGAAAAAACAGTAGAGCATATCCCTGTGAAGGTCTAATAATGAGCCGACTTCAATACTTGTGAAATTCTATAATCACATGACATAGCCAATAGTTCTCCTAAATAGGTACAAAATTTTCTCAAAAATAAATGTATGACTTCAGGGAACTACAATATAAGTTCTGTCCACGGAGGATACCCCAATAGGCCCTAGTTGGCCTCAATCTGAGGGTATCATGCCCACTTCTTTAAAATATCTAATATAGGCCACTGTTACTAAACACAACAACACAGATATTTTTATGGCACTCGAACACTTCTGGTTGTTACCGAAATTTTTATTCTGTCGTTCAATATGGGATGCCTTAAATGATGAAGATGACTACAAATTCAATATTCTGCAGAAGTTTTCTGATCTACCTAAATGGTTTTTGAGGTATGATAATCTCGAACAGCAATGCTTGTTTTTACCATTACACTGAGGGAAAAAAGTCGCTATATCAAACGGAAAGGATATTAAACCAATCGAATTTGCTGTTAAATCCCATCCAAAAGTGAACTCTGTTATATTAACAGACAATGTTGCAACAGCACAGCGCGCTTAGAAAAACAAAACTAGAAAATAGTAAATGCCAAAACTCTTCACGTTATAGCTTAGTTGTCTAGTGCGCAAGCAAACACGCAGCCACTTGTGGCTAAGGTTCAAATCCCACAAATTTCTTTTTGCATTTTTTTTTTTAAATTAATTTCAAAATAAAGAAAAAATTTGTATGTTTAAAATTTTTTTCTCTTTTTGTTTTTTGTTCAATTTGTTTTTTTATTTACTATTATCGTTTTACATTATTTTCTCTTGAATTTCTTTTTTTCAGGCTCGAACCTGTGGCCGAAAAACATTCGCATGATGACTGTCGAACAACACGCTTACCAACTGTGTCACATAACCAAATTTATTGCCAACAAATTTTATTTGTTTTACTCTTTCAATGTTTCGAGCACTAATTACTGTTTTTTAAATCTTTGAGGCACATGAATTTAAAGAAAATGAAGACTCCAGTTGCACTTATTTTTTTTTTTGGTTTATAGCATTGACAACTGAATGAGAAACCTTAAATAAAATGTTAAACTATATGACACAAGTATAAGTAATTTTAACTTTTCGAGGTGCATAAAAAAACTAAGCAAAAGTTGGGACAATTTTTACCCTACCTAACCTTAAAGAGTTAACTATGCAAGAGAGAGTAAGATAAACAAATTTGTTTACCATTATTTATAAAAATAGACCGTATAAAATTTTGAAATTGTGTTAGTGAAAGCCAAAAATGTTGTTACTGTATTGGAGTTTCCATTAGCCCTGTCTGGCAGGGCTATGAATTAAATATTCGACAGATAATTTCAATAGAAGAGTGGTTACGAAAATTGTCAATACAATATAAAAAACTGTTGAATCAAACAAATTGCGTTCAATAAAACAGATTTTCTTAACAACAGCGATGAACATTTTTTTTCTCGATGTACTATCGAGATAGTGGTTCCCAAAAAGTAGTAGTCTCACTAATTGTGGTTTTTGTGCTTAAGCCAGTTGTGGCGATAGTTTAAAATTAATTTCATTTAATGTACATTCACAATAATAATTTAACATTGCCTAACTTAATCCGACTTTATTAAAGTATTGGTTTTTATTATTATTCAGTATTCCCTACATTTAAATATAATCTGACAATAACAAAAGATTTCCCTTATAAAAACTCAATTTATAAAGTTGCTCGTGTTGACGTCACACAATAAGGGGAAATATCCCTTTTCAACCCCTCTGGAAATAACCCAATTCAACTCTCATTTCCACTTTCCATTAGTAAGAGAGCATTAGAAAGCGTCAGCAAATTTCCCATTACTCAATTGCAGGGAAATATTTTGCGTGTTGGTTACCAAACCATGTTCATTATCAGTAGTTAACGTTTGCATGCTAGGCAATTTGCTATATTTTTTTGAATTGACTTTATGCGCTTGCAGCGCTGCGCTTAACTTAAGAAGAAAGAACCGCATGGTATATGTTACTAGATAGATGCCGCTTGTGCACGCTACAGCAGTGGCAATGGAAACTAGCAAAGCAACAGCAAAGCAACTTTTGATTGTTTATCCTTCTTTTGTGTGTGTATCTGCTTGCTCGGTGAATGAATGAGTGAATGGACGTACGTGTTTTGTATGCATGCGGCCAACGGAAGCCACAGCACACACACACACACACAAGTATACACAAACTCGGAGGATATTTAATGGACATTGAAACACCAGTTGATTGTTCCTGTTGTTAGTAAATGTTGTTGCTGCTGATTCTGCTGCTAGTGCTGCTGCTTGGTGGAGTATTACATAGAAAATTGTGTGGTTTTTGTGTGTGTGTTTAGTAAAAGGTGAGTCTACATTTAGGTGCAAGGAAAATTGCTGCTTCTGCTTATTGTTGTTGGTGTCGGTTGTTGTTGCTGCTATATTGTGTGGCAATTTTGACAAAGTGCTGCTATAAGCAATCTATGGTAATAGAGTTTGCTGTAATAGAGCTGGTGTGTGAAAGAGGAGCTATTTTCTGTTTCCTTGTGAAAGGAACGTGCTAATTGAATGCTAATATTGAATTTCACGTACCAATTTTGCTGTATACTTTTAGGCGGGTGCTAAAATGATTGGATTAGAACTTTATTTTCAAGTAATATTTATTTTCAATAATTTGCTTATGATTTATTTTTATATAAGTAAACTTTGTAATTATTGTTAGAAGTTGATTACATATTACTAAGTATTATATGAATATTTTTAGATGCAAAATATATTCTTTTTCCCGTTTCATGCCATCATTACTGTGGTATTTCCTTCAATATACGAATCTATTTTCATGCAGATTCCTAGGAATAGTTCGTGTGTTTTTTATTGGCTCCACTGTACCCTAAAATATCATTTGAGGTAAGACAAAAATATTCCGCTATTTTAATGATTAGTAGAACATTTTTTTCAGAAAAGGAGCTGATTTCATTTATTTTGGTTATCCTCCGGTATAACCAAATACCTTTTATTTGTATTATATTCTTTTGCGTTAAGAAATATATTATATTCAAACTTTTCGTATATTTAATTTAAATAAAATACTTTTGCATACTTTTATGTATCATTATTTGTTAAATATACTAAAGTAAGCCTCTGCAGCGGTTTATTATCATGAAAATTATTCAATTAGTAGAAGAAATATGTCCAACGACTTTAGTCTACCTATCTACTCTGAGAAAATGTTTGCTCTATGAAAACACACCCAAATTATAGCATATTTTTCAACATTTCAAGCACTTCACTTACATATTTACAAATGAGGCTTTCATTCCCCATAAACTCAAGCATTTTATGCGGTTTATATACACAATCTTATCTAAATAAAAACTATGCTTAATCTAACATTTATAAGCAGGTTGTTTCTTCTTCGTATACATATAATGTTTAATAAGTAATACGAAAAGGCATTGCATAATATTAGGCTTATGAGATTTGATACTTTCCCTTGTTTTAGTTTGATATTTTGACATTCATTTCCTCTCTAGTTTAACATTAATTTGTAGTTATTAATGAATAATTAATGCTTGCTCGGATAGAAAAAGTAAAAAGTAGTTAGAGTGAGAGCAACCACCCTCCCAAAAAAATGAGCTAAATAAAATTGCTTAAATGGAATACATTAATAATTCAGCAGCTAAAAGTATGCTTTGCTTTGTGTTGTGTATGTTCAAGCTAAGGAAAAAAAAAAAAAAAAAAACAAAAGCGAAACGTTTAGTTTCAATGAATGCATGAAAAGTGAGTTTTATAACTTAATTAATATACCGAAATGAACTTAAAGTTTGAACTTTTGTGACAGGAAAAAAAAGAAATAAGTTTTTTTACAAAGGAAAGCAACATTTTACTGCATATTTTTAGGCTTTTGTTGGTTGTATATACTTTCTTTGTTATTACTTTTATAATGAATTTTTTTTATATATTTTATGCTATAGTTTAAAGCTAAAGTTAGAGGAAAATCAGCATGCTAGTCTGACACACCCACATACTAACGCCTACCTTATAAAACTTCTCATGCAGTCACCATTCACTGTTGCTTGTTATGGCTGCTTTTTAGCCTTAGGGTATAATGTAATTAACATGCAATTTTGATTGCATTTCAAAGTGTCATAAATCAGCAAATGCTTTTGTTTTATTATGCGTTATTTACGCCAAATAAATAATCACGTGATGCGACGTGGAAAGAAGCAGCAGGACGAAGAAGTAAAACAACCCCTTCTAAATAGCATAAGCGTATTGCTATTGACCCTGCACGCAAAGAACGCAAATAATCATAGGAAAACTGAAGAGAGCAAGTGTGGCGTATAAAATGATCTCCCACACACAGCTTTGTTGTAGAGTGCATTAGCTTAAATGTACGGATGCATGGATGGATGGGTGACTTCTTGTTGGGTGAGCACTATTCATTAAAAAGGTCACATTTCAGTTATTTCCTAAATGCATTTATTTATTTATTTGCCTCATGCATAACGAGCTTGCGGGCAAATCACATATTTTAATCGTATGCTATTTTTTTTTACTTGTGATTTAATGCAAAAATAGCAAGATTGCAACACTTTGATTAAGATTTTTTGTGACAAGATAAGCTTACTTGTTAATGTAATTAACACACGCAGTGAGTAGGTGAGAGATTGGAGAAGAGAAGGAGCGCGTGTGCAGGTCAATCAAGGCTTTTAATCTTAGGGCGTGTCGTATATGTAGGATAAATGACATTTTATGCGGAAGTGTTAAGTGAAAATTGAATCTATTTAAATTCAAAATTTGTTTTCAGCGTTTTTTCACATTTGGGTGTTTAGGTTATGCTGGAAATTAAATCCGAGTTAGATTTAAACCAAAGTAGAGCAATAAGGGGAAGCAGAAGATACAGATCAGAGTTCAGAAATCACCAGTGATCAGAAGCTAAAGATCAATGACCACAGATTAGAAATATAATGTTTTTAGGCCACAAATCAGAGACAATAAGTCACACACCAAAAACTATAGTTTATAGACTAGCGAACTCAGACTAGAGTCCAGGGAAGACCTAAAAGAAAAGCCTTAGAAATTTCAAATAAGTTCAAGGCTAATGGAAGACTGGGATTTGTTGTACTTGGTAGATGCGTATTGAAACCACAGAGAGTTTATATTTTCGTTTCCACTATTTTCAACTTTCGATTTTCAAACCTGAATTTGTAGAAGGTTTTTGACCTTACGATACAAAAAAGCTAAGTTTTTCTATATATTTAAATTTCTTTCTACCTTTTTGCTTCATTAAATATCAACAAAAATTAGCTCACTTTAAATTTTGAAAACATCCGTCTACTTGTCATTTCCGTTTCCGTTCCGCTCCCCAAAAATACACACAAATCTATGTAATGATGACAACCAGACGATTTTCGTTTTAATTTTAAATTTCTTCAACTACAAAGAAAGAAAAAAATGGTAAAAAGGACACTTTTGAGAAAGAAAAAAAGTAGTAGGTAGTAAAAACAACAAGAAGAAAGTACATAGCGTGTTAAATAGTATTAAACCTTGAGCCGCCATTGCTTATTCTTAACTTCTTTTTTCCAACTGTGTTTGGTTTTTTGTTTTATTCCGCTTATATCTTTCGAAAGGACAAAAATCAAGGCGACGAACGAGACGACAAAAAAATCAATGTAAATAAACAGCTTCAAATAAAAAAGTTTAAGTAAGCAAAGCAAGCAAGTGGGTAGAAGCATATAAAGAGAGAGAAGTGCAAGTGAACTAAGGAAAGCAAAGTTTATGTATAGTAGGAGTGCGAGAAAAGTAAACTCAAAACGTCATGCATGACATTTATCTTTAGGCACTTTTTTTTATCAAACAGACAGACAAACACACAGGGAGATAGAAAGACAGACATACGACAACTGTCAGATAATCCGCATGAAAATATAAGCAAAAAAAAAAGAAGAAGAAAAAAGGAGAAAAAAGAAGGAACGCCAGCGTTCAGATCAAAGAAAGCAATGCGTAAATCTTTGTAGCTTTGTATATAAAAAATGGATATGCAAAAAAGTAGCAATGAAAAATAAAAATTGGTGTGGGAATTGAATAAATTAGTATTTACTAGTAGTCATAGTAGGAGTAGTAGTAGAAACTGGAATATTTGTTTGAGTGCCGGAAGATTTTCGTTTGCATTGATTACATTTCAGCCTCATACATTTAACTTAAAGTGTTTCTAGGCGCAGAAGTTCTGTGTAACTTTTAGGCGCATATCAAATTTTATTATGTTACTTATGTTTATAGAATGTGTATTTATTTTTTAGTGGCTTTAAATAAGTATGGAATTTGTTTTCATTTTCTACAAGAGTTAAATATGTTATCAGTACTTTACATATTTGTAGCAGTGAATTTAATTTTATTTATTTTATTCATTGCTATAGCGTGTAATTTGCGTTTGGATGTTTAAAAATTTTATTAAAATCAAATTCCTTTGCTAAAAAGTAAATTTTGGCATACAATTAAAGTGACATTTTAAGTGTTACGGTATTAAGAGAGTCGTTTAAAATTAGGCTTTAAAATTTTCATTAATATAATCTATATGTAATATAAATAAAAATTATTAATTTAACATATCACTCACGAACATATGAAAACATTTGTTGTGCTTCTTTGCTGTTGCTGTGATGTTCGTTCATTTATTCATCATTCATTCATCAAAAGAAACCACATATCAACAAATTAAAGCATCATATGTAAAACAAATTGCTTGGTGGTATTTTAGGCTTGGTGGTATTTTAGGCTTGATGTTGGTGTTGCAAACGACATGACACCTACTCAACATTACATACACATGTACGTACATATGTATATACTTGAGCTTCCTTGTTGTTAACTTCTCTCACTCAAACTGTCATAATTTTTTTTTATTCAAGAGCTTATGTCGAATGTTTGAAGACATGTGAACAGCAACAAGAATAAATGTTTATGACATATTTTGCACCTGCGGTTTTACACAAAATTTGCTTAAAACAATTTTCTTAGATAATCACAAAATATCTTTCTTCATTCTTGACAAAGGAAGAAAGAAAGAGCAAAGTAAAGTAAACGAGAAATCGGTGTATGTAAGCATCTAACTGCAGCCATCTGTACATATGTACACTAGCGGATCTAGAGATTTCCAAAGGGGGACTTTTAATTTCTTTGTCCCTTTATGATTTTCTTTTGATTCATGACCATCTATCAAAATGTATGGAATTTTCATTAATCGCAGGCCCCTTTCCAGGCCCCTCTCCGCTTGTGAGTGTGTGTGTATATATATGTTTCAAAAAGCCGCAAATACCACAAGGCATGCTGCTGCTTTGACTTCTATCACAACAGCAACACAGCATTCTAGCTCATATCAAAACTTTAACCATACAACAACAGCAACAACACACAAAAAAACAGTAACAAAACAAAATCATTTGGCACCTACACTTCCGTTTCCGGCGCTTCTGTTTCGTCTTCGTGGTATATACAAAAAACCATGTAAGTTTCATTGTGGTGTATGCTTGTTAAATAACAATACGAGCATATATGTATGTATGTGTATATTCTTGAAAATTTGCTACAAATAAAAATAATAAAGAAAACATAGTGTTATTTTAGGCGTTCAAGCATAATGCTATGAAATTTCTTTAAAAAACATGCGAGCGAATTTCACAGCATAACAGCATTTAAATTTTACTATTTGTTGTTATTTGCTGCTTGTTGTTGATTATGTTACTTTTGCTGTTGGCTGCTACTGATGACGTGATGTTGTTACTTTTTTCTTTCACCATGAGCGAGTGTGAAATTTTGATAAATTACGCGTGCTGTGCTTAGCATGTGCTGCTGCTGTTGCTACTTTAGCTGTAAGTAGCATTCAAATTGTGTGAAAAATTATCTTTCGTCTTTTACATATAAAGAGAATCATGTGTATTTATGCATACGCTCCTGTATGTATGCGTGTATATGAGTATAAATGCTTAAGTATTTGATTAGCTTAATCATATAACAAAATGTTTTGCATATTTTCGGGATAATTTTCTTAGCATTTGCTTATTAGATCGAAATCATTAACTATAGAATAGTGGTAACTCTAAGTACATAAATATCCAACTGTTAATATATGAATACGAAACTCTAAGTAGACGAATATGCTTAATGAATTACAACGAATAAAACTTACTTATCATCCAGAGTTTGAACTATATCGGCGTTTATTACTACATTACAGTGGCGACGAGATAAAAAAAAAAAAAAAATATTTTTTGGAAAACGTGTGTTAGATGGCTGACAAAGAAAACAGCAAAAACGAAGGAGAAAAATCAAAATCTAAAGTAAAAATAGAAAATTATAGTATTGGTTCTCAAACAAATAGTGAAAAGAAAATGGCTTTATTGGGAAATTTATCAAATTATCATGAAGAAGAAGACTGGGACATTTATAAGGAGCGTTTGGATCATTTTTTCATATCCAACGAACTAACAGAAGAGAAGATAAAAGTCTATACATTGTTAACCTCCATCGGATACAACCCATATTCTTTATTACGTAATTTGTGCCATCCAGTAAAACTAGGTGATAAACCGTATGTTCAGCTCTGTGATTTAATGTCAAAGCAGTTCTCGCCGAAAAAAATCATTTTTCGTGAAAGAAGAAAATTTTATGATGCTAAAAGAGAAGTAACAGAAAGAGCCTCCATATGGTATGCACGTGTTAGAGCATTAGCAGCAACATGCGAGTTCGATGGAATATTATCAAATGCAATCCGGGATAAATTTGTTACATCTTATGGTAAAGGAAAAATTTTTGACCGATTATGTGAAGAAGGCGACGAGTTGACATGCGAAACGGCATTGGAAATCGCACAAAAATATGAACGTGTTCAAGAAATCAACGACGTCCATTTTGTTAGAAAGAAGAACAGCTACAAGAAAAAAGTGCAACAACAACAGCAGCATCAGCAAAAAGAAAACTGTTTTCGTTGCGGTAAAAAAATCATGCAGTTGAGAACTGCAAATACGCAGGCTACAAGTGCAACAAATGCGGTACCGTTGGACATTTGGCGAAAATGTGCAAAGCAAAGAAGGCAAATTTTATAGAGAATGGAGATGCTTCAATTAATTCAATGGCGAATCAGGGCAGTAAATTTGATGATTTTGCAATTTTTAGTATTGATTCAGTAAATTCAAATATGCAAATTAATTATATAAATCCAAATCCTTTTACAGTTAAAATTAGTATATCGAATGTAACATTACTAGCAGATATTGATTGTGGTGCTTGTATATCGGTGATGCCTGTGCAGGTTTTCAAAGCAAAGTTTCCTACCCATAATTTGAGAGCATCCGAGGCCAAGTTGCAGTGTTATGATGGTAATTTTCTACATGTATTGGGTGAATTCAGCCCAATCATCTCATATGCAGGTGCCGAGAATCGTGTGGTTTTCGTGGTCGTGGACTGTTTCCAAAAACACGTGCTACTTGGTAGGAACTTTATAGGTATGTTTAATTTGGAATTTAAACCGGTGAATCAAATCGTGGATACAAATTTAATGCAAAATACAATGTTTGTAAATAATAATGCAAAAAAAGGTAAAGGAAAATTAACGTTAAAATACATTTTGGATAAACATAAGGCTTTATTTGACGGAAAATTAGGGAAATACAAATTCGCTAAGATTAATCTCGAACTAAAAGAAAACGCTAAACCAATATTCTGTAAACCGCGTCCAATTCCATTGGCTTTACGAAGCGACGTAGAAAAGCAATTGCATGAATTAGTTCGCGTGGGTATTTTAAAACCAGTTGAAAATAGTGAATGGGGAACGCCATTAGTACCGGTTTTGAAGCCAGATGGTTCAATTAGAATTTGCGGTGACTACAAGGTTACGTTAAATAAAGTTATTAAAGATTTCAAACATCCAGTACCGACCGCCGAAGACATTTATCTATCGGTACAAGGCGGTGATAAATATACCATTTTAGATATGTCTAACGCGTATAATCAGTTCGAATTGGACGATGAATCAAAGAAATTGGCTACTTGGTCAACACACATAGGTCTGTTTAATTCAGATAGACTCCCTTATGGTGTCTATACCGCAACCGCAATTTTTCAACAAAAGGCGGAAAAAACAGTACAGGGTATTTCTGGAGTACGTAACATGATTGACGATTTTATAGTTACGGGCGAGAATGATGACACGCACCTGGACCGTTTAGATAAAGTTTTGCAAAGATTCGAAGATGCGGGTTTTAAACTAAATTTAAAAAAATGTAAGTTCATGCAAGATGAAGTGCGATATTTAGGCCACGTAATTTCTAAAGATGGGTTAAAGAAAACCAATGAGAGAGTTGAGGCTATTCGCTATGCACCAGTGCCACAGGATGTGTCAGAGGTTAGATCATTTCTGGGAATGGTAAATTACTATTCAAAATTGATTAAAGATTTCGCAATTAAATTGGAACCAATTTACCAATTATTGAAGAAAAACATTGCCTTTAAATGGACTTATGACTGTGATAGGGCTTTTCAATCGATTAAGAAAGATATCATGCAAGATGTTACACTTGCTCATTTTGATTACAAGCTAAAGACGAGTGTAGCATGTGACGCGAGCCAATATGGAGTAGGTGCTGTATTATCTCAAATTAAAGATGGTGAAGAACGGCCAGTAGTTTTTATCTCAAGAACATTGTCAAAAGCAGAAAGGAATTACAGTACACTAGACAAAGAAGGGTTAGCGATTTTTTATGCAGTTAAAAAATTATACCAATATTTAAAGGGCATAAAATTTTTGATTTTACCCGATCATAAACCTTTGTTTTCACTGTTACATGAAACTGCTGGCATTCCTTTAATGGCAGCAAATTGAATGCAAAGATGGGCATATTTTTTGTCAGGTTTCGATTACAACATTAAGTATAGAAAAGGCTTAGATAATGCAAATGCAGATTTCGTATCCAGATTGCCAATGAACGATATCGCGGATGATAGCTTAGATGAAGTCGGTTACACCAATTTCATCGGATATGATATTTTTCCGATAGACTTTAATACTATAAAAACTGCAACTGAAAAAGATGAAATTTTGTCAGAAATGTTAAAAATTTTAAAGGTAGGAGTAATTGATGATATTAAAGAAAATCGAGAAAAATTTAAAAGTTTTATAGCACGTTCAACTGAAATTACGGTAGAAAGGGGAGTACTTCTATGGGGTCATCGAGTAATTATTCCGAAAGAATTACATGAGGAGGTTCTATCGCAACTACATTCTGTTCACCAGGGTATAGTAAAAACGAAAAGTGTAGCCAGATCTTATTTCTGGTGGCCTGGTATGGATAAGGATATCGAGAACAAAATTAAATCATGTAGTTATTGTGCAATGGTTAAGCCGACTCCAGGCAGGGCACCACTAATACCATGGGAAATTGAACGATCACCATGGATTAGAGTCCACATTGACTTTGCAGGCCCAATAAACAATTTCTATTTTTTAATTATAATTGATGCTTATTCTAAATGGACGGAAATTTTTAAAACGAAGTCAAGTCAAGTCAAGTTTACGTGAATTATTCTGTAGGTATGGAATTCCCAAGAAGATAGTTAGTGATAATGAAACACAATTTTGTTCAGGAGATTTTAGTCTGTTTATGCGCCGTAACGGCATCAAACACATATTAACTGCTCCCGGCTATCCTGCTACCAATGGTGCAGCAGAAAATGCAGTAAAAACTTTTAAAACTGAATTAAATGCAATAAAAAAACAAATTGAAACAAATGGTCATGTAATTAATCTAGATTTAGAATTAAATAAAATATTATTTGCAAATCGTACTACAAAGCATTGTACTACCGGTGAAACACCTGCCAAACTATTTTTTAATCGCGAACTAGTTACAACATTTGATTTAATGAAGCCATCAAATGAAATATTAGATAAAGAACAAACAAAACAAAATTCGAAGGTGCACGAGCGTATTATTAATGCACAACAAAAACAAATTCAATATTATGGAGGTAGACGTAAACAAAGTTTCGAGATTGGTAATAAAGTAATGATCCGGGATTGTTCGGATCCAAATAAAGTAGATTGGTGTGATGCTCGTATCGAAGAAAAGTTAGGCCGTAGATTTTACATATGTCGCATTAAGAAAAATAATCGATTAATCAAACGACATTTAAATCAAATAAAGCCTATGTCAACCAACATGAATCAAAATCCTGTCGTGGACGCTAAAGACTCAAACGCTAGCAAAAATGAACACGCACATAGTAGTGCTGCGCACGGTCTAGAAACTCATTCACCATTATCGATCTCGCCCGGCATTGAAGCGAGGGGGTCCAGTGCATGTGGTGTACCCCAGAGTACCGCATCGCCCGTTGCTCCAAATGAGGGTCGTCCTAGACGTAATACTCGCAGGCCTCACCGATATCCAAAATAATACAATTTTGAAAAATTATACCCAATATATAAAAAAATTGTAACATTGAATTAAAAAAAATTATAGAAAATTATTTAAAAAAAAAAATGTAAATAAATTAAGTGGGGGTGTATGGAGTAACATTGAATTGTAACATTGAATTGTAACATTGAATTACAATTATTATAGAAATTTATTTAAAAAAAAAAAAATATTTAAATAAATTAAGTGGGGGAGTATAGAATAGTGGTAACTCTAAGTACATAAATATCCAACTGTTAATATATGAATACGAAACTCTAAGTAGACGAATATGCTTAATGAATTACAACGAATAAAACTTACTTATCATCCAGAGTTTGAACTATATTGGCGTTTATTACTACATTACATTAACTATTAGAATTTTTTTTTTGAAATTTGTGTGCAATGGAATCAATAACTAAATTATTTTTTTGTCTGCTTTATGACAAAATAATTCAATTCTATTGGAGCATCAACCCACGAAATAAATATAATTCCTATGTCCCATGACTCAATACCAGCTATAGTAGAATCCCGATTATCCGAATCAATTAAAACCAGGAGTATTCCTCATAATTGAAAAAACGGATAATAGATTTCATAGTTAAATCAAAGAAGAACAAGTCATTTGAACAATAAGATACTTTATAAAAAAAACGAGCAACAAAGATGTATGCTTGGAAATACAATGTCATTTAGGTTTTGGTCTGGAAATAACTTGTTATTGACCTTTGACGTAAGGAATCACATCTTTTCATTGCATTTTGTGAATTAAGAAAATATGCCTGATGGCATTGTTATGCAGTGGGTGGTTATGAGTCCGGATAATCGAATGTCCGGATAATCGGTGTTCGGATAATCGGGATTCTACTGTATTCTCTTTTTGAGCAAACGATATAGAGACCACATTCACAAGGTTTAAAAATGGTTTAGGTTAGACGTAGTGCTAGGGCAGGTAGAAATATTTGATTTTTAGTTCCAGCCAGGCAATGTTTAAGGCTCTCTGTAATCCTCGACATTGGTAAATCCAGAATTAACTCTGTTTAGTCGGATTATAATAATTTGGGGTTCAACTTAATCAGGTTTATTAGGCAATGAATCCTTGGATAGTCTTGCTAGAAAGAAGCCACAAAACGCATGGTTTCTGTAGTCACTTCGAAGCGCTGTTTAGATTTTCTGCACTTACTTCCTAGGAAGGAAAACATACCAGCTGCTGGAGGGACTTTCTAAGAGTCTTTTTCATTTTTTAGTTAGCATATTAAAGTAGCTGGATTGATGACAGACAGGTGAGGCGGTAGATAATTCTTTGAATTAGGCTTAGAATATTTGAGACTAATATGTTAAGAAACAAACAACTGTGCCCTGTAATTTATCGGGATCTACAGAGGTTGACTCGTAAAATATAAGCAATCTTGCGCGGGTACGAGTGCAAAATGAAAAACAAAGGCAGTTTCTTACATATGGGATGTATATTATCAGTCAAAAAGATGAACAAAATATTAGAACTAAGACCAGACTAAAGACTAGAAACAGCAAATCAGATACCTGAAACCACTTGCTATGGTCTAGAGGACACAAATTAAAGGCAACAAGTCAGAAATCGTAGATCAGAAACCACACATCTAAAATGCCGGACCATAAAGTAGAAACCAGAAACCACATACCAAAGACCACAGATCAGAGCTCAATATCGCAGATCAAAGATCGCAGATCGAAAACCAGAGATCAGAATTCACATACTTATTGTAGATCAGAAAATACTGATCAGAGACCAAAAATCACAGAGCAAAGATGACAGCTAAGATATTAAAAACTATTTATTTATCCCACGGTCTTAATATACTTTCTGACCTTTTAATACCCTGTTAAAAAATCTGTGACAAAATGAGTCGAGCTTATACTGAATTGGTTCTCATGTTTCTTTAAACTCGAGATTGATTATTTTACCTAGACTTATGCTCCGAAGCACTAGAGGTCGCAAAAAGGGTTAAGGTCGTTTTGTTGCTTTAAACATTAATTCAATTTAAAAGTGCTAGTGTTCAGAAGCATTATCTGCGACCCATTGTATTTGATTTTGAGGCCGCTGGCACGGTTGACAACTTTTCGACTTTGAAAACGGGACAGGGCAGGAAAATGATCCTGGTGGACGCGTAAGGTAGTTTTGCTGAGTCTGTCTTTAAAAAGTCGCTGAATTGAGAATCTAACACTAATGCAAAATTCTCATTTTTTTTTCTTATGAGAATACAGTTTTACTTACGAGCAAATATCTCGTCAACTATAATTTCAGCCGAGCTGAGCTATATATCATTATATATATATTTTAATCAAGCTTTTTTCGATAAATGAATGAATGAATGAATTTTCGAATGCAGAAAGATCAATCTTGGTGTGATTTTCGGAAAATTATCATACGAGTCGTAGACTAAGTAGTTCTTTCTCACAAAAAGTCGTTAAAAATCTCAAGTTTATTATTTTAATCGATAAGCCATTCCAAGCCAAATTTAAACACAACTTTCGACATCTTTCTCAAAATTCATTCTGCTGTTGGAAATTAAGAACTTCCCATACGTAATTTTTCTATTTCGTGTATTTAATTCTACAGTGATATATAGCTCGGCACGATCGAAACTATAGTTGACGAAATATTTGTCTGTAAAGAGAACTGTAACCCAAAAATCGTAATTATATCTTATCTCAAAAACTTACCAACTGAAAAAATCAATGGGATTTTTGTATTCAGCGACCTTGAAACAGCTTAGAAAACATACTTTGGTACGTGTTATAATTTAAGTTTGGAGTTTTATAATCCAGTGTAGTTAGTACCAACAAATAATTTTGTTTACACACGTAAAAAAATAGTAAAACGAGAAGAAAAAATCTTATTGCAATCAACAGCTGAGTTCGCGCCGTTGCCATGCATTCAGTAGGGCATTACCATATAGCTGAATAAATATAATATTGGTCTCTGCTATAAAAGAGATTTCTTAAAAAATATATATTTTTTTTATGAAGTTGTCAACAAACTGGATATTTTGCCTTCAAAAACGGGACAGTCCCGGCGAAAACGGGACGGTTGGCAACCGTGGCAGCAGACTATATATCAGCTTCCTCCATTCCCACCTAAAATTTTATTTAAAATTATATTCACAGAAATATTAAATGCCTTGCTATCTACAAATAAATATTGTCTTCTCAAAGTCATGCCACAAAATGCAAATGCTCGATATGACCAACGTGGGTTATAAAATCTATGAAACATGTTAACTTAGGTCAGCTCTCAGTATGCAAGTACGAGTACGTATTGAACTCAATTCCAAGTCTCTGCTTTGCTCAAGTCAAATAACGCTGACACGGAAATACATAAATATGGGAAGGACATTTGAAGCAGATCTACAGCTTGACTGCAATCGCTACTTCAAGTAAATTGTATGCTTAAAATTTTTACGTACGTACTCGTACATACATAAATTGAAGCTAATAAATTTCAATTGTTTTTTCCAAGCAAGTATAAAGTTTAAGGCCAATAGATAAATTTCAAAAATGAAATGGCAACGTAACGCAAACTCACAGCCACATACAAAGTTAAAAGTGGGCGTCCGCATTTACGTGGGAGTTCACAGAGCACATATGCGGTGGAAGGAAAATGGTAATGTTGTTTGGCAGCCAAGTTTGAAAATGCTGCCAAAAAACGTTTATATGTATGTATATGATTTTTTTTAATGTAATCGTAATACATGTGTATGTATGTATGTGTATTTGTATACTTGTATGTTTGAGTTGGGTAAGTGCGCTTTTATGTATTAGTGTGTCGTACAAACTCGTGTCTTTTTTGAGTGCTTTCAATTCGATTTAATGGTGTGGAAAATTAGAAAACAATTGTTCTTTGGTACTTGCTGGACTTCGCTTTTTTTGCATTTCTTTTTGAATCCATATTAAAATTGTAAGCGAAAAAATAAAGCTAAAATAAATTGTGTTCATGGTTATGTAAAAGATGACAAATTTTCAGATATAAATGTGCCACATTTTAGCTTTAATAACTTTTCTTAGTGTAAAATTCCTTAATATTTTGTGGACCATTTCTTGAATCCGTAGTGATCACCGAAGTTCATATCAGACCAATTTCAAGAAAATTAAAAGCAAAATCTCAATCTTTATGAAATTTGGTATCAGATAAAGCATAAATGCCTTGCATTGAGTATTGTGAGGGAGCCTGGTTAGCGCCCCATATGTGCGATTGACAGCCTAGAAACACCCTGCTGATGATGAAGATGTCAATTGTATTTTGAAACTAAGATAGCCAAGTTCTTATCTATACTGATCTACAAGTGGAGATTCTGTGTCATGTCCGATTTTAGAATTCAAATTAGTGAGTAGTGGTAATTTCTAAGATTGATATTTCACTTACTAGTTTTTATTACCCTGTATCTTGTGGAACTCAATTGACTCAGAAACCGTTTCATATCTTATCTATCGTAGCCTTGTTCAAAAAAATTACCTGTAGCTCTTTATGCTTCTCTTACCGCTTTTAGTTTAGACTGAGACAAGACGATTTTTGAAAGTTTGAAATGCTTTGCGTAAAGACCTCGACTCTACTATTATTGTATTACTACTACTATGTATTATTCTTTCATATACTGCTATGGATTTTATGTTTTGGATTTTCAACCATAGTGGTCACACCTATTTTTGGTCCATTCAAATAAATTTTCAAGTCTTGTAGTACTTATAATATTTTGTAAGGATTCCAAATTTTCTTAATTTTTAGTACGTTTCTGTTAAAAGTACCCTTCTACTTCTTTTGCCTTTTTGAGTATGTTTTAGTCAAAAGTTAGTTTAACTAATTAAAAAGGAGTTAACTTAACTTTTTTCTACAAGTATTTTTTACTTTAAAAAGGCACGTAAGTATAAACCAAACTGCTACTTTTTGTAATTAAGTAATATAGTGCGCTTGAGGGTATAGAAAAAAAAGAAAAACTTTCGCCTTTATACCACTATTGCAACTACTAAATACTAATCCTTATTTAACACTCAAAAGGAAGTAAGTAGGTGCTACAAATAAAGGCAACATTGTCTTTTCTTTAGCTACTACTACTTCCTACTACTACTATTACCATCTTCACTGCTATTCCATACTATATTAAGCTAAAACCGCACAAACTTCATTAAAACTGTTAAAAAGAACAACATTTTAATTGAAATTAACTACTTTTGTTACATTTTTCAGCTACTGTTGCTGTTGTTGCTTCTTTAGCAGCAAGCTCATTAATTATGCCATTTTCCTTTTATGCACTTTTAAGAAATATGCAAATATAATAAAAAAAGAAGATAGCAAGCGAGTGTTAAATGCTTTTTAAATAAAATGTAGTCAAGATGGGAAAATCCACGATTTTCTATGGCAACATTGTCACAACAGAATTTTCTTTGTATACAAACAATATCTTAGTGTAATTATATTTTTCTATGTAGTTTGTTAAAAGATGAAGTGAAAAATTTAGTAAGTGACGTAAATGATAAGCTTTTACTACTAACTATTTTCTACTTTTTACTTTGAATGCACTAGTTGAGCGATGCGAAAATTGCCGGAGTGGCGCAATTAATGTAAAAAGATTATAGAAATTATTTTAATGAATTAGTTAACACGAAAACATTGAATGGCTTTTTCAATAAAGAAAGTGGATAACTTTACTGGAAATTGTTCCAAAAGTTTTGAAAAAAATTGCAAATAGTAGACATTAAATTTTAATAAAAGAGTTTGCGACCACCATCGTGACAGAGCTTTTTAAAAAAAGGGAATAAATTATGGGGGTTACAAAATCGATCCACTCCAGTAGACATTGATCAGTACTAAGCTATTAAAAGTAGGTATGTAATTCTTAAATGAATAGGAATTATACAATATATAAAATTAGAGCCGATGGCCCTGGCTTGTCCTTAACTTTAAGTTAGTTTTAAAATTAATTTTTAGATTAAATAAATAATAATAATTACATTAGTATTGAAATAACAAAAAAAAAAAAAAAAAATAATAATATAAAATTTTGAGAAAAAACGGATTACAATCCGAATGACTATGGCACAAGCCGTTAGTTACCTCAGTTGCCTGGTGAATGAGTGCTGAACATTGTCACAGTAAGTGAAGAATCGATTCTACTTCTTCTTCAATATGACAATTTCTGCATACTTTGTTCGTTGGAATACGCCACCGTTGGAGCAGTGGTGCTATAGCACAATGCAGACTTGTTGTGCTGCAGATTTGTTGTGCTCGAAGAGGGAATTTATCTGCTTCCTATTTCACTTTGGCCATAGGGCCTGTAAAACTTCACAGTCATCTAGGTTAGTTCATACGTCATTTGGCATCGCGATGGTGTACAGAACCAACTGAGCATGGAGGCAAGTGAGGCAGTCGCCTCAAGGCCCGCGGCTTTGGGGCCCCAAGCTGGAAGGGGAAAATTAAAAAAAATCTAATTTATTGTCTTTTAACAATCTGCTTAACATGAAAACACTTTTATTGCTGCATAACATTATTTATAATAAAGAACATTCATATTTATACGCTAAATTACGGTTTTTGCATTCTAATCGTTCCAACAATCTATTTCATTCAAAGCACACCTGTCTATCATCTGAACGACAATATTATATTTTCGCTGTTCGTCTTTGGAACTCTCTACCAAATGATTTCCAATGTATAGGCAATGCTTTAGTGTTCAAAAAGAAACTTATACAGTACTACTCAGAAATGTAAATACAAGTAGAATCGCTCACAAATATATGTACTCGTATTAGTATTTTTTTTTTGTTGATTGATTATTGTAATATTAACTTTGATGTAAAAATTTGTTAATCTGTTAAAGTTAAGTTTTTTTTTCATTTACAATTTTTGTTTTGATTGTTTTATTCTTATGTGTAATTAAATATCCTGTAAAAATTAATGACTAGTGCAGTTTATAAGATTATTATACGATATCAGGTTGTACTATCAAATCAAATAAAATAAATAAATAAATAAATTTGCAAGGAAAAAATGGAAAACAAAACAAAAAAGAATATAATAATTACATAATTTATTTAAATTTACTTATATATTTACCTTCGTACTTGGATGAAAAAGAACGTTTAAAACATAAATGAATGATGACATAGCTGAGTTTCCACAAATTAAATTGAAATTGGTACAGTATTCAAAATTTTAAATTTTGCAATATTGAGAAAAAATTTTAAGGGCCAGGAATAATTTTGTCTAAGGGCCCCCGAAAGCGCTAAGATAACGATGGTTTACTTGTTTAATCTTCTAAATAGTTCGCACATCGGAGATTGTATAGAGGTATCCACCTCGTGTATGCCCATTTCAGAGCCCTCTTTAGCCATTTCATCTGCTATTTCTTTCCCATCAGGAGAGATCTTATGGTACTCAATGGTCATCAGTGAAGCGCAACAATTCCATACAATCTCTGATTTAACTACTTTGGACTATATTGCTTTGATTGCAGTTTGACTGTTAATAAAGATAGTAATGGTCGAAGTCTTGTAGGAGTTTAGCTGCTTTCACAAAGCAACGGCAGTTGTATCATCTTTCTGAGTAGAAGCCAGCTCCAGTTCTACTCTCCACCTTTGAGCCGTCGGTAAAGCTGTTACCAAACGCGACACCCAGTCTTCCCTAGTTGGATATAGAATTGGAATTCTAGTAGTAAAATCTTAATTTGAAGTCATGTAATCCGTTGCCACATCCAAGTCAGCTTTGAATGCAAGTGAGTTTGTAGTCACTTTGTAATGTCCATAGTTAGCTGATTTCCACACCTTAGATTCTCGCAGAGCCGTTTTCTCAATATCCGATTAAGCACTAACCAGAACTAACTATTACAACTAACCATCGGTTAAAGTTCGGATTAGTGCCTAACCGGACATTGAGAAAACGGCCCTTAAAATTCCATTTTATATTGATTGAAAATGCTGTTGATTTTACATAAATAAGCATTGATTGGCTTTCCATACTTATTACTAAGATATTCCACACATTCACACATACATTTTTCTAATAAAAATTACAGCTACCTTCTATGCTACAGCATTAGCAGAACATGAGTTTCAAATCAAATTACAATTTACACAATAATTTTTCCATCACGAAGAGAATGTATAATCTTCAGAAAACTTATATTTATGGATATAAAATGACATTTTTACGCTCAATTGTTACTCATGCTTCGATGCTATCATGGCGGTATACACTATACTTTCATACAAATGCAACGTTGTCAGCATGCATAAATGTCAATAAACACTCGCCCACCGCCCACACACACAGACACAGAAGCTGAAAATTGTAGGTGCATTGGCTTAACTACTTAGTCTATATGCAATAAGTAAAAGGAAGCGAACGTAGAAAAACATAAATTGATGATGTTGCTGTTGATAAAGATG
Source organism: Toxonevra muliebris (assembly GCA_963691655.1). Lineage (NCBI taxonomy): Eukaryota > Metazoa > Arthropoda > Insecta > Diptera > Pallopteridae > Toxonevra > Toxonevra muliebris. The sequence continues at coordinate 29,337,754 of OY829329.1, forward strand.
AGAGAGTAAATACTTTCCTGTCACGTGCAAAAGTTGTTACATACACTAATGCAATTTTAAGCTAATTGCAAAATAAACTTTTATGTAGTTAGAAGTAGTTGTAGTTGTAAGAAGCAGTAGTAGAAAAAGTACAAATAAATAGGAGCAGCAGAGAAAAGTTTAAGTTTCAAGAAAGTGATAAATTTAAAACTTTTTACTTTAATTTAATCAAATAAGTAACTTTTGCTCCTATCTACTTACTTCGTTTAAGTATAAGTTACTTAATTTAGTAGAAAATTGTAAATGCCATAAATATGCAATTTCTTTTAGTCGAGGCAACAAATGGTCAAGTTCACATGCATTATTATTATTTTTTTTTAAGCTACTCTTCTTCAGCAATTTAGCATAGTTGATGATAATCGCTCCTGCATACCATTTCATTTTGATTTTGTTAGGCACCCTTTTTTGTTTTTATTATATCATTCTTGAGCTAATGTACAGTGTGACCAAATGCTCGTCAAGCGCTTTTGCATACACTTTTCTCTTGATTTCGTATTTTTTTATTTTAGGGCCCATGATTATTTTTGAATAAATGTATAAAATGATCAAAATTAGTTCTAAAAATTGACAAAATCATTCAGTACTGAAACCAAGAGAACGATTTTGGTAACGTTTCAGTGGTGAAAGAAGAAATACTGAGAGCATAAAAGCATGAAGAATTCATAGTGACAAATTTTATAATATGGGTAAAAATTAAATCACAAAATTAATAAAATTCTGTAGTATATAAATCATTAAACCAATTTAAAAAATATTTACAGTGGTGGATTGAAAGGTTTCCTCACTGAATACTGAAGTAATAGAGATTGATACAGCAGATTCTTCGGTCTAACTGAAGTCTAACAATCAGACAGTTTTCTAGAAACCTATATCTTATCCTTCTTTTTCTTCAAAGTTTCTGCAATCCGGTTAACCGTGTAACCGGTTAGAACTAAAATCTAACTGAACCGTTTTCCTTAAAATTTAATATCAGCAGTATTCGAAAACCGATTACTTTAGTACGGGTATTCGAGATATTCAAATAATTAAAATTAAAACTTTATTTCAATTCATTACGTTATTCGACGACCACACACGTCAGGCTGTATAAACACAACACATGCGGAAATTAAGTCGTGATCGCATAAATAATTTGAACGTCTTGATATACAATCCAACATAAGTAAGACCATAATGCGTAAGCGAAAAGCTACGATACTCGTACACAACACCCCACTGGAGTTGTGATGAAAAAAGTTGGAAAAATATTGGGTTTTTCGTCATTTTTGGTAAATAGGGGAGGACGGGGGTTAAGAGGGCATCGGTTACTTAAGATGAGATATTTTCCATACCTTTCTATACATTTCGTCCTCAGACACTGGAAACGCAATCCACCGTTTTGAGGCTCAAATTTGCACTTATTTGTATGCGGCATAACCCGAAAACTATTTAATACTGGTTTGTATGGGAAAAGTACACTCCCACAAAAACGCCGTAGCTTTTTCAAGCTACGGGATTATAATTACTATTGCACAGTGTAATTTAATAATTCAAAAATTTTTGTATTCAATTTTGCTATTCAGGAAAAATCGTGTACATAAATTTTTAGTGGGTTAAAAAATACTTAGATTTGTCCATTTTTAAAACTAATTTTGTCCACTTTAACCAAACCCTTCAAAATTATATCTGCAAAAAATTATTTAAATCGTTGGTTTAGAAACTACAGAATTTTTAATGCATTTAGCTTCACTGTAAGCATTAAATACATATGTCTGCTCCCTACATAATAACCTTTAATAACAGGCCGAGTGAGGTCTTTACTTTCCGTAGATTGCCTACAATGCAGACTATCTACTATTTACTACCTACTACTTACTACAATTTAATATTATGCGCCACTCTTACTTTGCACTTTTTGTTGTCCTATTTGCTTTGGTTTGCCTTTTAAGTTTTGCACATATTAAGTTTTTGCTTCCTACCTTTTCTTTCTCTAGTACTATTTCCGTTTCCTTATTCAACTATTTGTGACACCTGCAACTCTTCGTCATCTTTAACCTTAATATTTGTTGTTGTTGTTGCTGTTGTTTGTATCCACGTTTGTCTATATTGTTGTCTATCTGCTGTCTGTCTTTTGTCTGTTTTTACGCTCCCTAAACGTAGCGTAACCTAAACCTTTACGCATTTTCCGTAGCTGTTGCCTCTGGGGATCAAACAATTTTCTAGTCTGCAAAGTTTTTACCTTTTTTTTTCTACCACTAATATTTTCTGTGTAGCTTCGCTTTCATACGTTTTTGTGACGTATACGTAGTTGATTTTGTTTGAATATGTGTGTTTCATTTAGGTAAGTAAGTGAGGACGTATTATTATCATTTGTATAATTTGTTGTGCTGCTGCTGCTATTGCTGCAAGAAAAAACGTAAACACAAATATCGTTGTCTAGCTTTAGGCGCTTTTAGAGTATGTATATACACATGTGTATGCTTGTATATACACATGTGTATGTATTTGTGTGCTTATGCGCGTGTTTGTGAGTGCGCTTGCTAGTTTGCGTGTTTCTATTTGCCAGCTTCGAAATCAAAGCGACCCTTTCAAAAATTATATTAAATCTAATGTGCCTCGGCGCTTATATCGTTGTGTGGTGAAAGAGAGGATGAAGCATAACATTTTTTTCATTGGGTTAAAAAAGCAGTTATATATAAATAAAAAATATGTTAGTAATATTTCAGTAAGTTTGCTTTAGTTATATATGCACCTATGTACTTATTAATATTACTATTACTAAAATTGAAGTGATTAATTACTATTTTTTTTGTACTTAACTCATTTTGCTCTTCTGTTCGATTTTTCGAACAGTAAAAATGAATGAAAAATGAAAAAAATAAGAATTTGATCTCGGATCGAAATTGGTTAACGGCTGATTAACATTTGACTACAAACCAAGCATGTTCAATGGGCCTACACATGGTTATTGTCTGGCTCAAAACGGTTGGGAAACACCCTCATCCGTATTTTTCAGCAAAAACAGGGTTTGAGTCGGCGTATCATTGAATAAATGATAAATTATATATAGCCCAAAATTATATGCAAACTTCAACACTAATGTTGAAGATTTCTAAAAGCATTTTATAGCAAGCAAGTTATAGTTCCAGACCTCCCTCATATTGGATACCCCAAGGACCACAAATATGGGACCAACAAAAAATTGAATAGCGAAATCAAAATGAATGTTTGGTATGCATTAATTTTTTAGCTTAAAGTAGTCAGTTATGGGACACCCCCACTTGACATATAAATAGTATCAAAACAATATAACATAATGGTAATATCTCAAAAACTATTACAACAATATAATAGAAATTTTGTATAGTAACTACTGAAACTAGCAGCATATTTTAAAATAAGAATTTTAACAATTGGTAAAATAGGCGTACTACCTCCTATGCAAACCAGCCGTCTAATTGTAATATTATGTTTTGTAATAGTCACAGAAACAAATATGCTGACTTAAAATTTGTGTGGTCCGAGCAAAGTTTCGATAACTTGAAAATACAACCTGAAAACAAAACCTATTATCATATTCATATCACTTGTTCAATAGTGTCAACATTCTTTTCAGTTAATACTATCTACATCCCGTCTAAACATACAAACCATCAATATCTTCCTTGCTATGACTGGTTTGATTTACCGTTTTAAGTATTTTCTTTATATGGGAAGTCCCAGTTCCACAAATCCAAGCTTAACTATATTTGTTTTTGACAAAATGTCGTGTAGAAATAATATTTTCTTATCAAATCTTAATACCGTACCACAAATTGTTCTTGAAATATCCTCTAATGAAAATCCACGTTATATGGGAGGTGCTATGCCCCTCTCTCAATCCCAATTACAAATTTTTCTATAGCATGGCGTTGTCAACTAACGAATTTGTACCGACTCTAAGGTTCTGCACTATAATTTGCTCCAGAGATATACCCAAAAAGCGTTAAGATTGTATGGGAGGTGTCTTACCCAGATGCCAAAAACCAACCATATTATCCCTAGTGTTCCTTGCCGTGGATCCCTAGCAATGCCGTTTTAATTTAAGTCAAATAAAAATGTGTGCTTATTTTCATTACTATTTATTTTATTACTTTTTGTTAAGTTTATCTCTATTATTGATCATTTTTAATAATATAAAATTTGAAAGATTCTAATGCTGGTTTTCATTAAATTTACTAAAAGCCATAGAAGTTATCCAAGACTGTTTCAGTTTATTTTAATTTTATTATTCTTTTTTTTTTAACTTTATATCACTTCTTCTTCAATGTGAACTACTTCTATTCCCATTTTCCTTTTTCTTTAATGTTGCTACCGACGGTAACCTTTTAAGCTTGATCTCCCTTCTATACTTACCCCTAAATTGGAAAGAAATACAAAGGCATGAAGCTTACAATTAAATGTCAATGAGTTTTTCTTATTTTTTCTGATTTTCTTTCGAAGATTATCATTTTGCGATTTCATTAATTAAACATTTCAAATTAAAAAGAAATAAAAGTTTATCTTCGTTTTTAACCAAAAGTTCTCTTCTAACTGCAAAAAAAAAAAAAAAAAAAAATCAAAAAATTAGTAAAAAACTAAAAGCAAAAATGTTCATAGTTTCTACAAATCGAAAATATAAATCTTCAATATTACTTTAATTATTGTTTATATTACCGTTCTTATCAATGTAAACTTATCACACACTTCAAGTATTTTATACATATTACCCATCTCTCTCTTTTAAAAGTCTCTTTGTCTTTTTTCACCGTTTCACCTTCAAATCTCTTCTCAACAAACTTTTCAATTTCTTTCGAGTGCAATTGACATTCAAACATTACAACTTCAAATACCTGTTGTTGTTATTGTTGTTTTGTCTGCTACTTTTTATTCTACTGTGATTTCTTCTATTTTTTCTTCTACTACTCTTCTGTCTGTCTATGTCTCTGTTTCTATTTTTGTTTCTTTTTCAAGTTAGACTTCTATACAAACTTTTAGTCGCGTCATTTTTGCTGTTGCTGCATTATAGTTTTGTTATTTTTTGTTGTTGTTATTGTAATAATATGCAGTAGGAGGAAACTACCGGGATGTAGGGTCACGTCACAAGTTTGAGTTAAGTTAAAACTCATGAACCTATAATTTAATTCTATCCCACTCTCGTTACTTTCCTCTGCTTCTATTTATTTGTAACTGTCTGTCGCGGGAATCAAAGTCTGGTTGTCATTTCTTACTACCTACTGATGGTGTTATTATTGTCGTTGTTGTTGCTATTTCAATTACTGTTGTAGTTAATGTTGTTGCTGCTGTAGTTGTGGCAGTAACTGTTGATGATGATGACGCTACTTCTTATGTCTGTGACATTAAGTGCAGGTTATACGTATACATATGTACGGGTATTTCTGTTACTTGCTTACAAATATACGACGCAAAAAAGTTAAACAGCATATTAAACGTTTAGCAATTTATAATATGAAATTTACAGGGTGAACACAAAAAAATATATCACACAATTTATAGGAATCATTGAAAATAGTGAAGCAGTTTTTCTCTTGTAATATCTATATTGAAATGACCATGGGCCCCATTGAAATAAAAAATATTCAATCCCATTGTGGCTCCTCAATCGAAAATTATAACCAGTTGTTTGATTAATCTACACTAAAGGCAGAAAGTTTGGAAGCACCTACTAAAAATTCAGCTGGTCGTATTTATAGCGTTATATCTCGAAAAGTCAAACAACATGTGGAACAAAACCCTATTCTTTTGAGAACATATGAGACAGCGTCTGAGATAAGTTTTGGTTTATGGCGGTTTCCTATTTCCAATTAATTAAACAAATTAAAAAAAAAAAAATTTTTTTTACTTCGGAACTTCATCGACTACCTTGTTGTACAGATCAAGCAGTAACAATGGGTTATCGTATTGTTCTCAATTTTTCAAAGTGCACACTAAGTTTCAGACTTGAAGTTTTCATATTTTGACTTTCGCAAAATGATTTGTTTATATCAATAACAGCGATGCTTGGACGATTATCTAACTACAAAAATCGTTTTCAGCGTAAAAAAAATACATAGGGAACACTTATCTGGGTTTTTTAAACATAAACGGAAATCTATGCTACTTTGATGCAAAACTTTAAGGTCTTTTTTCTCGAAAATTCGATTTTGGTAGATAACACCATTTTCTCAGACGTGGTCACATATTGTGTCTACATACATTTCGAAAAAAACATTAAACAAATAACAAACAAAAAAGAAAAAAAGATCAAAAGATCCTTATAACCATCAAATTCAATTAGTTTTTGAAATTGAAGCAAAACTTGAAACAAAAACTCAAAAACATGTTAATATATGAAAAACCTGATTAAAAAATCCGTTCCAAATAGTTTAAAATAATTGACTACAAATAAAACATATCTTGAGAAGCGTTAAAGCCTTTTTTTACCGGTTTTGTAACATTAATTTTAATTTAATTACAGGTGGGGCATTTCCACTGTGTTATAACATGTTCTGAATTTGTTACTGTTTGCTGTTTTTTTTGATATTGTTAATGGATTAATTTTTTCGAACTGTAAATGCAATATGCTCTCTAAAATATAAGCTTTTGTTTCATATGTTATTTGACTTTTCGAGATATGGCTTGGTAAATATGACAAACTTAATTTTTAGTAGGTACCTCTAAACTTTCCGCATGTAGTGTACTACTAGCATGACTATGGAGTAAGCCAAGTATTTGGACCTTCTGTCTGGCTGGGAAGTAGGAAGAAACGACCTTTCACTTTCTCTGCAATTTCTCAACACTTGCTAAAAAGAGGGGGGAGGGGAGAGAGAGAAGAAAAAACAAGAAGGAGACTCATGGGGAAGATTGACCGAAGATCTAAATGAGCTGTTGGCTAATCAAATATTTTTGGAAAATAATTTAATCTGACATATAAAATACAAATTTATAGGCCAAAAACAAAACGCTTATAATTTGTCAGTATGGGGCAAACCATTGTATGCAAGATTGTCATATTTGTGAAAAGTGACACAATTAGCTCACATTGGCATTTTCCTGAGATTCTTGCAAATAAATCGGAAAATAAGATTTCCTTTGTTTTAAATTGTAATATAACAAGAAGTTACCAAAAGTGATTGGTTTTTTAAGAATACTTTAAAGCAAAAGTATAATTTATATAAATATTTAAATAATGTTATAGAAAAATCTATTAAATATTCATATGTACTTATGCTGGATCTATAAATATTAAAATTATTCTCACTTCAATTATATTAAAAATGCGTACGCACTTACTTACACCCCATTGAATCACTGATTTTATGACGCATATCCCCACTTCCTATGCTCCCTACTAGCTCCACACCAGGCGCCCTAGCATATGCAATAAAATGGCAATTTAATGCAAATACAAAACGAAAAATAAGAAATAAAACAAAAAAAGAGAGAGAGAGAAAAAATAGGAATAAAAATGCTAACCGAAAATAACGTCATAAAAGTTAATATTGCTTCTGCTTTCTGCTTTTCTTTGCAACTGTTACTTCTTGCCACAATTGAATACCATACAATTATTTCCGGTATTTCACTTCAAACAATTCATTACAAATAAAACGGGAAATATTTTTACATTTTTCTACAATTACTTTGCATAGAAAATGCTACAAAGGAAAGCAGGAAAAGCAGAGAAGCCACCAAAAGCAGTGAAAGAATCTTCACACAAAAGTTTTCTTTTTCATTCTTTTTTTCAGGTAAGTGATTTTGAAGCAATTTGCAGTTTGTTTGTTATAATGGTATTATTATTATTGTTGTTACATTTGTAGGTGCTTCAATCTGTATTTGCGTATGTATGAATGTGTGTGTGTATGTGTGAAAGCAAACAAACAATCAAGAAGAAAAATGCTATACAATAATACTTACATACCTAACTACCTTACTACAAATTCACGTTGATTCGTATATAAAATATCGTAAATCTTGCACAAGTGTCTATATATGTGTGCGTATGTATATGTAAGTGAGTGAAGAACTTAAGTAAATTCAATTTATTTAAAAGCTTGTCAACAACCAGCGAAATGAATGTATTTATTTTTTGAGTTGCTTCTATATATATTTTTCTTATACTAGTAGTAGTAGCAATGTAAACTGAACGGAAGGGAATCAGTAATAGGAAAGTGTAAAAGCAGCAGTAAAGTACATACCTACACATTACAGAAAAAAAAAAAACAAATGTTTACTATATAAAGCAATAAAAAAGATTTATTTGACTAAGGTGAGATTTTTATTTTATATGTGCTTTTGTTTTGTTTGAAAAGCAACGTAAAGTAATTTATATGTGTATTTTAGCTCGAGATTTTTATAGGAGCTTTCATTTTGAATTTGAAGCAATATATGTAAGTAAGCTATATAAGCGTAAGCATGATGTAATTGAAATAACGACATTGCTATGAAGACAAGACACGGCATTTGTAATTGATAATGTGATTGATTGAACATAACCTTGTTTAAGAGTTAAACAAACGTTTAGTGAATTCATTATGCAGCTATTCATAATTAAGGAAGAGGTTTGCTTGTAGAGGTTTGAAAAGAAGCAAACAACCACATCTTCAGAATTAAAGCCCAAAATAAAAAAGACCACGATTTCGAGAAACTTTGTTTGATGTGAACTTGGCTTCGACACATTTTTATCAATAATAAGGTTGCAGAACTTTACGACGACGGGTCCAAGAAGACGGAGACTGTGCTGAAATATATCGGATTCTATTTTCATGACCAAACTTCTCGAAATGCGTTTAACTTTGGGATGGGGCTAAAATCCCTTTTTTACTAGTCAGTCAATCGGCAATTAAGCTTTGGAAGCAGATTTAACATCATAAACTAGTTCATCTGTGTAAGGAGTATCTCATTTTTTAAACCACAGACTTCTCTGACTTAAAACAGGTTTAGTTGAAGTTCCAGATCACATGTCATTAAAATTAAAGGGCCAATGAATAAGGTGAGGATCTGTTTTAGGCATAGCTCAGGAGTACCAAATAGGAATTCTTCTGAGAAAAGTAAGACTGACTGAATTTTATGAACCAAGCAACTACTTGACCACCCTCGCTCTGACATAGACTTGACCGCAGTACTAACGTGACACACCCAGGCTCTAGACCAAACGCAACATATAGAACCTTGGAAAAGCGGAAGAGAGGCACGCTTGTGAAATTATCAGCCCACTTACTTATAATTTAATTTCGATTGCCTACGATTCGTGGTTATTTCTGCTTATATGCAGGGGCAGATACAAGGGGGGGGGAGGGGGGGGAACAGAGGGAAATTTCCCCTCCCAAAAGATTTTCAAGCACTTAAAAATTTAATAACTTAAACAGGCAAAAAGGTGAACATAGTTAGTTATTGTTGTTTTTAGTTATTACGATTTACTTTCAATTATAAGAATAATGAATAATCTTGCTCATTAAACCACTTTCCTTCTCTATGGAAATGAGCTGAAATAATAATGATATCTAAACCTGAAAACTCGGTGCCCTCATATAGACCTATAAGTTTGTTGGCAATATTCTCGAAAATATTCGAAAGAATTCTCTTGAGTAGATTGCTAATATAACTAGAAAATAAGAATATAGTTCCAAATCACCAATCATCATAAGCACTGTACTCCTGAGCAATATCATCAATATTGTCACTGACTTTCTGCACTTTCTGACATTTTGGACTTTCAAGAAGCGTTAGAAAATGTTTGGCATCAAGGGCTGTTATACAAATTAAAAAATTTACTTCCAGCTCCATTTTATTTGGGCTTAAAGTCCTATCATTCTATGTTAAAGTAAATGATGAAACATCAGCCAAATGTCAAGTGAAAGCCAGAGTACCACAGGGCAATGTTGTGGGTCCTGCTCTTTATTCGATTTTTGCCTGCAACTTGCCTGAAACTGATGGTGTTACTATAGCTACTTATCCAGACGATACTGCCATTTCAGCGTCAAATTAATCTCCTACAGAAGCATATTGACGACGTTCAACAATGGTTACTTCGTGGATGAGTGCTTGACTGGAGTTCCATCTGCCTCAGGTTCGATTACCAGATGGGGTTAAATTCTTAAAAAATGTTGAAATGGATTCTTCTAATAAAATGGTTCATTTCGGTGATTTAGTTCTTAAATACGTGACTCAAGTACCAGTTCAACGATTTCTATTCTCAAGTAAAGAATTGGATCCACAAAAAACAAAATTATAGGTTTCGGGTCGATATTAAGAAAATACAGGATAGGAATCAGCGATCTTAAATTATTCTTAAAATTCTACTAATACTCGACCCATTATAAACCAATCTAAAACCGAAAACTGAATAAATGTATCCTATTGTTATATTTCCCACGATCCTTTACCTTGGAAATAGATCATAGAAATTGTGGAATGCTTTGCTACAAGAACAAAGTTTCCCCAAAATGCGTAACGTACCAGTAAGTTTTCGCATAGCCATACCTTTGAAGTTGTTAGTCATCGAAATAAAGTTTATGAATAAGCAAAAAAAAAAGAACCATACACGAACGAGAAAAAATATAGAGGATTTTTATTTTTTAATTCCCCGCCCCCCCAAAAATATTTCCTATATCCGCAACTGTTATATGGAATAGGTTCCGCAGTACTGAGAACAATCGAACAATCCAACTTTAACCCAAGATCACCGAGATCACTGATCGCATACTCAGATATTAAAGAAGCTTATAGAAAGCCACACAGAATGAAATTTAATGGCCTGGATGCTATCTTGAGCAGGTGTATAAAAATTTCTAACCAACTAATTCCATTTTCTGATCATCAGCTTAGGCATTTCATTAATTTTAAAATCATTAAAAAAATTTAATTTCGAATATGACTAGATACTAATAGCAACTTCGAAGCAGATGAAAACAAATACTAAAACAAAATAGCATTTTTCATTTAAAGAGTTGGTACGGTATAAAATCTATTCATTCACATGCAAGTATTTATGTTTGCATCGTTTTTTTAAGAATGAAAAGCAGCAACATTATGTTGGTAATAAATTTAAATTTAAATTGGGCACATTTGTCCCATGTATGTCTAACTGTCTTTTCAACTGTCTGTCTGCTTGTCTTTTTACAATCTATTTTGCAGGACTATAACACCAAATTGTCTATGAGTATATGAAGAAAATCTTAGAGAATATAGATAATGCATGCTTCAACTTTGTCGTCTAAATAAATCTTCACACAAAAATAATATGTTGAACTTAAATCTAAATAAATTGGCTGCAAATGTGTGTGTGTTTGGGCAAATAAGCGATATGGGGGAAGAGTTTACTTAAAATAGAAGATTTACTAACTAAAATTGTATACACTTGAACACACATTTATACACATCTGTTTGCACATATGCTCAGCAAACTTTATCTTGCGCTACAATTGAAAGCCAAACAATATTAAGTGCTGCACAAAGCCAACACACATATATATATATATATATATATATATAATTATCAATAGTAGTATCTTTTCGGTATTTGTTTTAAATGGTAAGCAGCATAAAGGCAACTACAGTAGCAACAAAAACAAAAGTAAGGAGTCACTCCAACAAAACAGAAGCGCAACAAAAATTTTATTGACTACTCAAATGCGCTCATAAATTTATTTTGTGTGGGTACGTATGTGCATGAGAGTTTATATTAAATTGCAACTAAATAAATTTCAAAAGTGCTCTTTTACACTCACACACACACACACACATTCAAGTACACCCGTTCCTCGAATTGCATGGTCTAGCTTTAACATAGTTTTCAGATTAAAACAAAATAAATAATTTTTTATATATTATTTCGATTAAGCATTTACGAGCGCTTTCCTTTCCCAAAAATTAAAAAAACTAGTGCCAGCTTTTGAATGTTCTGACGAAGATTGAGGACTGTTTTTATTTTTGTTTTTGATAAAGAAATGTTGTTTACATTTATTAGTTTTAAACATAAAATTAACGTATTTTCGAGTTTTCTTTAAATTCTTTGATTCAATTTATGTATAGAACTTAAAATCTACTTCCAACCCTTCTTTTTTATATGTAAGAATTGTTTGGTTTTACATGGTCAGATTTGCACGATTTTGTGTGTAATATATATATCGTGTTATTCGAGGGATGGGTGTACTTGAATAAAAACATATATGTAAGTATGTATGATTTTTTTTTTCAAAATTGTATTGATTTTTTTGTTGCTTCCATTGTTGTTGCTGTTACTCAGTTTTACAGCAATAGTGAGCACTTTAGTGTACATGTGTGGGAAAGTAAGTATTAATAGTAAATGTTGTTGGTATTGGTTAAGCCACCCATTCAACGGAAGCGGATGTTTTCCTTTGAATAGCGTACCTTGGAGCTTGTTCACTCGTTCGCTCCGTTTGTTTGTTTGGTGTTTAACTTCCGCTATTATTAAATTTAAAAGTTTGTTTACCGTTTTGTAAATGCTCGTGGGAGCAAATTATGTTGGCATACACTATGATTATGGCGATTGGTAATGTCTCCCTCTTCTCTACTATTATATACATACATACATTACCGCTTGCTATAATTTTGAAGTGCTTTGTTGTTGTTTTTGTTGCTTTTTATGGTATTTATAGCGTAAGCATGTATTTTTCTAGGAAATGCATATAATACTTTTATCACTCGTAAAGTGGTTTGCATTATTTATAGAGTTACCATTTATGAATGGCCGTCGTAAACGCGAATTTTTATGCCATTGAAAATCAAAGGATATAAAATATTTTATTTGTATCGCTTTATACATTTATGTGACTTTAAAGGGAAAATACATTTTTTTTTTTTTTTGCTTTAACTTCAAATTTGGCAAAGTCTAGTGAAGAAGTTGGTAAATTGGCAGAACTGGGTTATTATGCTATACCTAAAGTCTGGGAGAGGGAAATCATTCTTTTCTCTCAGCTGCGTAATATTATGCCTCTTAATACTTTTTGCCATCAAAGAAGTTGCTGTTAGGGTAGGATAGGGCTTTAGGATTGTTCAATTTGGTGAACTAAAAACACTCTTATATCTGGGGTAGGGTAATTCCGGGAGAAAGGGAACCCATTTTTTTAAATCATCACAAATTTAAAGGAAATTGCAAAAAAAGTCCATGTTATGTACTAAACTTTGGCTTGAACCGTTATTTATAAGTACGCGGAGCGATTTTTATCACATATTTCCAAATTAATAAAAAAAGTTGGCGATTCGGGAAGACATGGAATCTGGCGGGTGAGATGGAACGCCTTTTATCGCCGATCAAATGAGAAAATTGTGCTCGGAAATTGATATATTAGAACCAAATACTGCAAATTATATCATTTATTTTAACCCTTTGTCGACCGACGGTACTTAAAAGTACAATTATCATTAATGGCTCATAAACAAAATATGTGTATGATTTTTGACCGTAGTTACGTTAGAGTATATTATAATTTGTATAATTTCTTATTTTCGTTTTTCCCTGACCGAAAGGTCCTGAGCGATACCAGTTGTAACTAATATCCTTGTAGATGAAAATATTTAACTTCGTATTTTTTATAAGAAGCCATAATAACTAGGATTTCATCGAAAAAAGTAAATTATTCATCGTCTTCGGGTCTTGGTCCACAAGGGGTTAAGGCGGAATTTCATTAATTTTCTATAAAATAACGAAAAAAACGTCAAGAAACCAACTTTTTAAGTTAAAAAAAGATTTCTCACATAAAACGTGCTTATTTATAAAAAATTATAATAAAGAAACATGTCGCGTTCATCCAATTATACTTTTTCTCAGTGTAATATCGAAGAAAACAATTAATTTGTAAGGCCGCGACTATTCCATCTCACCTCGAAGAAAAGGCTCCATTTCTCCCATTTGTAAGGGAAAATGAAAAACTCAACAAAAATCAGAAATACATTCCCGCATGACCTACAACTAGTGCTTACCTTTCCAAAGGTAAATAGTCTTCAAAGTAAGCGCCCAAGCTGCATCCCAAAGCGATTAAATGATGACAAATAGGTGACAAACTTATTTTTGGCTCTCACACCGCTTATCTGCACAAGCGAACGCGAAAAAATTTGTTTTCTAGTTTGTGATTAACAAAAGCACGCTTTAAGTTTTATCTCTGTATTAATAGACACTCGCACAAAAAAATTCGTAATAGTTGATTAACAGCTTCAAGAAATAGACCATAGGTTCCATCTCTCCCGCCGTTCAATCTCTCCCGGAATTACCCTATATTTAATTATATTTTTGTCTATATTTAGGTCTTTAATTTGTTGCATGTTTCAATAGTGGCAATTTTAGAAATGTTTGTTCACTATATACTAATTGTTGTTGTTAATATGGCGTTTAAATGTTTTTCATTTAGTATATGGAAATAGGGATATTGGCTTGTTGAATGATGTTGATGATGGGTGGCTGGGGTGTTGATGATGTTAGTGATGGCCAGCGTTGCTCTTTCGGGTTAATATAGAATAACAAAGAATAAAATTACTCGTGAGGAACAATTGCCAAAGTAGGGCATATTATGGATGGTGACCGTAGAGTTACGTTCTAGTTTACTTTTGGCGTAAACAGTTGCTCACAAATATTGCATCATGTTGAAATATCCTATCCCCCCTGTTGAAAGCTTTATTCTGGGTTATTAAGGCACAATAAAAACGTGAAAAAATCTATATCTCGGCCGGTTAACGAGATATCGGGCGGCAAAGTTCGAATCAGACGGCTTCATATTGAATATTTTTGTCCACTGAATTTTTTTTTTTCTAGAGACAGGAGGTGAAAATTTCTGTTTAGCGTTAACCACCCTAGAATTAAAAAAAAATTGGAAAGTATGAAAAATCCCCTTAAATTTTGCATACAAAATGCTTTACTTTTTCTTGTTTTGAATTTAATAAAAAAAAATTACATTACACATTTGCTTTAAATTAAAATCTATTTTTTGCGAAAAATTCCGTAATTTTTCGTAAAATATTTTCACTTTTTCTTTTCTTAGCCTAACCTTACGAATTATTTTTTCGTAAAAGAGTAGGCGCCCCTTCCTCTACGCTACACACAAAGCGCGTGCTCGTTATTCTTCTGTCTCTAAATTTCTTGACTATTTACCTGATTTGGAATTGTTTGCCCTATATCTCGTAAACCGGGCGAGATATTGACTTTTTTAATCTTGCTGTAATCTACCAGATGATTGTGTAAAATCAGGAAGACACAGACACTGGAACTAAAATCTTGACTTTGTCGACCGATAACTTGTTAACCGGGCAAGGCATTGACATTTTCTACCAGAATATAGTGTCAAATGTACTGGCCACAGGAACTGAAATCTCCCTGGAATCAGGCTAAGCAGACTGTAAACCCACATACAAATTTACCGAGTATGCATAGCCCAAATGTTCTATTAAGCTAATAGGACAACAATTCTACAGCAAGCTATTTTTTTGGAGTCGGTTGATATAGGGACCCTACTGAAATACATAATAAAGTCTGAATCACCAATGTGGTTTAATGGTGGGCAGTCTCTGGGTTAAAGTCCCCTAATGAACAACTACTTAGCTTAATCTATTGTGAAAAGTTTACAAGGACCTCCGCATTGTACCTTTTTAAATTCGTATTTCTAGAGTAAAAATACACAGCCCAACAAATGAAAGGTTTTTGCTTGCAACAAAATAGCCAAGACTTAATACTGAAAAAGGATAGGAACCCAGTAATGTCCAGCAGTGCCATATGGCACTTTGCCGCTGAGCCGCTCCTGAGTCAGGTTTAAAAACAATTTTTTTCTTAAGTTACTTTCTGGATCTATACTGTGGTTTCCGCTCGTCCTTAATGGGTTAAGCTGAAAATATTTGCCGAAGAAAGTTATTTTATACATTTTAGTCTATCGTATATTAAAAAAACTTTTTATTTAAATTATTTTGTTTTTTATCAACTTCATCTACATTTAAAAAATTTTTTGAAAATTGTAAATTAGCAGCATAGAAATTTTGAAAACTTGTTTTATTAAATTTACTGAAAATCCTAAAAATGTTTGTAAGAAGAAAACGTAAAGAATATTAAAGGAGTATGCCCGCTTTCTGCCGCGCTTGACATGGGGAACTGACTTATTTATTTTAATGGTTTACCCAGTGCAATATTTTATAAATACTATACTATTCATAGAAATTTGAATTATTATGTGTAGATCAGCAAAAAGGAATTCTAGACATTGAATTGAGTTAAGACATGGTCAAACTGCTGGCAGTAGCATGGCTCGCTGGATTATCACTACTACTAAAATCCCTCAAGTGACAGCCCCCCGCTCACAGTGATTTGATCCCATACAACAACGGAACAAAATTAGAAGGAGCGGTCTGATTTTGGGTCACTAAATCAAATCTAAGTCAAATTTGAAGTCAGTTTTAATCAGTTTGTTTAGGTTTTGCCATAAGCTAAGCTAAAAGTTTCAATTTTCGTCATATTTGGCAAGCTATAATGGCATAATGGGCGGTTTGATCGTCAAGAAATTTTATTTATTTAGTTATATCATTGGCCTTTTCAGAAACTTAAACATTTTTTATTGAAATTCTTTAATGTTGGAATAAAAGTGTTATTAATGAATGCAACTTCTGAATTTTCACACTTTTTGTCATTTTTCAGTATGATTGCATACTTTTAGGGTTGACAAAAAAAATTTTATTCCAATTTTCCCAAAAGCGGAGGATGTTTCTGCATATTCCGATAAAGAAAGGTACTTTTTAAAATTAAGAAAAAATCCAGTAACATATTTTCACCTTTTTTTCTAGATTTTCTCTACCAAAATTCGTCAATTTTCAGTTTTTGTATTTTCAAAAATTCTTAACTTTTGAAACAATACAGAATTTTTAGCTTTTTAAATCTTAATTAAAAAGTAACACCAAAAATTTCTTTCATAAATTGCAAATACAAAACTAGAACTTTCGGTAAGATATCATTAAAAATCTATTTTTCAGATGTATTTTACTCATCATACTAAAAAACTAAAATCGAACGGCGTCGACTTATTTTGTTGACGAATTTTTTTAACTGTGAAAAGCCATTAAACTTTTAATAAACACATGCGAATTTTTTTTAAAACTCACTGCTCTTTTATTTTACATATATCGGTTATCTCGTTTATTTCATCCATCTATTTAGTTTATAACTCAACATTTTCAGTTCTTTTAACTGTTCCGCATAATTCCCTTCTCTATACAAACAATACATTTCATATGTACAGTGTCGGACAAAACTAAAGCACGAACTCTTCCTTGTCAACATTTAGTTCAATAAAACTTAAAAATATGGAAGTATTCATATTTTAGTATAATTATGCACTAGTTGAAACAAAATAACATTAAGAACTGGTTACTGTTTTACTTTTTTTACTAACATTGTGCAATATGCCTAAACCTGCCGCGACAAAACTAAAGCACATAATCTTTTTCGCTTACTGTTACAATCAATTGTTAAAAATTAACAACAACAACCATCTTTAAACTAGAAACCCATTATTTAGGAAAACAAAAAGCACGTTGAAAAAAGAATTGGAAGCGTATATGAGTTGTTGGTAATCATTCACCATCACCGTTTGCATTTCAAAATTTCGCTTCCGATAATAGCTCGAAATAAGTATTCTGCACCATTTAGAGAAAATATTCTAAGTGAATTTAATCAAGCTGAATCAGTGACATGCATTGTAAAATGTAAAATTTTGTATTCGCTATTGCTTTAATTCCCGAGCTATAAGCCATTTTCGGGCTTCCCATTTTTTAAATACTAAATATGGAGGTGACAGACCGCGGGGCACAACCAAACGTGAAGATCAGGTCATCATTCGGGTTATAAAAAAGATCCATTTATATCTTGGAAATAGATTGCGTTTAAACATTTAACACAGGTTTATCCAACGAAAAGCTGTAGAGGGTAGCTTAGCAACATACCATAGCATGAAAAAATCATTTTTTTCTCGGAAGAATCGACAGTCAAGACTCGAATTTGTAACCGCGCACTTTAGCTGAGCTACTGCCAAATGAAAGACCGTACTTTTTACTGATGAATCTATATTTAACATGAAAGGTTGCGACGGATTGAAGCTAGTGTGCAGACCAAAAAGGCAACGATGAAATCCGTGTAATTTTAAAACCACCGTATGATACGAGCGAGGCAACTTAATAGTCTGGTGATTTTTTTCGGCCATGGAATCGGTCCAATTCATAAAATAAGAGGTATAATGGATCGTCTCTTATGTAAAGATATTCCCCAGAATGTTATGTTACCTTATACGGAGGAAGATCTGCTGTTAAAGCAAGTCTACCAGCACGATGACAATCCCAGAACGGTGTGTAAAAGAGTGGTTTGTTGCAAATAAGATCGGGATTTGATAGAGGACCACCCATTCACACAATCTCAATCTCAAGAAATATATTGGAAATTATAGATCGGAGAATTCAGCGCATAAAGGATAAAAACAAGGATTCCATTTTCTATCAATCGGAGATTGCATGGAAGAACATTTCTGCAGACGTTTTGAGCAATTTTATTGAGTCCATGCCACGAAAATGTGCAACAGCTCTGAAAAATAATGGATACGCTACAAAAAAGTGGAGAAGTCGAACTTTTCCATTAATATATTCCATACATGCTTTAGTTTTGTCGCGCCAGTTTTATGCATTTTGTTACTTTTGAGTTAATATTTTTATTTTATTTAAAAAATAATATTATATTTCTTATATTTTATTACAACGAGTGTATATTCTTACCACATTTAAAAACAAAACTTCAGTCCAAGCATGTTTTACAATATTACTGAGCATGAAGCAAGCAACGAAGAATCCGTGCTTTAGTTTTGTCCGACACTGTATGTATAAATGGAAACGTGTTTATCTCTGTAATTTAGCTCTCACTTATATATTCTAAGTTCTGAGCAATTTAAAAATCCAAAGCTCCGGTTAAATTAAAAAATCTCATTTAAACTTTAATGCAAAAAAACCAAACCAAAAAGAAATTTGTTTCAAATATCTCTACGATTATGAGAAATGTTGCTTCAAATTACTTTTGGGATTTGTCAACAACATGCAACATGTTTTTTGTATGTACGTACGCACTCATATGATGTTGACAAGTTGCTTCTGCTCCTGTTTACACTAAAAAGACATCAAGTCCAACATAAATTAAAAAAAAAACTAATAAAATAAAAAAAACTGAAACATACAACAAAATGTCATAACATAAAAAGGAATTTAAGGAAGAATGGCATGTGCGTATGTACAATCACAGAGTGAAGAAGAGAGTAGAAAAAAATTTAATTATACTTTTGATTTTAATGAAAATGTGTTGAATGTTTGGTTGATGTCGTTACTGCTGCTGCTACTCTCTTTTTTCCTTCAAATACTTCATTTAATGCGCATTTTGGCATTTGGGAAACTTTATACTACATTATTGTACTTTTAGTTTTACTTAATATTTATTTTTATGGTATGTGCTTTGGACAAGTATGTAAACATTTAATTACATTTTTTTTCATTGCATTGTGCACACATTTTAACGGACAGCATATTTTGAAATGAGCATGATATTAAATTAAAAGACTTATGCTTGCCTCCTTTGGGAGTGGCTACTGCAAAACTTTTGTAAATTTAGGGACAAGTACAATGGTTTTGGTTTTTCTTGGTTGCTGCTGTTGAAAGACAACTTCTTTATTCAGCTTCAGTTGCTTCGTATTACTTTAAATTCATAGTCTAATTTAAATTTTATTACTTATGTTACTTGCCTAAAAGTACGCTGCCGCTTTCAGTTTATGTGTAGCACTTAAATGGTGATGTGGGAATTGTTTTCTTTGGTTCCTTTAAAATATGTTTGTTTTTGTGAAAGCATTTAAAAGATAACTTTTTACAATGTAAAATAATTTTATGTTTATTGTAGTTTAAATATTATTAGTTGTAATAGCTTTTGTTGTGCCAAAATGCAAGCTAAGTTTTTTATTAAGTAGAGACTTTGAAATGATTTTTTCAACGATGAATGCAATGCTTTGTTCAATGATAATTTTTGGCTAACTTACTCGTTAAGCTCTTTAAATTGATATATAATATGATATCGTAGCACTTCTGGAATAAAACTTTAGTTACACTAGTAAATGTAGAGATAATAGGCTTAGTGAACGTATGTAGTCATCGCAGCAATAGTGTATATAGAGGCGGGCAAATCAGACGGCCGTTTCGGAATCCGCCACAATTCCTCAACAGTGATAGTTCTTAGTCTTTCAACATCCTATATTAGCTACTAATATTTGAATTATAGGTTTTGATTACAAATATATTCACTGAATAGAGATGTTGAAAGAAACTACAACTACTTATTCTATTTACTTATTTTTTGTTGTGTTTTCTCGTTGTAACTAGTCTGCAAAACAGCTCGTTCACCGAAAAAAATATGCGAAGTTAATACAACATTTTCTGTGAATTAATATAACTTTTGCGGAGTTAATACTAATTTTACGCAAACAAAACCAAAAAGAGTTGTTTGAAGTTTTTTTGAGTTGATTCAACTCTTTTTGTGGTTATAATAACTTTTTATCAGTGTCAAAATGGCTCTGAAGGCAATTTCAAATTAACTCTGCAATTTCAACCAATATGTGTTCGATTAACTCTGAAAACTCTGAAAGGTTCTATAAAAATCTAATATTAACTTTGAACGGAGTCAACTGTACTCCGAAACAAAGTTTAAAATAAATCAACTTTTCCCAAAATGTAAGATTAACTCTAAACGGAATCAATTGTACTCTTTTTTTTCCTAATGTACGGAGAGAAGAACTGGAAAATTTCCATTGCGTATTTTGTAGTTCCTTGTGAAAAACGTGTGAGATTTATATTAACTTTTAATTCCTGTCAAATTTGGTGTGGATAATTGTGAAATTTTTGAAACTCTATAATATGGAAGAGGTGTACTATATGGTGGTTACATTGAATTCTGAAGTGAATATATTCTGTACAAGAATCAAATATTTTTAAATGGAATACATGTACATCTGTAATATGTGTCTATAAATATTTATTATATTTTATAATAATAAAAAAGTAATAAAAACATAAAAACCGAACTTTTTTTCAATTTTGGTTCAAGAATTTTAATTTGTTAATCGAACTCTTTTAAGGGTTGGGACAATAATCTAGTCTGAGTTGGTACAACTCTTTTCAATGTTTCCTGAAAAATTTTACGCGGTTTATTGTACTCTTTTGAAGGTTGAGGTAACATTTCGCGGAGTTGATTCAACTCCTAGTCGGAGTTCAACTAACTCCTTTTACATTTACTTCAAGAATTTCAAGTGGTTAATTAAACTCTTTTGAGGGTTGAATCAACATTTTACGGAGTCGGTATAACTTTTTTATTATCAGCTACTTTAGGAATTTATATTCTTATTATAACTCCTTACCGGAGTTAACATGACTCCTCAAAAGTATAACTCACTCTTCGGAGCTGAATATACTCCGTCAGGGTAAAAATTACTCTTTTCTGGTTTGGCTAAAAACCATTAACGAAAAGAGTTAATATTACCACAAAAATTGTGGTATTTCGGAGTAAATACTTTTTTGAGTGTTATGTGTTTAAAAACATATTTTAGAAATCATAATTAACCACCAATAACAATGCCGTCCTCGACAATCTAGGTAATGAGGAACAAGTAGCAGCCGACAAGGGCGACCTGAAGGGCTCTTTAAATTAAGCAGAGACATAAGTGGAAACAACAAGAAACAACAAGAATTTCTCCTGCACACCTGTAGAAAACGAAAAAGGGTGTCTTATTACAAATAATGACTAGCAGCTTGCGGTGTGGAAGCGATATTTTTGACAGAACTTTGAATATATTGTATTCCGGTGATACTGTGCAGGTACCTACTTTGAGAAGACATATTCCTAATAGGTCAATTGAATACGATCCTCCTAGTATTGCAGAGGTTCTTATGGCAATCCTATCGTTAAAATCAGGTAAAGCCCTGATTGTGATGAACTTTGAATGCTTCAAACAATTTCCTGTCATCATGAAAATCCCCAAAAAAGGGCAATAAGAAAATATGCAACAATTGGAGATGCATTCCCCTGCTACCAGCAGTCAACAAAATATTTACGAAAATAATTTTGGCGGGCATTATTAAGCCTCTTAATAAGTTAATCCGACCTAATCAAGCCGGGTTTCGTCCCAGTTGGTCTTGTGTTGATCATATAAGTACCATCCGTATTTATACTTTACCTTCATTCACTTTGAGAAAGCGTTTGATGCGTTGAGTCGCTGACATACATGGAATGCTCTTCTCTCCAGAGGTATTTCGAAAAAAAGTTTTTGTGTAATAAAACGCGGTTACGAAGGAGTTATCTGCAAGATACTGTACAGGGGTGTCCTTAGCGATACATGCCGATCTACCAGCGGCGTTAGGCATGGATGCGCGCTTTCACTTGTTCTCTTTATTACTTCGCTCTACACCGTTCTCAAAGCACTTGATATGCAGAACAGTGGAACAAACTGGGATCTTCGTAATGAATTGGGAGATTTAGAATATGCTGATGACGTCGTTTTTTATCTCGAATAGACACAGCCAAATGCAGACACAATTATTGAATGTGGGCACTGAATGCAAGAAAATGGGACTAAAAATTAACATCTCCAAAACCAAATATTTGAGAATCAATGCTCACAACGCTTCGCAGTGCAATATGAGGGAACGTACGTTGAGGATGTAGATCAATTCGAATACTTAGGCAGTATTGTATCGATTGATAGCTGACGTCAGCGACAGGTTGAAGAAGGCAAGATACTTTTTTGGATGGCTAGGACACACGCTCCGCAAACCTGTTAGTAAGATTGCACACGCTGCGTTGGAATGGAATACGCAAGGCAGTAGAAACCGAGGGCGTCCCAAAATGACATGGAGAAGAACAGTTGGTGAATCTTTGTAAATAGACTAAGTTCATAAATTTATATTGGTTGTATATCTTTTATGATTATGTCCTAATAAATATGAAATAACAAGGACGTCCTGCAGAGAAAAAGGAGGCTATAAGTTTCCGCGTCCCTCTTCTCCTAAGAATTTAGTAGATTTAACTGTTTTTAACAATACCTCAATAATAAAATTTTTCCCCTCCTTTTCTTAAAAAAGTAAAGCTATCAATACATACATCAATACATACTTTCCATCCTTGAAGTATACTAACTCTTATATGTAAAACTCAACGGGTTGGATTTTAATTAATAAAGTTTGTAAATTTCTGAAAAATTGGAAAAAATTTAATTTTTCTAGCTCAGAAAGGTCTTAAATCATATTCAAATATGCTTTTCTCTCTGTTGATAATGGGTTGAGACTTTCAATGCTCAGGCACCACATATCTCGGTATTCATTTCGACTAAACAATTTGAAAGTTTAAATCAATGTTATTTATTTATTAAACTTATACAAATAAATTCATATGTACAAGGTTGCTTTTTGCTCATAAACAAAAAAACCAGAATTTCAAAAATTCAACCTCCAGTACATATACTAACTAGTATAAGTTTTACTATACAAGGCGAATCTTTATCCTTTGTAAAACTTCAACAATATCAATCTAAAATTTTTCCAATAGTCTCAGGAGCCATCTGGTATATTAAAATTTTGCATTCTCTCGGATCTCAAAAATGCTTCTGATAAAGGGAAAAATCTCCATTTTTAGTGAAAAATAGCTAGGTAAATTACCCAACCATCCCAATGTAATAGGACTCCGTGTACTAGCTCGAAACCTCTTAATCAACGAGGGTCACAAATTCTTAAAAATTAAAGAGACCATTAATCTTTTGTAACTCTTATTACAAAAGTTGACATGGTTTTGGGCCATTCGAGCAACCGAGCAAAATATGTTTTACGGTAGATTTAGACGCTGATTACGAATTTGGAGTCCGTTTTCCGTGCCGCTATTAGATCAGAATTTTGAGATATTTGCATTTGAAAATTTTGGAAAAAATCTGTTGTCTTCTTGGGTCAAAAAATTCACCGATATTTGACAACCTGTGATGACTACATTTGTTCATTAACCTGTTTATATATAACTTCAAATAACGAAATTAACATGAACTTAAGTCATGACTTTGAAAATTAACCTCTAGATTTAATTTTCATAGTCTCCTAAAAAACTATCATGAACTGATCGAATGGGGACCGTTCAGAAAAAATGACACCTAGAATCATTTTCTCACACACACACACTCTCCCATGTACTAGACTTTCAAATAACGAACTGTTATGCAGACTAGCTACGATGGGAAAAAAACAACAACATAAGTGTATAGAACGGTAGTGGTAGTTTCTTTCAATATCACTATTCAGTGAAGATATTTGGAATCAAATCCATAATTCTGGGTTATGATTTCAAATATTAGTAGCTTATATGGGATATTGAAAGATTAAGAACTACCACTAAGATCACTGATGAGGAATTGTGGCGGATTCCGAAACGGCCGTCTGATTTGCCCGTCTCTATATACATTGTTGTTGTGATGACTACATTTGTTCATTAACCTGTTTATATATAACTTCAAATAACGAAATTAACATGAACTTAAGTCATGACTTTGAAAATTAACCTCTAGATTTAATTTTCATAGTCTCCTAAAAAACTATCATGAACCTGTGTTATTGGTAAAATGTACTGTTTTCAAGTATGGTAATAGAACACATTGCAAATATATTTATGAGGTCTTAAGCTTTGAATAGACTAATGAAATTATAATAGCTAACACAAATGTTGCAATTTTCTGTGCGCCTGCAAATATACTTTACAAACATAATTCGTTAATATTTTGAGCTTTTGTGCAATATTTTTACTAACTTAAAGTATAAATCTATTATTATTATTAAGTGCCTATAAATAAATAAAAATAATATATATATAAACATTTTTTTAACTTTTTAACACAACACCATAAAATATGCAAACGAAATTTACTTAATTTACTTAACGTTGATCTTTTCATATTTCCGGCATATTTTTTCGTCGCTCAAGGGCAAGAAAAACTCACTAAGGAAGAAAAAAAAACAACCGTTAACTTTATTTAGGGAATGAAAAACGTAAACCTACATTCAGCAGGATTACGCTGTGCTACTACACAGGCGCCAAAAAATATACCACAAAAAAGCAACAACATTATAAAATGGTGGCTGCATGCAGCAACCGTAACTATTAAATAATTCAAATTTAAAAATGTCACAGCACCTCAGACATTTATAATAAAATTTATGATTTTTTTTGCACTGTTCTGTGTGGCCGTCAGAGTGACTTGGCAACAGCGGTGGCGGTAGCTGTGATTTTATTTTCTACTTTTTTTGTAGCGGCGTTACACACTTGCTCACTCTCCTTCTGTGTTAAACTGCTATATTACGCTGTTGACACCTTCACAAGGTTATTCTTTTTTTATATGTATAAGTTCACACTTTTTTTGGCAGCTTCACTGCGTGGGGGACTGCCAAAATTTATGTAGATATATATATACTCTTTTAGGTAGTATACTTCTCACTTTTTCTTTTTAACACACAAATCGTGCTTACCTTAATAAAATATTTGCGCAATTCGTTGATGGAAAAAATTTACTTGCGTATATAGCCCGGAAAAAAAGAAAGAAACGTGCATGGAAAACCGCAGTGTCAATGTGCTTCGCATTTGTAAATAGTAGTAGCGGCAGCAGATTTTCTTAAACGAAAAAAGAAGAAAAATATTCAAAAAGCAGTACAAAAAGTTAATTTTAACATATATTTATTATTTATGCGTTTTCGTTCAACATTTCCGCTGTTTTCTAAGCAGCTTTTTAAAGATTTCTGTTCTTGTTTTTCTTTTTTTGTGCCGAAAATATTCAAAGCATGCTTTTAGGCAGCAGACCGCAGAATGTTTTTGGCATGAGAGATTCTAAGTAGCATTTTTAATATGCTAGAAAAACAAAATTGAAATGATTTATTCAATTAGTTTTGCACTGCGGTAATGATTTATTAATTTCTGAGAACGCAGTAATAGGCACGATATATTTACGATATATTATGTGTATGGGTGTGCTTGGAAATTGAAAACGACCTGTATAGAAATTGAACTCGTATCGTAGAAAACTGAATGAAGATTTTGGATCCTCACCCACTCAACTCAATAAATAAAAGCACAAATTTAAATACCAAAAAAATTTTTTCAAAAAAATGCTTAATTATGTATTTATATGCACCCAAAATTATGCTTTATGAAATTCCGCGCACAAATATTTCTCTTAACACATTGTTGCTCAAATGCATGAATTGACAATAGCGTACACTGCATACCTAAGTTATTGTGAAATTTCAAATACATTCCATACTGAAATACAAAATAGTTGAAGCGCTTTTACAATTGAAAAGTGTACCAAAATATTTCAAGTAGGTTTAAGTAAGTCGCTTTCTCAAACAGAAAAACAAAAATTCTGTACGTTATTTTTTATTTTCTAATTGCACTCAAATCAGTAGAGTGCACACAGACTCAAATTTAATAGCATTTATGCACTACAAAAGTTGTTACTTCACTGACATGCTATATACGAAGTTCATGCTATTTAATTATTGCATTATGTACAATAATAAATGAAGTGCCTTAAGAGGATTTCGATGAATTCGTAGATATACTCCAAATGCAGGTAAGTGTTTTATGCTATAGGGTACAGGCACATATATACAGAGTCGTAGCCAAAGGGAACCCTGAGGGCCCCACAGTGATTTGATCCCATACAAAGACGGGACAAAATTAGAAGGAGCGCTGTGAATTTGATGAAATTTCGTGTACTATTAAATTCTAGGTCGCTAAACTCAAATCTAAAGTTTTAATAAGCCTGTTTTGGTTGCGCCACAAACTAAGCTTGAAGTTACAATTTTCGTCATAATTGACAAGCTATTATGGGAGAATGACCAGGTTGATCTTCAACAAATTTATTTTATTAAGTTATGTTAATATTGAACAATATAGAAGAAAGTTTTATTACCTGTTTCGATTTCATTACCTAGCTCCGTTATCCTCCGCTTTCCAATATTGTAGAGAAATATGTGATCTTCCATCATTAAAAATACGTGGAACTCATTGACGGGATTTTTGAGTGTACTTCTCTCTGTTTCTCTAATATTTGTCACACAGCTATGGCCCAGCTCATCAGATTTCATTTCATGAGATTAGACATGAATCTTCATCCATTTTAATGTTTACCAGAGTCACATTTGCATTGTCGGTCGAAGATTTCGAGAGCCCTTCCCGAGGACCGTCTTCCATAGAAAAACGTCTGGTTCGAAATCTTAATTAGTACTTTAATGCGGCCGTAAAGAATGGCGCATTCATTTCATTTGAATTTTGGCATTTGTAGAAAAAAAATACTACCTTGAGTTGACGTCTTTCTTAGTTAACGATAGTGGCAAAATTTCAAAAAAAAAAACGTGTCGGTTGACAACTGGAGTTCGCAGGAAGCCGAAGGAAACCAAGCAATGAATGATAACGAGGAAGAGATCACTCGTATTGCTAAAAACATCACCAAGCTGATCTATCATGTAATGAAAAGCATCTCGATGGCCACAATCATTGGCCTAAGGAAGTCGATTTGAAATCCCTAAGGTGCCGACGACCTGGATGCCACAGCCTTACCCGAGTGCTATGCAGTACCAAAATTGTTTTCAATCATATTATATACAAAAGACCTACATAGGTGCAACAATTGTACGTATCCCGAAAAACCTTGAAAAAAATTATATATTTTATTATTACTTCAGATATATTTTATGTTTTTATATCAATATGCCAAAAAATTTTTAAATCTGTTAAGGTTAAGGTTTGGGACGTTTCGAAAGTTTTTTCTGGCAACCACACTGCATACATATACATACATTTGAATAAACACCTTTAGTCAATCGCTGCACAGTAGGAAAGTAGAGCATGTTCAAGGGCTTTCGTATATTTTGAATGCATTGCCAACCTTGCTTAGTGTTTCAAAATTAATTTTAAACTAAGAGCTACTTTTTGACTATGCTTACACTTCGAATCAATGCTGACCTATGCTGACTAAATACCTAACATCCAAAAAAACGTAATAACAAAACAAAAAAAAGGAATTGAGTTTTTAATTTATTCCTTTATCCCTACAAAATTTGAAACTCACAATTGAATAAATCTATCTTCGGATTTTAAGCGAGATAACAAAAAATAATATTTAAGTCCATATACAAACAATGTTTTTAATTTTACTTACATCGTTTTGTTGTTAGGTGACAATATGTAGACTTTGAGAATTCAATTGTCAAAATTGATTTGTGCATTTTTCAATAAACTTTCAAATGTGCATTGTTTCTTCATTAATTTTCAATTGCACATAGATTTTGACCTTATTTAAAGCTGAGCATAGATTTTAATAATAAGACAATCATCATATTAATAATGAAAGAAATGAACAATTGCCAACTTTTTTAAATATATTGCAGGTTGAAAGTAGGCAATAAGTCTACTCCGATGTTAATCGTCAACAATATCGAAACAATTAACAACTTAGATAAATCCAATGCTGATCATTTTTCAAAAGCTCATCTCATAGCACCTAATAGATAAAAAAGTTTATTAAACGATTAGGAAATGATATAAACTTTTTCAAAAACAACTCTGAAATACTTTATTAGCTTCAATAAAATATGATATTATTTTCAAAATTTTAAGAATATTAAAGCTCCAGGGCTTGATGCCTTGTCCTACTGAAGAAGATTCTTGACTCTGCATTTAATCTGCTAATCAATGTCTGTAATTTTTGTCACTAAGCTTCGTATTTTCCTGAGTGTTTCAAAGAAGTAAAAATCATTTCAATCCCCAAGCATCCTTCTAGCTATCGCACTAAAGTTTTTGAAAAAATGATTTTCAACAGACTGATAACGTTTGTTGGTGAAAACTACTTAATGCAGTACGAATTTAAGGCACAAGACTCATCGACTCATCAAGTCAAGAGGGTAGTTAAGATAATAAAAAAGCAAGAGAGTCAGATACTCGACAGGACTATTATTTTTAGGTATTGAAAAAACGTTTGACTGAATTTTCCATAAAAGTTTCCTTTGTAAAAAATAGTTCACAGTCGATGAAGAAGGCACCCTCTCTGCCCAAA
Source organism: Toxonevra muliebris (assembly GCA_963691655.1). Classification (NCBI taxonomy): domain Eukaryota; kingdom Metazoa; phylum Arthropoda; class Insecta; order Diptera; family Pallopteridae; genus Toxonevra; species Toxonevra muliebris. The sequence goes on from OY829329.1 coordinate 29,366,931, forward strand.
AGCAGTATCACTGCCGGTATCTCGTAAGGATCGGTGTTATCTGCACACTATTTATCTCATTTACTATGAATATTACTGATGTTTTAATGTTTATCTTTTTAATCTGTTTATTAGTAAATTAACTAACAATTTACAAAACTTCTATTAAACTTATTTTGCGTATTTAGTATATATGGTTTTGCTATATTTTCCTATAAGTCCTGTAGTTTGTAAATTTTTAATTAAGCGTTCAGGCCAGCTGCCTTATTTGTATTAGTTATTAGATTTAAGTGTTTTTTGTACTCCTGACAACCCTTACCAATTCGTTTTTTTGATCGATAAATTTATGATTCAGCGGGTTAAATTTGTCATCTTTAGACAATTTACCGAATGCCAGGATATCATTCTATATCCTGAAGATGATACGAAGAGGTCGTAGCCGCTACGCAGAGAAAATCGAGTTGTTATAGGTAAATTTTCACTTAACCTTATTGTACTAATAAATTACATTTAATCATTTAAACTAACTGCTGCTTTCATTTCTACACATTTCAAATTTTCTCGAAATCTCCCCTTGCAGGGAAATGCAAAACCCTCCGCAATATTTAGGATAATAACTCAGAATTTGTAAATATTATTCCTTTTTATCATAAAACTTGTACATTTTGGTAGAAAAAAAAAAAAATAATTTTCAACTTTCTTATAGTATTTTAATAAACTTTAAACTGACTGCAGTTTTTAGTAAATTTTCAAACGAACCTAAAACAATAAATTTAATAAAGATTCACTTGTTTACAGATTCCGAAATAATTTTTAACCGAGCGTAGATTTTGAATCAGATTTCAATTGTGCATAGATTTTTAATCCATTGCGAGCTGTACATAGTTTAAAAATCAACTCCAGCTAAGCTAATAGACGGTGTCTTTTTTGGTAATAAATTTTTAATTGTGCATAGATTTTGAATAAATATTTTAGTGAAAAAAGAAAATAGTGCAACAGCTAATAATAATTTTTCAACTTTTCCTAGATTGTGCATTAAATTTCAACTGTTTTGTTTTTAAAACATCCATAGATTTCAAGGCAGCACTTTCCTGTTGGGTGTTTGTGCATGATTGTTGAAATATTAATTAATATGCGATCCTGTAGAGTTCAATTCAGCTTCAAGTTGAGAGTTTGGAAGGCACACAGGTGTATAACTAAAATACAAGTTTTTGAAATAAAATATCATGAGCTATACTCATGAAATGGAAATCAATTAAAATCGGGAAAGCAATGTACCTACTGTTAGTTACACATCACAAAATCTCAAAGCCAAAATATATACTTCTTAAATAAAAATTGCATAAAATAATATAAGAACAGTTTGTAAAAGACATTAGAAAATACACAAACCTAAAGAATTTTTATCCATCTCTCTCTTCTGTTCGATTGAGAGGAGAAGGATTTGATAAGAAAACTTCAAGTATGCTTAAATAGTATTTAAGTACTATTGTATAGTAATCTACTCCAGTGATGCCTGCCACAACGTTGCTCACACATTGTAGTTACTCCAACGAGTTGGATGCGACGTTAAACTGTAAACTGTAAAATGGCATTTGGTAGTAATTAGTGGCAAATTGTGTAAGGATGCTCCAAAATTTGCTTTTAATTAGAAACTTGCAATAGTGTGTATGTATGTGTGTGTGTGTGTATAGATAACATGAGTGTTTGTGCTCGCCTGTGCTGAAGATGAAGAGGCACTGAATCAATCTTTACACATTTACGTGATTGTATTTGTATGAGTGTGTATGTGAATGCTTATGCATGAGTGTATGTGAGTATGTGAGTAAAATGTACATATATGTAAATATACACATAGGAAATTGTTGCAGGATGTGGAAAATGCAAATAAATGTCTTTTTCTCGTCAGTTTAACAATATGGCACGAAGTGTGAGTGCCAAGGGAGGGAGTGAATAAACGAGGAAGCACAAGAAGACATATTGGATTACTACAAGCACGCGTATACATAGTGTAAATGTATGCATTTCCATATGTGCATACATTTGTAGCTGCATTTTCTGTGTGTTTCCATACATATTTATGCAACATGTGGCCCGTTCAATGTGCATGTTGCATTCTAAATGTACACTTACACACATATACTTCACATTCACGTGTTTGTATGTGTACTTGCATAATTTTAGGCGTTGTCAGTAAATTGTTTATGCAAATAAATTTATTTGTTGTTGTTTTTCTGCTCTTCAACACACACACTGATGAGCATACATAAATATATATAGCTAATTGCAGAATTTATTAAATTTTATTAATTGCATTTGCTAAGCCAAAAATTGGAAACATATTTAATTTAATGCATAAGTGAGCAGAAAATTGTTTATTTATTTATTTGTTTAAATATTCATTCATTTGTTTTTAATTTCATTGTAGCTAATTCATTCTTTTTCTCTGCCTCTCTCTCACTGCAATTACCACTGTAATTTCCGTTTCCTGCTAATTGCTTAAGTTTGCCTGCTTGCTCATTAATATTGTCAATTTAATGGTATTTGCAGTTGATGTTGACTGTATGCGTGCGTGCGTCATTTTGCTAACTTAACGCCATTGTAGTTTAGATTCACCTATCCTTATTTGCCCCTCCAGCTTTCTCTCTTGTTCCTTTTCCTCTTTGCCTTCCTTTAACTTCCGCGATTTAGTTTGGCATTTACTTTGTTGTTTCCTTTTGTTTTCTTTTATTTCCCACTGTTTTGTATAATTTAGTCATTTATATTCTCTTCCTACTTTATTTCCTTAGCATTTCTTATCATTTTCATTTATTTTCTATTTTAATTCTATTTTATTTCACAACGCGAAAATCACAAATTAATTACATTTCATTAAAATATTTACAGATTGTTAGCATGCTTTTAGGCAACAATGCTTCTTTGTTATCGCTGCTGTCAACATGTTTGCTTTAGCAATTATCAACAAGAACGCGTTTGTACGTTTCTAATCTTTTTTCATAGGTATTTATTATTGGTATTAAATTTATGTTCAAAATATTTTTAATTTTAACTTCGTTTTAATTAACTTAAACGAGCATTTGTGGGAAGGGTTTGCCATAAGAAGAGCGACATATTATAATTGAATGGGGTTCATGTTTAATCACGTGCATATAAGAGAGTTGACTAAATAAGTCTCAACATACGCATGGACCGTGCTCTAGCCGTACAAGTAGAACACATTAGCGGCATTCACGACGTAAAGCATTTATAATAAACTTTTACTAAAAATAATAACTTTTACACCAGATCTTGAGCGCGCTTAGTATTAAATGCTTGAATTTACAAATCTGGTTATAAGGAATGTCTACACCTAGTTGGGTTGAAATTACTGTAGTTTTGTTTGGTTTATTGCGTTATCGGGGATACAGACATAAATATATTAACTCCGTTTTTCCTCGGTCGTTTTTTGGGTCACTCAATACGAATTTGACAACAGATTTTGAAAATCCCAAATGGCGGATGTTGTCATTAAATAACTAAACCATCGAATGCACATGATTTGACGTCATAGATTCCCTTTCAAATTGCCACCCACAATCCTTTGCCCACTCTCCTCATTTAGCGACTTATATTGTTGTTCGCGTGACATTTATTTGTCATCGTTTTTGTAAGATTATGACATTGTGAGAATAATCGAATTCAAAATATATTTTAGGCGAATCTGACCTTTTTTTTTGATAAATCAGCAGCTATATTCGAACCGCCAATTTGAATTTTTAAAATCTGACGTCAGATTCTTATTCAACGACTTTAAAAACACCCAAGTTACAATATAATCGGCCCAAAAAATTTTCAAGCGCTTTCTGTTCTTTTTCTGTTTTTTTTTAAATCAGTTGCCATATTGCACTTTTATGTAAGTAGACATGATAATCTACATTTTAAGTCCAATGAGGGGGTCTTCCTCTGACATAGAATGCTCCATACTCAAATTATGGGCGTTACAAACAACCCTTACTTCATCAAAACCTTTATGTATGTAGGGTATAAAAAGCTTATTTTTATTATTGTGCAATAAGCTTTATCTGCTCAATTGAACATATTCTTAGATCACGTTTGAATTCCAATAAACTCTAACTAGTATAGTAAATCGAGTAACAGCATTTAATAACTAATAATAATTAATATTCGACCAAAAAGCCTGTCATTATAATCTCGTTAACAATACATAAATTGGTCTAATAGAAAATTAAAAATAATTAATATTAAAGTTATATATAAACAGGTTAATGAACAAATGTAGTCAACACAACAACAATGAATACAGGGACGGGCAAATCAGACAGCCGTTTCGGAATCCGCCACAATTCCTCATCAGTGATCTTAGTGGTAGTTCTTAATCTTTCAATATCCTATATAAGCTACTAATATTTGAAATCATAACCCAGAATTACGGATTTGATTCCAAATATCTTCACTGAATAGAGATGTTGAAACGGCAGTCTGATTTGCCCGTCTCTATATACATTGTTGTTGTGATGACTACATTTTTTCATTAGCCTGTTTATATATAACTTCAAAAAACGACATGAACTTAAGTCATGACTTTGAAAATTAACATCTAGATTTAATTTTCATAGTCTCCTAAAAAACAATAATTAATATTGTTAAATACCGATTAATTAATACTTTTACAATTAGAAAATGCAATTGTTTCCTCACTCTCTTGCAAAATTGTGCTTTTGTAGATAGAAATTTTTGAATACAAGATCTCGATATGTTCATGGCTCCTCAATTACAGAATTTTAAGTAATTCTGATTCTTCAGGCTGATAATTTTATAGCACCCACTTCATCCCTACAGCTTTCTCTAACTCAAACTTTTATAACTGAAATTGATTCTGCGTCTTCCAATTGAGAATTTCTTTGCTACCCATGATTTCCCTTATCTAAGTTTTCACTGAACAGTAAAGTTGTGAGTAGTTGAATTAAGAATAATCAAATACGGCTAGCGAATACCATCAGCTACTAATCGACCTGAGGACATCTGGATACAGTCGGTTACTTTGCTATCATCCGAGTACAGCCACCTATGAGTACACATTCAGCTACTAATTGCACCGTAATATCGTCAACTACGAGGCTATCTGAAAACAACTCAACTTACTCCAGCTACAGCTATAAGCTGAAACAAAAGAAACTCGAGTACAGCCTGTTACTAGTCGAAAGTCATCGAAATACAGCCAGCTACTTGCTGAACCGAAAAAATCATGATAACGCTGTCTTTCAATCGAGCTGAATACTCCCAGATACCAGTTAAACTGAATAAAAGTACCACACTTCCTACAATCTGATCTAAAGACCACCAAATATAATAATACCGTTATCTACGAGTCATATTGAAAATACTTGAATGTCGAAGAAGAATACAAACATCAATCAGTCGCCCTAAAGATAACTCGATATTGCAAGCCACAAGTGTAACCAAAGATCCCTTCCAATATTGTCAACTGCCAGCTAAAGTTAATCGCAATTACAGTTCAGCTACTTTTAACACTAACTTTATAATTTACCTCCTTCAATTCAGAATAAGAAAAACTCGACTTCTTTAACACAAAATATTGGGCACCAAATTTTTTAACTTGGCAGTTTTTGATTCCGCTTCCTATAAATTTCTGACCCCATTTCCCTAAAACAAAGTTTCTTGATTTTGCATCTTACTATCTATAATACATAATTTTCTGACTCAGACCCTTCAAACAAAGAATTTTTTTAAACCAACTTCTTCCACACAGAATTTCTAAATCGCATTTTTTAATATTCCTAATTATATTACGCATTCTCCAGTTTGGTATATGCTAGTTATGACTTATCCAAAACAAAAGTTCTTAATTCCACCTCCTCTAATCCTGAAATTCCTTACCTAAATTAGACTCTTCAACCACAAAACTTTCTGACTCCTGCTTCTCAGAGAATTACTCTCTAAATAAATTTTCTTGCTTTTTCAATAAAAATTTCTTCATTCCGATGTCTTATTTTTTCAGTTTTTTACAATACAAAATAGACCAATATAAAATGGTTCGTACCTCTAAGTCTATCTGCTTCTATTCTTCTATTTCGGATTTTTCAACCTCACTTTTTAGCATATAGCTTTTCTAAATCCTCAAACACAAAACTTCTAGTCCTCGACTCAGTGATATTACAACCACCATACACCACCATTTTTATCAACCGTGGCATATTTTTGTACTTTAAGAAAATTCGCTAATAACTACATACACAAATACTTGCTACATCTAAAGATAGAACTTTTATTCAAATATGTTTTATTGAAGATTTTGTATTCGAACTTAATAAAAGTACTATTAAATTTCAATGGAACTCAAAAATTCTAGCATTAAATAAAAATCAACTATATCCGATTTCTTTGGCATCAAAAAAAATTGATAACATCAAAAACAACAAAAGAAACCAGCAACAATCAGCAAACCACCCACATAAATACTAGAAGTATTATCGAAAATAAAAGCAAAACATATGTAATTCGTATACAGAACACATAACAAACAAACAAACAAAAAAAAAACCGCCTAAAAATTTATCCACACACACAAAACAACCCTAAAGCGTAAACAACTAACGAAGTACAACTGAGCACGTATCAACATCAACAGTAATACAATGAGCACAGAATAAAGAAATACCAATAAATTTTCCAATTATTTTGGTTCAATGAAGCTGAAAAAGTGCTAAACATGTATTAGATTTAATAAGCATGTGCTCCTAAAATTATGCAACGAAAAACAAACAAAAGACAATTGCATATAAAACATTGAATTTTTATATTGTGTTGTGAGCTTATTAGCCAAGTCAAAACACCCTTGAGCAAAATTTAAGTTGACGAACGTACAAACTATGAAACTCTAACAGTCATCAGGATGATTTATGATATTTTTGGAAATCATATACATAGCATATACATAGATACAACTACATACAGTATAAAAGCTTACAAAAAAACAAAGCAACAGCATGCAAAATTGTCAACACCATGAAGATGAATTATGTGCGCGCTGACTGACATGTTGCAATGAGTAGTGAGTTGTAGTTAGTTGGGGAAACATAAAATAAAAAGAGAAGTAGAAATAAAAATAAATATAAGTATGAACAAAATGCGCTAGACTTGCTGCAGACGTGAAGGAATTTCCTTTCTATAATTTTTTCTTACAATTTTTTATTCATATGCATAAAATGGAAAAAAATTCAGCACCCTTAAAAGTCTGCAGATAATAGCATTGAAAAACTGCTTTTATTGCATTTATGCATATTTGTATAAGGTTTTGTGGTAAAATGTGGCAATAAAGGGAAAGACGAAAACATATGAAAAAATCCCACTTTCCTACGCTTTTGGTTTTTTAATAATAAAAAAGGAGCATGCTCCCCATTTGAAATTTTGAAGTAATATCACCTTGACTTGCTTTTTTTTGCCCTCTCGTATGCATACATACATACATATACAATTCAATTGCCATTGTATAGTAATATTATTATAGCATATTTTTTGGCATGCTTGACGATTCCCAAAATGCTTAGGCTTTATAAGTTTTTCTTGATACTCTACACCAAGTTGATATAGTAGTTTCGAACATTTACGATTTGAAGTTTATAAAAGCCAAATTAAATGTAAAATACAGGGCCAGAAGATTATTTTACTGCAGTGTGTGAGCCAAATGAGTAAAATGTGTACTGTACTTGCGCTTAGGAAATTCTGTGTGCGTGGATTCGTTTTCATAAAATTCTGTTAGATTGCTTGTGAAGTCGTAGTGAGAAAATTTGAATTTTTTCGAGTCTTAGATTGAATATTTGCTATTGTAAAAGATGGAATCAGAAAGATTTTTTAGAAATTCTTTATTGTGATAGTCATCTTTAGTAACTTACACCTTTTTTGTTCTTGATAAAATCCAAAAATATCAAATTTTTCATATTATTATTATTAGCAAGATATTTTTTAGTCTAACTTCAGTATAGAACAATATTTGCAATCATTGAATAATATTTTGGCTCCAGACTTTAAAATTAAAATCATGAATCTTTTTCTGTCAGTGCCAGGAATAGATGAATAGAAGGCGCCCACTGCTTCTTTTATGCTTAAACCGAATGGTGAAAAGCTTTTATAAGGCAACTGTTGCACTTGGAGATTTACTATTGCTAGTTAAGCGGTTGTGCCTTGTAAAAAATTTCAATTACATCATTTTAGATTAAATAAATATCTTTTTCTCTTTAGATGGGTATGTACTTATATTTGTATATTTTTATGACAAAAACAAAGCCGTTGAATTAAAAAAAACTTGTTGTTATTTATTATACCAAAATTTAGGTGCAGTAGGTACTTAATGGCAAAAATTATATTATAGTGATTTTTAATCGCAAATGATCGTATTCTTTTACGGCTAGTTAGTGGTTCAAATTATTTAGAATATTTATAGGTGTTTTGGTGAAAGATTAATTGGGTTTAATTGATAGACATTTGGATGCATGAAAACTGAACTAAAATGCCATGCAAGGCAAGTGTAGCGAATTTAAAAGTTCAGTTCAATCTACCAAAAACTTCATTCAAACATTTTTGATAAATTTTTTTGTCAACTTCTTTTGCTAACGTAAATGTTTTATGTTCTCAAGTAGATTTTTAAAAGATTACTTAAAGATTTATTCGATGATGAAGTTGTACTTTGATGTTATGAGAGACGACAAAGGAAGTAAGTAAAAATAAATCCAAGGTAAACCTAAAGATTATTACAACATAAAGAATTCTAATAAAGTACGTTGCTACTCTGCTGTGCAAATTTCTGATTGTCAAGAGCTAAAACCAGTTAGCAACATACATAAGGGTAAGAAAATTTGTAAACGTGGTTAATTTCAGAAAGAACTTTTTGGACAGCTGTACGAAATTAAATGAGACCATTTCCAGAACAAAGAACGGGAATAAAATAATATATGCAACTCTAAAACTATTACATATCTCATGCAAAATCACAGACATATGTTACTCAAATAAATACAAACATATGTACATTTATGCATTAGCTGACCATCTTTCACGAAATTTCGGTACACATTGAAAAAACAAAATAACTCAGAAGATAAGTGTCATTATTATTATTAATTACGACGAAACAGAAGGGAGGTCAAGGTACCGTGGGATCCATTGAGGAACAACCAAAACCTTCGACAAGCACCAGACAATCACTCGAATATACCATTAAACTTAAGGAGGTGCGGACGCAATGGTGCTAAATGGTATCTGTGGTATCTTGAAGAAGGCTTTAACGCCAGTAGAAGTCTAGAAGAGGGTACGGGACCGCTCAAAAAAATCTCTGCCAACAGAGCCGGGGAAAGGGGTGCTGATGAAATCAGTTAGGCGTTAGCTATGCGAGCGCGGTTAAGGCTTCACTAGTGAAGAGGAAATCTGGATTGAATAAGATGTCGTAAAGCAGTTGTATAAAGGCTTGAAGACCCAAACTCCAAATCGATGGCATCCACTATAGACCAGGACTAATACTGATAGACTGTGCCACTGAAGAAACAGACAAATGACTCAGAACATTGGTGCTGAAACTGCCTGGTTAGAAGGAAGCTGCGTGGGACGAGCAAGGCACATGTCACAGTTAGACGACGGAGATACTCTGACAATGGTGGAAGAAAAGTTTTTCCTTTTTACTTTAGATATATATTGTATTTTGAGTCATACGTGATAATTTTTTTTTTTTTTATCAATAATGAGTTTTTTTTGGAGTCATAAAAGAGCAATTGTTGAGGTAATTTATGATATAAAAAGACTTTAGACGAAGTCTTTTCTGACTCACATTAAGAGAGCCTATCGAAGAAAAAAAATGCTCATTAAGAGTCTTTTATAAGCTCAAGTATGACAAATTGCTACTAATTATGAGTCAAAAAAGAATATTTTCGGACTATTATTAATTGATTTATATTCCCCGCATCGGCTGCTGTATAGATTGCGAACAATTCTACAATTTTCAATTAAATTCCATAAATTTCCTTTTTGAATTGCATCGAGTTTCGGTATAACTATTTCCTCTTCGGTACATCGAATTTAGCCTTAAATTTCGATACATCTGGTAACCTAATTCATACACTAAAGCAGAGGGAGTGAAAGCTGCAAGGACAATCCATTTTCTTTCAATTGATGTGGACGCAAGATTAACTCTTATTTCAAGCGTGATGGCAAGCATAAGATGAAACACAAAGGATTTACAGTAAAATAGAATGCTGCTGAAGAAGATACAATAAAATGCAAATGCTACTAGTATTCAACTCGTACTCAAAAGTAGCAGTGAAGGGTCATAAGTCGAAATAATGTTGCTTTTATTTTTCTACTTTGAAGCAATTTTATTTTTAAGTTTAAGCATTGGCTGCTCTTGCAATTGCTTCTTTGCTTTCCACGGTCATACAGATTGCATTGTTATTTAAATTGCATTTCGTGAGTGTATGGATACATATGAATTTTTTCACACACACAACATTCTTTTACAATTTGCTGCTACTTTATCTCCTACACATGCTGGACGCCTGTAAATATGCAGTGCTGTTCGACTGGTGCGAGCTACGTTTCTCGGATGCATGCATGCAAGTAAGCAAAAATATGATTTTGAAGACATATTTATGGGCTAGCATATAAATCACATATCCCTTTTTTGTTTTCGTGCCAGCTCGTGCTTAGTTTATGCCTTCATTGCAGCATGTTGCGCGCTGCTGCGCTTTTCAAACACTAAAATACCATATACTTTATACTTTCAATGCTTCATTTTCCTTAGCCTGTGCTTGCCTGTGCATTTTAAATTGAGTACTTAATTTATTTTTTCTTTTCTGCAATGTATTTTTCTTCTTCCAGTACCGAACAAGAAAACAAAAACCAAGACTTTGACTTTGCGTTTGGATATTATTGTCCTTGACAGTGGTAAATGATGAAATTATTGCGGAATGTTGACATTTACTCTATATCTATGCTATTTTATTTTCACTTATGTATAAGTACATACCTATATTTTGGTATGTAAGTATAAGTGCACGTGTGTTTTTATGTGTGTTTGATTTACCTTTGTATTTTGCTATGCATTAATTTTGCATTTTTCCTGCGCTTTTCTTTTTTGTGCATTACTTAGTAAATATGAGCACGAGACGAGTATGAATGAAAGTGGATTTTGTGGCATTTTGACAGGAATGTCGCATATGTATTTGAGAATTTAGCAGCGTCTAGACATTAGATATGATGGCGATGATGGATTTAGCTAACCATGAATATTTTTTTAGAATTATTTAGAAAACAACGTTCACAGTTCGAAATGGAAATTAAAAATGCAACAAAAGGAATTTTTTCCAAATCAAATGGAAGAAATATATGTTGAGATTTTGCGGAAAGATGTGAGTAGATATGCGTATCTTTATCATTACAGTGTTTTACTTTTAATAATATTCTGTTAAAGTAGTTTGAATCTATGCTGAAGAGAAATTAGCAATACGAGCAACGTTTCTTAACGTTTCAAGAGAAGCTTTCACCTTCAAAAACTTTTAAAAATAAGAGCTTTGAAAGACTTTTAAAAATATAGTCAAAACAACAACAGCGTATATATAGCAATGAATCCGCCACAATTCCTCATCAGTGAACTTAGTGATAGTTCTTAGTCTTAGATTTGATTTCAAATATCTCCACTGATTAGAGATATTTAAAGAAAACTACCACTACCATTCTATATACTTATTTATTGTCGTGTTTTTAGTACTAGTCTGCATAACAGTTCGTTATTTGAAAGTCTAGAACATGAGAGAGTGCGTGTGTTTGTGAGAAAATGATTCTAGGTGTAATTTTTTCTGAACGGGTCCCATTAGATTAGTTTATGATAGTTTTTAAAAACTAACGTCTAGATTTAATTTTCATAGTCTCCTAAGTTTTTGGAGTAAAAAAAATGTTCAATCAGCAATTGGAATCAGACTTCTTGCTTGCAAATAATCTTCTTTTTGAAAAATTTAAAACCCATCTTTTTTTATAATTTAAAAAAAAAAGAACTTATGGTACGATTGCTTATTCTCAAAATGGAATTTATATTTCCAGGAAAGAACAAACGTGCTTTGGTGAACAAATATTATTTTAAGTGCAAAAAGCGAAGTGTGCCAATCGCTGGTTTAAACTGTAAATAGATTATTTTTACATATTTTGGGTACCTACAATTTAGCCTTTTCTAGTTCTTTTCAATTTCTAGCTCTTGAATTTACTAAATTTTTAAAGTAATAAAAATACTCTTAAATATATTCAAAACTTTAAATTAACCCTTTGTCGCCCGAATCATAATGGGGCTTGAGAGAAACCTTTTGTTGTAAAATTATAGTTTCTTGCTTCTACATTGGGCTACGAAGCTGTAGACAACCACTGGATAACTCCTTTTCTCCAATTTTTTGATTTTCATATTCTCTTATCTTTTATAAAAATATCTGATAAAAAAATTTCCGGTTAATAATAATTTAATGCATTATTTTTCAAAAAATGTCCAAAAGATTTTATTAAAATTTTTTGAACTTAGGTTTTTTGCTGGACTTCAAAGACAAAACATTAAAAAAAATTACTTAAGCAAGAAATTTCAAATATTCGGCAATCTGCAAACGTGAAGAATACCTAACAGAACCGAATACAAATAGCGTTAATATTATCTGTTAAACATTTTATTTATGCCACATAAAAGTGAATGTTGCATATACGCAACATTGCGTATGAAAGAGTTAAGGAAAATATATAAGGGTATTCACTCTCTAATTATTACCGCACTTTCATATGTATGTGAATATACATATACACAATTTGGCTTCCCATAAATTTGCAATATTTTGCAGCGCCAAACCGCACGGTGCCAATAAACATATTTGGTTTATATCGTATAAACTTATACACACACACATATTACTACATAACATGAAGTAAACAGAGAAAGAGTGAAAAAGTCAAGAATATCACTGCATATTTTGCTGCACTTAACCCCAAAACAGCACAGCCAAAAAAAAAAAAATTAAATCGGAAGTGTTGGCATACAAATGGACGACAAGCACTTTTCCGGGGTATGTTTGGCAAACAGGTGGCGGCATGCAATAGTAAACCAACAACAATTACAACAGCAACAACAAAAATCAGTATAATAATAATAATAGCAATAGCAACAACTACATACATACAACAATTACGACAACAAATCGTTTGGCAATATAGACTTTGTGTATGTATTTGTACATACATGTGTGTACATATATATATATCTACCTACATATGCACATATTTATATCCGCTGTTGCTGTTGATATTCTTGTTGTTGTGGCTGTTGTTCTTGTTGCTGTCACCTATTTTACATTGCATGGTCATAACATAACAGTTTGTGGTAACGCCAAACGTTTTCGGGTTTGCTACAGTAAACTTTAGCCAACGGCCAAAAAACAGCAACGCCAGCAAACTTGGACAGACAAAGATAACAAAACGAGTGAGACGGAGAGAGAGAGAATAGCCGGAAAAGACGAACATACTGTCATTTAATGTTTAGGTTCAGCGAATTTTTGGAAAACTTTTTTCATATTCAGAAATTTTTTTTTACCCATTTCTACAGCGCTGCGAGTTGATGTTTTAGATTCTTTCCCTTTCTTTCACTCTTTCCGCTCCAGTCTTCTCCTCTATTTCCCTACTTTGTAATAGTTGTATGTAGAAGTAAAGTGTGGTAATTATCAGAGAATGACATATAAAATTGGAAAAATATGCAAAAATTGTTGACTGCGAATGTTTGTTGTTGGCCGTGGTAGTTAGGAGTAGTGGATGATGATGATAATAACGTTGACGACGTTGATATACTTGTGCAAGTGTATGTTATTGGTGTGTAGTTATATTGTTAAATGAGTCACCAACCAATTGCCACCAATTCCAAAATGCCAATTTTTTGCTTCACTAGAGTTTCGCACTCATTTTTTCTTTTTTTATTTTTTTTTGGTTGATTACAAGTTTTGTTGATAAACTTTTCAAAAGTTTAAAAGCAGTAGTATTTTTATGATATTTTTCACAGCAGGAATATGAATTGCTTGTTTGCTAGCAGCAAGCAGAAAGTTTTAATTGAATGTCAAAAAATATAATAATATTTTTCATGGAGTCCTGCTATATATATTTATTTATGTATATTCAAGCTATCATTATTCATTATGATTTTGACAAAATAAAAATATGTATTAATTTAAAATTACATAGCACAAATATTTATTTATTATATTTCTGTTTTCGAAACAGCTTTTGATGAAGAGAGAGACTTTTTTGAGATTTTGGTCAATGGTAGATCCATCGATGGGAACAATAACTGAGACATCATTAAAAAACCTTTAACGAAAGACTTGAAAACCCCAATCAATGGAATACTGTCAAGTATTGGGAACTTAGATTGCTTAGAACTTACAGCAAGGAAAATATGTGTTTAATGTAGCACAGATTCATATCGAACAACCAAGAGATTAACATACTAATCACATTCAACATCAATGTTAAAACCGCACCCAGAGACCTCATAATGCCGACAGATCTACAACTCAATATATCGCTCCTTCGGTGCAAAACAGTCATAACGCAAAAAAAAAATTTCAAGTTTTTGCTAACCCTGGGTGTATCTCAATATGTTCCATGATCTGTCCAAAACTTGTGCAAAAAAAATTGATAATTTACTGGATACAAACTCAAGTGTTTTTTTTTACCATTTTCGTTCTCGAAATTTCTTAAAACGCAATAGAGTTTTATCTCAGTTACGTCGGTGCAGTTGTGAAAACAAATTGTAACTTAGCGGAGCAATAAAGTATTAATTTGCTTTGTGACTCTTTTGTAATGGCAAGTAAGTGAAGTGCATTGGTGGTTTTGTGAGTCAATAGTGTATTATTTTGTGTTACAACAGTAACACAAAATAAAATTAAAATTAAATATGCCCTTATTCACGCAAAATTGCCGTTATTGTCTTTCGAAAAAAATTTGTTTTCAATTCGTAAGTTTTTATTATTACATAAAGCGTTATTATTTCTGCAAATGTGCAATCAATACTGGAAAACTAAAATTAATTATTTTGGGTTAGGACTTTATTTATTCATAAAAATTTACGTTCGTTAGGATTAAGCCATTTACTTCCTGATTCCATTCACAAATAGTCATGTCATTCCCCAAGGAAACGTTATCGGTAGAAGGTTCTTCAATATCCGAGTAGCGATGAAATGAGGTGCACTGAAGATGAAGCTGATGAGGCACAAAAATCGTCACGATTTGCTTCCTTTCTACCGAGTCCTGAAAAGAAAAGTTCTTCGAAAATATCTTAGACATCAATATAATCGTGTTATAAGAACTGTATTGCAAAAATATGATAATGGCAATCTCGAACAGTGTTGCGATTAACAAATTCATAAAAGTGCCAGATTTGGGACAAAAAGTGCTTTTCAATACCAAAATGTACCTCACAAAAAATGTGTTGTACATATACATATATTACTATATATCGCTATCTTTTTTTGCTAAAGACCTAAAAGCTCTTTTTCCAAAATCAAGGTTCTGATGCATTGGGATTAAACGTTTCCACCTGCCTCTCGATCAAAAATTTTTTAGGGTTTTTAAGAGAAAATTTTATTAAGTGTAAATTTTTCAAAGTCATGACTTTATTTCATGTCTTGGTTTTTTATTTAAGTAATATGTAACAGGCTTAATTAACTTTTTTGCGGTCATGTAGTTTTTAGGGCATTCAACCTAAACTTACGTCTCTGTCCTTTTAGTTAGTATAACAAATTTTGAAAAGAAAAAGTACTCAGTACTTTAATGTTTGGACATGTTTTTTGCTTCTACAAAATTTAAAAAATGTGTGTTAGGGCCTTAAATTAAGATAGCGATATACTTTCATATGTGTGGTGTTGGGCAGCTAAAAACGTACCTGAAAAAAAGGCGAACTTCCGTGTCATAATTTTGAAATTGTACCCTTAATCACAACACTGAACTCGAAGATAAGCAAAAGAGGTAAGCATAAACACCATAAGAAACTAGATCCGGCAATACAAACTGGTATTAAGGAGCACATTGGCACTATTCCAAAAATTGAAAGCCACAAAACCAGACCACACTCTTCGAGACAGTTTATAGAAGGAAGTAAGTCGATAGCTGATATTCATCTCATATCAATTCAAGCAGTAATTTCATTTTTATTCATTAATTTAATAAAAGCTAATTTAAAAAAATAATTCGTACCTAATTATATAAAATCTTAGGGCATCATGTGGTTGTAATTGTTGTCTTTAATTATTTTTGGTGGTCATCGATAGCCATAACTACAGAAATACTGTGTTTTTTACGCATTAAGAAAGACATATTTTGTGTTTTGACGCACTCGAATATTGTTTTTTGTTATAAGAAAAAATATTGTAAAATCTTACATGCTCATTTCGAAATACTTAATTTCTTCACAAAACTAAAACTTATAAACTGTTTATCAAAATATGTGAATACAGCATCAAAAATTATTATTACGCAATAGCAGTAATGATGAACTTTAAAATTGAGTTTTCTCGGAATGATGGAGTTTTGAGTTATGACGGTCTTGCATCGAAGGACCGATATGCTAAACCGATTGTTCTCAAAACATCAACACCTGATATTAATTTGTTATTAATGTTTTCTGTTTATTTACTAGTGCTTTTGCTGTTTTTTTTTTCTAACTTTGATAACTAAAATTACTGAATTAAGAGTATTTGTACTAAACTTACTTATTTTTAGTATTATAAAATAAATTTTAAGGTTGATGGTTTTTGCATTCATAGATTTATTTAATTTTTATTTTCTGGCGTGAATGAATACAGTACTTTGCCAAATCAAATGCTTTCCTCCTCACAATTCGCATTCACCGTAGCTCAATTTGAATCAAAGACGGGAAGTTTGTTCCCCACCTTACTTTATGCTAAAAAAGTAGCAAAAGTAATATAAAAATACCAGCGCGTTCTCATACAATCATACACAGCAAATGCCATTTTGACAGCTGATGCGTGTTTGTTTTATGTGTTTCTGTAATGTCACGCAGGCAGTAGAGTTAAATGACGCATATGAATGGGAAAAAGCAACAACAAATCATTATGAAATTTAGTTTGAATGAAAAAATATAATACTTTAACCTTACTAACATGCAAAGGTATTTTGCGCCTAAAAATATGTGAGAGCAAAAACGAAAATTTTCGTTTTCAGGAACTACAGGTGCATTTTTAATTAAATTTAAGTCAAAACTAACAGAGAGGCAAATAAAAGTCCTACAACTATTTGTGATGCTTCCTCCTATTCAACTTGCGTCCTGCTTCCATTTTGCCTTTCCGCTTTTATTTTATTATGTGTTTTTTTTCACATTGTAACTTAAACATATTTGTCAAAAATTTGAACATACCCATTAATTTACACGTCAGTGTGGAATTACATTATTTGTGAAAAAATATTTTATGTTGCTATAACATGCAAATAACGTAAAGGGTCTACGCAATATCAACTACAACAACAGTTAAATAATAAAAAACATCTTTTACAAACTAAGCAGCATTTGTACTCGTATGTATGTATGTTAGCATATTTGACAGTTTATACTACGGGCACATCACACACATGTACACTTTTTGACAGTTGCTTGTCATTTTGACAGATTGAGGTAATTTTGTGAAAAATATTGTATGTGTTTAGCTAATTCATGTAGTAATAAGTTTTTAAGCTCCTTTTTTTACAGTATTTAGTTATGATAAAAATTCACTTAACCTATTTTATAACTTTAGTGCTTTGCAATTAATGTATGAAAAACTAAATTATTTTTATTCTCTTAGTAAATGTGATCTTAATCTTTCGCAATTTATAATATAATAATACAGCAGTTTCATAGAGTGCATATCAGTACAATTAGCAATTAAAATTGGATTAAAGCAGTAAAATTGTATTAGTTGGCTTAAATACTGTTCTCTAAATGCAGGGTATATAGGGCAATCGAAAAGAAGCTGTTGAAAGCTTTCTGGGTTTCATATGCATTAAGATTGCATAGCGTACACATAATGCTCTGGTCGATTTGATATATTATACAGAATCTTAGAGTATATTTAGTAGATAGACGCAGCTGTGCTATGATTTTGGCCATATGGAAGCATGAAGAATAGTTGTGATAAAGTGCCGATTTTTCTTCCATCGTACTTAATAGCCTGCAGTTTTGAGAGGTTCCATTTTCATAAAAAGAACATCATTTAATTTCAGGTGTCGGTCAAAACGCTCTAATGCTGACTTTTTTAGGCTATTCCAAAGAACGGGATCTGGGGTTTGCCATAGATTTGTCATATTGATTTTTTCTAAGAAATTGTTGAATTGTGAAACCCAGTTATATTGGCATGTGTATTTCGTGTGGATCTTGGTAGAGCAAATTTGTTCGAATTATTGCAGGTCCCATATTTAAGCTGAGTACAAAAGAGATGTGGCGATAACACTGTCAAGGAGTTTTACCTTTTCCTTCCCATGAGTCAGCTTTGCATTTGCTTAGAGTTTGCTGAGTAACTGCCAGTGTAATGCTTCCCTTCTTAATTGCATAACACATTTTCTAAATATAGAACTCGAAAAAGTCATCCCTAAATATGTGCAGGTACTGACAATTTGAATTTTTGGTTCCTCCAGAAAAAAAGAATCCGACGTGCTTCTTCCCCTTTTCCTGAAGTGAATAATTTTTGTCTTTTGCGTGTTTACTTTTAATTTATTTTTTCACAGTAAGTTTCTGAAGCAAATAGGATTTTGCGTAAGAGTATTGGGGAACGAGCTAGAGCTATCATCAGCAAAAGATCGTTGATTCCTTCAATATTTAAGCCTTCAATATTATTGTTTCTTAATTCTTCTTCGAAATATGAAATGAATAGAATGAAAAGGAGGGGGCTTAAAATTTCGCCCTGGAGAAAGCCTTCAATAACTAATATTTTTTTTTGATGCCGTACTTTCTACTTTTATGATAAATGATGCTTTATCATATATTGATTTAGTTATGTTGATGCATATTGCGCTTACGGCTTTTGAGTATAGTTTTTGCCACAAAGTAAATCGTGTGCCACAGAGTCGAAGGCTCTGCGAAAATCAATGAATAAAGCTTGCAACGTAAAAATGTGGTCAATGCAATTTCTATTGTTTCTAAAACTATTCTGAGTTTCTGGGATAGCACCATTCGGCGCTATAATTTGTGTAAATACATAAGCTATGTGGTTACATAGTGCAATGCCTTTTTATGAAATAATACGAATGTTGAATGAGATCACGATTCTGGAGTTTTACTATATTCTACTACATTATTGAAAAAGGGATAAAGATTATCTAACCATTAAGGATTTGTAAAACTCGGCGCAGACCATGTCTTCGCCCGGAGATTTAATTAAAATTAATTTAATTAAATTTTAAAGCATTATATTATGTTTACTCTAAAAACCATAAAAACTAACATAACATTAATTAATGCCGATATCGGAAGCCATTACGTCATTGCCAGAAAGATGCCCATCGATTTACTCGCGCCCTAGATGAAGCACCTTTACAGCAAAACTGGAGATAGACCTGCGAGCACAATGAAGGAAGAAGAGAGGCGGCGTACCATCATGCAAATAATGGTGGAAGCAGAACAAAAAAGGTCGCTGCATCTTTTACGAAATATTGCATTTTTGATGGATAGTAAGCACGGAGAAATGGGTCTCTATCTAAACCAACTCATTAGCGAACATGGAGGATTTCAGGCATGTTTTTATAGATTTAAGTTAAGAGAGAGCCGTTCTGCCAGATTTGCCTCAACGATGCTGAAGACTCAACGCATTTCCTCTTCAACTGTTTACGATTCAACAGGCGCAGAGAGGAGCTGGATAGAGTATTTGGTGAGCCCATGACACTCTGTGGAGAAATGGAATGGTGCATATTGCAATCTAGCGAACAATATGATGACTGCAGAAGGAGCGCAAAAAGCACAACTTTGGCTGCAAAACATAACGAATACAGAAAACGACAGGAATGGGAGAGTAGCAGTCAACAAGCAACAACCGGCAACACTGCAGAATTAGTCCCTATAATTAAGGATGACGACGCATAGCGTTACTAATATGAACAAAGAAGTAATACCAAATGGCACTCCGGCGGGGAGAGCGGTAGAGGTTACTGTCTATAGGTATGCGATAAGAACAGGAGTTCTGCATTCCATCTGCCAACGTATAAAAAAGTTCCATCTGCCAACGTATAAAAAAAAGCAGGTAGATATGTGGGAAGGTAAACACGTAAGTAGGCAGATAAGCAAGCAAAGCTGGATCCAATTTACACTACGCACAATATAAATAGCTTTATTTTGAAGCCATGCATTCAGCACTATTAATTACACCTTGTTACAAATTTCAGGTTCTTGTATTGGGCGTGAATGAATCATGTCAATAAGAACGCATCACTGATTAAATTTGATGCATTTGTAGCTGTTATCTTCATTTTATTGACAATTAATTTGATTTGAAAACAAACAAGGAAAATGGAGTAAGATTTTGCTATTTTAGTATTTAAAAATAAAAAAAAATGGTATGCTGATCTATTTTGGTTTTTCTCAATAAAACATACATAATACGATTTTTTTTTCTTTTGAATCTTTGTCTTATATTAACTGAAAATATATATATATAACAACAAAAAATACAAAGTTTATTGTATTTATATTTTGACATAATAATCAAAAATCGCTCATAAACACTTAAAATTTTTGAGATTCAGACGATTGTTGTAATTTTTTTCAAGTTCTATTATTTTTTGCGTTGGTCTTATCACTATAATTTTTTCATACTCTCTTTGGAAAAGTTATTTATATAGACTACGCTAATACGAAGTCCACGGAGCAAAATGCCCAAAATGAGCAACGTTTCCACAGTTTTTTTCATTATTTTTGTAGGAGAAGTATCAAAGATATACACTTTCATGTTTCACATTTCGCATTGCAGGAATATTTATTTTCAATACTAATACAATACTTTGTACTTTATAACATTTCAAATGTATTCAAATTAATCTTTAAACGCCTAATAGGTCCGATTTCAATTAAAAATATACTTAGAGGTTTCTGTGTGTTTCTGATTCCGAACAACGTTTGTTTTCAAATAAATTAGTTTAAAGTGACGATTTACATAGTTCGTCACTGTAGTAAGCTTTGGGGATTATCTGGAGAATAAGTTAAAATATATGTGCAATAATTTTTAAAAACATTCATTTAGTGTTATCCCATACCATTTGGCACAAATTTTTTAACCCGGCAATATATTTTTTATATAAAAATTCGAGAATAAAAAAATCTTATTTTTTGTATGTGGTGTAAAATTTTTGCAAAACTTGCTTTCAGAGTTAAAAATAGCTGTAACTATAAGACAGTTGTCATTTTTCCACTTTTATTTGTAAGTATTGATAAAGAAATCTTTTGTCAGGAAAATCTGATATTTATTTTAAATGGCGAACGTAAAATGGCGGCACAGGCAGCCGCTGAAGTGGTTGGCCACTGCAGTGACCAGTGGATATTTATGGTTTGAATTTTTAATAATGCAGAGCAGAGGTTCATTTCAAATGCCGAATGAATAACTTTTTGTTGGTAATTCGGACCAATATTTCCAACTTTGTACTCAGATCTATATTCCCGCTATAGAGGTCCTAAACCCACTTTGATAAAAACTTTTTTCAAATTTAATTCCTACATATTTTATGCCTATGGGAAAATTTTTTATCATGAAAAAATATGTAACAATTACTAAAACCCCTTTTCTCTACAGATTTTTTATATAAAGTCATGTCATTACCATGTATATGACCATAATGGTTAAACGGTCGCAAAACGCATAATTTATCAAAAATAAACTTGACGTCGATGGTTTTGATCTTCAGTAACCTAATGCTAGCTCTGAATCTTTTTTCTCTGGGGCTATGTGAAGTCGTTGGTCTATATCAACATTGCCGGAATATTAGCTAAAATGTGTGGAACAGTGTCTGAGGATCGGGTCCGAATAATCGATCGCTGCACTTATTTCCCTAGCCGTTTTTTATATAGAGTTTGTCGTGAAATTTCGCGTGAATTTTAAAAGAGTACCGTGCTTAGGTTAAATTGTTGGGGCTGTTCAAAATGAACACACTGAGACCTGTTGTTCCATTGTAATACCCTACGGGACGAGTTATTACCTCTTGATCTCTCCTAATTAAACCATTTTGTGCTTTCGATAAAGCATGATATATCTGATTTCAGAGGATGCAAGTTCTGTGAGTCTCTCGTGGAAAGATTCTGTACCGTGTTTAACGAATTTTTTGTTTCCCATGAGTTAATTTCTTTAAAAAAAATATGACTTGGTGAATTTAAATTTCAATGATCAAATACTTTTCAATAAAGAATAATTTTCTCGTAGACTCTAGGATAGGGTCCGTTACTATAAAATTTCATTATTGGTATATGAGGAGTCGATGAACAAAACTATTCAGAACCGGTGAACTCAATTTTGCAGAACATATACATACTTCTATTAAATCTTTTCATTTTTTTATTTAGAAGTTGTTACGTTGACCGACTTGTCTATCATTTTAAAGTTACTTTTTATTGCGAAAATAGGACAAAAGCGCATAACAAAATTTTGACTTGGATCGTTTTGACTGGAATCATAATATTTATTTAAATCGTTTCGATTGATATTAAATTTTTTACATTTTGGGTTAGTCCCATGTGCGTATTAGAGCAAAAACAAGGTTATGTTGACAGAGATTTTATTTTGTATTTTTTTCACGCCAGGATTTCAGGAAATATTGCGCCAAAAGCGCGATAAAGGTCAGTTCTGACCATTTTCTGCCGTCAAAGGTTCTGAATTTGGACATAGAACAAGGCAGAACGTGCTGAAAAAAAGCCGCCCAGTTTACTTTAATGTTGCAATATATTTTAGCATTTTACTTTTCGAGCACATACGTCTTTGTTGAAACGCCCAATAAATTGTTGACACACTACTTAGAGCTCGCTCTACTTCTCTTCCCATACTTCTGCGTCAACTACTACTCCTCCTATTAACCCAGAAATTTTCCACACCTACATTAGTTACAAATACGTAAATAAAATCAAATGCCATAATGTGTGGTTTTACTTCCACTTATTTTTACTTCACAACAAAAAAAAAAAAACAAGAAACGTAGAAAATACCGCATGATTTTGGCAATGCCACAAAATTTACTCTTCCTCGCCCCTCTCACTACCACCTCCCTCAACTACATGCTATTATTGCCTTTTACACTTTTTGTTGCGTCTTTTCAACTTTTTTTTACCTCATGGGTTTTTCTCCCACCTTTACACTTTTTGCAATTTTAGCTCTGTGCATTTGGCGTATATGTAGCAGTAGTGAGCTTGATGCGCGTTGAAAGCTTAAAAGCGTACTTTACTTTTTACTTTTAAGCATAACTATTACCTTTTTTTGCACTCCTATAAATAAGCAGCAACAATTTGTGAGTGTATAAAATCGGAGGGGGAGGAAATAGTAGCAGTGCAAAAAACCAAAAACGTAAGTATGTATATTGAAACGTAGCAGTGAAGTAGCAGTGTTATGAATTTTTAATACGCTTTTGATTATGTGCGGATATTGCAATATCAATGAATGAAAAATGGTAACGCGGTATCAGAGAACAGCGGCAAAAAAGGTGTAGGTAGCAAAAAACAAAGTATGGAAAATGTGAGCTTGTGAACATTATTAAAATTCACAACGTGCGCTCAAAGATAATGTTAGTGGGCGAAAATAAAAAAAAATTTATGAAAAATGGAAAAAGGGTAT
This sequence comes from Toxonevra muliebris, assembly GCA_963691655.1. NCBI lineage: Eukaryota > Metazoa > Arthropoda > Insecta > Diptera > Pallopteridae > Toxonevra > Toxonevra muliebris. The sequence continues at coordinate 29,390,777 of OY829329.1, forward strand.
AAGCAAAACGAATCAGTAAAAAAGTTATGAGAAAATTATATACATAGAAAAGTCGTGTAAAAAACTGTTATGAAAATCGTTAGTTGCGCAATGTTGCAAAATTGAAATCAAGAAATCAATGAGCATAAATTTTGCTTTTCTTTTTTTGGTGAATCCATAAAATTCGAATTGATTTTTACACACCAAATTATTCAATTGCATTTAATTTTTGTGTGGTTTCCATTGACAATTGAAAAGTGAAATGTGCATTTTAATAATAATAAATAAATTTAATATATTTTGACAGTTTAAACTGTCAAATTTGTGTGTACAATTCGAATTCGAATGCATATTTTTTGGTTACTTTTTTCGAATTTTAGTTTGAAATTGAATTGAAAGGTGAAAATATGAACGTAAATGTCACACAGCAAAGTTTTATTTATATTTGTGCACAAGTGAAATTTCTATTTCTATGCAAGTGTGTGTGCGTGTTTGTTCTAGTATTTGTTAGTGTGCTTGCAATGTGCAGAAATTTTCCTTCTACTATTTTCTTTACCTTTTCCATATGTCATCTTTAGTTTTTAGCTGTCAACACTCATTGTGCCAAACGACGTTGCCAATCGCTGCTGCTTACTTGCACATATTGCTGACATGTCAACTCGTTTCGAGTTTTGAGTTGTGTGTGTGTATGAAGAATATCAAAAAGTTCAAAAATTAAATTAAATTGCAATGTGAAACAAACATTCAAAAGTATTCCCAAGGCTTTGAACTCTTTAAGTATTTAGACTTTCAAAATTTAAAATTTAACATCTTTGAGGAGCCTGAAACCTTCTATCTTGTCTGTGAAATAAATGTGAAACTCTTTGAAATAATTTTGAAATAGTAAACAACTCAGCACGCCAAGAAAACTGTTAGAAGAATCGAGCTGGCAAATAAATGTTAGAATAACTGGAAAGTTTACTAGATCAAATTTTCTAACTCACGCTCAAAGTTTTCTGATCTATGTAACCAAAGGCCCAACCAATCTGATTTGTAATAGCAAATTCGTTCTCGAAATAAATATCACGAAGATCAAAATTCTGGAAAATTCTCCCCATGGGATTTCGATTTCTGCAAAGTTGATCTGGAAATAAATTTCGAGAAGACTAGAAGCCCAAAAGAAGAACGAACTCAAGCCAATCAGCGCATCTCTAACCCTAATAAATGTATGCAGCAGTGACCACAGCAGCTATCGAGGTGGACGGCATTTCCTCATCGGAGCTTGTGCTGTCTACATTTCCAAAAGTGGAACGGGTACCAAACCTTGCAGTGCCTGTTACGCCTTCAATTACCGTGTAAATTCCACATATTTCGGCAATTGACTTTTCTGTGGAAGAAAAAACGAACTTATTGAAGGCGCCGCTCTATCCTCGGAATTATTGTGAGCAATTTTCATCCTAATATTTGTCTTCCAATCTACATGTATAAAATTACCTTTTTTTTGTGGTGGGGCCTTGCGGTTAAGATCTGTAGTCAATTGCCGCCAAAGTACTTCTACTTTTACTTTATCGCCCTTGACGGAGCCTTTAGCAATTTCTTGATGCTTATTCAAAAGCTTGAAGAACAAGGCATCCTGGGAGGAGTTCTTTTCCTTGAAATTTTTATTCTCATTCATATTTTTTATACTTGATTAGTTTTTTGAGCGCCGGCTACTCTATTTAACTTATTGCTTTTTTGGTGAATTCGGTTTCTAGAGCATGCAAATTCATTCGAAATTCACTTTTAAGAACGAGTAAGGAAAGTAAAGTGAAGTAGAGACCCAACGAGTGAAATGCTAGTGATTTCAGTTCACAAATTGAATTCTAGAGCACCAAATAGTGAAATTGAAATGATTTCAATTCATTTTCACTCGAAAATGAATAACTTACATTTTTGACAAATTTGCCAATAACGCCGTTTTTTCATGGAATTTACCCCGGCATAAAAATTCACAGTTTTTGCAGTTTCGCATGTAACAATTTATTCTAAGATGTATTGCATGCGAAAAATTGATAAATCTTTATGTGTAAACGTGTTTATACGATACCACAAAACTGGAAGGTTTTTTCCTCTGAAACTGAATTGATTTTTTCATTAAAGTACTGTATTTTAGAAATCCTAAAATTTTTTGAATACTTTCCATCTTTAGTACCTTTATAATTTATATGACGGCATTTGTACAACTTTTTGTGCTGTCAACTTGATTTTTTGCTAAACTAACCTAAAAATATAGTAAACTAAACATACTCACATACATATACACGCTAAAGTTTTGCAGTACATACCATATTTGTAACAAACCTAATAAAATGTTAAGTTGACATAACCCGAAGTTGACATGACATGATAATGTATGCTACTGCTTCTGCAGTGACAAGTTTAAAAAATAATAATAATAAGTAAGTGGCAAAAGGGAAGAGAGAAATCGTAATGACAGAGGTAAGAAAAAAAATGCTTTTAGGTAGTTTTAATATTTGTTTTAAGAAACTAGATTTAATAAATGAAATGAATATATTAGCCATTGAAATATTGAATGATAAAAATTTATTGATAATTCATCAATCTAAGCTCCTTAGGTTCCTGAAAGAAACTAAGAAACTTGGGGGAGTAAAAAATAATCTCTTTGATTTATTCCTCAACCTTAACTTAAACATTTGTAAAGTTCATTGATAAATTTTTAGACTCAATGGTACAATCCCATCCTCAAAACGTCACCTTAGTAATGCAGTGATGTACATTTGTGGACATACAATTAAGTTATACACTTATGAGCAGAAAAATTTTAAGAAAAAATAAAATTTCTATTGAAAAGAAACGAAACCAATATTTAATATTATAAGAGAAATAAACAGTTCTTATGTCAAATATGAATAATTTTTCCAAATTATTGTATGTCCATGGTTTTAAGTATTTGCGATTATATAATAAAGTCATATGCTAAAAAAAATGTTTAAAAATAATGAGTTTGATGACATTTAGTTTTTGACTGTGATTTTACTTTAGGTACTGTTAGTACTTAGTGGAAACCATTTTTTCCTGATGATTTCTGCACATCATTTCGGCAATGTTTCGACTAGTTCCAGAGCATTGGGCAGCAGTGATTTTATTCACAACCTCCTGAATGATGGCCCATAAGGAAGCCTTATTTGAAAGTTTTTTCGCTGTTGCGGCCCTTTTTAAGATACTCCATAGATTATCCATGGGGCTTAAAATGGGACTTTGCGCTGGCCACTCGCGATTTTTTTGTTTGGTTTTCATTTAGCCAAGACTTAACGACCGGAGATGTGTGCTTCGGACTAATTAATTGCCTGTCTTCATATGGATATGTTTTAAGCGTCTTTTTTCATGGCAAATTTTGAAATAATTTGAATTTTTTGTGTTATCTTATCATCAATCTCTTTCATGATAATACAATTAAAATCGGCCATATTTTGTAGTGATTGATCGTTAGTTATTTTCTCTTAGTTTTTAAGACCGACTCAAGCTCATCTAAACTTAAATTATTTCATCATTTAATTATACCATTAGGCAAATAACAAATCGCTGTTTAAAAAAGTTTTGAATAAAAACCGCTAATTATACTTGTATAATTTAAATTATCTACCAATTCCAATTTAAACTTGACTTGACTCCTCTGACACATCAATAATTTAATTTCATTCTGATTGCCAATTTTAGCCTTTTTGGTTCGGAAAAAAATTCACTGGGCTTGCCTCATTAGTAAACGCTAGGTACGCCACTGTTCTACCGTTGCAAAACTGCGAGTATGAAATGCTCTGAGAGAAAATCTTACTGAGATTCATACGTTCTTGGAAAAAGCTGGCAGAGCCTCACATGCTTCCTCGCTAAAAAACTTACAAAAACGGTTTGCATATACTAAAGGTAAATCAACCGAAGTCGCATTACACAGCCTTGCCAGCAGTGTGGACAACTTTTGTTTTCAAAATCCGCTAAAATGAAGAATAAAATGCGTATTTTCTTTAAAAAAGCGTTAAATTTTTTCCTTATAATAGTGCGAGAAAACTCAATACATTTAAACTTTTTTACTAATACAGGCACACATCTGATACTTCTAGTCAATGAAAATTTCTTCGATTTTTCGAAGATATTTTAAATTGAAATAACGCGCTGAGCGTTAAGCCACTTTTTTCCGCGTTTTAATTTTCGAATAGCACTAAAATCAGCGGGAAAAGCGCTGTGTTAGCTACACTGATTGTCAGTAAAATTGTAAAATGCTCTCCTATGTAAAGAGATTCTTCTTTCCCCGAAATTAAGGGTTTTTTCTATAATACTGGATTCATTCCTTTAAAGATCTTGAACGTAATCGTTTTGGCGAAAAACTGAGGAATTACGTTCATACTTGCCAATTGCAACAAAATTCATCAAGCCATAACAGGCTGTCAACAGAGTGGCGTTTTATCCCCCTTACTGGTGTTCTGGGTAATCGATGATCCATCGGTTATGCAGATGACTATTGCCACTGGAAAAATCGGTTCATTTGTTATAGAAGGAATGAAATCAGCTCTTGAACTGGTTCAATCCAAATAAAAGGTACAAATAAATACAGTTATTGCGTATTGTGAAAAAATGTACACCTACCAAATGACTTAACTGAAATCCTCACTTAAATAATATCAATATCACAGAAGCTATTAGAGGGGTTTCGACACGTAGATAACTCTGTGGAGAGACATTACGAACAATATAATTTTTTGCCTTTACTCTACAATTGTTAAGCCAAAGCTTCAATTTGTGGGGGCCGAAAATCTCACGATGCGACTGAACCAGATTTAACTGAAGGGTTTTTGCATAGGGACAGTGTGGCCAATATGATACACTTTTATTTAAGGTAGGACTACAGTTCCTCATGTGAAAAAGGACAATTTAAAAAAAAAATTTTTAAGGTTGTTCAGTTTTAGTTTTACATTTAAGTTATGGAGGGAATCAAATTCGAGTCTTAAAAAAAAATACAGTCTCATGGCCGATAGTTAACCTTGGAAACGGTAAATTCGAAACAGAAAAAAAGTTGCAAGTTTTTTTTTAAATCTAAAAAAATAAAAAATTGTAGAATTTCGAAAAAAAATGGAAAAACACGCCCGTTTTTCGTATAATTTTCCACTGGGAAATTTTTTTTTTAAGATTTTTGGAAAACACATTAACGAACTTAACGCACTAAGTCTTATAAAAATCGGCTCAGTCAATCCGGAAATTAACTGTCGGCCATTCAAAAAACGTAAGTTTAAAAAAACGAGTATAATTTAAATGGAAAATTAAAGTTGAAAAAACATTTTTTTTTGCGTTCTTGAAAAAAAACCCGACTTTTATATGTGTTAAAATACCATCAAAAAACAAAATATTTAAAAACTGCCTTTTTTTCACATGAGGAACTGTAGCCCTTCATAGAAAAATGAGCCATTTAAGATGCCAAATTATTGTACTAAGCTTGTAGAATAGAAATATTATGATTGTTGTTAATTGTTTTACATGTTTGAAAAGTAGTTACAAAAAAAAAAAAAAATTGAGGGTTCTGCAAATTTTCAGGGTAATATGAGACATTTTGAAAAATCTGCTCTAAAATTAATGTAATATTTATGTCATAAAGAATTTTATCGAAATTGTTTACATAAAAATAATTATAAAGTAATTAAAAATTAGCAATTTGAGTAATGAAATAGAGTAAGCTTCATTTAGGGGTTCATTTCGTACACAAAGTTTTTTTTTTCTTTTTGGTAACAGTTTCTTCGACGACCTTTCATCCAGAAGGTTGCGGGTTCGATTCCCGTCTTGGTCTGGTGGTTAATTCTCATAAACTTCTTATATGCACTATCGATATGAAGTGGATGAGAATTATAAAAATGTGTACAAGTACACACCTTGGTTGGTAATGGCAAAACCACCGAGCAGATAAAAAATTGCCACATAGCCGTTCGGAATCGGTACAATAGATCTTATAGGTCGCAGTGCCTGATTTTCGAGTCGTCCTTCCTTCAAGTAATAATAATAATAGTTTCTTCGTTCTTTTTGGTGACAGTTTCTTCTACGAATTCTTCTATGCCGTCCTCTTTACGGCGTTTTTTGCCAGTCAAGCGAGAGTCTGTCTGTGCTAATAGCCAATTACTTACTATATTTTTATAATCAAAATTTATAGCACTAAGCAGTGTTGCCAGAAAATTCACTTCAAAAATCGTCAAAATTGTAAGAAAAAATTGTAATTTTCACAAAAAAATCGTCATCAGAGAAAAACTCCAAAATCTACATGTCGATGCTCCCTGAATTCAACATCTAATTGGTGAAATTAATTTTCGTCCCCCAAATTTTTAAGATGTGACATCAAACTTTGTAATAAATTGACTTCTTTTGCAATTTTGAAACGTTTGCAATTTGCAAACGTGAAGAATACACAGAACCGAATACAAATAGCGTTAATAGTAATATCTGTTAAACAATTTATTAATGCCACCTAAAAGTGAATGTTGCATATACGCAACCTTGGGTATGAAAGAGTTAACATCATGAGTTAAATACTCTGGTCTTAAAATATTTGCGCATGGAAAGCATAATCAAAATTGTATCACTGGAAATCAAGTTCAACACTGAAATATTTAGTCTTTATTCCTCCAAAGATGTACCAGTTCCTGACGAGAAAAGCTTAATAAGTAATGTTTACATTATCTTATAGTTGATGCAATGTGTATTGAAATGTGTGCATAATGATGAAGAAATCTTTTTTTACTGATCATCACCGAGCCTTGGCTTGTCATCAAATGGTAATGCAAAAGCAGATTAAGGTTGATTGTTTTAGAGCACACTTCTCACAGTATCTAGGAATAAAGACAATTGGTAAATAAACTTAGTCTAGATCGGTGTAGAAATCTTATTTTCACTATTGAAAACCAATTCACTAAAATTGTTAATATTTAAGTTTTTGGAAACTTAAAGTTCAAAAAATAGTCAGCACCACATTTTCTTTCTTTATAATATAAGTAGTTGCCATTTCAATAGCTTTCTATGCAGCTTTTTAGTGGGATAAAAATAAATTTAAACCTGTCTATTATTGAGAAGATTTTTGTGGCTTAAGTTTTTTTTGGTGTGTTAAAGACATTTTTGTGATTTACTATATGTATAAAAATGTATGTATGCAGTTGTTGTTGATCTAAAAAATCGTAATTTTTCAACAAAAATCGTCAAACCGTCATTCAGTCAAAAAATCGTCAAAACGACGTTAAAATCGTCGTTCTGGCAACGCTGGCACTGAGCATTGAAAAGTTAGCTGGGAGTGAATTGTCGAGTGTCTCATATTACCCGGAAAAAGAAAGTAGAAAATGCACCTGACAGGCGTTTTTTTCGCACTTGACAGATACAATGGCGCTAGGATTACGTTCATTCGATAAAGTAATTTACATGTGGGCGAAAGTGTCTCATATTACCCAGACTTACCCTATGGGATATGTTTCTTGATTATGATTGCTTAGCAGTCCACGAGCATTTTAAGACCAAACCTACAATAATTGGTGAGCGATTTTTTTCGGTTACCTATTTTTATGGCACTGTAACGTCACGGTGTTTTGTTAATCATTCTGGATGCTAATACGCTTATTACGAATATGGTGATCATATCAGCATCTATCGAATTAAAACTTGAATTTGCCACTGCTTTTTATGCCAGTTTGTTTGTTTTTCACTACTATTTAATTCTCTGTGCATGGAGTCTTCTCGTGTACTGTGAGGCGAATGCCATACCGATACTTCAAAAAACCACAATGCTTCATAGCCTCAAAATTATGCATTATACATCGTTACTCATATCCTTTTTGCATCAGGCTACTAAAAGTCTAATTTTATTGCTGAAAATTTTATTAAAAAAAAAAATGATTACGGTTGCATGCAACATAACCTCAAAGTCATTGTACGTTCATATGCATATATCTATGCATGTGAAATACACATCTATACACATTGTGTATAGATTCGATTCCCAAAGTCCCAAATTTTGTTAAGACTATCTTCTACATTGAAAGCACTCAAGCTGACAAAGTCATTTCTCTTGAAACTTGAAATAAGGTTAGTATAAGGTTAATTGTGCCACTTTTCCATGCTACCTCATACGTATTTCGTCCATTTTCTGACAACATTTACAAATACATATACACAGGAATATAGAAATATGTATAAATAATACTGTGAGAAAGCAACACGTATGTATGCACATATGTATATACAAACATGTGTGTGTATGTATATAAACACTTATGTATATATAAATTGCCTTAAAACAGATGCCCCTTTTGGGAATACAACTTAACCTCAATTTTGATTAACAATGTCTGCCAATGAAGCTGTCAACGGAAATGAAAGCAGTGACGTTCCTTACAGTGTTAAGTACTTGAGCATAACAGGAAGTGAAGGCGTTTGGTTAGAAAGTATTTGAGAGAAAATGTTGAAAAATGACTGCACTTTGTGTTGTGTTGAGGAGAGGCAGAAGTAGTTAAAAGGTAGTGCAACAAAAAGTTACTAAGTGCTAAAGTTCCTAAGCTGCTGCTACATACTTGTATCTTTTATTGTAAGACAAAATACTTTACTTTGTCGTCTTGACAAATTTAACATCTATAAATTCACATTGATTTTATTTCATTATTTTGTGCATTGAAGAAACACTGTTTTAACATTTATTTTATAACATAATTTTTTTTGTTTCTTTTTGTTTTGTACTTTTCAGTAGTTTGCGTTTGTTATTTTTGTTGTAGTGAAATGATTCCATGTTGGTGTGCGTTGCTGTTGATTATTCGGCTTCATTGTATTTGTTATATTATTGTAATCATTAAATTGATTTTGTGCTACATGTGTAAGATTTGTGTGATATTGTTGATGAGGTATTATTCTCTCCAAATCATCGTTTTGACGTTGTCGTTTGAATTTATCAATGACGAAGGTAGGCAATTCTATGAATAAAAAGTATGCCAATTCCATTCCACTTATTAATGAGCAGCCGAGAAAAAGGCCAGCAATACCACCAAAGGCAACTGAAATTATCAAGAGAGAGAGATAAAGAAAAATAAAGTAAAAAGGTAGTAGAAGAAAAATTATTGTCATGACACAATTTCTAAACTTACATATTAGGTAATACATTCGAAGTGCTTAAATTTAAAATACAAAGTCAGATTTCAAACATTTTTCACACAAAAGACTTTCATACACAATAACCATTATTAAACCAAGATCTTCACACACGTTTTTTGAGAAAACGTATTTTTTGAATCATCTTACTGTGTAGGGTCTTCAGTCAGATTCTTCAATTTGAACAAAACTCGCTACTAAATTTTAAACACTTATCTCTCAAAGTGAAACTCTTAAAAAAATTCTCCACCTAATTCTTCGCCCTTAAAATAAAACTATTCATAAGATTGTGCATAAGGTTAAAAAAATTCGAAAGTTGTAGTTTTTGGCATGACTGTTTACTTGAGGTTAGGGGTCTGGCCGAGATCATCACCAAAAAGGAGCTGAAGGCGTGAAGCTGTTCAAGGATTACTTAAGCAGACCAGATCATAGAATTCACAATCATCGCCGAACAATACCGGAATCTCCACTGCTGGGCAATGGACAACATGAGCATGGCAGTGGTGTGTTGATAATTAATGGGAGATGTCACCTTTGGGAGAAGTCCCAGCTGAATGCTATGATCGCGATTATATACAAACAGCGACCACTTGTCGGTAAGAATTTGTGGATAAGGAGTTGTTTGTTAAAATAGAGTGTGGAGGCCGTAGCACGGAAATCAAAGAGCAGACCTCTAATGTGATGCATCCATGCAACGGAGTTAGGTAAAAAATGCCAGAAAATAAGTTTACAGGTGGAATGAGTGAAATTCGGGTTAAAAATTTCTTTCTCCTTCTTACTGATGAAATTTTTATACATTTTGATCGTTCGGCATGAATGAAAAAATATAATAGTAGGAGAAATAATTAAGAAAAATCCGGGTCTTCTAGTGAATAGATCTATAACGGCTCAATTATAATAGCTTAATGTAACATAGACAACAGTGCGACAGTCCCCGTGATATAACAAAACAAATTAACTACTTTTTTGAAAATTCTGGGAAATCAACATTTTTGTAATTTATTTTAATTTTTTAAGGCTGTTTTTTTATTTTCCTTAAGTCTCTAGTTCTTAGTTCAAGATTCCAAAAAAAAAGAAAGAACAGCAAAACTCAGTAACTAGTAGTTACTTGGTTATGTTATATCACGAAGGAGTTGTCTATGGGGCTTTAAGTTGTTATAATTGAGCCTTTACAGTTTTGTGCACCCATAAATTTAGTTTCACGTTATTTATGGGCTGGAATTTAAGGTTTCTCTTCATACTCACCCAGTAAATCAACCCAACCAAAAATCAAACTTGTACGATATGCGATCATTGTTTCAGAACGATAGTGGATATCCAAATCGACATACGACACATTATTACGAATTTCAGATGATAAAAATGATGAACGCAGTTCCGATTTGTAATGCAATGAATAACAATTGCGAAAGCATTTGCAGGTCATGCCCTCAAAGTAATTGCGCACAAATTGTTCTTCGCCGGGTTGGCGCGAGTAAAGAAATTGCTCTGAAAGGGAGGGGAGAGAGGTAGAGAAAATAATAAGGAGGTTAGGAAATTATAATGATTTTAAAATACCAACCATTATTTTTTGCAAGGCATACCAGATCTGCTGCTTTGCATGAAGGATATTGGGCTGTATGGTGGAGAGAGAGGAAAGTTGTGGAGTTGATTTAATTAGTGTAGAGTTAATTTAGAAAGTGACAAAATTTTCTCTCTTAGGTTAAGATGATTATGATTCACTTACATGGTGGAAAGAGCAAATCTACCGTGCAATTACAGTATCGCATCAAATACTCCTGATTACATTCCGATTGGCAATTCTCTATCATATAAACATAACCTCGTAGAGTTTTAAAATTTTCTCCTTTTTGTTCGTCCTGTGGGAAATAGAAGTGAAGAGATTATAATTGAATTAGTTTAACGTTATATCCCTGTGAGCTTACAGTAAAATAACATTGTCGCACATCCGAATCCAAACTGCGCGTATCATTATCAAAGAAATATGTCACGGGTTCAATATCAATCATGCTATGTGTATCCGCTGGCACAATTTTAGGTTCTTTATGCCAGACATTAGGTTCAGTTATCATAACCTATTTGAAAAGGAACTTAGTAAAATAATTTATGTAAAAAATTTCAACTTACACTTATTCCCTTATTATTCATACGATTTGGATAATGTTTCTCGGGATTGATGAGCACACGCACTGTCAACCCACTCTTTGGACCCGCTGCACCCGTATGCCATGGCCAATAGGGATCAAGCAATTTCATGCGACGTCCTTCTTCTGTTTCCAGGGTATTGAAAGACCAACATAAACCATTTTTGCTACGCCGTTTCGAAAAGATTTCACAACAATTCATGGGATAATGATTCCATTCACATAATGTTAGAAATTCTGAACAATTCCAGGTCATAAAATCAAAAACTGTAGTAAAATTAACATGATGCAGTAGATGTAATGGTTCTCTTTGTAGCGCTTCAAATGAGCTGAAGTGCGCAAAAGCCATATCGTCATATGCACCTATGACACGTTCAAATAATTCTAGGTTTTTGGTGGTATTTTCAAGTGGTAAAAAACGTTCTTTAGCTTCGGGGAGGCGCTGCCAATTTAGATGGTTCAAATTGCATATCGTTATCACTGGGAAGCTAATGCGATAAACTGGCATGCGAGTGCTATCGACGACAGTCTCCAATTTGCCTTCGGTGAAGCGATCAGAAAGTATAAGGCACACGTAGATAGCACCCAGGAAGGCTAGAATTACGGTGAGCAGCCAAATGCATCTGAAAAGTCAAGAAGAGTATAAGTGTCCCAAGAAGTTGTTTCTTAATTCAAAAACACTATATGGCCTGAAGAAATACTTGAACTAAAGTTTCAGCGATATACTTTTTCTGAACTACAAAAAAAGACATTAGAATGATTCAATGTATTGCAATTCATTTTTTATCACATGCTTTGAGGGATATTTTGAAAAATCTTAATAACTATGAGGTTCTCAGCGATATTTGAAAGTATCAGAACAATATTAGAATGTTTTGGGAAGGTTTTGACAACTTTAACTTCTTTAGAAATATTTCGATGTATCCACATAACATCTGAATCACTTTCTAACATAAAGATAATGTTTGCAATAATGTGAATAAAATTCGGGGTTTAATTAGAGCTTCAAATATTCGAATCTAAAAGATTTTGTGTTACTGCTTAGTTGAATGAATTTTTTGTTCGCCACTTTTGCTTTGTCCACTAAAAAAAAGTTCGCCTATTTTAAAATCAAACACTATACACATTGGTCGGACATTGGTCCCTGCGATCTATCATGGGTATCCCGATCTACAACAGTACGGATCTTTGGAAGTGCGTACTTGAATAATATGAAGCTACTGAGATATTCTAAATGATTCCTTTTGTTTTTCAAACATAAGTTTTTAGTAAAAGCTGTTTTGGTTTCCGCAACCTTAAAGTTCTCGGAAATAGATCGAAGATTAGGAGTACTGGAGAAGTTTCCAACTACTCTGAGATCTTCAATAATTTTGGAACCCTTAGGAATTAGTATTATTAAAATTAGTAGAATCTTTCAAAAATATTAAAATTTGGGAACACAAAGATTCCGAGATACTTCAGAGTGCATCAATTTAAATATTTTCACTTACTTTTACTCTGTATTTCACACTTTATTTTACCACATACCTTTCATATTTCCCTGATGTTTTACCCAACAAACGATTCATGCCATGTATTGTCGAACGTTGTCCATATGTAAACGCTAATTCCCATGCAGATGCGCCCAATTCACGCGTCAAAGTCCTTGCCGAAGACCACTTTGAGTGTTCCAGCTCCGTGTACTTACGATTGAGTATACGTAGCGCATTGGGTTGCGCTGGTTGAAAGCGTGTTGGATAAGCTGTCATGATTGTTGGCTACTATGGCAATGGCTAAGGTTTTACTGAAATACCAGATACATTTAACACGCTATTTGATAGTAATACTAATTAGATATAATTTTTCTTGTAGCCTATTGCAAATATTTACAATGTTCTTTGCATTTATTTACCTTTGCTAATTTGTTTTTGTCCATTCTGCGCCACGTGTTGACATTGTAATTGTCGTTGACATTTTATATTAGTTCAAATTATGATTTATAAACCAAAAATTATGTGCTTTTGTTCTGTTTGCAAAATATTAAGGTCACGGTCAGAGTCAACCAGTCAAGTTTATTGGGCACGTGAGAATTGAAAGTTTCAATTATTTACCTATGAATACAATACCTATTCTAAAAATACATGGTATTGCATGAATGTAAGTGGTGGTGCTCGTTTTGAATGCATGTGATTTTGAATTAGTTTTCACCTACTTAAATGTAAAAGTGGGCTGTTAATTTTTCGATGTAGGGTTTCATTAAGTGTAAACACTAGTAAACAAAGGAGAATTAAGTAGATTAGATGGTGTTAGTTAGCAGTGAAAGAGTGTTCGAAGTTCTATGAGTAGAATAAAATATTTATTTATCAAAAGACAACTGGATATAAGAAATTAACAGTAGAATGAAAGGGAAATAAGTTCAGAAATTTTATAAAAAGTGATTTTTACCAGCAAACGCAGAGTAGAACGAGTGCAAAAAAATGGTGAGGCAGTGCATTAATCTTAAGATATTGGTTTTGGAGGGGTACAATTTAGAATCGTATTTAATTCGTCAAAGTGGTTGACTTCTTTGATGAAGTAGCGTCTGCCCATCATTAACTTAGAGTCTCAAATATCTCTCATGTTATAAAAGAAACACGATATTTATACTGCAAGTGGATGGGTTAGGTTAAATGGTTGTTTCAAGATAACGCGAAAGGGGCCTTCTTGATACCTCTATCACAAATATTAAAAATTAAGCTTCGTAGCTATATAATTGCTCAGGATCGGAAAACCGATGAATTTCTATTTAGAAGCCAGAAGAAACTCAACCAAGGAATAGCTTTGCCAAGCTTTTGAATCCAGTTCTTCCTAGATTCGGGGAATACAGGATTTGTCAGTTTATGTTTGACATTTTTACCAGATTGAATCCAAAATCTCAAAGTCAAGTAATTGGAAATGTTTTGATAACTTCAAAGTAATTAAATTTCTGGAGTGCCTTTCCTTACATCAGCGAAAACTATTTTCGGAAAACTTCTCCAACTTAGAAATAATTGTAGTTAGAAATCATATGAATATAGGGGAAAGGACATTTCAGTGAGCAACAGGATTTCAGGTTGTGCAATTTATATATTAATTTCATCACCGAGATACTTGGGAGGGTTTCAACTTTAAAATTATTGGTGATATTCTTAATTAAATTGCTGAAGTAAATTTTCTGTAGATATCAAGTTCTAGCCTACTTAAATCAATCTAAAGATTCTATTGCAAGTGCAGCCGAAAAAAAAGTAATGTGAATTGAACAACTAGACTTAACTTTCATAATATCTAAAGATAAAATAAGGGCTAAGGCACGATTTAGAAAAATTATACCAAAAACATTTTTCAATGCAATAAAAACACGCCTACTCTCACTGATGAGGAATCGTGGTGGACTCCTAAACGACCGTAAGATTTTCCTGTCCCATATACACTGCTGCAACTTTGTCACTTTGACACAACGTTCATTTAGGGCGATTTCCATCAGACATTCTAATGCCGAAAACAGAATGACGCTTTGCGTTCGACTTCCTTTAACCGACTTTGCGGCTCGTTGTTAAAACTTAACGATATACGAAGACTCAACGCAAAAGCTAAATTTTTCCAAATCATCATATTACTTTTGCTTCAAGCACGTTTGTCAATACAAGCTGTTTCTTGATGATGTAGCTAAAAGATTTTTTTAAAAATGAATACTTATGTATATGAAGTCGATATTTTTTACAATGTGGGTGATATTGAACCACTTTACGCCGATTTCAGTAGTTCGAGCATCATATACTCCAGCCTCCTTATATTAAGTGTGGGATTTTGTCTACTTGCACAGTCGGAGATAATTAATTTATAAGGAAAGTTTTCTGTAGAGTTCCTAGTGAAGTAGAATTCCTGTAGGTGGAGTATTGAAGACTTAGCCTACTCAAGGAAATGTGAAGGATATTAACTACTACTGTCGGAGATACTATATTTGGAAAGAATAAATTTCTTGTGGGTGAAATATTTAAAATTTATAGGGTTTATATTGAAGTAAATTTCCCGTTAGTGAAGTATTAAAAACCCTAGTAATCAGTTAATTTGAACTTGCAGTAATTTCAATATAAATAAATTAATCTGATAAATCGAGAAGTAGTCGTATTTTTTAAGCGTTGTTCTTACTATTCCGCTCTTGTTATTTCCCGCGCGGCCGAGAAGCAAAGTATCCTTGGAAAAGTTATTTTTGAAATTAACAGTTTGGGAATCACTACTACCTCACACATCACACTCATCATTACATAAATTTAGTTAGAAATTGCAGATCTAAAGTTTTTAAGAGATTCTCTTGACTCTTGAAACTTTTAGTACATACGATTACTTTTTTGCTTAATTTAAGATAAAAACCTGGCGCTCCAGTCAATAGATGTGAACTGCGATATTGGTTTGACTTAACTAAATCATAAATTTTAACTGAATTAAGTTTTCAAATATATCATGCTTAGAAAAAGGATACAACACAAATATATTTACTTAAATGTGATTTAGCTAATTATACGTCAATTAATTTTTGTTAATAAACAGCTGCGTGCATACCATAGTGCAGTGTACACTTAATTTGTTAGCCAAAGAAATTTCACTAGACTTCAAGGCTAAGGTGTCAATTTATTCTTGACTAAAAAAAATATCCTCGTACTTTTTGCGAGCTGCTGTCAATTAAAAAAATGATTGCTAACTTCAATTACTCAAGGGAATTCTTGCAAAAGAATTTACACTAGATACACGTGTTTTCTATAATATACATACAAATATATAAAAAGAGCTGTAAATTTTCAGATCAAAGCCAGTCAGTTAGAGTATTTCAAAAATATATGTTAAAAAAGTATTAGCTAATCTTAGCTTATTAATAAGAACGAAAAAGGTGTTAAAATGTTCATGCAAGAAGTGATTAAAGAACCTGGAGCCCGCAAGAAAAGTCAATTGCTAATATTCGATACTACAAATTGGAATCAATATGCTTACAAAAAATATAAAAGTGGGCCCACGAAAGTCCAACAAGCTATAGATCAAGACGTCCCAACGCAAAATAGTAGAAGAAAGAGCAGCGGACTACAAAATATGCGATTACATTTGGCAGAAGAGTTTAGCAAACTTAATTCCATACACGGTTTGGATCGTTTATTTGGTGTGAAGATTAGCAGATTTGAGCGGTTAGTGTTTTAGGCCATAATGCAGTCCTTTTTTAAACTGTTTTGTTTGCTTTCAGCTTACTCTGGTGCGCTGGCACATTTGCAGCTCTAATTCTGCTTATCATAGTGTGCCTGGTTATTGCAACACGCAATAATCGGCGCACATTTCGTACTGTCGTGGATACCACACAATATCCAGTCTTCAAAATACCTTTCCCAGAGGTGACGATCTGTAATCGTAATCGTTTAAATTGGTCACGCTTGCAGGAAGCAAAGGAACGGTTTCTCTTAACACAACATCAAACTGCTGAATATGAATTGCTGTTCATGGAAGTTCTTGCACTTTACGATACCTTAAAATTTGGAAAATTCGACAGATTTGAATCGCTCGCCGACAAATCAATCGATACATTGAATTATATAAATTTCACTAATGTTGTAACGTTTATGTCATGGCGTTGCAATGAACTGTTAGAGAACTGTATGTGGCGTCATCGCACTTTCGATTGCTGTGATATTTTTGTACCACGCATATCTCAGCTGGGCTTATGTTTGGCTTTTAATTCACTTGAATCGCCCGAAGGTAAAATAAAGCAGCAGCTCGACTCTAAGTGGCCATGGCGTACAGCGAGTGAGGGCCCCGGAAATGGTATAAGTATGCGAGTGTTGTTGCAGGAGCACCAACATTCACCGTATAGTATAAACGATAAGGGTATAACGGTAAGCTTTGGTTATTTCATGCTCCAAACAAATATTTTTAATACCCTTCTATAGTTCATGATTGCTGAACCTTATGTCTGGTATAATTATGAAATTGATTTACTTGAAAACACTAAAACCAATATTGGCATCAATGCTGTGATGAGTTTTTTCGATGAGGAAACTATGAGAGCCTCATCGCTGGTGAGAGAATGCGTTTTTGAGGTATGTACAAAGTAAATTGGTTTTCAAACTTTTGACATTATATTAAAACCAGCGAAATTTCGAATTTGTTTCTTTCTTCGTAGTATGAACGCAACAGTCGTAGTTTTAAATCTTTGCCCGGCCGCAAATATATGTTTGAAAATTGTCAATCTGAGTGCCAGCAAGGATATCTATTGCAGTTTTGTAATTGTACTATGGATTTATTTTATCCAACGGGCACATATCGCGTATGCAAGCTGGTAGATTTACCGTGTCTAGCAAAATATAATGGTGAGTGTGAATTAAATGTGGGTGCGATCACTATTGTATTCAGAGAGAGAAAAACAATATCTGAACTCTCATAATTGTTGCTTCTATATTAAAGAAGTTTTGAAAGAAATAAAAAAAACGACATAAATCCCGTGAACGCTGGGTCCATCAAAGGACTATATAGTATTGAAGCTCAAACTGTTAACTAAGTACTATGAGAAGAGGAAACCATGTGCTGAGAGTAACATAGAGTGTATGCGTGTCCACACATTACATTTCCATAGTCAAAAGAATGTTTTCAATGACATATGCATGAGCAAATGCTTCATAGCGCTTAAAGATATTTAAGATCGAATGTTTTAACTTCAAAAGTATTGAGTGGGTTTAAAAACAATTTCTTCTTGCATTAGGAAGTTCTTATTGAAATCCACTTTTAATCGGTTGAAACACATCAATCTGCCGATCTCAATAACAAGAAGAGAGAAATAATTAAAATAGCCTTCTTAATAAAACTTTTAACACATGTTTTATCATCTCATTTTTTGCCAAGCAAAATTAACTTTAATATATTAAATTATACTTATATATAATTTAGGATAAACTATATTCAGAGTTAAGTATCATTTTCATGGACTATGTAGTATCTATTTTACTAAATAGAAAAATAGCTAATGTAATTATATCTACAGTTGAATTGACCTCCAATCAATCAACAACACAATAAGCAACACAGTCAATCCATGCGTTCTACAGATGCATCTCTCGGTCATATTTGAAGGGGGAGGTTCGTAGGGAGTAGTCGTTATATGAGTACAGCCACAAGACAAGAGTTGGACAGTTTCGAAGCACTAGTATCGTTCAATCGTAAAACGGAGCTAGCAGCCACTAAAACCGAAACCTCTATCTTTGCTGAAATATCTCCTCCAAAACCTTCAGCACAAGTCAATGCCAAATCCCGATAGGTAGCAGTTTGTTTGTTTGAAGTGGTGGTTCGCTCCACGAGCCCAATTAGCGCTAACGCGCCGTTTTGTTGCCACATCCTCAGTTATTTCCTGGTAGTTTCAAAGGAGTTAGTTACTGCTCCTGATTGGTTATAGCCATTTCGTTTGGTTTAGGAACTTGAGTAGGTTGTTGATGTTAATTTTTGATAGCTCTCCGAGGTTGTTGAAGAGTGGTTTGCCCAGAGTGTTTAGCCTGTACTTCCACAGGGTTGGGCATTCGCAGAGGAAGTGGATTACCGTTTCTTTTTCCTCTGACCGCCGTCAGTCTTGAAGTATCCCTTCGGGTTTTGTTGATTAGTTGCTCCGTTCTTCTCCAATCGTAGCACGGCCATAGCGCTCTGCTGGTCCTGCATTCCGCTAGCCGATGCCACCTACAATTAGCTTTTTGGAGGTATGATGCTGCGATTCCGCTTTTGACTGTAGCTAATGGTGTTAGTACTGGTTCGGCTTGTGATTTACTCAGCGAAGATCCCTTTCGTGCAAGTTCGTCAGCCATAATGTTACCCTTAATGCTCCGGTGTCCCGGGACCCAGATCAGGGAGACCCTATGTTGACGAGCTAGTTCAATGAGGCATTCTCTACATTGGTTTACAAAATTTGATGTTGTGATGGTCGAGTTGAGTGCCATGATTGCGGCCTGGCTATCCGACAGGATAGCGATACTGATTTTGGAGGTGTGATCTGCTTTTAGTAGCCTACACGCATCCCTTATAGCTAACGCTTCCGCCTGGAACACGCTAGCTGAGTTGGGGAGACGAACAGATTTCCCGATATTCAACTTCTCCGAGAAGACACCTGCTCCGACCCCACAGTCCATTTTGGAACCATCCGTAAAAACTGTAGTGCAAAAGTTATTAAGTATCATACCGTTGCCCCATTCTTTCCGAGAGGGTAGGAGTACTGTGAAGTTCTTATTGAAAGACACAGTTAGTATGATGTAGTCTGTTTTACTGGGTATTTTCCGCTCATGCGGCATTAGCAGACTTCCATGCCCGTAAGTTTTTACTTTCCAGCATCCAGCTTCCCTTAACCTCAAGGCGCTCATAGTTGCCGTTTGTTCAATGAAGAGATCTATTGGAATCAGATACATTAGAACATTGAGAGCCTCCCCAGGACAGGAGCGAATGGCTCCTGCTGCTCCAACGCACGCTCATCTTTGGATTCTTCCTAGTTTTTTAACGATGTAGTCCTTACTGAGGGCTTTCCACCATACCACGGATCCGTAGGTTAAAATTGGGCGTACCACCGCTTTGTACATCCATAAAGTTAATTTAGGTTGGAGGCCCCATTTCCTTTCAATCATCTTTTTGCAGGCATAGAAAGCATTACAAGCTTTCTTCACTCGGTACTCTGTGTTTTGTCTCCAATTCAACTTAGGGTCCAGTATAACACCCAAGTAACTGGCATTAGTTGAGAGAGACAGTACATGTCCATTAAGTTGTGGAAGGTTAAACCTGGACATTTTGGTCCTGTTGGTAAATAGCATCAGTTCTGTTTTACTTGGATTCAGCCCTAGCCCACACCATGTGGCCCAGGAGCTGAGATCAGCAAGTGCCCTTTGCAGTATCCCACTAATCGTGCTAGGGCACAGACCTGAAACCATTAGTATCGTCCGCATACGCCACGACGGCAGGTGGCAGAGTGAAACTTAAAAAAAAGTAGATATCGTCACAGTCAATACTGGATCAGTAATGCACGGTGTGGGTGTAAGACGGAGTGAGTTCGGAGTTCAGCACTGTCACTTCAACTACGGCTTGAGGATGTACCACACCTGTTCTCCCCTCTGGTGGCAGCATTCAATGATCAATAGTATCATTACCTCTGCTGCAGCAGAGTAGATTTCGACTAACACCACCAGAGTCGTCCCTGTACCGACTAGCGCTAAGACATCAGGCCGACAAAACGCCCCAACTACAAAGACCTACCGTAACTGGAGAACTGTGTTTAACATCATTGTTGGATGAAATTTCAAAAAGGGAATTCACAGAAAAAGGATCAGACTTTGAAATGGGCTGATTGCTGCACGTGAAGTGCTTAAGTGGTCCCTGCACTTTCTCGGTTTAGAAAAATCGACTTTTTATAAGTGCCCTATAGGAAAGTAATATATTTCAATAGTATTTTGTGAAAATTTCAGAGAGAAACTCCGAATATCTCCGAACGCACCGATTGTCTAAACTTTGAACTTGTTTTCCTTAAAACACGGGTTTGCCATTGGCGTGCACGATAACTGAAAAAAAATTGAATGATTCGGTCTGAAATTTAAATATGTTCTCCTTGAGAAAGCAGATAAGCTAGCAAAAAAAGGAGGCCAGAAACCCCATTTGTAGGACCCGAACCCTTTTGTGGAATAGAAAAAAGGTCTCTAACCATGATGTTAAAGAGAGAAGAATAACAATTATGAGCATCATAGTGAGATAGTCCGCTAAGAAAGGAACAATCAAAAACTCTTTTAGAAACATATATACTAAAAAGATTTAAGGAACGAATTTATCAAAACAGCATCTGACAATTATAATTGGTATTTTGACAGGGAGAATATGTAATAATGAGTTATGTAGATTTTGTGAGAATACCAAAACTCTAAAACACATTCTAAGACATTGTCCTATGTTTATTCAAAGCCGAAAAAGGACATTGGAAGACTATCAAATATCGGACGGCATGTTAAAACATTTAGAGCTTATAGAAATACTATAACCCTTTAAGGAAAATAAGGCCAATAGGAATACTATACTATGAAAACACTATAATCCTCAAAGGGGGCACAACAGTTCCTTAGGACGCGGTGCATATCCCCAAACATAATAATAATAACACAACAATGGTCCTAGGACATCCTAGAAATATAAGTTTGGTTAATTTTTTCTTTTATTTATAACATTGTTTTTACGAAAAAAATCCTATATTTGAGAAAACCAATTCTGGCGGTTTGATGGTCAAACAACATAATCGTAATATGTCCTGGGACCACAGCCATAATTTTTCAATGGGAATTTTTTTTCAGACGTTCCAGTGAGCCGCAATCGTACACGCAAGTTAATGACAATTTTCAAAACGTCATCCATGAAGCTGCAAAAAAAACCTGTATACGATTTTTTTGAAAATCATTACAAATTTTTTTTAATTTTTACACAATTTTTTCTTGTGCTTGTAGTACAAATTTCTAAAATGTTGGGCCTTGAAAGTGCAGGGTCCCTTAAGAATGCTAGATTGCCCGATTAAAGGCAGCGCTCATGAGTCCAGAGATTCTGTCGTTAACCATTTTCATTTACTGATTTTCGTGTAGACGTTGTGTAGAATAGTTCCAGGGAAGTTTGAATATCACTTTCATGACTTTGTTTTGAGTTATTTGCAATTTTTTAAATTTGCTGGATCATCGTTATATTAAGCATAAAAACTGAAAGCCCTAATATCGTTCTGACAAATTCTCAACTCCTCCAAGTAGTTAGAATATCCGTTACGTAATGTGGTAGATGTAACATAAAGATCTGTAGAATTTTGAATTTTATGTTACTTTATTACTATTTTATTATTAGCTATTAGTTTCTCTCTTCTTACCTCTAGAACGTTTTCAACACTTTGAGCAATTAGGAGAAAATGATTATATCTCAACGAAGGCGAGAGGAATGTCCTGCAAGTGCTTTCTAAATTGTGAGTCACTGGAGTATTCTGCTGATGTGCGTTCAACATATTTGGCACCAGAAGAAATTATAGCAAATAAATCAGCGTATCTTGAACTAGATTTTCATTTTATGAGCGATTCAATTATAGTATATAAAACAACATTTATTTATACATGGGTAGATTTAATGGGTAAGATGCAAGGCAATTTAAATTTAATATAATATTTAGTCAAATTTTTTATTCCAGCATCCTTTGGCGGTGCTGCTTGTTTATTTCTCGGTGCATCGCTAATAAGTCTCGTTGAATTGGGATATTTCTTTTGCTTGGATATGCCATCATGGCTATGGCAACAACATCGTAAAGCTCAACGGGTTAGGGCTACTATACGTAAAGTCAAAGAGAATGTGAGAGAATTACTGCAGCAGCGTAGCAGAAAGTGAGAAAGCTAAATTTTGACGTATTGAATTTTTCGCAAATTTTTAGAAATTCAAATGAAAAAAATAGCTGTATATGATTTCGATATATTTATTTCCTGCATGACTAGCGCTTGAAAAGCTACAATAAAATACTATAATTATGCAATTGTCTCGTATTTTACTACTTCTTCTCTTTCTATTACTATTGCTTCTTTGTACTCTTTCTCATGCTTTTCTCAATTTCTTAACAATTGCGTCCAAGTACCACGTTAAGGCAGTGATGCATTTTTCTATACAATTGTACTTTTTTCAGTACATTTTAAGACTCGGAAGCGGTATGCAAGCAGAATTTTCAGTACACTAACATAAAATCCTATTTTTATTTTCTTTGAACTGTATTACTTCAAAAGAGGAAGTATAACATTTTTTATTTTTATATTTACATAGTTCCATTAAGTAAGTACTTTGTTTGTTCTCGATTATTTTTGTGAAATACAACTCGACAATGCACTGTGGTTGCTCCCATACGACAAAAATAAAAAATTCAAATGTCAAATTTTGGAATTATGAGCAATTGCACAATCTCTACTATTACCAAACTCCTCAATGGTAAATTTTGTTTTTAGCCTCTAACGATACTTCTTAAATATAAGCATCAGAAGTGCAAGTGTTCATTTAAATTATTTTTGTATTGTAAAAAGTGTGAAAGTGTACTTAATTTTTGGCAATAAAAATCTAACTGAAAAATGATTCAAATCCCATTAAACAAAATGGAAGTTGAAAAAAGAGGTATTAACTTAATTTTCAAGTGGTAAAATTCTTATAACTTGTGGTGTGGTTTTTATAAAATAATAGTTTTAACGAAGTACTTTTTTCTGAATTTTTTGTAGTTTAATTTTAATTTCGCCTGGATTTTTAGTAAATTTCCCCGTCATTTTTTTTCTAAACAACAGTCCACATTCTAAGTGGAAACAAATGTTCACGGTAGCTGCCAAGATTTGCCAGGGTTTGTAATCTGTTATAGACTAACGCTTATTCGCTGTTTTTAATACAATTTTCTGAATGAACAAGAAAATTTTCGGGTACCCGTAATTATCCATGAGATCGGGTAATACCCGCATTTTAATTTGGGCATTTGTATGTGCGGGTATTACCCGACGGGTATCAAGAGCACTATTCAACAACTACTGAACCGATTATCTTCAAATTTAATATGATTTTTCAGTATATAATAAATTTAATGATTAATCGAAAGATTTTTTTTTATGCAAAACTATTTTTTATAAAGCAGAAAAACCATAGTTTTTTTTAGTGAAAATTAACTGTTAACTTTGACAGATAGCCAATTTATTAAATTAGGTTGGTTAGGTTTGAGTTAGACCTGAACGGTCTATTGTAATACCACAAAGTTGGACCTACAGTTTAACGCCGATTCCGAGCGTCGGTGTGACAATTTTTTATCAGTTTGGGTGTTTCTCATACACTTCATATTATTATTCATTTTGTTAAATACGTATATTTTTCAAACCTTTCGATCAATCAATAGATAATCTTATGATAAAGGTAAATCCATTCCATTTTCGCATTTTAGATGATCCAAAACATATTTTTGAGAAAGGCGTTGACGGGATCGCTCATTACTCATAAAATTTAAAATATCTTTTAATAAAAATTGGTTAAAGTTTAGTTCAATACTTGTACTTTCAGAAAAAAATAGTTTTTACAAAAAATTTTATAGTTTACTTGGAAAAATTCTTGAAAAAGACGTATTCTTTCGCTCCACTACAGGGAGTGCGCCCTTAACAAACTAGAAAGAATACTAAAAAAAAACTAATTTATGGTTTGTACTTTCGAAGAGCATTAATTCTTTTTAAAAAATCCGACATTACATCATTTATATTTTTGGTCACCTTCGTTACACTGTGCGTCTGACGAAAGGAAGATGAACAACCACAGGGGAAAAATGCTTGTTGTCTGGAGTTACAACGCAGGCGGCTTAAACCATATACACAAAAAAATTATTTCAAAGAATTCATTTCGTGGGCGTTGAAGCAGAAATCACTAAATCCAAATTACTTTTTTATGGGTCCGTATTAATTAGCTTTTACATTTCAATTGACGTATTAAATTAAGGTTTTAATGATGCTGTAGAAACATATATATCAGTTTAGAAACTTTTGATGCATTGTACAATATAAACCTTAGAAATTAAAAAAAATTACTATAAAATTTCAGTACACTTAGGGCAGATTTAGTAGACCTTTAAAATTCTATTCAATTCGAAAAAGATGAGCTGAAATGCCAACACTGAGTTAAGATAGTGTGTCTGCCACAACAAGTACCGTACAATTTTCAGCTGTCATATTCACGGTGGAGTGCAACATGAATGAGGTGGGCTTCTGTTTCTGCTGCTTGTGTTGCTGCTTGCTTTGTCATGTCTCGAGTGTTTTTATTGTGACGTTCTCTAGAGGCTAGTTAAGTTTGAGGTTCTAACTATTTTTTTCTTTTCTTTACATTTTAATTTTATAGTTTTACGATTTCTTCTTTTATAGTGGTAGCACTACTTTTATGTAGCGTGCAGAAAACAAAGGCGCAGACGAAAGTGCAAAGTATACTACATGCAAGTTAGGAAAGAGAGTGGTCGGTTTTATATTTAAGGAAGCTTTAAACAAATAAACTTTCGATAATACGCTTAATGCAAGTGGTTGGTAAAAGTTAATAATAATACAGATACAGCAGCACCAAAGCTCCAAACCATTTACTCCCATGCAAAGTTTTAAAGAAATATAAAAAACACTTTAAAGAACTCATGAGTAAATTAAAAACAATCCTTTTGTGTATATATTTTGTTAGTCTTAAGCAGTACTGTCGTTTTGAAAACTTTAAGGGTAGGAATTTTTCCTTTCAAGCGGAGGATTTTGCTTTACAGTAATGTATAGAAATTTTATTAGAAAAAAATATAATTTTTTATTCACAGCGTTTTTGTTACAACTAGTGATGATTCGATACAAGTAAATACAAGTAAATACTCGACACTTTTCATACGATTCAAGTACTTTTTTTACTCAATGCTATACCATAAGCATTTTACTTGGTATCGGGAAAAAGGGTCAGTATCGGATACTCGATACTTTTGGAAAAAATTTATTTAAAAAACTGAAATATTGCTATAAAATATTTAAAATTGAGGATCGTTTTACAATATTTTACAGCAATCAATAATATATTTCAAAATGTTACTCCAGAATTATTCAATATTCATATTCAAAATATTTCAGTCCATATTGCAATATTCCAATGTATGAAAATATTGCAGAACAGTATTGAAGTTCTAGAAAATATCGCCGGCCATGCATGTAGAGCATAATGATTATTGAAACTTTTTCATTAAAATAAAATATTTTTAACAAGCTTTAATCTGTTGATTAGTTTTCCTTCTATTATATTATTATAGCGATTTGCAAATATCATATACAAATTAATGAAACAGCGTTTTGGTTTTTTATAGCGAAGCGACTCGCTTTATTTTCTGCTTCGTAACAATTTATAAATATTATAGGAATTTTACTTCCTTCTTTGAGTGTTAAATTTCTTCTAACTCTTCATTCTTAAAACTAATGGAAGTTAGCTCGCATATAAAGGCATTGTTGTTGTTCTATTGCATTATAAGTTGTTGAGGAGTGCATCATACGTGATCAATCGATTGTTGTTGTTGCTCAAATGCATTAGAACATGACAGAACTGCATTACCCTATAGAAGTTGTTGTTGTTAAAATGCATGCTTGATGGTTTGATTGTTGCGCACTGTTCTTTTCGATCATACAATGTGCGGTATTATTGTTGTTGGGGAAATCCAGTAAATGGAGCCCATAACAACATATTTTATCAACTTAACTGAAATTACTTGATGCATGTACGTTGCTAAAAATTAGCAAGTGGGTGCAGCGAGCTAGTATCACAATATCATGTGGAATATGGAACAGATTTATCTGCTCCATTAACTCACATAAGTTAAAGTAATTTCTATATGATTTATATATTTCCAGTGGAAATATCTCAAAACCATGATGTATAGCCTAAAAACTCGTGCTGGGCAGTGTAAACTGTAAGCTCAACCATGTAGTAACACAATGGGCCGTTCTGGTCTGAGTTTTCTCCTCGACAGCCACTTCAAAAAAAAGTGTAATTTGTCTCGTTAAACGAGTATTCGATACAAGTACATATTCGATACTTTTTTCCGATATTTTCGGTAACATCGATACAAGTAATGAGTAAAAGTATCGATACTATGTGGGTATCGAATCAACACTAGTTAGGCTGATGTCACACGGTCAATGTTTTTCTGTCAATGTTTTCTGTTTTTACTCTCTTTTCATTGTTTTGTTAGATGCCCTGTTACACTATCAGTTTTTTTCTGAATGTTATTTTTTAATACTTTTATCTACAACTATGTTTTTCCAACTAAAAAGCATTTAATTGTATTTTGGAGTGAATGAAAATTCAACAATTGGAACGGAATTGGAAAATAATTATAAAGACAATATGAGATAATGTTGGAGGAAATAGCAACAAATTATACAAAAAATATTGCATTTATATATGAAAAACGCAGAAAAATAATCTTTAAAATTTACGAACTATTAAAATAAGGTCCTCCACTTTGTTTCTTGGCCATTGAATTACCATGTTTTTATAAAAATTATTAAGTAATTTTTTAAACAGCACTAATTTTTACAAACAAACAAAAACCAAACAACGCAAAGGGTGGCAAAGAAAAAAATGTGTTTATAAGTTAGTAAATATTAGTATTTTCCAATAAAATGCAACAGTGTATCTTCAGCAAACCCATTTTATTTGAAGTGATGCAGGTTTTTTTTTTCATTTTTCAAAGCAACCACAATTTCATTGTTTGACAGCAAAACATTGATCGTATAACATCGCCCTTACAACTTCAGTCATACTTAACGCACGTGTCTATTTTCGGACCAAAAACTGTATATTTCTTACAAAAATTTTTAAAAAACTGTAAATCGATTTCAAAAAAACTGTATATTTCGCGGTATCAATTTTTTCAATGAAAATTAACAAGGAAAGCAATTTATCCATCATCTAAATCGTCTTCGTTCTCCATTTTGATATCTCCTTCTGTAGTTGTATTGAATTTGTGCTTTGAAGAAAGTTGGCGAAGCGATTCCGGCTTTGCTATTAGATATTTATAGAAATCAAAGCATGGATATTACATTTGACGACAAGAATCGGATTCAATGTTTCCACTTCTTTCAAAAGTATACTCACAACGAGTTGCCATTGTTCTTTCAGACGTTTTGCATTGTGGTTGATAAATTTGAATAGCTCTAAAAATTTTATATTTTTTCTTAGTATAAACGCGGTATTTTGATAAAAAAGGCGGTATGCGGTTTTGGAGTTGAAAAAACGGTATACTACCGCGAAAAACTGTATAGATACGAGCGTTAGTCATACTTAAAGCTATAAAATTTATGAAAATAAAACAAATTCATATAAAAACAACATATTCCTTCCTTGGACATAAACGGTAGTATCAGTAAATAATAATAAAAGTATTAGTAAAATTAGTAAATAATAATAAAAAAACAATAAAGATTAAAAAACTACAAACAAACTTTGTTTAAGATCCCCTTAAGCAGTCTCGGATGTGGTTCGAGTAGTGTTCCCGTCACGAATCATCATTACCACCACCCCCTATATCGTCATCTCGCAAACACTATATAATATACAATTATATTATACTGAACTGTTACTCTATCTCTTTTGTTTGTAAATACCACTCTGGTATTTAGTCTAGTATATTACGTTATACATATGTACACTCTGTACATATCTACACTTGTAATGGACCTCCGTGACCATAGGAATTTATATCAGTTGCCATATAAAGTTCTATGGCTTGAGAATATTCAAAGTCAGTATCTAGCAACTCTTGCTACGAAAACAAGTATCTAGCGACTCCTGCTACGAGCACCCGCTTAATTCAACAAATATTCACATCTCCTGTGCTGTTAAAACCAAAAATCTCGCGCGTTTTTATTTATTTTTTCAAAACCCTTTCAGCTTTCGGTTCCACTAACTCCCAACGAATTCGTTCAAACTTGTCTTTCTTCTCCTCAAAACCGGGTATAAAAAATATAATGTTATTTGTGGTATTTTGAACCAGCTGAATCGAAGGTACCTAGTTGGAGACATTATTTTTTTTTTTGTAGCATTTCCTGACCAACCGTTACTGCATTAACAGTTGTCGTCAGCAAGCAATTTCGTATTTTGCCTTTTATTAGATTCAATTGACAAAAAATTCTATTTGTCGCTGCAATGCTATGTGGAAAACTTAAAATTGTCCAATAAATTTTCCAGTTTTGAAAGCATTTTTTCTTTTAAAGCATTCTTTAAAAGAAAAATTTTACACCAAAATTCTTCCAGTTCCAAATCTAATAAATATATTAATTCATTACTAATTTATTGATATCGCTCATTTACTAAAAGACTGTCATAACTCAAAAAACGCGATTTTGCAGAAGACGCGTTTAAAGTTTTCAATTGACTCCCACTTTGCAGAAAAAATAAGAAAACGTTTTTTTCGGTAAATACTTTAATAAACAGTATTATTCAAAATTGTGAGCATAATTGATTATTTATTATTATTATTTTTTGTTCATCAATTGTAATGTGTCTTTTGAAATAAACTTCGGAATGAGATTAGACAAAGTAATAATTTATCAATACATTTTTGGAATAATTAGAGTCTTTAAATTTTGTATAAATAAATTTAACAATACCGGTGGAACCAGCCTCAGCAAAGTTTTTTACACTTCAGTAATTTAGGGTAAAAAATATCCAACCATCCCCTTTTTCGTATTTTCCAGCGTACAGTAAATTTTGGTGAAAAACGATAATTAAATGCTGAACCATGCCCTTCCAAATGAGCCCTAAGCCGAATTTTTCTCATGCTCCCTTAGAGCAGGGGATATGTTTTTGTCAAGGGGTACAGGAAAAAAATGCACACAGAACGAATTTTATCTTACTTGCACCCACGGCCAGACATAATCAAAAGTGCAGTGGTTCGGTTTTAAGGGTGCTGGTTACAAATCTGCAGTCTATATTTAAAAATTGAAAATCGCGGATCAATTTTGATGAACGAATTTCGTTTTATTTACACCTTCGGCCAGACATAATGAAAAGTGCAGTAGTCTGGTTTTAATGGTTGCTGGTTACAAATCTGCAGTCAAATTTTAAAAATACAAAATGGCGGATAAAATAGACCGGACGAAACGTTAGCTCATTGGAAACTGTATTTTTGTATAATTTTAATTACAATATTAATATTTAACAGTGTTTACTCCGCAATGTGAAGATTTATTTTACGTCGTATTTCAAACGACATGTAAAACTTAAAGATCGAGTAAAAAGTAATTATGGCCAATTATAGACTTGAACCTCCTGAAAATGGGTTTTAGGCCTTAGCCCTTTCAGGATTTTCGTATACATAAGTGTACATGAATTTGAACATTTTTGCTGACTTCGATTCAAATGCCAACCAAATCATTTTGGTATTGACGTTTTGTTGTTTTTTCCTCAATCGTTTGAAATTTATTTTGTTTCAATTGAAGCATTACAGTCGAAACTATTGTGACTTTTATGGGACAACCTCACTTTTTTTTGTGCTCCTTTTTTTTTGTCAATTTCAGAAAATTATTAAAAATACTATATAAGAAAAAGATGTGTAAAAAACAAATTTCTTCTGTCGATAAAGACACATTTTGTGTAAGTCGAAGTATTTTAAAGCACTCTGAACTTTAAATCTGGACAAGTAAAAATTCGTGAGTAGTTTTTTGTTACTATTTGGGGGCTCCTAAACACGAAAATCAACATCTCGATTTTTTCCTACCACGGGAACTACACATTCTGCTGAGAGGATTAAGTCAAGATTTTAAGGATGTATTCAAAATTTCGAGTATGCAGTTTTATAATGTCTGACTAAACCTACAACATGCACTATGCCTTGACCCAAGTAATTGGTAGCGAAGTTCTTGTTTGCAATTGGTTCCACAAAAAAAATTTTCAAGATTACATTTGTAGTTAGAACAATATGAATTATCCATTTTTTATAAACTACGAGATAAGGAGTGAGATTGAAAAAATCATAACACACGTTTTACCTAATAATTTTTTTTGGGTGTAAAATTTAAAAATTTCTTTGGCCTAGTTATCTTTGAAAAATGTGTCAGTTGTTATTTTTAATGACAAACATGTTGATTTATTGTGAGTTTGATCAACATGAGTGAAGAAAAAGAAGTACGTCTTAAAATTATTAAAAGTTTTCAAACAAATCCAAATTGGTCCTACAAAAAATTGGGAAAAGAATTGAAGGTCTGCCGTCAAACTGTTTCTAATGTTATTAAACAGTTTCAGGAGCATTTAACCATCGATAGGAAACCTGGTTCGGGAAGAAAACAAGGACCACATGATATTGGGAAAGCCAAGAAAATAGAAAGCATATTAGAAAAGATCTCCAAACACATCTGGTAGAAAAGCTGCCTGGTTAGCCCTGTACTCTGACTATTTGGTGCGAAAAGCCAATGCAGGTTTGAAAACCTACAAAGTCCAAAAAGTTCCAGACAGGAATGCTGCAAAAAATTTAGACGCCAAAAGTAGGGCTCGGAAATTAAAATCGAATTTCATACAAAAATATTCGAAACGTATGTACTGGCAGATTTTACGCAGCTTCCGGGTCAAAATTTTTATGTTGCTGATGCTCGGGGAAATGTCGAAGAACAATTTAGAATCCAAAAGCAGACAAAATTTCCTAAAAAATTCCTGGTATGGCAAGCTATATGCAGTTGCGGCAAAAGAAGCAAGTCATTTGTTACAGTGGGATCTATAAATACCGAAATATACATCAAAGAATGTTTGAAAAAGATTTCTTCCTTTCATAAGAGAGCACAATGTGTCCACATATTCTTGATCCGATTTGGCATCATGTCACTATCGCAAGAAAGCTCTGGAGTGGTATCAAAGTAATAACATAGTTTTTGTACCAAGAGAAGCCAACCCTCCAAATTGTCCGGAGCTAAGACCAGTGGAAAGATATTGGGCTCTTGTGAAAAGAATAGAGTAGAAAAAAGGTGTCCCAAAATAGTGAAGATTTTAAAAGGAGATGGGCAAACTGTTCGAAAAAGGTGTCTGAAACAACTATCAAATCTCTAATGGTAGGCTTACCAAAAAAGGTCCACGAGTTCATAAATAGTGGTTAGAACTATAAAAGTTATATTTTTCTGTAATTTGCAACCGTTTAAAAATTATTGAATTTTATATATGTTAACATCTTTTCGATCTCACGTTCAACGTGCAAAATCGTTTGCTCCTGGCTTATGCACACAACATATAAATGAAAAACCACCGAAACATATTGGGTTTATTAAAAATTTGAAAGACCTACTAAAAATATAATTTGACTTTTGAAATCAGCGCAATATTATTCATTTGCATAAAAACCAAATTTCACTCAATCCTGTCAGAATCCTTCTATTTTTTCCCAACTTTTTTTTTATTTTATTTATTTATTTTAGTCTGCTGATGATTTGATCTTACAGACTAACAGTCTGAGTAGATAAATAGTCAAGGTAAATGCTTATTTCTAGCCAAAAAAAAAATATTTTATTTGAAGAAAAATGTGGATTTAGGAAGAACGCATTTAAAATTAAGCTAAGTGAAAATCGATATTCAAACTTACCTTCTAGTCAACGGTTCTAAAGCAATCAGAAGAATTTCCGCAGATGAAAATGAAAATCGATATTCAAACTTACCTTCTAGTCAACGGTTCAAAAGCAATCAGAAGAATTTCCGCAGATGTCCATGCAAATTTGAGTCAAAAGATGCAGGACTGAGCTTAACAGTTTCTGTCAGGCTGAAAGACTGAGTTCAGCAGAATTGAAATTCAGGTCCTCTTACCGGTAACTGTACTTTTAAATACCACCTTAAAAAGTTGGGTATAAAGATGTAATAGTGATATGGAAATACCCGTGAATGCTTGGCAGCCGTAAGATGTAGAGGCTCCATCTTGGAAGAGTATGCAGGGTTTCTTTGATGTACACTCCAATATAAAATAATTTCTTTTGAAAGAATATGCTTTTAGGTAAGAACAGAAATTTTCAAACTTCTTGGTCACAGGAGAAACTTGTTGCATTCTGCATTTTACTTCTTTACGATTACTTTATTCCACTTGCCTACTATGTCCAGGCTATATATCTTCCATTTAATTATTAAAATAAACTTAAGTATTAGCAACAAACATAATCTAAACAAGTTTTACTAACAAATTCTCTTATGAATTAAGCCACATATTTTTTATTTTTACTTTGTTTTGCTAATAATATAAAGTTTTCCTCCGATTCCTCCTCTTCTTCGTACTCAAGTCCTTCTTTTCAAGTACATAAAATTTTTAGACAATAGAAAGCCTTTAACAGCCACTTCCACTCTCTATTTTTTATTACAGCAAAGAATACTGAGGTTTATTTTACAACAATAACAATAGTAAAAACAATTTTTATTACAACAATGTTTCTAGTACTATTAACTCATACATTAGACTGAGCCAAAATTTTTTTTTTTCGATTTTTGTCTTAGTTTTTTCATTTCTCTATAATAGCTTGAGTTATCACATTTTATAAAGCTGGGAGGAGAAAAATGTCGACCGAAGCCTAGTTTATTATTTTGTGGTAAGCGTCAGCATTAAAATTCATATCAGGAAGAGCTCTGGTTTTAAGTGGTTCACTGCAGATTCCGCCCAAATTCCAAGCATGTTTAAGTACCTACTTGGAAGGAAAGTCTCAAAGATGGTCCTTGGCTTGTTGACCAAAGAGCTGTTACGTTTCATTTTAAACCACATTGGGAAGAATAGGGTAAGTAAATATATACCACATTTTTCAGTTTAGCTGAGAATCGATCAGTTGAAATGAACAAACGTAAAATTCTATTGGCGCATGTGAGCCACCGAGCATGGTTGGGTCGACCAGAACCACGAAGGCACCAATCAGATGGACAAGTACCAGATTGGATCGCTCTTAACATTTCCAACAAATGCTTTTGATCTTTGCTGAGATTTGTAGAAGAGATGCCAAATTTTAGAAATTTCTACTTAAATTTCAATAATTGAGACCTCTCAGAAGATATTTTTCGATCGGGCTGAAATTGTGCACACGCTTTACTGGTCCAATGATGCAGTTCTTCCGCACTATTAGAATCCGATCCTTGGAGAAAAAAATTTGTCGGCTCAGTCTAATATACATACATTCATACAACTACTTTTACTTCATCTATTTGTTGGTTTTGTAATTGTTGCTTGTTCCTCTTTGTCTGTACCTGAAAATGACTGATGTTTTAAGTTGTGGTTGTTGTTGTTTGGGATTGCGAGCGAAAAGATGTTGTAAAGTTTTATGTACACTGCTGGACAAAATAATAGCTATGAGCATACATTTCTACGAATACCTATTTTAAAATTCTTAGGGTTAAGTAATTTTATTGGATTTTATTGAAATTTATGTAAAACAAAAACTTAACATATTGTTACATACTCAGGTATAAAATATATTTATAGTGAAACACCCAGGCTATCTTAAGTTTATTTTCTTAAGAACCATCAATAATGGTATTGGTAGAGCCACCTTAACTTTTCGAAACCGCTTGAACCCTTCGTCGCATTAAAAAGATTCGGATAACTTCCTTTTCAGTTGTCTGTATCCCATAACTCCTGATAAGCTTGATATTGCATTTGTATATTAGAAGCTTCTTATGAAGAGAAAGCTCAAATTTTTTATTTAACAGCCAAAACAGGTTATGAAGTTTCAATCCTAAATCATTTATTTTGGTAAATATATGCTTTCACCATATTATTTTGCTGTCTAGATAAATACCAAAATATTTAGCTTCCGATGCTTTTGGAATTTCGGTTCCATTTAGATTTATGATCTTAATTGATTTTCCATCTTAATTGATTCCATAAAACTAAGATTTCTTCAAAAGGTGCAAATTGATGCAGGAAATTTTAACGCCACATTATAATAAACATTACCACATTTTACTCCACATTAATAACTTGGACAATACTGGACAATATCGCTAGTTCTATTCCACAGAACACAAACACAATTGTTACACCGAGAAAAAATAAACTGTGATTTTAACAGTTCATCGCTGTTGTTAAGAAAATATGTTGTATTGAACGCAATTTGTTTGATTCAACAGTTTTTTATTTTGTATTGTCAATACAAAATTTCTTACATTTCTTAAAATATATTGAATGGCATAAATTTGGTGATTTTATACAGTAAATATGCAAATTTATGATGATTTTTTTTTTAAGAAAATTAAGGAAACATAATTAATACTTTGTACTATATTCATGTAATTCATGAGCTAAGTACTGGCAATGACAATGCACATAGCATTGTCATTGTTGTTGTCATGGCTTAGTTTTTTCAATACTACAAAAAATTATTTTCCGTAGTATATTTTTAGGCTTATTTCAATTATTTGAGCTTTTGTGGAAGTTGAACACAGCGTGAGGGCCTTATCATATCAAAATAAAAGAACAAAAAAGTAATCACTCAAAAAACGAAAAAGTACTTAAACAAAGTTTTAGTACTTTGAATTAATAAATAAAACAAAAAACACTGGCAATCGGCTTCTGTCATATAATACAAAAGCATTTATTGGCGACACTTGTTGCTGCGACTATCATTAAGAATTTGAATGCCACTTATAAAAAAATTTTTCTCGCTCTAAAATTTTATAGTGTTTGTGTTTCGTGCTACAATCTTTGAAGAAGGTATAATTCGTTTGGAATAACTGTATTACTTTCTAAATCATTTCCAAACCCAACCATTTTAATACTGACAAATACTGTTCATAAATTAACCAAATAGAATTAAGAGTAACAGAACTAATCTTCGACAGTGGTGAAAGGTCGCTATTTTTAAATACCTCGAAACGGCAACATTTCTGATTAGTCGGTTGTTAGTTTTTTCCGCTGGTACACCTGTTTATTGACGTTGGGAAAAGTACCCAGTGAAAACGGGTTTTGTCATAAAACAAATCACTTATTTGGTTTAACTTAAAGGTTTTTCGCATCCTTAGTATCCGGCAATCAAAGCAAATCGTTTATTAACAGAGGTACCTCAACGCCATCTATGTACCAAAATCATTTTACAGCATTCTAAAATTGTAACAGATTTAAGTTTGTCTCTTCCTGGACTAAAGGTTCAACAACAAATTCGCCGCCAAATTAACATTAAGTTCAGCCTCACAATGTTCATATCCTTACGTAAACTTAAATGTTATTCTTACGTTATGTTATTTAACATAACTTTAGCATAAGCTTTTAGGACATTTGCTCCATGGTTTGAGAATGAAAAAGCAGTCTCTAAACTTTCCATAAAATAATATTAACCAGTTTTAAACATATGTGTGTACACATCGCACACTAACTACAAAAGGAGCACAACTCGAAATTTAAAATTTCTAAGGAAACGACAAAATATATAAAGAAAACTAGTGCCATTTTATTAAATATGCATCCATAGGTGAGCAAAAACATGCAATTTATGGTTTCAATTTCACAATTGTTGTAGAAAAGTATTAACGTTTGACTAAATCTGGTACTCTATAATTTTTTAATGCAATTGATCTTATCATACTATTCGTGGAACCTGAGTCAATAGGACGAATGAATGTTTCAGTTCCGACACACAAATGAACTATTGGTAATTTATACTTCGATGTTCTTACGTCGATTTCTTGAATATCCGGTTCTTCCCCAGTTGCTTGAAAAAGCGTTCGAAAATTTGACTGCCATATTACGCTATACTCGACCCAGCGGAGGCGTCCATATGTCACGAGCAATTTTCATTTAAATCATCTTAAAATTAACAAACAGGAGAAATTAATGATTTTTGTCTGCCTACGTTTTTATTAAAAATAAAGTTCAGTAAAGATCAGTTATCTTACATTACGTAACTGCATTGAATTGCTTAATGATCGAAGATTTTTCGGTAAATCGTCCTATGCACCTCTCAAGAAAAGCAGAAACTTCATATAAAAAACATAAGGGGTTATATACACTTGTGTTGGTCGAAGAAATCAAAGACTTTTTATTGCATTTTCTCAAAGTATATTCACTTGAGAAAATATTTTATTCTAGAGCCAAAGTTACAGCTGTTAACAGCGTGCTGCCTCCGACTACATGAACATGGTGCCAAAAGTTTAAACGCGATTATCTCGAAATGTTGTTTTTCAAAAAGTTTGTATGATGTAATAAAGGTTTCTCAAGAACCATTTCATCATACAGGCTAGTTTATAGCTGTAATAGCCTCTTAATGAACGAAGAAAGGACTTATTCTGAAAAAATGTACCGCCTTGGGTGGGGAGGGGCGGGGGAATAAGGAAAATACCCTTTCTTTCCGACAACAAGTGTATATAATCCCTTAAGAAATGCTCAAGAAATGTTCTTGTGTCAAATTTTCTAAAGCTAGTAACGACCTCTAAAGAAAAAAGATACTACATCAATTCCAATTTATTTGACGAAAAGTGGCGAAGGTAGCACTGTTTTTGGAAGGAAATAAATGAATATCTTATTACACTGTGCAACAATTTGACACTTTAAAAATCAAATGGCGAATGGATATCTTTCTGAGTCGCTGTTATAATATAACATTTTTTTATTATGAAAGGGACGAAAAAATTACTTAGACTGCAACACGGGACTCCCTTACCCACCCTTTTGGGTGTCATATGAAGCCACTATTCGATGTATGACTATACCGATACGATAGCGAAAGTTATCAAAAGTTTTTGGTGAAAAATATTGCTTATCGACAAGTAGTTGGGGTCAGTGAATGTCAAAATTACCTGGTTGTTGGGTTTATTAACCCTTTCAAATAAAACCGTCAGAATAAAAATAAAACACCATTTAAAAACCATGAAAAACTCCCTAAATCACCAAATTATTTTTCCTCCTGTTTTTTATTTCAAACCCCACCAGATTAGCGGGAAAACCATTAACACAACACTGGTAAACACAACTAAAATAGCAAACTCTTCTTCTTCCTTGGTTGCTTGTCAAATTAAAAAAAGCTTTAAATTAACGACAGCTACAATCGTAGTCTTCATAAGAGCATATGTTTTAATAATTTGTGTAACTGCCAAAGTCGAGTCTTAAAAAAAAGTCTCATGGCCGACTGTTAATCTCCGAAACGTTAAATCTGAAACAGCAGAACAAAAACATACCCGTTTTTCGGATGCATAAACTTGTGCGTAATTTATAAAAATCGGTCCAGTCAATCCGGAGAAATGGAATTTTTTCTCTTCACATCGTTAAATATTCTCATAAAGAGTAAAAACTGAAAACAATGCCCACGATTATTCGCAATGACTAGCATCCATTGCTACAATTATCGATAATTTTTAAAAAGTTCACCTCCAGGTGCTGAGCGATTTAATGGTAAATGATAATATATTGAAGAAAATACTTAACAACTTGGCCGTTTTTTTGCACATGCTAAACTATTTGGCGAATAAATACACTGCCCTACATGGGTTTTGCGAATAAGATGATTCCTAATGTTTTCGAATATGCTGAACACGAATCTGTGGTCAAAAACTTCCCATAACGTCACGTTTTTGAGAAAAAAGGGTAGCGAATTTGGTGGCAAGTCAGGGTTCAGCTCCACAATTTTTCAAAAATGGCCAAAAAAAACTATTTTTAGGGATTTCAATCCCTTTTTTCTCGAAAACGTTACGTGATGGAAAGTTTCTGACCACAGATTCGTGTTCAGCATGGGAAATTCATTTGAAATGACTTGAAGCCATTTTATTCGCATAAGAAAAGTTGAAATTCGCAGGGCAGTGTTGTTGTTTTTTATACATATTATTTATTTACAAGAATAAATTAACAATAAACTGTTTTGTTATGCAACCTTGTATCAATGCTTGATGGGGAATTAAAAAAATATCTAATACTCTGGTTATATTTTTGAGATCAGTAAGAATTCATTAACTCTTTCTTTAACAGATATTATTATTAATGTTATTTGTATTCGGTTTTGTTAGGTATTCTTCACGTTTGCTGATTGCTGAACATTTGAAATTTCTTGCTTAAGATGTTTTTGATGTGTAAACATTTTACCGTGGTATGGGCAAAATTACAAATGTGTAAAATGTAAGAATAACTGTAACGTAAGATGTAAGATAACTGTAACGTCCAGTTCCCCTCTCGCCCGCACTACTGCGCGGCATGACTGTGCTACTCTAAACAACAAAGAGAAGAGAGAAGAGAAGAAGAGAGGGAGAAATTAAAATACGAGCGAAGTTTGTTTATGTTTCGATCAATTTACTCACACATATATGTACATACGAAAACAAAATGTGTGTGTACATTTATTCGTGGCAGAATTATTTGTTGGTGTTAAACGTGTGGAGATCGACTATGCTATACAAGCAGAGAAGTCGCCGTAGCAAACACAGGCGTTTGATAGGTTTTGCATTCGGTTAGTTAGATTGGATTAAAATTTAATATTTTTTAAAATATAAAACAATGGATGTGTGCAAGGCACGCAAGATATTTGATGTGTAAACAGTTAAGCCAACTGAATGCCATATACATTAGCACACATATGTATATCCCTATATTGGGATTGATATATAATCTATATGGTAGGTAAATAATTCAAACTAAAACAATTCTTTATATATAATAGCCCAATTCACTATAAATTGCAAATGGTCTTACATCATTGCAAATGCAAATTTTTATTCCATATCGCATATATTTGTTGTTGTGATAGCAAAAATATTTTGCAATTGCACCAAATCGTAGTTGCATTATTTTTCTTTTACTCAATGCATTGGGCACGATATGTTCGCATATACGCAGATGTAATTGCATCTTTTCCCGCGCTTTAAGTTTTTCTTCTTCTTGATTTGAAATTTTATTAAATGTGAAAATTTTGCATAACGTCGCCTGAGAATTGATTTGACGTATAGGTATATGAATTTGTACACACACATGCCAAATTAATTCTCAGGCGACGATAAGTGCTTTCCACATTTAACCTTAGAAAGGCTCTAATATTATATAGGGTTTGTGTATCGTAAACTTCTGACGAATATATGTACATTAATTCATTTGGAATAACTGTTTTTCTTTCTGAATCAAGATCAAATTCTGTTAATACCGAAAAATTCTGTTCGTGAGTTGACCAAATAGATGATGGAGCTACAGAACTAACCGTCGTGGGTGGTGAAAAATCCCTATTTTCACCTTTTTAAATGTTTCGAAACAGCAAAATTTATGAATAGTTGGTTTTTAGTTTTTTTTCCACCGGTACACGCTACGCGGTATTGACGCTAAAAAAGAAATAGGTAAAACCCCGGCTTTTCATAAAAGAAATCGCTCATTCGGCTTAACCTACCGTTTTTTTGCATCCCTATAATTGATATCTGAAGTTACGTTACGGAAATTTGTCAGTTGATAAATATAAAGTGGAAAGCAAAAGTTTGTACAAAAATATAACTGTGCTGTTTTTTACTTGTAAAATCTTAAATTTTATTAAAAAATTTCAGTTTTGAATTGATTGAACACTTGATCAAAAACCCATTTACGAGCTACCGGAGCTAAAGGCATCAGTTTGGAGAAAATAATTGAGTACACAATACGCAAATGCATAAAAACATTACGGAGATAAAAATATCCTCTTCCTTTTGCAATATTTTTGAAATGCATAAAGCTTTTTATTTAAAATTATGCAATTTATTTTTTCTTATTTTTAATCCTACTTCTGGCTACGGTAAAGCGAGATTTTATTAACCAGAGCAAAAGTCGATGGGTACCCATTACATATGACTAAAGTGAGGAACAGAATGTGAAGCTGCAGCGTGAAGTAACAATCTGTCAAAAGTAAAATGTATACATTTCCATTGTAATCAAACACAATGTGAAGTTGTCGCTGTCGCCAAAGCTGTAGATGAAGCGCAAAATAACAACTGATTGTAAAAATAAAAAAGTGGAAGAATGCATTGTACTATTTATAAAACTTGTAAACGAATTTGATTGGTTTACAATTGAAATCACTTTGATTGCAAAGATGTGGAGAAAAATATGATTGTGTATGTTTTTAATTAAAATAAACCTGACCCAACAAGCACAAAAAAAAAAAATTCTCTAACCTTTGAGAAATTTATAATTCTCAAGTTGATATCAAACATGATTCTCCAATCAATATCAAATATTTTTCTCAACATTCGCTTTCAAGTTGAGAAAATATTTATATATTTTATTATGGCAACACTGCTATTGGATTTGTAAAAAATATGTATCTGGCAGTGATTGTGAATAACATGTTTTTCGACAAAAGTGAAGTGAAAAAAGGATGAAGTGATATAGACATGAGCGAGGAGGAAAGTGATATGGATGATAATTCAGAAGACGAATTTATCGCGGAACATTTGTGATATGAAATTGTTAAAATTTTAACTTGCTTTTGAAGTTAAAAAGCGAAGAAATAAAAAAAGTCATTTAAAATTTCCTTTTATTTTCTGTGTTTCAATTAAATAGAAATAATTATTGCTTATGGCAATACTGTAAATTTCCTTTGAAACCAATTGGAGAATTACGTTAGAACTCAAGTTGAGAACTACAATTTTCTCAAGTTGATAACTATAATTCCTACCATACAAAAAAAATGCCCATTTTGTTGAGAATGCTATAGTACTCCAATGGAGGTGGTTGAGAATTAACGTTGGAGATTTGAGAAAGGTATTTGATATCAACTTCACCTCAAGTTGATCTCAAACATTTTTCTTTGTCGCACTTCATTGTTTTCTACGCTACATTCTGTGCTTCAGCTGCGTACTTCACGCTTCACATTCTGTTCCAGTCTTAAGAGTGTTCTCATTTTGACCCGACGACCGGTTTTCCGTCGTCCGTCGCAATTATGTTTAAAGCATTACGTTGGTAAACTCAAGCAATAACGTAATTTTTTAATGGCCTTGACAACGAATGTGTTAAACAACAAAACAGAAAGAACCACAAGAAAAGGCATTAACAAAACGGTGCGAAAAAATACTTGAAAACAATGAAACAAGCAGCAAACAATATATTCAAATAGCGTACTGATAACCGAATAACATGAAAAAAGAGCAGAATCGACAAAGCGTTTAAACGAGTAAAGAGTAAAACGAGCACATCATATAGCGAATGAATATTGGGAATCAAAACAAAAATAAAGAGAGAATATAAATGATCGGAATGCCCTAAGCGCTGCGTAAAAGTGCATACATGCCGAAACTTTTACCTTCTCATTAAATAAATATTTTCACTACACGTAATGCATGCATTTAGTGTTTTTCTACTGGAAAAGAAAAACAAAAATTATTGGATTATGCGCTCTTGAATATAAAATTCGAACGTTGATAACACTTTATTGTGAAATAAAAATAGATGAATCATGATTTTCAGTTGAGTTGTTCACATACAAACGAGTATAATTATATTATACTATGAATTGTTGCTCATCGTCAGTCGTTGAATAGTTGTTGCGCGAGTAAGAATTTATTTTGGAAATAAAAACTAAAATATAAATATTCAGTGACACAATTACCAAAATGGATAAATCACACGAAGAGAATGTGTTGGCGTCCAACGTTAACATTAAGCAAGTGAAAAGTATTGAATTTAAAGATGATATTAAATGTGATGTTAATGAAAAAAAGTAAATATCTAAAATTGCATAAAGCTAACTAGACTAAATGAAAACAAAAATGATCTCATACATTTTAGGTCATACGCTACCGTAATTGCACCTGGCACACTACATTCAGCACGTACATACAAAGTGGCGGTTGGTGTTCACCATACTATGCAACCGTGTCAGCTAAAAGTTGGTATTAGTGGCACTGGAACTGACACATACAATGAAACTAAAACCATTGACTTGAAAACGAATGAGGTGGAAATTATAGAATTTGATGTACCAAAACTGGTTGACAGCAAATATTATTTAACTGCCGAAGGTGTGGCGGGTATTATATTTAAAAAAACTGCACGACTCAATTGGAATATCTTTAGAGCACATCCTAAAGTGCAGACAGATAAGGGAGCATATAAACCTGGAGATTGGGTGAATTTTCGTGTACTGTTTTTGGATGAGAATTTGAAACCATATCACGCCGAAGCCGATACTAGCATATGGCTAGAGGTGAGTTCAACGTGATTTTTGTTGAATTTTCGCAGAGTTAACTAATTTTATAATAAAAAGGTGAATTTTTCTTGAACTTCAAAAATTAATATCTTGAATATTTCCAGGATACCAAGCATAATCGTATCAAAGAGTTTAAAGATTTCGACGTTGTGAAAGGCGTCTACACTGACAAATTTAAAATTTCTGAATTCCCAGTTTTGGGTTCATGGCGTTTAGCGGTGAAAAATGGTAAAAACTATCCATCGTATACATATTTCGAGGTATCTAAATATGTACTGCCAAAGTATGAGGTTAAAGTTGAGGCCACCGAAAACGTATCAGTCCGAGATGGTGATATGCAGGTGGCGGTTAAAGCAAAGTATATATTGAGTACAATCAATGAAAGTTGAAAATTTCCACATTCTATGTTTTTTTTTATTTTTATATAGCTATACCTACGGCAAACCAGTTAACGGCAAAGTTCTGCTAACCATTGAAATGAATTCATATTACGTGCAAAACAAAGAAGGTGAGTATATCGAAAAAACTGTTCCTGAGCTCATTAGAACCACCGAAATGGTAGATGGAAAGGCTAAATT
This sequence comes from Toxonevra muliebris, assembly GCA_963691655.1. Taxonomy (NCBI): domain Eukaryota; kingdom Metazoa; phylum Arthropoda; class Insecta; order Diptera; family Pallopteridae; genus Toxonevra; species Toxonevra muliebris. The sequence goes on from OY829329.1 coordinate 29,434,256, forward strand.
CGATTTAAACCTTAAGGAGTATGCTGTCTACATGCCTGATAATACTTCATCAAATTACTTAAATGTGAACGCAACTGTAGAAGAAAAATTCACTGATGTTAAAATTGGCGGTACTACCCACACTCAGCTGTATGCGTATCGCTATCAAATGGATTGTTTGACATCATGCTTTTACTTCGATCCTAATAAGGAAACGGAAGTTGAATTTCAAGTGAAATTTGTCGATGGCACACCGGTGAATGATACAAAATCTGTAGTGGAATTAATATATAAAGAAGTTGTAAAAGATGAATATTGGCGCAATCCTGAAGATCCCACACCGAAACCTAAGCTACCCAAAATTAAAAATAAAGTTTTAACATTTAAGGGTCATTTGAATGAAACTGGAATTGCAGTATTCCAAGTCACGCTACCTGAGTTGGAAGAGTTTAAGTTTTTTTCTCATTACTTTGAAGTGAATATGAAATATGCTGATGAGAATCGACATATTTTAAGCACTTATCAAAGTCCAAAAAAAGTTGATATGCCGAAAGAAATTGTGGAACCAGAAGATCTAACGGTCGATGTGACGTATAAGGAAGGTCACAACTACTCGTAAGTATGGTGGGTTTTCGAATCTCATAGCCACAGATATCAATATTTTTAATTTCAGTTTACAAATAAATGAACCTATACTTGCGACTATAAGCTCAACTACACCGCTGACTTACTTCATGTACAACATCATAGGTCGTGGCACTGTCTTACACAGTGAACGTATTGAAGTGCCTGATAATGCTAAAGAGTTTAAGTTTACAATGACTCCAACCTTTTTGATGGCGCCAACTGCTTCAGTTTATGTATATTATGTGGACGAGTGCGGTAAATTCCATTATGCTGAACGTACTTTATATACTGAGCTTATATTACAAAATCAGGTATGACGAATTTAGTAGATACTTAATTTATCAAAAGTTTGATTAATCTTCGTTTATTTTCAGATTGAAATAACTGCGCCGGAGGAAGTTAAGCCCGGTGCAGATGTACCGTTAACTATTAAGACCACACCCAATTCCTTTGTCGGATTGCTCGCTGTAGACCAAAGTGTATTACTAATACGTAGCAATAATAACATAACCGCAAATTCCTTTCACCGGACTCTTGGATGTTTTGGGACACATACCTGCTTGCGGCGTGGTTACTCTTATTATCCAGGCACACAGTGCGGTGTAGTAACGCTAACGAATGCCGATTATTTTTATGAAAAGACAAGTCCCGATTCATCGGAAGAAGGAGGTAGAAGTTAAAACTGCATTTGTATTACGTTTTTAAGCCTCATAATATACATATATATATTTTAGAAGATGTTTCCAGGTCAAGATCGCTAGGCAGTTATTATGATGATGATAATGGTGGAGGCGAAATGCAATTTAGATCAATGGGTAAGGTAAAGAAAATGAGTTGTTCGGCTAAACTATGCGAAAATATTGAGAAAATTCCTGTGCGTACAAATTTTTCCGAAACGTGGATTTTTGACAATATCGAAAAGTAAGTAAGATTTTTTAAAAATCTTTTAATGTTTAATGAACATTTTTCCATAGCACGACGGCAGAGCAGTTCACTTGGTCCAAAAAAATACCAGACACCATTACTTCATGGGTTTTAAGCGGGTTCTCACTGCATCCCGAAAAGGGACTTGCAATTACAAATGAAAACACGAAAGTAAGAACTTTTCAACCATTCTTTATTTCTATACGATTGCCATATGCTGTAAAAAGAGGTACGCGCTTTTTAAGTATTGATATATTTTGAAAAACTTTAAAAAACTTTTAATTTAGGTGAAGTAATTAATGTTTGCGCTCTGGTATTTAATTACTTGGAGAAAGATCTTGATGTTGCAATTACTTTGGATAATTCAGACAATGAATTTGATTTCATAGATGTCTCAAATGAAGAGGTGATCAATGAACCGAAACTATCCAAAGCCGTACAAGTTTCTGCCAATTCCGCAGTGGGTGTTTCATTTATGTTGCGTCCGAAAATTATCGGAAATATTATGCTGAAATACACTGCTATCTCACCAATTGCTGGTGATGCAATACATAAAACTTTGAAAGTTGTGCCGGAAGGCGTGACAGAATATGCCAATCGCGCTTATTTTGTTAACTTAAAGGATGCTCCAGAATTTAAGGAAACATTTGAGCTTGCTCTGCCGTCGGAAGTAGTACCCGATTCAGAACATATTGAGTTTACAGTCATTGGTGACTTGTTGGGACCAATTTTGAATAATCTAGATCATTTGGTGCGCATGCCAACAGGTTGTGGAGAGCAGGTTACATCCACACTGGTGCCAAATTATTTGGTGCTGCGTTACTTGAAGGTATTTAGTATAAGGATAGTGTGTAGTATTTTCCTATTCAACTCATTCTCATTTATTTTTAGAGCATCAACAAACTTACACCTGCACTTGAGTCTAAAATCAAGCACAATCTGGAAAGAGGATATCAACATATTCTAAGATATCGTGTAGATGATGGTTCTTTCAGCTCATTCGGACCACCCAGCGATGAATCGAAACCTTACAAGGGTTCCACCTGGTTAACCGCTTATGTAATACGGTCATTACAACAAGCCATAAAACACATAAATATCGATGAGGAAGTTCTGAAGAAAGCTTTATGTTATTTGGCCAGTCAACAAGCAGAGAATGGAAGTTTTGTGGATAGTGAAGATTTTTTTTATGCTGCCTACAGGAAACCTGTTACATTGACCGCAAAAGTGCTATTAGCATTCATAGAAAATAAGGTACATATACTTACAAATATTTTTCAGAAGGAAATCAGATTGATAGTTGCATATTTTCCTTTTCTAGGCATGCATTGAAACTTATCAAGCTAACATCGATAAGGCCTTCAATTATATCTTAGAAAATATAGATAAAACTGACGATTTACATATTAAAGCATTGGCTACTTATGTGTTGCACAAAGCTAAACATTCAATGGCTGCGGAGCAACTCACAAAATTAAAGGCCTTAGCTAAAACTGATGACGATCGCATGTGGTGGTCTCAGAGAGATAGTTCAAAGCCGATTCACGCTTGCTGGTGGCGTTGGGCTTTTAGTAATGATGTTGAGATTACATCGTACATTTTGCTGACACTACTTGATCAGGAAGAAGAATCGGTGGACAGTGTTTTACCAATTTTGAAATGGTTAATCGCACAACGTAACAGCTATGGTGGATTCTCCTCAACTCAGGATACTGTTGTGGGCTTACAGGCTTTGATTAAGTTCGCTGAGAAATCGGGTTACGAGGCAGCTGTCATGGATGTTGAGTACACGTCGAAGGGGGGCAATGAAAAACATGACACTATGAAAGTAGACGATACAAATGGTTTACTACTTCAAAGTGTGGAGGTGAATAACGATATTTTCCATGCTTTTGCGGAGTACTCAGTCAAATGTTTTCAAGAACACCAATTTTAATTTCCCTTTCTTTTTTAGTTACCACAAAAGACACACGCAGTTGGCTTTCATGTTAAGGGTACGGGTGCTGCACTTGTGCAAATCTCTTATCAATACAACATATTGGAAAAAGAAAAGAAGCCCAGTTTTGCAATTAATACTGTCATTAATAAAGAGACGCCTCCATTCAAACTAGAAATGAACGTTTCAGTTGCATATATCGGTGAAGAAAAGGCATCGAATATGGCACTGGTAGAAATATCATTGCCATCAGGTTTCATTGCTGACGTAGAGAGTTTCGAGCATATACTGGCAGTGGAGGGTGTTCGCGTGAGTATAAGCGTGGACTTAGTATTCGGTCATCAATCACTTACTAGCTAAAAAATTTCATTGTCTTTTATAGCAAACGGAAACCAAAAATTCGGATTCAGTTATTGTGGTATATTTCGAGAGCCTACGAAAGAATGAAGAAAAGCTCTTGCCAATAGTGGCATTGAAATCATTTCCAGTCGCTTTGCAAAAACCAGTACCAATAATAGTTTACGATTATTATGACACATCAAAGAAGGCTACCACTTACTATGAGGTGACGTTGAAAATAAGCGACATCTGCGAGGAAGAGGAGGAGGTGGATAAATAATATTTTGTAAACCTAATGTTGCAAATAAATGAAAATGCATTTTTGAAAACTGAATTCATTTCACTTTTTATTTAACAACCTTCTAGTTATTTAATTAACTAGTTATTGTGCCTATAAAAATATTTAAGAAAAACTTGTAGGCTCTACGGGGTACTGTAAAAATTCGGTTGAGATTTGGTTAAAATTTTATTGAAACGTGGTTTATATGGTTCTCTCAAGGAGAAAAAGGTAACAATTTGCTTTTCTTTACTTCCAAATATTGAAGCCGAATTTCAAATTAACATCCCAAAATGAATAAATCATAATCAATAAAAAAGATTGAAGTTTTAATCTCAACTGAAAGTACACTTCCTTCTACATCTGTGTATGTGCGCGTACTTTTGAGGAAATATGGGGAACTATGTATATCTTTTCTATTCCACTCTCTAACTAAAAAAATTCAGTTAGCAGGAGAACATTCGACCAACACTTTCAAGAGTTTCTCCGCTTTCAGTTTTTTCTGTTCGTTTTTTAATTATTATCCAATCAATTTTCGATTTTTGCATATTCTCTTTTGTAATACTATTCAGTCGTCGGTACCTTTTAGACACAACAATTTGGCCGAAAGATACATTTTTCTATTTTTCTATTCCCTTTCGGCTTCACACGACAAAAATCGTCGTATCTAAAAGATAACTTAAATTACATACCAATTTTTGTGAAATATTTATCGATTTGTAACACAGTATCGTTCCAGCACAATAGCAATATAAAATGGCATATAGCTGCAGCGTGTTTAACTTCTTCGGTGTCCAAGTTCACATATGTTTCATAAGCTCTTGCATCTTTTTCTAATTTTTGGATTTATTTTAGTTATTGAAAAAACAATAAAACCAATTAGAAATATTAAAATATACGCAAAGACCTAGGTACACATATGTCAACTTTTACAGAGAAAAGGTTAAAATGAAGTGCTATATTGTTGATATGTAATTACATTTTTATGATAACCAAAACAAAATGTATTCTTGCATATTATTGTAAAAACTGTAAAATTTGCTTTGGAAACTGCAGTCTGTCAATATGAAACTGCTGCATGTACCTTAAAAAGTTAATGCTAAGTATTCCTGCTAAACATTAAGCTTGGATTATTTTAAATAATGCATAGAAATTCAAAAATGATTCGGTTTTACATCAAAAGATTTAAGTGATGATATATGTATATGATGATATATGATAAAGCCAAAGCTGCTTAGCAAAAACTTTTCCCATACCAAAGACGATTTTTAGAAGTTTTTTCAAAACGGTGCAGCTCACGAAAGCTTATTGCTAGATTCAAAATGTTTTGGAAATCTTTATAAAATAAACCAGGTAGGTGGCTGAACTACACTGGCACATAATCATAGTCAAAAATCAAGTATACTTTAAATATTTAAAAGTATAACTTTGACTTTGGAAGATATAAATGGAGATTTCGTATCTTAAATAACACGGACTTATTGAGGAAGACAAATGCATGCAAGAAAAGATTTGACTCTTTTTAAGTGGAGCGTTAAAGATTTCAGTACCGAATCGCAATAGCTCCTTATCCAATTCCAAGCATGTTTCTTCTTTTTAATAATTTTCAAGTCATTTTGCTTGTTTTCGATTATAAGTAAAGCGCGGTTCACGCAAAATTGGCACGCAGGAAAGTTGCTGTATCTTTTTAACCAGAACACTTAGAATAACAAATAATGCATTAAATGATAAGTTTAATATTGTGTTTTAATACTATAATATTAAAAGATTTAAATTTCTTTGTTGTGCGAAAAGTTCCGGGTATTCCTTTTAATGGACCCCATCAACCTTTGAACATCCGCTCTGGATACTTTTGCTGCTATTTGGTTCCATTTTAGTAACATTGAATTCACATTTTTGACAATACCTGCATTTTTCTTCAACTTATATTTTGTAATAGCCCAGTATTTTTCGATAGGTCGAAGCTGGAGACAATTGGGTGGGTTCATATATTTGGGCACTGCATCTACTTTATTTGTCTGATACCAATCCATGGTTTTCTTAGAGTAGTGGCAACTGGGTAAACCAGGCCAAAACTTCACTAACGAATGGTGGTGACGAACAAATGGCAATAGTCGTTTCGAAAGGCACTCTTTGATGTAAATATCAGACGTCATAGAAGAGGATGTCACAAATGCCCTGGATTTGAGACCACAGCTGCAAATAGCCTGCCACACCATTGCTTTCTTTGCAAATTTATCCATTTTTATGTACTTGAATTTTGAGGGTACATTACCACGATTCGTTGCCATATAAAATTTTTGACCTGGAAGTTGTTTAAGATCAAATTTTACGTATGATTCGTCATCCACAATAATGCATCCATTGAATTTGGTCAAAACATTATTATAAAGAAGACGAGCACGTTTTTTGGTCAGCAAATTCTGTTTGTCTGTTCTATTTGGATATTTTATAGCACGATAGCACTTTAGCCCAGCTTTTATGCGTATTCGTCTAGCAGTACTTTTGCTGGTATTGAATTTTTTGGCACGATCGCTATCCGATAGTCAGGGATTGCTTTTGATGGACCTCAAGATCTTTGCCTTTAATTTTAGGTTGGTGGTTTCCGTTTTGTTCGCAACTTTTTTAGCTCTTTCAACACTAAGAGTTTCTTTATATCGTTTTATATGCAGTATATATATACATACCGTTTTATATATACATACCGTTCTTTTGGAGATATTTAACACTTTCGCAATCTTTGAACCAGACCACGACGGATTTTCAATAAATTTGTTCACAATCAATTTTCTATTTGCAGCTTCCATTGTGCACACAATCACCAACTTGCGTTGATGAAAAATTTATCAACTAACGGTAACGGTATTGTAAACAAATCCCAGTAAAAAATTTGTTGTTCCTATGACTAGGGGCGACGTGGTGACCACAACAAAGCGTGCCAATTTGGCGTGAACCGCGCTTTATTTATGTGCTGATTTTTAAGCTCTCGCAAGCAATCCCTTTCACGTTTACTATGCTATATGAAAAATTACCAAGTCTACTTTTAAGCTTTGAGGCACTGCCAATTAAAAACAAAAATTCAAACAACAAATTTAAATTTGTATGCCAGGTAAACCAATCTGTTTAGGACAAACAGCTGTTTGTTTTTGTAATAGAACTTTTGTAATAGATAATTGCAAAAATTTGATTTTTGTATTGGATTGCTGTACAAAGTTGCTTTTAGGTAGCACCGAGTACTAATCTGACTATGGTACTAGAAAAGTATATAAGTATACTGTCGAAGCATCCTGGTTGGGCTGTTTGTATTCCTCATATGTTTCTTGCACTAGCATATGAACCAGCACAAGAAAAAGGAATTGGTTGCTCTAGCACTTTAACCAGAACAACACCGAAGAAGCAGTAGTAAAAACGCTATTCAAGTCAATGGTTACACCTTGAGATTTGCGTTAAGACTCTTTTAATGCTAACTAATAATATTATAACAAACTAATAAAACGGAAGTTCTCACAATAGCATGCAAGAGCATAAGCAACAACAACATATGCGTATATTGCACCAAAATAAAGGTGCAATGACAATGGGGTATTTCAATGACAATCTCAACGACTGCATATATGGTTATTGTTGTTGCCACTGCAGGCTATCATGACTGCATCTGTACATATTTGTACATATACTTTAAAATTTTAGTTCTTTACTAACTAAAGTATACTTTTATTTGGGACTTTGACTTGAGGCACCTTAATATAATATTTGTTAAATTAAGCGCATATTTTAAATCACATTTATTTATACAACAATCTTAAATAAAATACTCTAACTGTATAAAATTTGTATGCTGGAATGATAAAACATAAAATTGTGAGCTCCCATGTTTAAGGCTGTCAGTCAGGCGCAATCTTGTATATTAATAATTTTGATGGCTTGGTGTGGATGATGCGATTCTTAGCAGAAGAGCTTTTAAAAATCAGCTACAATAACAAGCAAATCAGTTACTTGCTATAGCGTCAACAAGCGTGCTTTTACCTTGAAATTGTACCTCGAAAGGTAAAATTCGACCTCCAATTGCAACACCTGTTCTCAATAGTATCTGGTAGGTAACCCAGGGTTGTTAAACAGCATGCTAGTTTATATATCTGTTTTCAGCTTGTTGAACTGTGTTATTAATTTACACGCATCTGTAGTTGCATATGAAACTGGTAAGGGTGGAAAGTGTTTTTCGAGCAAAGCAAATGATGCCGTGTTGCTTTTTAGAGTTGCAAACTACTTTATCAAAATTTTTGGTATTGCAGCTTTTAATTGAGCTTTGCAATAGTAATTTAATTTAGCGGTGCAAATTTTTATGCTGGCTAGAGAAAATTCTTGAGCTTAACAAATAAATTTCAAACCTCTTACGAGTGGAGCTTTCAGCTTCAAAGGAATAATCGTTAACGTTGATAATAGCGCAATAAGTAAAGAATACTGAGAGCATTCCTAAACTACATTATCCAAAAACGTCAACCCTTAGCTGTTTTAGCGACAGTGCAGTCACCCTTTTTGGTAGCTCTTATCGACATATTTTCCATATAACCACTATCCACATTTGTTTCCATTTTAAATATTTTGAGCAATTATTTTGAAATTGGAACGTAACTTTGCTGAATGGAAGAATTCCACATAAAATTTATCTACGCATGTGGACTATGAAGTTAAGATTGGAACTAAAATGGAGAGTTTAAATAGAAAATACGGGTAATATGCTGGAAAGTAATAAGCCATACTGAGTTCAGTGCCATCATGCGCTAAAATATAGCAACTATTGATTGATATAAATCGGAGTGTACAAAAAGAATATCCAAGGGTCAGTGTTTTCAGATCTAATTAAGTTTAAACATACTTCAGTTATGAACATCAGATGGAATTTTGATAGCTAATTAAACAAAGTTTAAAACACACTGTCACTAAAGAGTCATATGCAGTAGAAATGAGAGTAGCGATCTCCTTAATTATTGTTATTTGCTTTCATGTTGTTTGCAATGGGTTTTCTACTTCCTCTTGTCCAATAGTATATATATTCTTCTCGGTTAATACTACGAATTCATAGACTTTCATCATCTTTCTTGCTATTGTTCCTCACATATGGCATTTCAAGTATTTTGTTTGTATGCGAGGTACCACTAGGGCCGGCTCAATGTCCTCCTTTCGCCTCCCTATTTACGGAATAGAAAAAAAAGTCGTTAACGAATTCAAAAATCTTTGTGTATTCAGATACATATTTAATAGTTTTAATAGCAATCCGAAAACCAATAAGCATTTGCATTACGACCTAAATTATGACCATCTTGTTGTGAATCGACATTAACTCCTCTTTGACTTGCACTCACCACATCAATAATGCTGTGTCTAAGGTCTACGTGCCCTGAGGAATCTACATTTGTCTAACAGTTTCAATCCAGTGGCTTCAAAGAAATTATTAGCTAAAAAACTAATAGTACAACTTATTCCGAATTGGTGGTATACTATGTTTACTTCGCAAATTACAGATAGAACTGAATCATGAAACCAGATATGTGTTTGACCTACAAAAATTTTACATTACCAGTTGGCGAAATGAAATTCTTAATTATGATTTTAACGATTACTTTCAAATTAGGAACTGCATTTATCTTTACAAATTTATATGACAAAATTACCTTTACGAAAAATTAAATTTTTCGGTTTTTCGGATCTAAGTCCATATTTTGAAAGTCAATTTAAAATTCTGACTATACAGTTTTTTTTGCTTGATTTGACCTATGATACGTGCAAACCCCGAGAAAAGTATATTCAATTTTCTTCTTTTTTTTGTTACACTCTGTTATTATGGTATAATTTTTTCAAAATAAGTTAAGACAAGTTATGGGCTTTAAAATTTATACAAACTTTTTATGACGTAAACACGCAAATCTGCAAAAAAAAAAAAAAAAAATTATGAGTTATAATCCTTGATCCATTGAACAAACTTACTCTCAATATCTTATGGCTATGGAATTATAGCCATTCAAAGTGGACTGGAATGTTAAATGATTTTGGAAGTGAGTTTCGAGGTTGCTCTACATTTTCAAAAAATTTATCTAAGCATTACGTCAAAGATAAAGGATGAGATCATGGCCTAAAAGCAAAATTAAGTAGAAAAATCTATTTTGAACAATTTAACACGCTAAAATGATTGGACTGGAACGTTACACAAAAAAATAAAGCATTAATTGTATCCTTCAGCGGAAGTGTCGTTTAAAGAGCTGACGTTGTTTGTTTATTGTTTTTTACATTAATAAAAATAGTAGTTGTTTCCAAAAAATGAATGATTTTCAAGAAATCATTTTAGGTAACTTCTTCAATAGCAATTTGTGATTCTGTCAGATGAAATGCTGTAACAAATACTGAAGCACTCTTAACAAATACTGAAGCTATTTTAGCACGATCCTGCACATATAGGTAATGATAGTTTCTTTTGTGTGCACTAAATTATCGGAAGCAAAAACTTTCGATTGGAATACGTTGTTGTGGTAGAAAGCAGTGGTGAACACTGTTATTAGGCGTTAAATCCAATGCGCGCCTCGAACCTGACCCTTACACACAAAATTTTCGGCAAATTCAATTTGGATCACATCCTCATCAAGTCAATACCCAAACCAACCATTTCACTGGAGTACGGAGTCCTACATTACCAATTGCAGTTTTAAGCTGTTCAATTGATATGCATTCATTATCGGTACACAGAAATTTTTTAATAAAACCATCATCATAACCGGGCACAGTTGAAACCCATTAATGGAGAGCAGTTACAGCTTCGATGAAGTTGGCATGATACGGGCATATCCACATGTTATGGGGCACCTTACTAATAATTTTAATATGTTTCGGACAAAATCTTGACTGCAAGTGGTTGATAAAAGCAAAAAGAACATTGTTGAGAATCAATAATATAATTGCACCATTTTTTGCGCTCTCTCTTTCTTAAAAAAATAATGCATACGCTTCCTTGATATTCAAAAAAATGTATTACATTTATCCTCGTACTGTTTGACATGTTTCATTTGTGGTGCTGCTCTGGATATAATTCACCGTAATTTACAGTGACCTTTCGTGTAATATTTGGGGATGTAATCAGACTCAGCACCTCGTTACGATTGGTAGTATACATATTACTAATCAATTGGCAACAACAGATTTCTTTTCATTTGGAGAGGCAGAAAGTGCACGAGTTGCTTTATTCACAGCCTTACCAGGTGTTTGTGAAGTTTTATAGCATTTTGCTACAACATTAGGCGAGTTTTTGGCATCGTTTGGTGCATTTTCCTTGCCAGCCAGTTTTTATTTAGCTCTCTCTCGGTAATTTTGACTCGTTCCTGACGACGTTCGTTCCCAATTTTTGCATGAATTCGATCCGTTAATTTTTGCTCTTTTTCTTTTTTCGGTATTTTTCTAGTTTAGACGATTGATACCAAAGCAGATTATTCGCAAAAAAACCTTTTTTTATTTTAGAATGTAACTTTACTTGTAAATTTGCTGCACATTTCAAGGACATCAAGAACAATAACGGTACTAAAAACTTTTAAATATTTTGACCGAATTTACTTTAATTAGGTATAATATATTTGAGAAATCCGAATGTTGTGAAGAAAAACGAAATATAATGACTTTTTCTTACCTTTTTGTTGAACTCTGTATTTTTATTCATTTTCACTTGATTTGTGATTTGAGATTTCAAGGGGCTGAGCGCGAAAACAAGATATTATTCTACTGGTTTAACACTTGTACTGCTCGATAATATGCAATACATATGAATTAAAAATTAACACAAAAAAAAATCATCGTAGTTTCGTTTTAGAAATTCTCATATTTATTTATTTATTATTTGGTTTTGAGAAACATCAAAATGTAAATTAATTATATTTCCATACACGTATTAATTGTTGTTTCTCTCTTTCTGAGTATAGCATACTTTTGAGAATTATATTTAACTTAAAAATTATTTATGACCTGAAAGTCAACATGAAAATGTTTGCAATACCATAATTTACATATCCACATATTGTGAATAGTTATGCATACACAAGTATTTAATAAATATACCCATAAGTGTATAGTTTTAGGCAACTAAATGGATTAACACCAACGTGAACAAAGCATGCACATATACATATAAACATACATATGCACATTGCAATAAGATGCCTATACATAAATACAACAAACTGCAAATAATAGTGAAAGTATGTAGTTATTGTTCTAGGTCAAATAACAAAATATTACACTAAAGTAAATTAAAGAAAATTTAATTTAGTTATCACATTGTTTAAATTAAGCGCATAAAAGTGTGCAGGAAATACAAATATTTCTACGCACACAAAAACTAATGCAAATTTATAAATGTAGTAAGATAAAATCAAAATAAATAAAACAAATTCATAATAGGAGAAAAGCAACAAAAAGAACAACGACAACCACAACTAAAACACTACCCAGCTGACCAAATTGACGTCAACTATTTGCCGTCAACGATTTCTTATGGAAATGTCGGTCCTGTAATCATCAATCCACAAGCAAGAGATAGTAAAAATCGTGGTTGAGGAAAGCTTGAGTAAAATGTCGCCTTGTGGTCATCAGCGACGCTACTTCTATGAAAATGTCGCCGCCATATTAAAATACGCAAGTGGCTCGATGATTTTACATGGTCGAGCACGATTCGTTGAGTATTTCTTGCAGACATTGTCGACGGGGTAATAAAACTAATATTCACTACATACATACATACTCTTAAACACATAGAAAAATCAACAACGATAATTTATAATATTTTGGTGTGTGTGTAAGGAGGGTGAGGTTTTATACTTTGGTTTTGCTTTTCATTTTCTTTTCTCCTTTCAAGGGTTGAGAGTGTGTCAATTGTTAATGACAATGATACAACTTTAAATTACAAGTTATATGAAGAATAACAAAGAAAATCTAAATGAGTACATGTTTCGTACATACGTACAACAGCGTTTGACATTTAAAACAGCAGCAACAACAACATGACGGAAACGATAACAATTAGATATGGTATGCATGATAAAGACATTGTAATTTGATTTCATAATTTTATATGTACATACGGATATATCGAATGCAAACGATAATTGCAAGCAATAATTGTAATAACATTATTACTTCAATTGCTATACAAGTAAATTTAATGTGGGAGCATTTCAAAAAAAGATTACTTGAATGGATCGCCTTAAAGTATGTAATAAAATTTGTTAAATTGCATAGAAAAGTCAAGTGATACTACTATGCTCGGATTTAAAAAAAAAATTTGTAGCAGACGGGAGACATACCGTTTCTAACTAATTCGAGGCCAAGGAATTCAGTGGTGGAAACCGTTTTTATTCATATCAGCAACGTTTCATACAAAATTTTTGAAGTGAAACTTCTTTAGAGAGAGTAAATCGAAAATTTTGCAACGGAAGTCGTTTTGTTGTTGCACTCATACGAAACTAATAAGAAAAGAAGTTGTGCTGTTGTTAGTGTTTAGCGAACGAAGTTATATGGGGATCGGCTGCATACAATCATGCAGAGAGTCGATTTCTTGCAGTTTTATCTCAATGTGCTTTAGTGAGAGAGCTTGATTCCATATAGCTGAATTTTCCTTTCATGTGTTATATACAAGAATGATAGAATACAAGATTCCGCCAATAAGTTAATCAAAATTGCCTCTCTCTGTGCATCTCGTCACAAGTCAATTTTTTAAAGAGAGAGCGATGGAGACTACATACATTTTATACGTGAACAATTTGAACATTGGTATGAAATGTGGAAATAAATTATATTTATTAGTTTTAATTCGGTTATTTGCAGATACAAATATAAAATGAAAAATTAATAGTTATTTGTCTTCATTATAAGTTAAAATATTTAACTTTTCATTAATATTATGCGCCACAAATGGCGATCACGTTGCTTCATAAAATGCAGTAATAAAAATCCAAAGAATTAAATAATATAAAACCTAGTGATGATTTGATACAAGTAAATACTCGATACTTTTCATTCGATTCAAGTATTTTTTTTACTCGATGCTATACCATAAGTATTTTACTTAGTATCGGAAAAAAGGATCAGTATCGGATACTCGATACTTTTGGAAAATATTTATTTAAAAAACTGAAATATGGCTATACAATATTTAAAATTGTGGATCGTATTAAAATATTTTACAACAATCCATAATATGTTTCAAAATGCTGCTGCAGAATTATTAAATATGAAAATTCAAAATCTTTCAGTTCCTATTGCAATATTCCAAAGTATGAAAATATTGCAGTACAGTATTGAAGTTCTAGAGAATATGGCCGGCCATGCATGTAGAACATAATGTTTATTGAAACCGTTTCATTGAAATAAAATATTTTTAACAAGCTATAATCTGTTGATTAGTTTTCCTTCTATTATAAATTTTCTAGCGATTTGCATCTAAACATAATAAATATCATATATTGAAGTTAACGTCATATCTATATAATTCACGTGTTTCCAGTAGAAATATGTCAAAATATGTATAGGCGAAAAACTCGTGCTGAATAGTGTAAACTGAATGTTCAACCATGTGGTATCACAATGGGCCGTTCTGGCCTGAATGTGTTCCTCGACAGCCACTTAAAAATAAGTATAATTTGACTCTTTAAACGAGTATTCGATACAAGTACATATCCGATATTTTCGGTAGCATCGATGATTTTATTCGATACAAGTAATGAGTAAAAGTATCGATACAATGTGGGTATCGAATCAACACTAATAAAACCTAGAAAAGAGGACAAACACCATTTTTGTTATAATTTTTTGAATCAGGTCTGCTAAAAAGAAAATGAAAAAAATAAATGTTAATACTATCGAGACGATATTCCAACTTTCGAGGCTCGCACAACCAGAAACTTTGCAAAAGTAGGATATCCTTAGTGTGGAATTAATTGTGGAATCGATGAAGAGTAAGACATTTACTTTTGGATTCAAACCGAGATTTTTTTAAAATTTGGCCCACTAAATTTTTCAGCGGCCTAATAATTCACTGTTTATATGTAAATGCAAATAAAGAAATTGACAATCTACGTCACAGACACAAAAGCTTTCGCTCAATTTTGTGAGAGCTTAATAACGGAGATGCGTGTGGCATAATCTTGTATTCTATCATACTTGTGTTATATACGAGTGCTACGTCATGTTTGTACCGATAAATATAGAGAGTATTAACAGAAAAAAGTTTTAGAAAGTAGAAAGTGGAATAGTACAAAAGCTTCAAGAACATCGGTCACGTGAAAAATCGCGTTTTTGTTGCACTCTAACAAAACCCGTATGAAACGAAGTTATGCAGTTGTTAGTCGGCTGCATATAATCTAGCAGAGAGACGACTTCTCGTAGTTTTCTCGCATGTACTTTAGTGAGAGAGTCGATATAGAAGTTTCGGCTTGATTGCATATAACAGAACTTTTCTTTCATGTGTTAAGTGTAGAGAGTATCAACAGAGGAAAAGAAACAACAAGGTAGAAAGAAGAGAGAATACTGGAAACACTTTTAATAGAATGTTTTATAAATGTTTTCTAACAATTTTCTAATAAACGACATAGTTTCACTTCTACTGCAAGTGCTTGCAGACACATAATTTTTTTTTTAAAGTTTTGGTTTGTGGGTATACTACGAAGTTACATGTTCCTCTTCTTATTGCCGTGAAAATTGATACCGAGGGGTTTTTTTGGCATGGAAAAACTGCATCTAACATTTATTTGCAGAAAAAAATAGTTTTAGACATACCTCCCATACAATGATATAAATGAATGTTTTCAACTACAGTAAACCTTCATAAAATGCTATATGTATATATGTATATCCAACGTGATTTCATTCTACAAATTTCGGAAACCTTTGCTCTAATTTGAATAACTATTTAAAAATAATTGATTTTTAGGTACAGAATGTGTAATCGTGGGTTATATAAATATTTTATAAATAGTCAATAGCGAATGCTATCGTTTAATAATATATTGTTAGTGCTGCTAATACGAGGGAGAAATATATTGAAAAATATTGACTAGCATTTTTAGCAAGCAAATTTAGCTCAGCATTATTCTTTTTAGCATTAATCAGCATTCAACAGCTTAGCATTTCCAATTTGAAAATATGCTGAAGAAACTCAGCAATCAGCATTTCGTAATTTCAGCATGATCAGTAGTTTCGTTTGGCTACTAATAATTTTACTATTGATATCCGCAGATAGCAATAAATCAGTATATTTATGCTTTGATGACTTAGCTTTCAAATCCTGGTTAAGATTCCACTTTTTTGCCTTACTTTTTTCGGGAAAGTTGGCCATGGTCGAGTATAGAATTTTTCTGTCAGAGTACATTAAAAAAATTCATCCACATAAATTGGTACGCCCTATTATATATGTACATATATATATGTTCATACCTACGCCTTTACAACCGTTACTCGATCAAAACCAATATACCTTGTACAGAGAATGTGTAGGGTATAAAATATGTTATGGAAACTAAATCATTGCTAAAAAAAAAAAAAAAATCAAGTGAAAACGACTCCACCCAATTTCTAATTTTCGAAATTTGTAGGGAAGCGAAGTCTTGGGAAATGAATTCTAAGATTTTGCGATTATGAAAACTTTCAATGAGCTAGTCGAAAAATGGGGAATTCATTTAGAAACTTTGATAATTTTAAGATAGTCAAAGTTAAAGTAAGATAAGCTTCATTATTATATCATTTGAAAATATGGTGTCATAAAGCGCAACACTCGACCACACCTCCGTTGTATATTGGCAGTTAAATTTTGCAAATACGTCTTTTTAAAACAATCCAGCTCACGACAGCTAATCGCTAGAGGCAACATATTTTGAGAATCTTTATTAAATAAACCAAGGTTAAATTTTAGGAGGGTGGCGTAAACATTTTTTTGAGAGGCACCTAAGTATATACATGTACTACATACATATGTTTGATTTCATTTAACTTCTATTGGAGGGTGTCTTCCCAGTCTTTCTAAAGAGAGCGAAAGAGAAAGAGGAACAAAAATAAAGTTAAATAATATTTTTGTACATATTAAGAAAATGGAAACTTCCTCGAATACTTCTTTGTTTTGCGAGACCTAATTAAATTTATTTTAAATAAACAATAATCTGTGAACAGCTTTCAACTTTTCGCTGCTTCTTTGCTGCAATTGTTTTCTCATAGATAGTCATCAGCAATAAACAAAAACAACAACTCGCCAACGGAATAAAAATCTGCAAATGAAAGTAGCAGGAAAAAAAAATGAAATTAAGAAAACACAAAACAAACTCATATAAAAACACCAAAAGAAATCCAGCAGTGAAAAATCAGGAAGTTCACTTACTTCACTCCATAGAACGCAAAAGTACACAAGCGACGGTGATGGCGACAATGCCAGATTGTTATGTCAAGTCACGTTTATGAACGTAATTTTTTCTTTTAACCGCATACAAAATTGTGTTTGGGTTTAGGTTCAGTTTGTTTTTTTTATGTTTATACGTGTAAACGCCATTTGCTTTGGAGTGTTTGCTGATACTGTTTATTCGTCGTCTTCTTTTGGCTATGTATTGCTTTCAGTACTGCTTTTCTGTCTCTTCTACGCTCGGTCAATGCTACGTTGCTCTCATTATCACTCTCTCTTCACTTCTAGCCCCCTTTGCTCCTACTCAGTGTTACCATATTGACAGATTTACCAGTAAATCACAGTTATTTTTGTAAGTATGCGGCTTTACAGATCCCTCACATATGTACATTATTTTCCAAATTTCACAATTTTACAGTTTTACAATAATAAGTAAAAATCTGTTTTGGTTATCATCAGCGATGCCAACTTGCGGGAAATTCCCCGATTTGCGGGGAATTTTACTGGGTGCGGGGAATCGGGGAGTAAGCTGTTTTTTTCGGGGAATTTGAAGACGTTCATCATTTAGTCATAAACGTCTGTAGAATATTTTTTGTAAAATTTTATGTAATGTGAAACGTTTCACTTACGCAATATTTTATATTTTGGGTCTTAAGAACTTCGTCTTTTCTTAAGTGGGCCCTGCGATTTATTGGTTTGGAGAAATCGATTTTTAAAAAGGACTGCTATTCGAAAGTATTTTGTGATAGACGATAATAGCACCGAGTGTCAGTCAGGCGAAAACAGCCGCGTGGCGCTTCGACTTCCCTTTCGACCGTTCCGAAAGCTATAACTTAGACCAGCACCTCCTGATTAATAACTCTTAATCCTAGCTGACTAATCTGTTAACTTACAAATTAGGATCAGCCATCATAAAGAAGATGGAATATATTTTATATGTTAAAAACCGATAGTCAAAACTTTGAACCCGTTTTTCTCAAAATAAGGTTTTTGCCACTTTTTATTTGAATCAAAAGAGAGCCCATGTCTTCTCCTTTGAGAACATTAATGCCCAAAAGTGGCTGAACGTTTAGTAACTCGAAACACGCCGGACCGATTTTTAGAGTGGGTTCCCTTGAAGTGAAATCTCCCATGTCAAAAGTACATTTCTATTAATGTACCAGTCCCATAAAAATTTGTTAATTTTTGGACCGAGAAAGTTCAAGGTCGCCTTAAAATAACACTAACTCGTTCGTTTTTGTCAAATGTTTATATTGAAAGTGCGTTTAGTGCTGTTATAATATGAAATTATACCAATGCGGTGAATTCGATCGAAAATCGGGGAATTTCTCGAGGGTTATCGGGGAGAGAGAAAAAATGAGTTGGCATCCCTGGTTATCATAAAAATATGTCTTAAAATTTTCTTTCCATTTCTTTGGACCCAATAAATTTTGTGTGCACAATGGAACTTTCACAAAAATCTTGGCCTTGTTTCTTAATTTTTATACGTTTTTCAAAATACAGTTTTTTTTATAAGTTACAGCTCCTTGGTAAAAAAAAATATGGCAATACTGTTCCTACTCCTCCCTCAAGCCTACTCATCTCTCACTCTTACTTTTCTCTCATTCCATCTATGGCTTCCTTGGCATTTAAGTTTGACGCCTGCGGGCAGCCAATAAACCGTTAAAATCACACTTAAACGCGGTAAGAACTAACGCGACAGCATGTATAAAATTACCAAAAAGGAAAACAGATGTGTGTGTGATTGTTGTTGTTGGGAGGAAATGAAAGTGACAAGGAAAGCAATGGTAGAGCGGAAAAGCAGAAAAATGTGAGATTAGCCGCAAGGTGCACACAAACGATACTGTGGCAATTTAAGCAAAGAGCCATCTCCTTTTTTTCGGTCTTATTAAAATGGTAGTTAACCTCTATGAATTGAAATGAGCGCAGGAGAGTGGAGAAAGCCATGAAAAAAGCGTTAAATTTGAATATAAAGAGTTCTTTTTTGTTCCAACTTTGTGAAAAAGTTTTGTTTTTGTCAACAATAGTTGTTATTGAAGTATTATTGTTGTTGTTGTTTTTAACGATAAAATAGAGATGATAGTTGTTTGTTGGTTTGTTGAGTCTTGGCGTTTAAGTCGATCGGGGGGTGGACTAGTTTGTCATGCTGCTTTAAACTATGTAATTCATCAACTAAAGTGTGGAATGAATCAAAATAAAAAGAAGAAAGTTTTGAAAATGTATTTTGTTTTGTACTTATGCTCTATGATTAACATTTTGTTTTAGATTCTTTTATACAAAAATAACATTAGTCAATAAATCGCAATTTTGTTTTCGTCAAGGACCTTATGCATTACTTTTGACGCAATTTGACCAGGTTTCATAACATGGTTCAATTTTGAAAATTTTTGAACTACATATCTCCATATCTTTAATAAAAGATTTCCGTGCTCTAAAATGTAAAAGTAATTTTTTTCTGATATTTGAGAGGGTGTTGTAGTTTTTGGCTCACCCCGAGAAAATAAGGTGACCATATGTAAAAATGCATATCATGAGCAATAAGTATTCTCTGGGATCAAATATATTTAACTAAGCATTTTAGAAGTTATTATAAGTTAAAGATAGCAAAATGTGTATGTTGAAATAGTAATTAATAACGATCACTAAGACCACTGATGAGGAATCGTGGGGGATTGTGAAACAGCGGTATGATTTGCCTGCCCTATATACACTGTTGTGACTTTGCCACTTTGACAAACGCTTATTAATCTTACTATTTTTTGTTGATTTTCAAAACCACCTTTCGAAAAATATGTCTGCATTTCATAATTGTTATTGCAGTAGTTTTTTGATTGCTTTGAACATTTATTTACGATTTGGAGTGAAGTAAAAATAACAAATTTTAGGAAGGAAAAATATTTTTGCCACGGAGAAGGTTAAGTCAGGTGAAATCTTATATTATTAAAAGTCAGAATACGTAGAAATGTTAAACACTGATTACTTTTGTAAAAAAAATTATAAACGTATTTTTGACAAATTTTTAAAGTTTCAGGTCGATCAGCTGGCCAAAAATCTTGCGAACGTTGATATTAATGGCATATTCAGCTTTTTCACGTATGGTTTTTGAGATAATCGCAAATGATTTCGAACAAAATTTTAATCAATTTAAAAAAAAAAAAAATACGTGCTTTAACTCACAATGAATTATAATTACTCGAATCCAGTAAAATTCGACAAATACTGTTGTAAAGTCGACAGAAATCCCACCGCCAAAACACAGTAAAAAAATTTATAATTCGCTATGGATTTCGACATCAACTCAACCCAAAGAAAATTTTCTACGTAAGTTAAAAAGTATATGGAAGGATTTCAAAGATTTAGACCGAACATTTTTCTATAGAGAGTGACCCTTGGGAAGGCCGCTCGAGGCCAGGTAGCCCTGGCGAAGAGAAAAATTGACGAAATTCGAAGATTTACTCTAGTAGGCAGGACCGTCTCCAGGCGGGCAACCGCTTGATACAATTTAAAAGCCTTTTAAAACTTTTCCGAAAAATTTTCAGTTGATAGATGAATACCGGGGCTTCACTTTGCTAGCTTCAATACTCTAAGCGTTGTTTCGTTTTGATTTTATAGCCAGTTGAAGATCAGATTTCGAGTGATTAACGAAAAAAATTATTTTGGCTGATATTACAATTATTTGCGATAATTTGAGTTATTAATAAAATATATTTTTAATTGTTTTTTGGAGCTGAAAAAGTATAAGGGAATAGGAAAATGGTTAAATTTTACATTTATGCAATTTAAATCGTTAAGAATTTGTTACTTTTCGGTTTATCGAGGCTACAAGTTTTTTAATGGACCATCTATTTTCTCACCTCGAGCAAAAATAATGACACTGTGGCTACGTTTTTCATTTAAACACAATTTTTGTTATAATTTAAATTTTTTACATATAAATAGTTATTAAAATATTGAAAAATATACATAAATAAAATTGAATTAAAAGAGTACTTTTAGCTTAAGTTAGTCCTATATTGTAAAATAGACAACTAAAATGTCCAACCCTGCTTAAAAATATACTTATATGCCTATATCTAATATACGATTAGATTTTTCACATGTGCAAAAAACACTTGTGCGTTAACATTTAGAGTGATCACATGTACTTATTTTGTTAATAAACTTTTCATAAAAAACAAAACGTTGGCAAATAAATAATATTAATTGTTTCAATTCGAACAATTAAAAATTGGTAGATTTTCAACAACTACAACACCAATTTGATTTTCGACTTCATTTCCGAGTTTTATATATTGAAATCAACCAATCCTCATATTTTTTATTGGTGGGCAAAATTGGCCTACTAGAGTGTTAATCCAAAAAGTGATAGCTGATTCACTAGATTTCAATTAGTATTATACTAATTACACTGTTCAACAGCCAAAAATGAGCATAGACGGGACAAGTGTACTTAGGGTAATGGGGGTCGCTAAGTCCGAATCCGTGGACCGTTTTGCTCTGCTATGTAACAATTTTTTTGATTGACATCAAAATTCTTAAAACTGAAAAAAAAACTGAAAATGCAGTTCATATTTTTTTTTACAAAAAAAAAAAAAATTTTAGATTTTTTATTTTTTAACTTTAAAAATTTTTCAAATATTTATTTTAATTAATTTATTTTTTCATAATTTTTTTCATCCTCGTTATCATCGTTCACTTTTATCTCGTTATTAGCTTAACCCAGTAATGCCTAGCGGTGCCATTTTGCAATTTGTCGCTGAACCGTTCCTGAGCCAGGTTCAAAAACAATTTTTTACTTTCTTGATCTAACTACTTTGGTTTCCGCTCGACCTTAAGGGGTTAAAGCAATGATGGCCAACGTGTACTTAAGTGCAAAATGAGCTTTAAATTCTTTATACATATCGTATACGTATACACTTATACCAAATCAATTCTCAGGCGACGATATGTATGTAAGAATGCGATTGGACCACGGATTCGGACTCAGCGACCCCCGACTTAGGGTAATACTAAGTGCATTTGTCCCGTCTCTGCTATTTTCAAAAGTTTCCATTTGTAGAACAGTGTTATTTGTTTAGTTTTTGCTAGCAATTTTTCAACTAAAATCTCGCTAAACCTTCACCAGTTTCTCTCACGAGGAACTATTCAACTGCTAGGTAAGTTTATTAGTCTAATTTATCCTTGACACAGACTAACCAGAGCCTCCTCCAAACTAGGCAAGCGATTTTTCATTTAGATTTTTACTGCAGAAAACTCTCCAAAAATTACTAAAAAGCAGATAAACATACCGTTAAGGATTTCTACAATTTGGCTACATACTTAAATTTGATGCCATGAGGAACTGATATGTCATTTCCATGCACTTTTGTACATTGTTCTGTTTGTGCGTAGTTTTTACACAAAATTTAATTGCATTAATTAAAGTATTTTTGAAGGTTAAATCTTTCATTAAATTTAACTCACGATGAGGATAAAAATATCTTCAACACATACAACGAATCTTATTATTTTGACTTGTGACAGACTACCGCATAAGGATTTAGCGCTTAGTAGCTAAAAACATAAGCCAACGCCTATAATTTTATTTCAATTGTTATTAAAATGCCAATAATAAGTAGTGTAAATTTCTAAATGCAGTGAAAAATTTATCGATTTGCATGGATAAACAACAGCTGCTAAAATTTTTCCAGCAATTTTTGAACAACAGCAACAGCAATGAATGCATATGAATTGTGCATAATTTGAAAATGTTTAATTGCAAATATCCATTCATTCACTACTTGGCCATTCACTACTTTTTCAGCATGGAAAGCTTCCAACTGCTGCGTCTGTACACATATCAATTTAACATGAGGCATGCGGTATTCACATGAATAAAACCAAAAAAGTGTGTGCGCATTGAGTTTATGGTTTGAATTTCGCATTTTGGAAATCACAAACACTCACATTCAAACCAACGCACCAAATATAACACACAATTATGGAATGAAAATTGAAGAGAAATGCGAAAAATCAACAGAAAATAATATACAAATTATGTTGCACCATTTGTGCGGCATATCAGTGCAACAAAAACAAATAATAACAATAGCAGCGGCAATAAAAACAATAGTAGCAATAGCAACTCTATTAGCTGGTGTGCAGCAGCAGTGGCAGCAAACAGTTCACTGCATTTGCTACCTAGTTTTTTTACACCCTCGTTTTTGTTTTATAATTTTTTTGTTGTAGTCATCATAATCTCATACAGAAAACTAACTAGAAAATGCATTTGGATATTCCGAATTTTGGATACATTTGCATTGAACACGTACATACGTTCAAGAGCACATATTTAACCCTCATTTTGTGCTCATGGATCAAAACTGCCCACTCTTATACGAGTATAACATATTGTTAAAACTTCTGGGAATTATTCATGTTATGATTTAGAACAGGTTTTAACAAAAAATAAGCTATGGGACAAATAAAATGCATTTTTCCTCATATCTCTCCTTTAATTCATGAAATCTTTAAACGTTTTATACATATGGCCAATTTTTTCTGTAGGAGTAAAGCCCGGAAACAAAAATTCTTTGAATTTCGCACTATCATCTTGATCAAAAAGTTCCCGGAATTTATTCAGAAGATTAAAAATACAAGTCTATTCATCTAAATCTATATTGTCTCCTTCAAAGGAATCCCCATCGACTGCAACACACTTATGCCAATCATCGAAACATTTTTTATATTCGGTTTTCGGTATGTCCATCAGTGCTTCCTATGATTTTCCCATTACTTCCTCTCGGCTGCTGAAACGCGTTCCCCGTAATGGTTTTTTAACTCGATTGAACAGAAAGAAGTCACAGCGAGCCAAATGTTATTTGTTGCATTTTTCATCAAAAAATTACGAATAATGATGGCACTGTGCGACGGTGCGTTATCCCAAATCATTAACCGAACCAAGACGGAAACCCAAATCATTAACCAAAATGTCTTGGACGGACCATAGGCAATGTTCAAGTCCTCCGCTATCTCTCTGATGGTTAATTTGCGGTTATTGACCAAAATTTCTTTTACTTTATCAATGTTCTCGTCAGATTTCGATATCGATGATGGTCTGCCACTGCGTTCATCATCATCGATTGACTCACGACCACTTTTGAACCGCTCGTGCCACTGGTAAACGACCGTTTTCTTTACAGAATCGTTGCTGAAACACTTTTCCAACATTTCCTATGTTCCCGCACCATTAAATCCGTTTTTTACGCAAAATTTTATACAGTACAATTTAATAAAATTGTAAAAATCGCCAACACGCACAGAGATAGATGTACTCTTGGCTACGTAACTTTTGCAAATGTCAAGCTATGACGCTAAGATTTAGAGGGAATATCAACAACAGATGTACCAACTTAACAAAAAAAAAAAAAAAACAGAACTCAAATCGGAACGATGGGAGCGTTACACGGTGGTTATTCCGGGAACTTTTTGATCAAAGTGGCATGTCGAATAAATTCCATTCATATATATCCCATAGCATCGGAAAACATAAATGTCAAATGCTTTCGCTTTTCACTCTGCACGTTCCTTTCACTTGTGTCTCGCATCTGATCGAAATGGGCCAAAATTCAAATCGGAATAAAAACGTACATATAACTATATTATTCTAGTTTTTTTCGTGCCATTAGCTTTGTGTAATAGAAAAGGACTTAAACTTATGAAGCAATTCAAAATACAGTTCAATTCATTTTTTGCTGTTGATTGTGATGTCTTTGAAATGTACCGCAAAAAGATTTTCTGAAAAATCTACCAAAACAAAAAGTGGAAACGACTTAATTTTTTTCGAGAACTTTTGACCTAGGTTCTAGATACAAATGCATTTTGTGAAAATTATTCAATTTCCTCGTTGTATTGGACATCAAACTTGTGTAACGTTAAAGACCAATTTCGCTGAAAAAATTGTACTTTGTGAATCGATATAAAAACATAATTTACTGAGTCGGGCATAGAGTAGCCAGACGTACTGATTTAGTCAGTACATGCACTGATTTTCTTTATAAAGTGAGCTTATAATCAAATGTCAAAATCTATATATCTACACCTGGAAAATGTACTGATTTGTACTGATTTTGTATTTAATTCAAGTCCAATATACTGATTTTTTAGATAAAAATAAATGTAGTTTGTATGGAATTTATAAAAAAAAAAACAGAAAACATGACTTTTAAATTTCATCAGTCGCTCTGGAAATGGTTGTACGTCAATGAAGTGTTTTAAAAAGCTGTCTAACTTAATGAAAAGAAAAAAGTGAATATCACGTACATTTAATCTGATTTAATGACCTTCTTAGCCGAAAAAACCCAAAAAATATGGAATTGTTCATGTCTTTTGCACCGAAGCGCACTCTAGCGGCCGTCATTGGTCAAAATAAACTGCAGATTCAGATTCCTTGTACCCGAAAACCCCCAGAAAGACCTTTTGATGGTAAAAATATTTGCATTTGAATGATACTACCCCGACGCGACCATAGACTAAAGCAGCAACTTAAAAATGAAAAAAATCGCCAAAAACCGCCAACCTGGGAAAACTGAGAATATAAATACAACCCAAGCTTTCAGAAAAACTTAGTTTCATCAATTTCCCAGATAAAAAACCCACAATACTTTATAGTGTTATAAGTAGTGGGTTGCTCTTTATCCGCGCGAGTGACGGCAGATAAAGAGCACTACAATGTGATATTGCAAAACTGGTTTTTGGAAACTAGTGAAAAACAAACAGAATGAGGATATTTTCAATAAATATTTGTTTTTTTCACCTTCTAGCTATTTTTAGTTTTTGATTGCATCATATTTTCTTGTTTCACAAAATACGTTAAAGACCGGACATTTTGGATCTTAGAAGTGCAAGAGAAATATTTTTGTGGTATTATTTTGATTTCAGTAGTTTACTTGATCCCTTATTTTCGATACAGTGTCTTAGTTTAGGTTTTTTCATTGCCACTGTCGCTAATTTTTTTCAAAATATAGAGCTACCTCGAAACTCACTTCCAAAAAATGTAACGTTAAAGACCACATAAAACTGGTTATATCTTTGAAATGACAAAAGTTAAAAAAAAGTTTGTTCACATGAAATATAGGCCTTGAGGTCTGTTTAAAAAAAAAAAATATCAAGTTAACTCTCCGTTTGATTCATCAAACGCATTTAAAGCAAACATAGTCCATTTTGAGTGTTGTTGGCCATATACAGGGTGACAATTGTAAAGTGACGCAAGTTTAATACTCTGCAGCAAGCTTTGCCATTTACCGTTACTTTAATTTAAAAAGCAAATTCATTCATCATTGGCTTTGCTTTTAATTTCATTTGAATTTTTGTTATTACATTTTGAAATTTCCATAAAAATGGACAAGGAAAATATTCGTCGTGAAATTATGAAATTTCATTTGGCAAATTATAGTAGCCGTCAAATTGCAAAGGCTTTAAATTTGTCAAGTCGTACGGTAGACCGAGCTATTATTCGATATAATGAAACTGAGGGTTTTGGAGATAGAGACCGGGGAAAATTTTCAACAGTTGCCACTAGTGGTTTAATAGAAAAAATTTGTAAGCGAATCAAGCGAAATCCAAGGCGCTCAATGAGAAAAATCGCTAAGGAAGTGGGAGTAAAACGTGAAACAGTGCGAATCATTGCAAAATCAAAGCTTAATCTTAAGCCGTACAAACTCCGAAAAGCTCAAGATCTGACACAAAAAAAGAAAGATTTGCGACTGCAAAGATGCAAGGCGTTGCTACGCTCCTCCGTGTTAAAAAATGTTGAAAATATCTTGTTTACAGATGAAAAAATTTTCACGGTTGAACAACATTTCAATGCGCAAAATGACCGAATGTGGCTAACATCATCATCGCAACAAAATAGGACTGTTGGCCGAGTTCAAAAGCCAGTTTCCGTTATGGTATGGGCTGGAGTTTCCGCTAATGCCAGAACCCCTCTAATATTCGTTGAAGAGGGTGTTAAAATTGACCAGGTTGTTTGTCGGAGCATTTAAAATGAACATGTTCTTCCCTGGGCCCAAGATACATTTGGAAATGAAAACTGGGCTTTCCAGCAAGATTCTGCACCTTCCCACATGGCAAAATTAACGCAAACATGGATAAAAGAAAATTTTTCTGGATTCATAACATCTCAAGAATGGCCACCATACTCCCCAGACTTGAATCCAATGGACTTCTCTATTTGGAGTATTTTAGAGAGTAAGGCTTGTGCATCTCAACACCACAGTCTGGAGTCGCTGACAAATTCATTAGAGAAAGCCTGGACTGAAATTGATCAGGAAATCCTGCGGCGAATAGTCCTACGATTTCCGGATCGACTAAAGGAGGTTATATTGAATGAGGTGGGGTTCAAATGAATGCTTATATATTCAGCAATGTTAACACTTAATTGTACTTAATGGAAGTACGTCCTTTTGAAAATAACTGCTGAAATGTGTGCGTCACTTTACGATTGTCACCCTGTAAAATATATTCGGGTCTGGCCAGACCACATGTCGCAAACTGAAGTGTATTCAAAGGCATATCATTATAATTATTCATGTATGACTCGGATCCTTAATTTTTTATAATATGATAGACAATGAATATTTAGCAAAAGTCACAAAATTTGAAGTCGTTAGCTCAATCAGAAATGTATTAAAATTACAATTGAAATCGAAAAAGGTATGGCTGGTCTCATATGCCAAACAAAGGGTTAAGCATACAGAATTACTGTTATCTAATGCTTTACCATGTCTAAAAAATCATAACGGCATCTTATAAACTCTTCTCGTGAGAGGATTTTTGGTCATTATAGCATTCAACAGTGTGGTAGATCATTGAAAACTGTAAACGCCATTTTCTCTAAAAAAAAGAAGAAAAAGTTTAAAATTACGTATACAGAAATAACTGTGTAAACAAATCATAACGGTACCTTAGGGACTCTCCTCGTGAGAAGAATTGTGTGATAATTGTGCTCTACAGTGAGGTAGTTAATTGAAATCTTTAAATGCGATTTTCTCGAAAGAAAAATTATGTTTGGACTAGAATGTTACGCAGAAAAAACTAGAATGTTATGGAATATTTGTTTGGTAAATTAACAAAAAAAGAAAAAACCACCCAAATTTCATTTGGAATTTAGAAAACAATAAAAATATGAAATGTTTATTTATTTTTTGGTTTTTAGATCGGTTTAAAAAAAGCCTATCGTAGAAATATCGTTTATTTTAATCTTTCGCAGATTTGTTAATGAAAGATGGTAAATATGTATAAATATCTGGTTTAGACAGAAAGTATTATGAATATAATGCCAGGTCGGACGCAATATGATACTGGTAGAATAAACGATATCAAATCATCTTTCGATTTATTTAAGCTGAAAGAGTTATTAAATATAACCGTGGAGATATCGAAAATAATATATTTTCTAATTACGCATATAGAGAAATGTGTGCGTGCATAATTTTCGCAGGTAGGCGGAGGTGAGGAAAAGTAGGTCGTGGGGAATTATGAGGAACGCGAGTTTTATGGCTCATTTGTGAGTTTAGCACACTCTTATAGTGCGGCCTGCTGTTATAGTGTGGCCTGCGCATAATCTAAATTTGTATTAGTACTCGACGCATCAGCACGCATTTAGAACTTTTCAGCCAATTGAAAATTTGTGTTCAGAAAGTTTTATTTCGAACAATAAATTAAGGTAAATATGTGCACAATTATCGTGTGCCAATAAAGTTTCAACTTTTTGACAATTTCCAGGTTAAATTTAACAATTAGGTATGTAAGATAAAACACTAATATTAATTAATAAATCTTAATAGTTTAGTTGCGATTGTAACACATGTGATCGCGCATTTAAAATCAAATACTTTTTAAAAACAGCAGAAAACTTTTATCCATTTGAAATTTTAATTTATTGGATCCGTCTTTAAAATTGATTGAAAAATATTGATATTTAACCCAGTTTTAAAACACAAAACCTGTCCCACTAACCCCCACCTTCCCCTACTATTTTTAGTGATATTTTCATCCTTGTACAATTCTTTGGAGATTATAGATTATAGATGTATATTTTGTGATTTGGCAGAGGGTTGATGGAAACGAAAATAAGATCGCGATATCTTACAGTAGTGGTTTGATAAAAGTTACTACCTCAAAAGCTTTGGAAATCAAGTGAAACTTATTTTAAAAGTTACAAAATTTTGCGTCAAAACGTAGGGCAAAATTCTATCAATTAAATGACGGAATAATTAATTTTTTATTATGGCGAAACAGGAAACAGCTGAGTCCTATTGAAAACTGTTGGGTTGTTCTAAAAAAACATGAAGTGAGCAAGAATTCAAAGAACAAAATTTGAATTGAAGTCGGAAATAACTAAAGCTTGCCACTGCACGAGGTGAGCACATCCAATATAAAATTAATTTTCTTTTCTACTAATGATTAGCTCTCATTATCAATTATTGAAATAAATATGATATAAAAAATTAATTTTTAAACTATTACTTTATTTAATATTCCTCATACGCAACGTTAAAAGTTATGGGGATTACTTTGAAATTGGAAAAAAAACGAATTTTCTCAAGTACCAAGATTACAAACTTAGTTTTCAAATAATTTTCACTTAATTTCCAAAATAATTCCAATTACATGGAATTGTAATTGGTACTTAAATGTTATTAATTCCTTGGTAATGGAATAGATAAAACTTTCAATTCCATTACAAGGAATTGTAATCGGTAATTGAAACTTTTAAATTCCTAGGTAATGGAATTGGAAAAATTTTCGATTCCATTACAAGGAATTGTAATCCGTAATCAAAATTTTTCAATTACTAGGTAATGGAATTGGATAACTTTTTGATTACATTACTGGGAATTGTATTTTGTAATTAAAAATATATCAATTCCTTAAAGGAATTGAAAATGTAATAGAAAAGAAAGGAATTTATTATTTAAGTGTAATCAATTACTTTCTTTTAATTAAATTCCAATTTAATAGGAATGATTCCTCGATAGTAATTGATTCCCTTTCCAAAAAAGCAAAAAAGGAATCATTCCAAGTAAGTAATTGATTACACTTAAACATTAAATTCCTTCCTATTCAATTACATTTTCAATTCCTTTAAGAAATTGATATATTTGTAATTACAAAATACAATTCCCAGTAATGGAATCAACAAGTTTTCCAATTCCATTACCTAGTAGTTTAAAAATTTTAATTACCGATTACAATTCCTTGTAATGGAATCGAAAATTTTTTCAATTCCATTACCTAGGAATTTAAAAATTTTAATTACCGATTACAATTCCTTGTAATGGAATTGAAAGTTTTATCAATTCCATTACTAAGGAATTGAAAACATTAAAGTACCAATTACAATTCCTTGTAATTGGAATGGAGATGGAATTTAATTTCTAAAGGAATCATTACTACTCAACTCTGGGTAAAAGTGACCCATTAGTTCCATATACATTTTGTTTTTTGAATAGAGGATAAGGGATAAAGCAGAAACTCACATACAAACAAGTCAAAAAAGCTCAAAGTATTTACGCAACATTTGCACACGTTTGTTTTTGCTGGCTGCATGTGTGTGTGAATTCTGAATTCACAGGATGAGAGAGAGAGAAGGAGCAGTAAGAGCAACAGAAGATCAAAACCAAGTTTTGTTCATTTTTAACTTTTATTTTTGTCTGTGTGTCGTTTTTGTTGGTTTTTTTTGTTGATGTTATTTCTATTGTGGTTTGCTCGAATTAAAGTGGGTCAATTTCTGTTAGATTCAATGAATTTTAAAGTGAGTTGTGCTGGAACAATTTTTATTTAGTCTGTTGAACAAGTGGATATTTTCATAGCTTCATATTAGGAAATATTTTGTACCTAAGAGATTTTATTTGAGCCTTTTGTGTTTAAGAAACAATCTTACAGTATGCAGAATGAAATCTGCTCAATTTTTTTTTTTTTTTTGTAAAAAAAAATTTAGATAGGTTTTCGCATTTTTGCCGTTATCTGTATGTTGGTACATGCCTTATATTATATGTTATAATTAAAGTGATTTTTGTGGTGATCGGAAGCAAATTGATTCAAAAATGTCTAAACAAGGGAATCAACGTCAAAAATATTTGTAAATTTGTTGATTCTAATCCGCAGTGGCCAAAATCAAGTATCGTTGCTCAGGAAAAGTTCCAATGCGACGGACGAAAGTTTAAGAAAGCCTCTAAAAAGTCCGACTTAACAGTTTGGTTAAAAATATATTATTCGTAAAAAACGACGTCGTTTTCGTTACAGTCGATGAGTTGCTTTTTTTATTAGACGGGAACGAATGGCAAGGGAGCATTATTTTGAAGGTAAAAGGGCTCCATCAGCAGCAGCAAAAAGTAATATATGTGGAACACACAAAAATTCCTAAAAAAGTTTTGTTGTGGCTGGCAATCAGCTCTTTTGACATGTCAGATCCAATGTTCTTTGAATCCGGTTTGGCAGTCAATTCTGATCGATACATAGAACATTGTTTGCCAAAAGTGAAAGAATTTATGAAAACTAAACATCTAGGCTTAAACGTGGTTTTTGTCATTACACCAAACCGACCTTAGATGCCATGAATTCACTACAAATACGAAACATACAGATTTATATATCAAAAACAGCAAAATTCAAATAAACTGAATTTTGAATAAAATACTACAATACTTTTCAAACTTTGTACACACGGTGGGCAGGAAGCGACGATAGGTTGCATAAAAATGTCGACAAAAACTGAAAGTAGGGGTGTATTTGTTGACGATTACAGGTGAAAAACCCGTTTGGAATAAAATCCTTGATGCTCCTCTTTCAAAGATATCCTTGTTTTACATACAGTAGGTGGAGAAAGTAAGATGTCAAAATGAAAAGAAAACTTTAACACCAAATATCTTCTCAAAAATAGATAGCTTTAAATTGATTTTTACATCATTATAAAACTACATTCAAAAGTACCACCTTTTTCTATTACAATTTTAGTGAATTCGTCTTCTATGATGAAAACAAGATTTGTCCCAAACAACTCTTATAATTTTTTTCTTGTTTTGACTACCCCGAGGCAGAGAACCTGAGCTGCTCAAAAACACACACCGAATCATAACGTTGAGTCATAAATTTTTTATTTTTTTTAGTCTTGCTGGTTAACCGACCAATCAGATGGTTACAATTTCCAATGAGACAGGGAGATAATCTAAAATGAACAACTATCATTCTTATAAAAGGAAACTCATTACATTGCGGTGAACAATGTGACAATTCACTCCCTGCGCTCCTCGGACTGAATGAATGTAAAGAACTGTTTTTGTGCTAAAATATCATAGTTAATCGGTTTTCTAGACTAAGACTAGAAGAAGATGTTTTGTTAGTTTAAAACCATTCCAAGCTCAGCATATTGCCTCCACGTCACCCTTTACTCTTCCAATCATTTCTTATACGTAGCTCCCCAAATTACAGCAACATTCGTAGAAAACCCAAGACTCTGACACAAAACAATAACAATTAGCTTTTTTTTGTTCTATGAAAATATTTACTTACCTTTCGTGGCTTTTCTATGTGTTTTACTTTCCATAGGTTGCCACTTTTTCTCACAACGACAAAAAGCCTAAGGCATCAAAAAATAAGCTCAAGTGTCATTAATGTTTAAAATGTCAACTTTATGCTGCTGCGTTTTTGTTTTCATTTTCATTGTTATTAGTAGAAAATATTCTTGTAATTTTTTTTTTTTCAACAAAAAATAAAAAAAATGAAAACCATAGAATATAAAATGAAATGAAACGCAAGTACTTAGTGTTTACATATTGCCATTTTACTCCTGCTGTTTGTTTAAGTAAACTTAAGTAAACATGAAATGACCACAGCAGTGCGGCTAGAAATTGAGAGCAGAGGAGGAGGAGAGAAGGTTTCATATGCCCCAGCTCTAATCAGCGCAAGAGTAGCTATGAAAATTGTTCTTCATTATATTTTACTTTTTGTGTATGACCACGCTGCCATAGCAGCAATAATACTCGTATTATTTTTTACCTTTAGGTGCATACTTTTAAATGAATAGGCAACTGAACGAGTGAGTGAGTGCGTTTTCTCTTATCACCTTGAATTATAAATAATTACATTGAGTATAATTTTCTAATCAAGTAAATTAAGTTTTATAGCTGCAGGCATTCAATTGTTTGTGTGATTATAATGGTGGAGATTGTTCGTAAATATATATAATATATATAGTATTCGTTTTGTATAGATTTTTGTTTGTATGACACATAGTTGAGCTACAATAGAATTATGTTTTATTATATACATATTTATATATTTATAGTGCATAGGCTGTTATAATTGATTGCATAAATGTTTTGATTTAGTGGTGGAGTTAAACTTTTTAATATTTTTTATTACTATTAATACATATTGTTAAAAATATATAGAAATTCCTTAATTTGTTGCTAGTATGTACATTGTACAATCTTGTATAAATGAAAATGATTCCTACACACATTTCAGCTTAAAAGTATGCAATATAATAGAAAATATTTTTGATGCATGATGAGAATATGTTTCTATGATGCTCTAGATCCGGAAAAGTCTAAAGGAACAACCGTTGTAGATGATGCTGCGATTTTAGTAAGTGAAATCAACGAACTCAGTAATAATATTAACGAAATAAAAATTAAATATTTCCCATTTGAAAGTATGCAGTAGAAAACGAAAAATTCTAGATATTTTTTTATCCTGACTTAAATTGTTGCCTATAAAGGAACCGAAGTATTTGTAGTTCAAATTCTTAAGTTCCCCACAATACTATCTTGCACAAATGCATTTTACAATTTCCACTATAAGCTTAAAGAAAGCAATAACATTTTCCAATATAAACTTAAAAGCATGCAATGCTATAAGCTATGAAGTTATACTCGAATGTTGTAGCATTATCCGTTACAGTATTTTAAATCAAACTATGTGGTACAATGGAGCACTATAATTGCGAAATGTAATTTATATTGATGTAATGTAAATATTAAATTTTGCTGTCTTGTTGCTAAAAAAATAAAATAAAATGTTCTATAAATTATAATATTTTTTTATGTGCATGTATCAAAATTCATAATTTCAATTTGCATATTAAACTTTTGTGCCACGTTTAGTAAACCAATATTAAAGCACGTTCCATTGAAGTGCTACTCACTTTTAATACTTTATACGAAGCGCGCTTATCGGGAGCAAGAACGGAAATCAACAACAACAAAATCAACAAGCAAGTAAAAGAAAAACTGGCAGTAACGGAGTAGAAGCAGGCAGCAGCAGTTTGTAAGATACTTCGGTATATTAAGCAAATTACCTTAAAACATCTGTGTAAGCGATGAAAGTATAGGTGCTTGCATTCAAACACAGACACACATACGAGATTGTACATAAGTCAGCACCTATAACTAGACTACATACATATGTATATTGGAGTATCTGTGTCCGTGTGTTTATGTGCATGAGGGTGTGTCTTCGATTACTATCTCGTTCATCGTAATCGATAAATATAATAGCATTAAATGCACATGTGTGTTTATATGTTTGCTTATGTGTGTATGAATGTTTGTTTTATAATCTTTTGATTCTGCTTTTGCTTTCGTACATACATATCTGCATCCATTTATAAGTTGTAGCGGTGGCGGTGTTGCTGGCGCATAAGTGATATTCAAATTTTAATTTAAAATTTTGTTTTCAGTGAGCCACAAAGGGAGTGAGTGAGTGATATGTGTAATGTTAATCTCGTATGTGATTATCAAGCTGTTGAATTTGATGCTCTGCATAATTATGATAATGCTGTTGATGATTTCAAATAGAAAGTGCAAAAGAGATTTATGTACATACGTGTGCACGTTGCTTATAACTAGCGGCTATAGATGCATTATATTTATATAACAACATACATATCTGTTCTTATCTGTAGCAAGTTTCGGAAAATTAAATGTGAATACAAAACTTTGCTCTTTCGAAAATCTATTGAATCCTAACATTAGTATTAAAAGCATATGCATTTTTTAGCCTAAGAGCACATAAATACAAAGATACATATCTTTGGTTTTGCAATTCAGTGGCTATTACATAGTGCATGTTTTTGTTGAAAATCAAATAATTTGAAATGTGTTTTATGCGATAGCCCATGGTGTTAAGAAAATTGAAATTTAGTTGAGAGCAGATTTGGCAGAAAGGTCATGGACCTTTCATAGTTCAGTGGACAATTGTACTTTTTCCAGATGGGGAGTAGAGAAGAATAAGGGAAAACTTTAGAAAGGGGAAAAGTAAGAACTCATAGTCACTCATCACTACCAGCAGGCGTTTCCGTCTTCTTTTGGTGGCTCAACAATACCAGAGATAATGCTCTGTAGTGTCGCTTTCCTCCTCAAAGCAGGATTCACATGCCGGACCGATAATGATACTCATGTTAGCCATATGCTGACTACATAAATTATGATCTGTGATCAAACCCACCTGGATGTGCCCTTTGTCCCCAGATGGAGAAGAAAGACAGCTATTCTCATGTTTGGCTCTTTCAGAAATCTCTTTGTAGTTTTGCAAGAATTGACACTAGACCAACATAATAGGGAAATAGCATAACTCTCGGATTCATTGATTCATTGCCTAGTTTCTGTCAAGCTGGCACCAATGATTAGTTCCGGGCCCCATTAGATTTGCCGTAGAGTCAGAATTGGTCAATTCATTAGCCCTTTCGTTACCAGGTACATCGAAGTATCTTAAACTGATTGCCACTGCAGCATCCATCCATTTTCCTCGCCAACCATTCAGCAAGCTACATTAAAAATAGTAATGATCTCTGCTTGGAAGATCGTTGTCTTTTCTTTTGTATCGAAGAAGTTCCTGTTCTTCTCGTCTAAATACCAACCAGAACTGGTTCCAATTGAAGTTTTAGAGCAGTCTGTATAGAAAACATGAGCAAAACTTCCGAGGATGACCTCTGGATTGCTCCATTGGCTTCGCGCAGCATATTTCACACTATAGTTCATGTCACCTTGGTGGCCTGGTGAATGAGTGCTAGACTGGAGTTCCAGCTGCCTCAGGTTCGTTTCCCAGATGGGAAGTAAATGCTTTAAAAAGTGTCCGTAAGGATTGTTCTAATAAAAAAGTCACTTCGGTGTCTTAGTGCTTAAAAACGCTCGACTGTATAACCAGTTCAACGGGTTCGATTCTCAGGTAGATAATCGAATCCACTATATTTTACTTTATATATAATATTGTAATAAACTATGTATTATTAAAAATTCATATAAGTTTGATGTGGGAAACAAGATTGCCAACTGGATCAGAAACAATGCGGAATGGCGTTGAATCCGTCTGTGCCCCATATCATTTTCATCAGTTCTGACTGTATTTGATTTGAGCTTCTCCTAGATCTCTATATTCAAATGGAGAAGCAAATCGAGAAAAATATTAAGAGCATCAGCTTAGTCATGACTGTGTGCCGCCATACCACAGAGGTGTATGTAACAACAGGTCTAATTTGGGCTGTGTGCAGCCAGTGTATAACCAGCTTTAGACACCTGGTCTAAGTGCGAAAGTTTGGAATCGAATGTTACCCCTAGATACTTTACTTCTGAAGAAAAAGGCAGAGTCACTCCTTTCAGTACCGGGAATTGAAGCCCTTCCTGATTGCGTTTCCGTGTAAAGGGTACTAAGGTATTTTTATTCGGACTCACCGATAGGCCATGCCCACCGCACCATTAGTCGATCTTGTCAAAGACCTTCTGCAACGTGATGCAAATCGCTCTTAAGAACTGCCCCGACACAGGTACACACACATCGTCTGTGTGAACTTGGATGTGAACGCTAAGATTCTGCAATTCAGTGAGAAGAGAGAGGCCCCACGGGTATCGCCAGTTCTAGCCGTAAGCAGTCACTTTTAAATTACTTCTTCAATATCTAATCTTATGGTCGCGAAGCTCATCGAATCTAGGCTCTTCAATATCAACAATAAAGTTATATTAATAAAAACTTTTGTACAGAAATTATTAAATGCATTTTCCGAGTACAGTTTTTCATCTGCTTTTAAATAGAAACAAATGAACTTTTGCTTGAGCGATTTTTAAGAAACTTCTATGATTTCTCTACAAAAACATGCAAAGTGACACTCAACGTATTTATAATAGTTCGCCTCGATAGATATTTCACCCTACAGTTTATTAATTTAGAGAAGGCGTGCCAGATTCTTTTGTCTTATTTTCTTAACTTTTTTGGCACAAGTAAAATCTTAATGTTTCTTTGGTGAAAAAAAAAAAAAAAAAAAATAGCCTTTAAGAAGGAAAAAATTTTATTATATATCTTTGATTATACATATTAAACTGGTGCAAATTTTTTAAAAACTTTTAGAACGATATATCGTTTAAAGAATTAAACTATTAAACTAGTGCAAATTTTTTAAAAACTTTTAGAATGATATATCGTTTAAAGAATGATCTGAAACAGTGCTATAGTTTCTTTAATATTTCTATTGAATACGTCTAACAAGAAAATAAACTTAAGCTGTGTTTCCTTTTTATCACAGGTTTATGTGTGTCTGCATTCCGAAATTGATAGTATGCTTCTGTGCAGCACAGAAAGATCACTTCCACGAAAGACAATATGCAGTTTTAATGTATCTTTTATTTACCTTTATTTTTAGTTCTGCCTAGCGGCCGATCTACGGAGGGTTCACCCCCAAAAGTTGAAGTTACTCGTAGTCATACAGTCTAATAATTTATTTAAAGCTTTTAATTCAGTTGATAATCTAAAAAAATTCTATGCAACCAAGGTTTTTATTCTCTTTAAAATCGTGTGCCTCAATGAGTTAATCGATTTAAATGGTATCTGAATTAACATAAGACTTACTCCATGAATGCATCGGTAAATTGTTTTTTGACTAACAAAATTGTAGCAGAACTCATTTAATCAAACAACAAAATCAACTTTAAAGTACGTATACAAAATGGCAATAATCCCCTAATTACTTACATAAGTGTACTTTCATTACATAACCACTGTATTTGGGTTGTGGTAATTTATTTAAAGGCAACCGAAAAAAAATGTTGGTTGCGGTAATTGTTATGGGCAGTCAACAAAAAGTTAAGGCATTC
The DNA here is from genome assembly GCA_963691655.1 of Toxonevra muliebris. Taxonomy (NCBI): domain Eukaryota; kingdom Metazoa; phylum Arthropoda; class Insecta; order Diptera; family Pallopteridae; genus Toxonevra; species Toxonevra muliebris. The sequence continues at coordinate 29,472,880 of OY829329.1, forward strand.
ATAATACCGTGTGACTAAACTTTTTTTTGGCTACACACATGAAGTAGATCATGTGAATGTAGAGGTCAAATGTAGAGCATATGTGTAGTTAGTTTGATTGAAGCTGGGTTAAAGTTTGCCAAATGAGCTAAGAACCATCTGCGACTAAACTGGCTACACACTTATGCTAGATTAGTATTTATTGGTATAGACTAACCAGTTTGTCTAACAAAAAAGTATTTTCGGAGAAAGGGCTAAAAGTCAGCCACTAAAAATCTTGGAAAGGAAACGTTACCGACTGGATGAAAGCATTTTGCAAGGTTTGTAGAGTTTTTTCAATTATGGTAGCAGCAAGGTTTTTCAACACCACCAGGTTAAAAGTATCTCATTACATAAAGGGGCAGAAATGCTGTCATCATTTTTATACGAAAATGTAGCGATATATTCTTTGATCAGTTAATTCCGATTCTAAAAAAAAAACGGTTACAAAACGAGGTCAGTTTTGTTATAAAAAAAAAGTTACAATAAAATCTTTATATGTTATGAAATTTATGGTATTGTTGATGAAATTTAAAAGTGGTGACTTTTCTCAAAAAGTGGTCATTTTTTAATATAACGATTGAAATATCAGAAAATTTAGTCTGGCAACACTTGTGCAAAGTGCTGTCGTAATGGTTAAAGCAGATTTTTAAAAATAAATATTTTTCTAATGTTCAGAATCATTAAAAAGTTTTTAACGCTGAGGTATTTCGAAGGAGCAGCAACCTTATGCAAAAATTACAACAGCAACGTGTGCGACAGATTAGCAAATAAGCGTAAAATTGATTTTCTTTTCTGTTTTTTCATCGCATTTCTAAACTCATGGTCAAATGCTTAGTTCTTTTATACAAGGTTTTATGTTGCTGTAAGTTTCGTATTAGTTAACTTGCTCTATCGTGACAGAGGTTCACTGGCATACATACATACATGTGGGCAATTCCATGTGTTGGGTTGTTACAAGTGCGTACAATAAACATGCCTTATTTCAATATATTTTTTCGAAATTTTTTTTTTATGATTTTCAGCCCATATAAAGATATCCAAGATATTTTTGATTTACTACTTTAAATTTTTCTAAAATTTTTAATGGAAGCGAAAATTTTGAATTTTGGGCAGCGATGGGTTGTTACACTTTCTAGAAGTCGCCTTTGATGCTCTTCGGATGACACTTTCTCCTGAAATTGATATATTTTGTATACAAAGATTCATTTAGAAATATGACGTATTCAGAAAATTGAAAGGAAATGTACAAAGATTTTTATAATTTTTTACTGAGCGTTGGGTTGTTACACTGCTATTTTCGATGTAAGAGAATACTGTGTTTATGTGATATCTTCCGTAAATTGAAGATGGCTGCACACTTTTTTCACCAACAGGCGAGTTAGTTGTTAAATATGTAAAATCGGATAAAAGCCACGCCTACCTTTAATGAAAAACTATGAATTTGAACAAAATAAAAATCAAATTTGTGGTTTGGGAATAATAGTAACACTACTCAACACGAAAATTGCCTCAGGCCTTGATACATCGCTTCTATATATTCTATATGAATATTTAAGAAAGTTTCAATCATATCACAAAATGAAAAATTCTCAATTTATAGCTCCATTTTAGGAAAATATTTAGGTTTTTTCTGATAATTCAAGCTTTAATTTGATCTATACATTTGACCTATAACATTTTACAAGGGGTGCATGATGTGCTCAGTCAAATTACATTTTTACTGATCTATCTATAAGCCCTATAATAATTATTTATTTATTTAATTATTACGGAGTTTTTGATGGATTACGATAAAGTGTGCCCAATTTCGTCTGTGCCACGATATTTTCCTTTGGTTTAAATTAAAAATTCTCGAAGAAATACTCTAAAAAACAAAATTTTTTTGCTTCTCCTATAAAATTTGAAAAATGCGTGTTAGGGCCTTAGCAAATTAAGGCAGCGATATATTTATTGGAATTCATTTATTAACATATTATTGCTCGAGCGCAAACTAAATAAGCCTACAGTCATTTTTATTTTTTGTCATGAGGAGTTATGCTTTTTCGCACAGTTGGCCACCTTATTTACTCGAGGTAGGTCAATTACTACAACACCTTCTATAGGATACAAACATTTTTTTATAAAATATTTTTTTTTTTTAGTATAGAAATAGCATAGCTGTCGCCTAAATAAACTGTGTTTTAAAATTTTTCAAAATGTGATCACAGGTACGTGATGGGTTAACCAAAATCCGTTGGGCTGTTACGATATGTTTCTATATATGTGATAAACTCCGTACTAAATATTTTTCATAACTATTGTTGAAATATCAATAAAATGTTTAATCACTTGAAAAAAAATGTGAAATTTAATATGCTGAATAACACAGTTCAACACACAAAAAAATAACGAGGTTCTGAAAGTTCATTCTGATAAATTTAAATGTCTCATGTCTCTCTAAATTATACGTGTCTCAGCGTTTTAAAAGTTTACGTCTAATTTTCTTTTTATGCATGCCTAAAGTTTCCCCATTTCTAACAGATTAAGTAAATAAACCATAGGACAACTTATTAATTTTGCATCAAAGCTTGTTTGTATGTTCAGCAATATTTATATATTGTAGCAGAATTTTCTGTATAATATTTTCTTCTTGCGTGTAAAAGGTGAAACATTTTTGGAATTCGGGTTTATTTTTATTGTCCAGTGACCTATAGTAAAATTTGATGGGAAACATATTTCTCGATCATATTAACACTCGTAATGCGTTAAAAAAGTAACTTTTTCGAAAAGGGCAAAAAAGACCAGTAAAAGTGGGCGCCAAAGGGTTAATAAGGCGGAAGAAAATATTTTACGGAACATTCTACAATAAATTGCTGAAAATACAAACAAGCTTGGATGCAAAACTAACAAGTTGTCCCATGGTTTATTATACTTAATCTGTTAGAAATGGGCAAACTTTAGGCCCGAGTAAAAAGAAAATTAGACGTAAGCTTTTAAAACGCTGAGACACGTATAATTTTCTTTTTTTTTTGACTTCTATCTTTCTCTATCTATTTTTGAAAAAATTGATTTTTGGTTGGGTTGCTCCATGGATTGATTGCTGCAAAGAAAATCCGTCTCTGAAACCTAAAATTTAAATAATTTCAAGATTTTCGTTTTATTTAATAAATATTGAATATTCGACAAAATGTTGGCATTATAAAAATATTAAATACCATACAAATCGAAGTTTAATATCTTTTGAATATGAGCAGCGGTTGCCGACGTTTTTTGAATTAATAGAGTTCACTTTACAAAAATTAGTGTACACTGAATTTTTAGGGTTTCTTCTGTTTTCTAAAAGGTGAAGGTGATCACATATTTCAGAATGTTTTAACCTTTTCAATTGGCAAACAAAATTTCGATGCTATTATCGAGTTGCCCATATGTACATAAGCCGATTATTGTGAACGCATTTTCTTCTAAACTACTATTGCTATTAGAATCTATCTGTATCTGCAGACATTTAAAATATATATACAAGTATTTTGCGAAAATTTTCTTAATTTTTCCCTCTAATGCTTTAAGCTTAAAGTAATTTTTATTTTGGTAAAAGTTTAATTTAATTGAACAGTTTCATTTATTCTAATTTTCCTGTTTTTTTTTTTAACTTTTATATATCACTCACCTTCTTATTTTTCGATCATATTTTCTGACCAAAAATGCATAAGTGTTTGTCTATTTCTCGAAATATATTAACTCTTTAACACTAGAAAACGGTTAAAATACGAAACGAAAATACGCACATCAAGATGTAAGTGAAAATATAGTAGTTAAGTTATACGCATAATATGTAAATATGTCAAGACATATGCAAATATTTATATTAAATGGGCGATGAAGTGTTAATTTTGTTGTAGTTATTATAAATAACAACAGAAAGCAGAAAATGTCGACTGGATTGGAGGAGAGGCATTAATAATGCAATATTTTCAATATTATTATTACTGAATTTAAAATTGTAAGCAAATGTAGTGTGTTGCACGCATTTACACAAACAAAGCGAATAATGTGTATATTACTATTGTTACGAATGGAAGGAATGCTACAATGAGGCAATAGAGTGACCATTTTCCATTTTATACGATGGGCATTAAATATGAACACAATGATTAAATATTTGTTGCATTAAATTCGAGCCAATTTGTTGTCCAATAATTGTAAATATTTGAAGTATGGTAAGCTTATTTGTATTGTATTTATGATAAACACAGTATGTATACCAATACTTATATGCTACACTGTATTGCAGCTAAATGCTAAAAGCAATTCATATAGTGCAAGTGCTTATACACTTGCATTTATATGTGTATGTACCAGAGATGCCAACTCCAGTTTTCAAATTCCCCGAATTAAAGTAAAAAATTTCCCGATTTGTGTTGGTATTCGTCGAACCACATTAAATAGTTCTAAACTTGTTATTGAAAAAAAATTTAATTTCAAGGTTTAAAAAATATTCAGAATTCAAATTAAGGCACTTTATTTCTTATATACATACAACCCTCGTAATGGGTCAAAAAAGTAACTTTTTCAAAAAGGGCAAAGAAAGTCAACAAAGGTGGTCGCCAAAGTAAAGAAAATATTCTGCGGAAAACTCTACAATAAATTGCTTAACATACAAATAAAGTTTGATGCAAAACTAACAAGTTTTTTATGGTTTATTAACTTATTAATCAGTTAGAAATGGGCAAATTTAGGCCCGCGAGGTTTCAAAAAAATTAGAAGTAAATTTTTAAAACGCAGCAACTCGTGTAATTGTTTTTCTCGAGTTCTATCAGAATTCATTTTCCGAACCTTGCTGTTTTTTTCGGATAGTGAAATATTAACTTTAAGTGCAAACAGAGAAACCCAGATGAACGATGAAACGATGAAATAAAAATCTGAACAAATTATAGAAATATTTTTTCCACATTTGGAGCCATACCCAATTTATGAATAAAGCAAGATTTTTGTTTCTTTAACAGGTCATTAAAAAAGAGGAAAAATGAGAAAGAGTATAGCGTTGCCTGCATCGGCTATTTTTTCGTATTTCTTCATACATATAACTTATTTCCTTTTCAACATCACAAATTATGCTTGAAGTTTTAATTACCTGGATAAAGTATTACATAATTAAAATTCTCTGCAAAAACAGAAAATTCCCCGATTTCCCACAGAATTTTGATTCTCTACAAATCGGGGAACTCCCGTCGAGTTAGCATCCCTGGTATGAACAAATGTATGCATGAGTTAACGTGATAGTATTTTAATGTGTAAATGTGTATAGTGTTGCCATGACATGCTTAAACAAATTATTTGTGTAAAATGTTTCAATAATAGTAATAATAATAATAATAATGATAACAATAATGCTGGTATACAACCAGAAGCAGTGAAACTTAACCAAAAAAAAACATTATTACATTTTACAACGCACACACATCAATTTTGCCACATTTGTTGCGGCTTGCACGATGAGGTGACCATATTGTTTTACAACAACAAAAAAGGTTTTTTTGTTTTGTTTTATTATTTCTTAACATTTTGGTACATGTTTTTGTTACGATTCTGGTGTGTATTTATATTTTTTTTTTTTGGTAAAATGCCAGCCGCATCAAAAGTTTTTTAATATATAATAATGCTTCAATACTTATGAATGTAAACAACATATATAAAAAATTAAAACAAAAACAATTTATGTAATTTTTGCGCTGTAAAGTCATCACCGTCAGTTGGTTGAATGCAAGTAATTTTCGAATGCTGCAACATATTTGCACATTAGCAATATTGCCCGCAAATTGCCCGCACATATTGTTTTCCATTGTTGTGGTCGTGGAGTGAGTGGCAATTTTAAATTAAATATAAAACTTTGATGTCATAAAGTTGTGGTAAAAGTTTTTTCGACACACATAAGTGCTATTAGAAGTTTGAGCTATGAGTAATATGATGTTTCAAAATTACTCATACGCCATGGTGAACATATAATGCTGAAATAATTTGGCTTGTTCTTGATTTTAGTTTTCATAAATAGTGATAGATCACAGTGATAGATAAAATAAGGTCGAGCATAAAGGGGGGAAAAGGAGTTTTCTTAGTATCGCTCCAACAGCAAAAATTGGGAAAATTAACCAACCCAAATAGTAAATCCTCTATTACAGTAAATTTACCGCATATTGGAATCAGTAATTATCAAATCAACTGTCATATTCAATAACAACAATTTACTACTACTACTTTTACTATTAGGGCGCAACAGCCCATGGGGACCTACACCGAGCTTTCACATCTATTCATGTTGTGTGCCGAATTCGAACGGCGAAGTGAAAAGCTTTTCTTAGGAAATTTACACTCTTGGAGGTTTTATTTTTTTATTTTTGATCGTACTGAGATTTAAGCCCGGGCACCTTTGTGTAGCAGTCCAATTCACTGACCGCTAAGTTACGGTGACCACTAACTACAATTTACATTAACCGCAAACCCTTCGATTTACTACTACTACTATTATGGCACAACAACCCCTGGAGGGCCAAGGCCGAGCTTTTATGTTATGTGTGAGTTATATTTATACACGAATTGAAGGGACCTACAGTTTTAAGCCGAATCCGAACGGTGAAGTGAAAAGCTTTTCAAAGGTATTTGTTTTACTCTTGGATGTTTGCCATTGCCAGCCGAGATATGATTCATCAAACACCAACATCTTATTTTGTATTTAAGCGCTTCGCTCGAGTGTTTCAGTTGTTTTAGCACTAAGAGTTAGAAGCATATTAGTGAAAGTAGAGAGATATATAGAGTAAAGTAAGAGGTCAAGAGGTCTATACTTGACCTCGTTATTCTGAGTAAAACTTTTTAATAAGAAACAGTCGTGCTCACTAGCCTTACTGATGAAAATTTTATACATTTTGATCGATGGCAATGAATCCAAAAAAATTTTAAAGGACGACCAAATTAAAACCACCCCCCGGGGAAATCTGTAGACAGCTGATTGTGCTGATATTATTCATATTCTGGCTTGATCGAATTAGCAGCGACTTAGACAATTAATAAAAAGGTTTTTATTGCAAAGGTTTTTAGGGCAAAGTCGGGAAGGACTTAGACCGAACTTTTCGCTTCCATTCATGTTGAGTGAATTATATTTGCACACGAATGGAAGAGACTTTCAGTTTTATGCGCAGCATACTAACCACTAGGCTGCGGTGGCTAGGGGGAGAGATAGAATTGGCTTATTCCTTAAGTTAGGATTAGGTTTTCATATAAAACTTATTAAAAACGAAAATACCTTAAACGTTTCCAATTTTTATATAAATTATATAATGAGTATGCAGTTTTTTCTACCTTACGATAGAATTTAATTGGCAATACAATAATAATACTGTAGCAATTACAAAAGCAATTACAATTAAAAGCACTCAGTATAAGGGGATTTTCGTTAATTCAGCCCTTGAAATTTATTAAGCAATTCTAAATATTCCCAACAAAAAATTTTGAGGATGTCTCAAAGGAGGGATGTTCTGTACTGACATTTTGCTGTGTGAAAATATTACAAAAACTGCATTCGTACTCTTTCACTCCATCATTATTGACTAGCTCTTTTATTTAAGCAATATTTTTTTATTTAAGTAACTCTCTAATATAAGATAATAAGTTTAAACTCATTAACACATATCCGTACAAACACTCACTATTAAATATGCATATGTATGTGTGTGCAACACACCACTACAGTGGTGGAAGCGCGTTAAAAATAAACCTTTTTATACATGTAAACAAACCCCATTATGAAAAGGTAACTCGCTTTGTTTTTTTTTTGTTTTGTTTTTTGTTTTTATTTCTTTTGAAATTATGACCGCGGGCCAGTATTTTGATTAAAATCAAATAACCTTTTCTTTCTTTTCATGCTTGGCTGTGTGCATATACATATAAACACTAACGGTTCCAGAGATTTCCTGAGGGGCATTCATTTTATTTTTCGCCCCTTAAATTAAGCTTCATGGCCAACGATAAAAATTTATGAAATTTTTATCGGGGTTTTCACACTCTCCTTACCCCCCTAGGATCCGCTAGTGCATATAAACATATATATTTTGATTGGTCTGCCTGTGTGTGTGTACATGTTGGTCGGCAATATTTAATGTATTTTTACTTTGCTGTGCAACTAATGCGCTTCTTTTAGAAACATATTAAAAGCTCATCGTGTACAAGTGAACGAAATATTTCGCTCTCGTTACTTTGGTATATACAAATGCATAAATAAGCAACACAAAAGAGGAATTGAATTAATTTAAAAAATTTTGTTTTTTTTATTTTTTTATATTCTTTAATTTTAATTTAACATTATGCAACAACATTGATGGTTCCCGAAAGTTTACTTGTTGAATACCAAAATCCCCGAAGCTTCAAAGTTTCAGGCGATTCTTTGAGTATTGAGGCTTATCATTTATTTTGCCAGTAATCCATGAAGTATTCAATATATTTGCTGTATATTCTGTATATTTGCGGGAAAATGTTACTATTGCTGGCATTAACAACTTTTGTGAACAAAATCTCCTAAATTTGTGTGAGTCTACGTAAATAGTCAATAATAAAAAATATCGGATACTTTAAGAGTTATTGTCAAAAAATAGGGTATGTCATTAATTCAGGAAATCGCCTGAAAGTCATAAATTTCCTAAAGCCATACAATTAATGTCCGAGCTAATATCTAAAAACAATACGGATGTTTTGCTATTCAATAGGTGACCACCAATGAAATCCTGGCCCTACTTTTGAGTTGCGTAGTTGCAATTAAATTGAATTATTTTGAAATTATTCAAAACGAAACGATATTTTGTCACTCTCTTATACAAACAATAAATCCATTCTTATAAAACATACAATAAACCTACAGAGTGCATAAACACTGCCCACAACACTTTTTACAATAACTGAAATGTATTAGTGATGAATCGAATATCAAATTATTCGATAGTTCAAAAATTCAAAATAGTTATATTATCAAATCATTGGAGTTATTTTTTCGAATAAATGAACTATTTTTCGACAACTCATCTAATGCACTTCGAGTTTTACATACATAACGATGGGCTGAAAGTTCGTAGCCTAACCACATACATAGATGGCGTTACTAGAATAAATCCATATGATTTTTAAGTAGTACCAACCTTCAAAAGACACATGTAAGTATTAATTTGACAGTTGTCAGACAATTGATTCGTAAGATATAGCATTGTGAGTGAAGTAACTTTTGTTATTGTGAAAAAAAATGGATGAATAGAATTTCGTGTATTTATGAAGCATTGCTTTTTGGCTAAAAAAAAAATACTGTTGAAACCAAGGCTTGGTTTGATAAATATTATTCGGACTCCGCACCAGGACAATCAACCATTAAGAAGTGGTTTGCTAAATTCCAACGAGATAAAGCATGCAGTGAACGCCCGAAAGAAGCTGTTACCGACGAAATATTTGCACATGCGACAGCTGTATGCAAATTGGGTGCCGCGCGTGCGCACAATCGATCAAAAACCACAACGTGTTGATGATTCAGAGCAATGTTTAGCGATATTCAAGCGTAATAAAGACGTATTTCTCCGTCGATATATTACAATGGATGCAACATGGCTCCATCATTACACCCCAGAGTCCAATCGGCAGTCAGCCAAGTGGACTAGACGCAATGAGCCAAAACCAAAGAGTGGAAAGACGCAACAGTCGGCTGGCAAGTTTATGGCATCAGTAATCTGGGATGCGCATGGTATTATATTACCTCGAAAAAGGCCAGACCATCAACAGCGAATATTACATAGCGCTGTTGGAGCATTTGAAGGTTGAAAGCACGAAAAACAGCCCCATTTGAAGAAGAAAAAAGTGCTGTTTCATCATGACAATGTCACAAATCAGTGAAAACGTTGGCAAAATTGCGTGAATTAGGCTACGAATTGCTTCCCCATCCACCGCATTCTCCAGATCTGGCCCCAGTGACTTTTTACTGTTTGCAAACCTCAAAACAATGCTGGAAATAAATTCAGCACTGATGAAGAGGTAATTGCCGAAACTGAGGCCTATTTCGAGACCAAAAATAAATTGTGCTATATACTTAAATGGTATTGAAAAAAATGTTTGACCGCTATAATCGTTGTATCGCTCTCTCAGGGGTCCTATATTCAATAATAAAATAGAATCTTACAAAAAAAAAAATGTGTTTTACTATGTATGGTTACGAACTTTTCAGCACAACGTTACATATAAAATACGCATTTTTTCCGTATATGCCTTTAAAAAAAAAAGAAAAAGTAAGGATCACCATACGGTTCAGTGATGAGATTCCACAGATGTGAATCAGTTTCCATTCTGCGCTATTGGGTGCATTATATAAGCTGCTTGTTTGCGTTACCGATTTTTTATGCATTCCCAGTTAATGTGTAGACACTTTCATTTTTTTTTTCTATCCTTTTTGCTTTCATTATCTTCCACTTATTTTGTTTGATGCACGGGAAAAGGAAAAAAGGAACGAAAAAAGGACGACATTTTATAATTATGATTAAATTTAAATACTTTATGTCATTTACACATTTGTTATTTGTAAGTATGTTTAGTTAATAACAATTATAATTAACCGAACACAGCATTATGAACCAAAATTATACATAAATATTAATATATACATACATTTTTGTTCATTAATAAATACAACATGCATATTAAAATATAAAAATTTGTGCTGAATATATTTTACTTAATATTTATTTATTTTATTTAAAGAATATGCACGTGGTGAAGGCTTTCATGATTTGTTTTGATGTGTGAACATCAGAGGACTTAAACGGATCAAAATGAGAGAGGCTGTATATGGCTACAAAAGGATAGAGGGAATCTACGTCAGGGCTAATATAGAAACTCTTTCCCTGGACCAACTTTTTCAAAGACTTTGAAAACCAAATTTGCCGCAATAAAACAAAACACCTTCTTCTTTTGCTGTGGACTTCTGGCGTAATACACCTCAAAGTCTTTGTTCATACCATAGTTATCAGTCATTGGGGGATGACAGTGGAAATTAGCATTTCGGTTAAGTTTGAAAGAAAATATCCAGAACGAGAGTACTGCTAGGGTATTGGAAATACTTTAAAAGTGACCAAAAGAAGTCACTCAATAATCAAAAAAGAATAGAAATAGAAAAGACAATTAAAAATATTAAAATAACCAATAAGGGATCGAAGCATATTGGTCGATCCCACGTCATGTATTAATATTAAGTATAAGAGTTTATAAGAGTATTTATAAAAATTATCTTAACCTTCTAGTAGGCAGAACCGTCTCCAGACGGGCAACAGCTTGATACATTTTAAAAGCCGTTAAAAAAAATTGATTTGTATTTATGGCGCTCATTCGATAGATGAATACCGAAGCTACACGTTGCGTAGCTTCAGTACTCTGTGCATTGTTTCGTTTTGATTTTATCGCACGCTGAAGTTCAGATTTTGAGTAAATTATTGGCGATAATTTTAATTATCAATAAAAAATATTTATAGTTGTTTGTAGGAGTTGAAAAAATACAAGGAAGTAGGGAATTGATTATATTTTACATTTATGCAATTTGAATACATAACAATTTTTACTTTTCCATTTATTGGAACTATAAGCTCGACTTTTAACTTCATTTCCGAGTTTTATACATTAAAACCAACCAACCCTCATACTTTTTAATGCTGAAAAGATTGGCCTACTAGAGGCTTATGGGTATAAATAAGCGATCAAATTAATAGAGAAACTAGAATTGGTTTTACGCTGGCTGATTTTTACTGGAAAGAACATTGTTGACGCTTGCGGCTTTCGAGCTCTGAATAAACGGTGAAAAGTATAGGAGCTTCCTAACAGCATAACTATTTTTTGAGTCACGACATGGCACTGCTCAGCCTCGGGCCGGCTCCTCCCTCATCGTGTACATCGACCCACCCTCCCGAAGTTGATCGCACGGTCAGCCACAGCGCTGCCAAGTCCCTGGTCATCACAGATAAAGATGACAAAAAATACAGTTCTCTAAAAAATTATCAAATATGTTCATAACGTAACATTGACTTGCCATCAAATGGTAATGCAGGAGCATATTTAAAAGAAGTGTTTAAGAGGATGCTTTTAAAATTTTCAAGGAATAAAAGTAATTGGTCTATAATAATTTGAGACAAAATACTTCAGATCGATTAGATATCTCTGTAAGTATTCACTGTTATGGACCAATTCACTAAAATTACTAGTACCCAAAGTTACACATGCATGTACTTCAAACCCACTTCTGAAAAAAAAAAAAAAATAACTAATGTAAAAAACTGAGTTTTGTACTGAAAGTCGAAAATAAAAGTCGACTTTCGATAGAGTTTGACAATCTTAAGTCGAAATTTTGAACAAAAAGTGGACTAAAACCCGAAAACGATTTGCACATTCCTAGTAGTAAAATTGTAACAGCATGTTTTTTTTTTTTTTTTTTTTTTGATTGCATATTATAGCACGAAACTGCACTTTTTGTTTTTAACATAACACTACCATACCCATATTAATTAATATGCTTTCTTTTGTTTGCCTAAAAATAAATACCTGCAAGCAAGCTATTACAATAAAGTTCTTGCTACTGATTATTGTTACATTTTCCTTCTCAAAGTATATGTATTACATGTACATACATACACCTGCGGTCACGCACATCTTACCACTTCGCAGAATTTTTAAAATTTTTCAGCTTATGTTTGAATCAAATTCATGGTTTTTTAAACATCTGTTCAATAGACTAATATACGCTATTTAACAAATTTTTATTGATTTCAAATGAGTATTTTTCGTCCTTTCCATACAAAATGAAAAAAGGGAAAATATTGATTTTCATATATTTATTTCGTTTTCCAAAATTTTTCAATTATTAAACAATTTAAAAAAATTTGTGTTTTGTTTTCTTGAATATTAGATATTTACTTTGGATTCAATAATAGCTTCGATTCGAGCAGGCATTGACTCAACCAGAGTTTATAACACAATGTCTGAAATTTCCTTTTTCCAAAATTATTCTTAGGTTGATTTTATTCTTCGGTTTATGCTGAGCCACTTTAAGTTTCATCACATCACGAGGTCTTTGAACATTTTCTGCATCTGTAAAAAAATTAAAACGAATATTTTACTTATTGGACTATTGACCAATGGCGGAACGTAATAAGGTCTGACGAGAGTAAGTTTAACTTGCACTTTACAGCCAATCTTCCATATGTGCGACGTTTTCCAGTATAAAGATTTAAGGACAAGTGTGTAATAAGAATAATCAAATATTCTCTTAGTCAAATGATTTGGCTCTGGTTTTCTTAGTATGCTCAGAGTCCTTTGCTTTTTATTGATGGAATAATAAACGCACGAAATTGTGCGTTTGTGCGCCTGTTGTGGAAGATTAATACGAACATTTTAGTGAGGCTACTTCCAGGACGACTCAGCACCATGCCACCATGCAAAATCAGTAAACTTTCATCGGTAATAAACTGTCATAATATACATATATTTTTTTTTGCTAAAATAAATAAAATAATCAATTTGATTTTTTTGCACCTGCTGAAAATGTTCAAGGACCTCGGTATTCAACATATGGATTGGGCTGGAAACTCTCCAAATTTAAATCCAATCGACCATTTATGGCATGTGATGAAACGTAAAGTGGCTCAGCATAAACCGAAGAATAAACTCAACCTAAGAATAATTTTGGAAAAGGAAATTTCAGACATTGTTTTACAAAATCTGGTTGAGTCAATGCCTGCTCGAATAGAAACTATTATTGTATTCAAAGTAAATATCTAATGTAATAAGTAAATTTCGGAAAACGAAAAAATGTATGAAAATCAATATTACCCCTTTTTTTCATTTTATATGAAAAGGACAAAAAATATTCATTTGAAATTAATAATATTTTGTTAAATAGCGTATATTTGTCTATTAAACACACTTTTAAAAAACTATGAATGTGGTCCTAACATAAGCTGAAAAAATTAAAAAATACTGCGAAAAAGGAAGTGGTAAGATGTGCGTGACCGCAGGTGTACATATAAGTATTTCGTATTAACTTTGAAAATAATAGAAGTGTTCACAGTGGATTGTAACCTGTAGTAATGTGATAAAATTATAATATAAGTAATAGAATTCCAGAGGATTTAAACTGAGAATACGACAAATTAGGTGTAAAAGGTGGTATATTTTTATTTGTAAAACGAAAGAATCCCTTTAAAATATTTTCTTAGAAAAAGTTTTTATATGTATGATTCAATTCTACCCATTTCCTAAATATGTATATTATTGATACATTTTTAGTTTATTTAAAAAAAAAAAAACAAAAACATAGGTACAGCAAATTCCAGTATAAAGTCTTCCGCAGTTTGCCGGTAAATCATTGGCAGCACTTGACTCCTATGTTTATACAGCAGATTCAATTTAGATTAATAATCCAAAAATACCTTTAGAACTACATTACAGGACTCAAAAGCAAAACTTCATGTGAACGCCCAAAAGAGTTCACATGCAAAGCAAAAGAAATTTACTATTTCGAAACACCTCCAAAATAAAAGGCAAGTTTATTTACTTGTCCTTTTAACCAGATGAAACCACATTATTTCAAATCATCTTAAAGCTAACTAACTATATCTTGTATTATTACTTACTATTATTATTTTTGAAAAAAAAATATGAATAGGTTTTGGATAGTTTTTAAACTAGTTGCATGAAAATTCAACATACATATATGTTCAAAAAGGGTGAAAACAATAAAACAGTGCTACAAAAAATCAATACAGAATATTAGTGGAACAGCCAATAACAACAACAGCAAAAATATATCCACAAGAAAAGACAACAGTCTCTTTTATAGGCCAAGGACTATTGAACTTTCATTGGAATATATACACATAAATATTTAGGAATGTTTGTTTCTAAGTACTATATACAAGTAACTAATGTAAACATTAATAACTAAGTATTTGCCATTACTATTTTCCAATTTAATACGAAATCTATGCAAAAATAATGTGCAAAAATTCAACAACAGCAACAAGAGAAAATAAAATGCATGCAAATAATAATAATTCCAAGGATAACAACAACAACAACATAATAAGAACACATGGCACAAAAATATTTTGCTTTCGGTTGCACATGCATACATACATATTTCGATTAAAATGCATATTATCCAAACAATAATGACAGCACATGATTTACACATAAACAGGGTGTATCGTGATGTGGTGTTTGTAAATGGAAAGCAATATACGTTATAATATTCGCATACGAAAAAAGGAAGTAGGTAAATTTTTTTTGAAAGAGAAGTAAAGAAAACGCAAAGGGAGTCTTCGAAGAGCTTCACTAGCAATATAGAGGAGACATCCAAGGCAAGACGTTTACATAAGCTCCCAAAATCTGCCCCTGCTACACTTTCCAGAAACCAGACGGTCATTGGACATCATCTAGTTCAGAAACACTGGAGGTTTTTGGTAGTGCCAAACAAACAGCTCCCTCAATCTCCTCGAATCTAGTCAAGGTAAGGAATTATTTCCAAAGCCTGTTTAAGCCTTTCAGAGATAAATATCGTATTCATCCCTAAGGAAAGCGCCACACTGCAAGTCGAAGGACTACAGACCGATAAGTCTGTCTACCTTCGTCCTAAAAATTCTAGACAAAGAAGACGTCTTTAACAACATCACACCCGTAGCAATTTCCTCATCAGTGAGGAATCGGTGCTTCCTATTCTTGGAAGAAATAGGATGTAAGGTCTTCGCGTCCGTGGATGATGTTGCGCTATGAGTCTCAGGTAAATACCTAAGAACATTAACAGAGTTAATTCAAGGAGGTCTTTCTATATTTACTAACTGGTGCAACAGATGTGGTCTAAGCATGAACCCGAGTAAAACGGAATTAGTCCTCTTTACAAGAAAACATAAAATTCTTTCTTTTTGGCCACCTACACTGAAGAGGGTCCCACTGTTGCTTGTAGAGCAAGCCAAATACTTAGGCCTTATACTAGACAGGAAACTAAACTGGAAACAAAGTATCTAAGACAATCATTGGAAGTAAAAGTAGTAGTTTTTTGCCTTTACAGAGCTGTGGTCATACCTATAATGCATTATGGTGTAACATTTCGGTGGACATCTCTTAAAAAGGATGTGCACTGCCGCCATTTGCCAAGGTTCAGAGAATGGCGTGTCTACTGGCAACAGGAGCAGACAAGATTTCACCTTCCAAAGCTCTAGAAACCTTGCCTGTACAGCAAAAACTGCGACCGTAAGGTTAAATATAGTCACACCACGGACTAACTCAAACAACCAGCCTTCTAGTATACTACTAGATACGAGGAGCTCAATTCTCAGGATATCGACTACACTTTAGCAAAACTCTCTTTTGAGAGCAAGTTTATCTCGCATTTTCCTACTAGACAAGAATATACGGAGAGGACAGTTCAGCCTGGAAATTCCACTAAATTTTTTACTAATGGGTTCAAACTGGACGGCAGAATGGGAGGTATCTTTGAAAATAGTCTGGACATTCAAATATCTTTTCAAGTTCCGATCCACTGCAGCATGTTTCAGGCAGAGCTATTGGCAATTTAAAAAGTGGCCGGCAGGCTGAAATGCAGTGATTTATCATTATGTGATATTTACATCTTCCAAGTCGCCATTAAATCAAATTTCTTCATTTACTATAGTAAGAAGCAAAACAACCAAAATTATTCAGAAAAACAAACACTCAAGTAAAACTTTTAAGGTTCTTGAATATTCATGATTAATGACTTCTCAGGACCATGTGCTTATATCAACTTAAGATGAAGATGCTGGACTCGAAAATTAAATGTTTGGAGCCATTAGTGGAGTGAACTATGAACTCATGCTACAAAAGACTAATGAAGTGCTACCTGAAAGATGAGGAAAACAGATTTTACAAATTAATAGATTTAACTCAAGTGAAAAATAATTTTTGTAGACCAAAATATTAAAAATTGTAACTTTAGTACTCCACTATGCTATTCTCCGTCGGTCGCACTGACATGAATCATTATAATTGACTAACACCCTTTGATTACAGTGTATCACCCTGCAAATCAACATATATTCTAGGCATAATGCAGCTGTTGATAATATGAACATAAGCAAACAGAGCAATAACAACAACAAATTCAGATAATAAAACATACAAGTTGAAGGACTTGTATAACTTTTTTTGTATTACTACCTAGGTATATACGCATTTTGTTTGCTGAAAAAAAATAACAACAGGAACGAACGTCACAAAGTATGCAATAATATATTTACCAACAATCATAATATTATCATTTATTATTGTTGTGATCGCTGCTTTCTCCTACTTTTCACTGAAAACATGGAAGTACGCAAACAAACTGACCAAGCAATTCATCATGTATACATACATATATCATATATATACATATATGTACGTGAATATGAATTGCTTGCGAAAATGATAAAATGATATATAGGCAATATCCTTACATATATGTATATTACATGCGTCCTTGCTGCAGCATATCTGGCTGATATATTGCGGTAATACGCGTTTCCTGCTTGCGTATATATATATCCGTCTATCTGTCTGCCGGTTTGACTGTCTGTTCATACACTTATGAATTCATCTCTCTCTCTGCGTGTGTGTGTTATTTGCCATTTAATGCATTAATTGTGTTTCCTGTAAGTGTGTGTGTGTGTGTGCGTACTTACATCTACATGTATGTATGCTTTTTTTAAACTGTTGTCTTTTATTGTAGGCACAAGCACGCACCCACATACACGCACATACATACATTTGTCACATTGTGTACTTGCTGCAATTGTTGTAATGCGGTTACTCTTGAATTTTATTGCTTTTGTTTTTATCTCTTTCTCTTTTTGTTGTTTTTTACTATACATTATGAATGTTGTAATGTACGGTTTTAAGTGATTTTTCACACACAAATGTTATATTTAAGTGCACGTATGTTTGGAGTGATATTATTAATTTTTGCCTCTTTTACTTGCATGTGAAACATGTATGCAAATAGTGCTTGCAAATGTTACTCATACGTGGTATTAAATGGAAATATTTCAAAATATTACGAAACATGTAAAGAGTATGATAGTAATCTACATGGATGTTGAAAATAAGTAGATAGCATTACTAAATACTAAATTTATAGTAGAGACCTAGTAGCAAAACAGTTTGATAATAATAATAACCGTACGACCCTCTTACTATTGACGGTAGGAAAAGTGAAGTTTTAACATTTTCATTTTAAGAACAAAAAAAATAAATTTGTACAGCGTATTATAGACATAAAAAACTAATAACACAGAGCAACAAGGATCAGGATATGGAAACAAGAAGAAGTTGAATCACTTACCTCTCAATTTTTTAAGATAGTTACACAAAATACAATATTTTGTTATTTTTTGAAATCGCAGAAGGCCGACACTTTTCGTAAATACCGGCAGTCTAATAACTAACTTTAATTTGTGAAAAGTAGCGAGAAACTAGTTGTTTTTCTTAGTACCAGTTCATAAGCTCAGAGTGTAAACCGCAGGTTACAGTGCGTAATTACGCTATAAATTCAATTCTGTGTATTTGGCAGGCGATTGAATGGTACGTTGCCTACAGTCTACACAATGCTATATAAAGTCTTAAACAAATAATTTTGTTAATGTTTTATTAATTGTAAATAAGCCACCAAGTCATGGGAAGAGCGTTTAATAATCGAGCAGTTAACTTGGTTTAGAATTAATATTTTTTTAAAATTAATTTGAAGTTATATGTGTTATTGTAAATATTTGGTACAATATCAAAAAGTTTGTGTTCCGAAACCGGACCATAATTCTTTACTTCTCTTATAATCTAGCCATCAATCTCATCGCCAATTTAAATTTTTTGAATCCGACTTTTTTATTTTGTTATCACTTAGAATTCATTATATGTTTGCTTTTAGGATTTGGTTTATTTTTGTTATACTCCCGATTTAATTTATATCATGCTTACCGATTCTCCTACTACCGTACCATAAAGCTATTTATAACGCGAAGATGGGTCAAGGAGTAAAAACAACACTCGCTTCACATTCATATTTATTTACTTTACTTTCTCTTTGATTCTTTTTTTTATTTCATAAAAATATCTATAAGTTTATCGTTTTAAAAAAGTTACAAAAGTTGTGATTGAATGTGAAAAACGGAAAACGGATAATTTAAAAATAAATATATTATATAAAAGTGTTTTGAAAAACTAAAACAGTTGTGTGTTTAATTCATTGTGTCGAGTTATTCCCAATTTTGCATATTTCTTGAAAATCATTTACGGCATATTTTACGCTTTGAGTGTTCTATGACTAGAAGAATTGTTTTCAAAATATTTTTATGCAACATATTAATGCTTTTTCCTTTATAGTATTTTTTCACTCGAATCTGTATTATTTAAAAGTATCCAAAGGAGCTATTCTTTTCAAAAGAAATGTTGCTCTACAAATTTTACTTCAAGACCTTGAATATGAGAATCATATACTCCTTCGAAGTTATTTCCTTAATATTGCCTTTTTAGAAATACGAAATTCAATTTTTCATCAGGAAGAACTTTATCTCGTCCCTCACGGGAGCTACCTCGGCCCCATTATTTTCTTACTCTTCATTGACGATTAACCTAATATTTTTTAGCACTGTACAATTTTAATGTACGCTGATGATGTTAAATTATTTTATGCTTTGACGAATATTGATGACACTAAATTACTTCAAAATGATTTAAATCAACTGTATAGTTGGTGTAGCTTAAACTTAACTAAGCTGAATTTTAATAAATGTAAGCAAATGTCCTTTTCGCGTAAGCCTCCTTTATTATTTAACTATAATATTGATAATCATAAGCTTGAAATTGATTCAGCATTTGTGGATCCTGGTGTTACTATGGACCCCAAGCTTTGTTTTATTACACACATTAACAAAATTATTAATAAGGCTTCTAGTGTACTCGGTTTCATTAAACGCTGGGCGAAAGACTTTGAAGACCCATATGTTATCAAACTATTATTTGTTTCGTTGGTACGCCCAATATTGGAGTATGCTTCAATAGTTTGGTGTCCATATTATAAGTGCCAAAACAATTTCTACTTTTCTGCTTACGTGGCTTACAGGGATGCCAACTCATTTTTTCTTTCTCCCCGAGAGATCTCGAGAAATTCCCCGATTTTCGATCGAATTCCCCGCAACGATATAATTTCATATTAAACAGCGCGAAACGCATTTTTCATACAAACATTTTACAAAACATTTGACCTCAATGAGTGTTATATTAAGGCGACCCAGAATTTTCTCAGCCCAAAATTTAACCAATTTTTACGGGACTGATAGATTAATAGAAATGTACTTTCTGACTCCGGAATTCTTTTGGCACATGGGAGATGTCACTTCAAGGGAACCCCCATCTCAAAATTGATCCGATTCAAGCTTGCACAAAGTTTAATCCTATTGGGTAGTACATAGTTGCCACACCAAATTTGAACGAGATGGGGTGTTTTGAGTTACTAGACGCTCATATTAATAGATAAACAAGCCTCAGCCCACTTTTGGATATCAAAGTTCTCAAAGGAGAAGGCATGGCCTCTCTTTTGACTCTAATAAAAAATGACTAAAACTTGTTTTGAGAAAAACGAGTTCAAAGTTTTGACTATCGGTTTTTAACATATAAAATATATTTCATCTTGCTTATGATGGCTGATCGTAATTTGTAAGTCTACAGATTAGTCAGCAAGGATTAAGAGTTATTAATCAGAAGGTGCTGGACTAACGCATAGCTTTCTGAACGGTCGAAAGAGAAGTAGAAGCGCCTCTCGACTGTTTCGATCTGACTGATTGATCGTCTATATCTACGAAAGCACTCCGCGTCTCTCTCTGAAATTTTCACAAAATACTTTCGAAATATAATGCTTCCAAATAAATAGCACTCTTTTTTAAAAATCGATTTCTCCAAACCAATAAATCGCTGGACCAACTTAAGAAAAGGCGAAGATTTTAAGACCCAAAATATGAAATATTGCGTAAATTAAACGTGTTTCATTCTATAAAATTTTACAAAAAATATTCTAGACTTTTATGACTAAAAGCTGAACAACATCAAATTTCCCGCAAAAAACAGCTCATTCCCCGATTCCCCGCACCCAGTAAAATTCCCCGCAAGTTGGCATCGCTGGTGGCTTACCTTGGAACCCGAATTTAAACCTTCCATCGTATGAAAATCGTTTGAAACTAATTGCATTACCGCCTTTAAAATCGCGTAGAACTATGTTAAATTCAACATTCATACTTAAACTTTTTCAGGGCAATGTAAATAGCACTTATCTTTTAATTAGGTTAAATATCAATATACCTACGCACTCTACAAGGAACTATACTTTATTACGTTTGAAAACTTATAATAGTAATTACTTAAAATTTGAACCTTTTAATAATGACTGTATTGATTTTAATAAAGTTTATCACTTAATAAATTTTTCTTATTCGCTAATTTCGATTAAACATAAAATTCTTTCTGAAATTAACAATTAATTCTCTCTACTATCCAGCCATTTTGTTCTTAGCTGACCTCTTCCCCTTGCGTTTTTGCTACCGTACGCGCTTTTGTTGTGTGATCCGGGTCACTCTACTACGGTAACCCATTCGTAGTTGGGAGCGCCCCTCGGTCGGCTGGGCAGGAGGTGGGAGCGGGATTCGTCGTAAATATCAAATCTCTATCTCCAATAATATATCTTGGTCACTCTGTTTTTGTGTTCTGTGGAATGTGGAATTAGCATAATTGCCCAAGTTTTTAATGTTAAGTGGAACATGGTAATGTGTTCTATAATGTGAAGGAAATGTAACCTGCACCAATTTTCACCTTATTTTCCCCGAATCAATTATAGTCTCACTCTCTATTTTCTAATTCTGAAAATTTTTTTTCCGCGACTTTCATATATTTCAGATATTCACAACTTGAATCTTTATCATAAATCCCATCAGCGGACCATATTTAGAAAACACACATATACTGCACTCTAGTTGTACGAGATGTGGGCGTGGGAGTTCCCCATTTAGAACATATATTTTCGGTATAGATCAGAAATGCATGCACAAAGCCTCAGCGCTCTATCCTCATTAATCGGTTTTTTTCTTTGGGGCAAAAAAAAAACGCTACTAGGCAAATTACTCCACATCCTACCGTTCTTAAATATTCGATTTGGATTGATTATCCTTTTAATGAACGATAACGAAATTGGAAATGATTTCAATGTTTTATCCAATATTGGTATTCTATTCAAAATACCTTGAATCAACGACAAACATAAGGGGTGAGATTGAAAAAATCTTAATTAATAATTTTTTTTTGGGTTTAAAATTTAAAAATTTCTTTGTCTTTGAAAAATATGTTAGTTGTTATTTTTAATGACAAACATGTTGATTTATTGTGAGTTTGATCAAAATGAGTGAAGAAAAAGAAGTACGTCTTAAAATTATTAAAAATTTTCAAAAACATCCAAATTAGTCCTACAAAAAATTGGCCAAAGAATTGAAGGTCTGCCATCAAACTGTTTCCAATATTATTAAACAGTTTCAGGAGAATTTGACCATCGATAGGAAACCTGGTTCGAGAAGAAAACAAGGACCACATGATATTGGGAAAGCCAAGAAAATAGAAAGCATATTGAAAAGATCTCCAAACACATCTGGTAGAAAAACTGCCTGGTTAGCCGAGTGCTCTGACTATTTGGTGCGAAAAGTTAAAGCCAATGCAAGTTTGAAAACATAAAAAGTCCAAAAAGTTCCAGACAGGAATGCTGTAAAAAATTTAGACTCCAAAAGTAGGGCTTGGAAATTAAAATCAAATTTCATACAAAAATATTCATGTTGTATAATGGACGACGAAACGTATGTACTGACAGATTTTACGCAGCTTCCGGGTCAAAATTTTTATGTTGCTGATGCTCGAGGAAATGTCGAAGAACAATTTAGAATCCAAAAGCAGACAAAATTTCCTAAAAAATTCCTGGTATGGCAAGCTATATGCAGTTGCGGCAAAAGAAGCAAGTCATTTGTTACAGTGGGATCTATAAATACCGAAATATACATCAAAGAATGTTTGAAAAAGATTTCTTCCTTTCATAAGAGAGCACAATGTGTCCACATATTCTTGATCCGATTTGGCATCATGTCACTACCGCAAGAAAGCTCTGGAGTGGTACCAAGAGGGGCCAATCCTCCAAATTGTCCGGAGCTAAGACCAGTGGAGAGATATTGGGCTCTCGTGAAAAGAAACTTAAAGAGCACAAAAAAGGTGTCCAAAAACTGTTCGAAAAAGGTGTCTGAAATAGCTATCAAATCTTTAACGGAAGGCTTACCATAAAAGGTCCACGAGTTCATAAATAGTGGTTAGAACTATAAAAGTTATATTTTTCTGTAATTTGTAAAATATTATCAATTAAATAAAAAAAAAATCAAAACTCTACGATCAACCGTTTAAAAATTATTGAATTTTATATATGTTAAGATTTTTTCGATCTCACTCCTTATTTAGCAATATTACTTGCTAGAACTTTTGAAGTTTAAAAATTTCTAAAATTTGTTATAAACAAATAGGTGTATCAAAACAGATTTCTAAAGGTTAATAGTATTTTCCACACAAATTCAATATAAAAGAAAATATCAATGTTTCAACAAAAAATTACCTGGTAAAAAAATTCGCCGTACTGTTTTTGATCTTAAAATATTTGTGGAGTATCTTGTACTCCATGGCACTAACCATTTAGAAACAAGATCTATGTGTTCAAAACGATTTTCTCCGCTATGAGGATTATGAGTAATTACGGTAAAACTGCTCAACTTTTAACTAATTAAATTTTATGTAAATAATTTTAATCATTTCTAAACTTTCGTATGTATGCAAAATTATGTATTAATTTAAAGCCGATTTATAGAAAAACCTTTTTGCTGCATTTACAATTTGAGACGCGCCTTAGATGCGGCTTATTGCAAAATACCACACAAATTGCCACCAGCTATAAATAAACAAGCAGAAGAGCGCAAAGAACGCCAGATGAAAGAGACGATAAAAAAAGATAAAACTATACAAAAAAAACTTTGTAGAAATCACAACAATAACAAAAACACAAATACAAGAAATCAAAAAGCAACAAAAAAAGTTAAATAAAAAAACAAAACAGAAAAATAACCGAAACCAAAAACTGTCAACTTGTTAAAGTAAATAATTTTTATTTGACAGTCATATCAATTTCATTGTTGAAGGCAAAAGGCGGAGAACGAAAGGCAAAGACAAAAGACTAGCATATTTTTGGGCGGTTGTTGCTTTATTTTACACCTAACCTTTTGTCTTGTATGAGGAGCATTTTTTTGATGAGCAAAGAAAGGAAAATATACTAATATTAAAGTTTTATATTTGTATAAGTTGGACTGGGCTTAGCGCTGGCAGTATATCAAGCAAATACATATGAATACACATGTATACATATGGTATGTATTTATGTATATATATAAGTATATATAGATACGTACAACAGGTAAACAATCAACACAGGTTGTTGTTATTCTACGTAGGTTTGTATGCATTTCTATGTGTCGTTATATGTGCTTAGTGAAAAAGCTAATAAAACTGCCTTATTTGTCAAAAGAAAGTAAGCAGCAAGAAAGTTAAAGAAAAACAAAAAAAATAAAAATACTGCAAATGTAAACCTAACGCTGACAGTTCTACAAATTTGCAGACAGACAGTTAGACAAACAGAATTGACAGATATACAGACAGCCAGGAATTTATATAGTAGCTATATTATTTGAGCTTATCAGTCACATATCCTTTTCACAGCTCTACTTCTCGTGTTTCTTGTTATTTTATCGCTTGTTTAACGTTAATCAACGTCGACAGTTTCTACATGTGTGTGTTGTTATTACTTCGAAGTTGAGTTAGTGTTGCTCTGTTCATATTCGTGTGTATATGTATATGTGTATATGCCAATGTTTACAACTGTAGGCTGTCAAAAGTATATATACTCGTATACTAAAAAGAGAATATAGTAGAGGAGCTACTTCTTGGTGTCAGTAGCTTGTTCTTGTACACCCTTTTCCAGCTTAGCGTTATCTAATACCGTTTTTAAAACATTTGCAGGACTTTAAAATTAAGTAAATTATACTAACAATTTCTATTAATGCCAATGAGAGAACCCATGTCCTCTAATTTTTATAAAAAATAAAAATTTTCATCAGTCTTTTGCAATGATCTTCACTTCGTCAAGATAACAATAACGTTCGTTTGCAAGTGTCGAATGATCGAAACCTCACTTCGTTTTTTGTTGCTTTTTTTTAAGGTTACGAGAAAGTGCTTGCCTGTTGGTTCCGTGCGGGGGCTTGAGGTTTAAACAGTCCATTTTAGGGATATATCAAATTTGGTATGTGGTTGAGAAAACGACTAGGAATATTTGAAACAGAATCAATAAAAATATTACTCCTTTAATGTTTTGGCAATAACTTCTTCTTCTTCTTCTTTTATGGTATAGCAGCTCATTCACAGCTTTAGCTGATCTTTTCACATCTGTTCATGTTGTGTGAGTTAGATTTGAACATGTTGGAAGGGACATACAGTGTTTTATGCCGAATTCGAACAGCGAAATGAAAAGTTTTCTGAGGCAATTTTTACTTTTGGAGGTTTACCATTTCCAGCCTAGAAATGAAAGTTTTTTTATTTCTATTCTTAATTTTTGATCGTGCCGATCCACGAACTCTGCGCAGGAGTCCAGTACACTAACCACTAAGTTACGCTGACCAGCAATGACTTAGTTCACCTTTTTTTTCGTTGTTGCCACCTGCTAGTAAGCCTTAAAGCAGTGTTTGTATAGCCTCACTCAATTCTGTGCATTGTTTTCTAAGTGGGGCCTTATTGTTCTTCAGTATTTTTATGGTATTCTCGTTTTAAGAGGACGTGGCGTGAGGGTATTGCTTCGACTGTCGATTGGAGAGGGAGGGTCGCCACTTTGATGGGGTAAGGGCTCTGTAGGTGTTATACTCCTGAGGATGAAGGATCCTGCAGGTAGCCTAACTACCAGTAGGGTCACATTTGCATGCCCACAACGAAGAATCTGTACTCATGAGGAGAAGCTGCAAGAGCGCGAGCTCTCCAAATAAGGAGTGGCTTCAAATAAAGTGAGTCTGGCACTTATAAGGGAGCGGCACAGTATTTTATCCCATACATATTCTGGGCCTTATGAAATTTCACTATTAAGAGTTTTTTCTCATGAGGGCGTCGAAGTAGACGGCTCAAAAACGAGATACCAAACGCAAGTTTTTAGTATTTCTTATGTTTTGAAAAAGATGGTATGCCCACATATTTAAGGATGTTACAGCACACATATTTGAGAAAATCCGTTCTAATAAGCTATTCCCTAATAAGCTAATAAATTCTCAATCAATTATTTTTCAAACTATAGCAAATAGTTGCAGTTAGTGATGATATTAATATATAAAGAGAAATAAAATTCTAATGAGAAAATTCTTTTCTAACAAATATTACTCATACATAACGCTCGTTTCTATACAGTTTTTCGCGGTAGTATACTGTTTTTTCAACTCCAAAACCGCATACCGCCTTTTTTACCAAAATATTATTTATACTAAGAAAAAATATAAAAATTTTAGCGCTACGAAATTCAAATCTATTAATCGCAATGCAAAACGTCAGAAAGAACAATAGCAACTCGTTGTGAGTATACTTTTGAAAGAAGTGGAAACATTGAAGGCGATTCTTGTCGTCAAGTGTAACTTGAAATATCCATGCGTTGATTTCTATAAATATCTCATAGCAAAGCCGGAATCGCTTCGTCAAATTTCTTCAAAGCACAAATTAAATACAACCACAAAAGGAGATATGAAAATGGAGAACGAAGACGATTTAGATGATGGATAAATTGTTTTCTTTGTTAATTTTCATTGAAAAAATTGATACCGCGAAATATACAGTTTGTTTGAAATCGATTTACAGTTTTTTAAAAATTTTTGTAAGAAATATACAGTTTTTGGTCCGAAAAAAGATACGAGCGTTACTCATACGCCATGAACAATATTCAACCTTTTATGTATAAGAAACATTTTACAAACTTCTTTGTTGTTTTTAGTATTTGTTGCTTTAAAAGGAAAGCACTCAGCTTATCTAAGAATTATATTAAAATTTCTAGTCTATAACGACAATATTCCCACACTTTTAATATCTCTATACATATTTGCATGCCACCATCCATGCGCAATAATTTGCGCTCGTAAGATATTGTATTAAAGTTTAAGCTTATTATTATTAGCGATAACTACGAAGTGCCTCTTATATATTATATTTATTAAATTAATATAATTAATTTTTGATGAATATAATCTGACATTTGCCTTAGTGAGCACGCGCTGGTATTCTCTCTGCTTCTGCTCCTACTGCGCTAGTTCAATACTTCCTTAATAAATTCATTTACACAGTTGTGGTAGCGGCTGTGGCAGAGTTTTTATGATTCAACGTCTACTTTAAAACACTTTGTTGCTTGCTTGATTGTTGTGTATTAGAGTAAATAAAGTTTTGAGATCACAGGAAATGAAAGATAAAACATTTAGCTGAGGAGAAATAGAAACACATAATTTAATTTATATTTTAAGCTTTAAAAATTTTAAGCATATTATTTAATATATCATTAACAAAATGTTGTCGAAGATTTTTTAGCTAATGGAACTTTACAGAGCTTTTTGCTTATAACCAATTGAAGGGGTTTTTACTTGCTTTGATGTGTATCTTGGTCATTGCAATGAGCCATTGAACTTTGTAGAACAATTACATTCTAAGAACTGATTAACTATGACAAAACCCATTAAAAATAAAAACATTTACAGTTATAATATGAAAACAAATTTCTTGCAAAATAAGTTTAAAATTGGATTGTAAATTTAAATGTGGCAAATCTTCAATAAAAAAAAAAAGAAATTACTTATATCACAAGTATCAGGGCTATAGTGTGGAAAATATTTTGGTAAATTATATTAAAAGCTAATTTGGTATAACATTCGCTGGAAAATAGAAATACACAAAACTGCGTATATTAAATCCAATTATAAAACTTGGCTCATTATAAAGTCCATTTCAAAACTATATTTTCATCCATTTACATGATTTTTTATAGAAAAATTTTCAAAGCTTGTAAATATTTTTTTTTTATATAAAATAAACCTAATATTATTAACTAACTTCAAAACTATGTCCTCATTTCTATATAATAAGAATCAAAAGTTTGTAACTTCATTGTTACTACGCCGTTTAAATTGGGCATAAAACTATATCTTCCTTCCAATGCATAACTCCACAATACGAATGAATGCGATATGTCCGTAGCGCAATCCAAATTTCAGTTTAGACGGACTCAATCACTGCTCTTAGCTTAGCCACATTTTAGTTGACCTGATTTTGGTTTAGGCCTTGCCCTACGGTTTTCAATTGCTGATAAATCTAACGACATTCTCACTACATTACGATTTTGAAAACCTGCTGCAATTTTCCTATATTTTGGAATAAAAGTAGTAAAGAATTTGGATCGATCTCTTCCATAGTGGATTCCAAATGTTTTCAAACGATTTCTACCTGCAGTAGTCGGCATTATGGAAATACTTAATTGTTAATATCCCAAAAAAATAAAAATTGTGTGAAACAATGACAACAAATATGAGAATCCAGAAAAATATTTCATAGCATATAAAGTAAAACAAAAAGAACAGCAGACCAGAACAATAACCTGAAACCTGCTTGAATTCCGACCAAAACTCAAATTCAATTCAGACCAAAATTCGAATCAAACTCAAAAAAAATAAAAAAAATAAAAAAATCAAAACCAGAATTAAAATGGAACTTAGACCACAAATCAGGCAACAATTCGAACCAAATTTGAACCAGAATTGGGACCAAATCTAATCAAATTTCAATAGTTTTTTAATATCAAAAATCATTTTAAATTTTAAAAACTGTTCGCTCAGCTCAAGCATATATATTTGTAGTTGTTAGGAATTCGAATAAATAATGGATGTTTATACTATAATCTGCGATGAATTCTTTCATTGTGCGTTGGCAGATATTTTTCACAGTTTCTGAATCTAAGCCCAGAAGAATGAAATTTATAAGGCTTTAATTCTGTTCCCATTAAAAATGTGCTTAGCAGTGCTTAGTGTTTCGACATTTTTTCATGATCTTCAAAAGATTGTTGCATTCATGTGATAACAAATTAACAAATTCTGTGTGGCCAGCTAAATATTTATAATTAAAAATAAATGATAAAATATTTTCTATCTTAAAGCTGTTTTCCTCAATGAATTCATTTATGCTTTCGCAGAAGTTCCCCCAGTTTTCTCTTCTTGCTCTTCTAATCCCTTTATTATACATGATTAGGACTTACTTTTAATTAAGTTATACGTACATTAACATTTCTATGCACCGAACAACACCAACAAGAACTTATTTGCGCACTTTATCTTACATCTTTTTTTGGAATTCACACACTTCATTTCTACCATATTCATCGAACAACAGTCACCTAACTAAATTTTTTCTATTTAAATTAACCTATTTTAAATGTAAATAGTATGTAGGCATCTAATGTAGAATTTAAAAATAATATGCTATTAGAATTTAATAGAAACTGATTGTGTATTCCACACTTATCACATTAATGTACCATATTTATTCACATCACAGTATATAACAACCAATACAAATTCTAAGATCCTCCGTGTCTCAAAATCACATAACGGCAGCTACTGCAGCAACTTCATTAAAGTAAGCAACAAGCGTACATGGGTATAAATTACATACACAGCAGAAAATAAACAAATGAAGGAAAATATTTCAGCTTGACACCATAGCATGAAAGAAAAGAAAGTGGCAACGTTGTTAATTTTCAATTAACAAAAAAAAGTAAATACAAGAGCAAAGAAAAAATTTCACTTAATAAGCAAAAGAGAAGCAGAAAAACAGTAGCAGAAAGTAGCAAGCAGCAGCAGGAATAGATAGCTAGGTACCAGTAAAAAACCAAAACAAACCAAAACAAACCAAAAAACAAAAAGCATTGGTATGTATATTGCTATTTACGCTGGTTGTTGTATGCAATTGTAAGCCACCGCCAACAACAATGTTAATAAGTCAATTTGTTTTTACTTGTATGTATGTATACATACATATTTCCGGTTTCCTTCCTTTCCTTTTAACATTTGTTAATTTGCCTGTATGTGTGCTACACGCTCAGTTTACAATACACACTTCCATTTTCTTCTTTTAACCCTTATGTACCTAAAGACATTTTCTAACGAAGAAAAATGAATATAAGCATTAATGCACTGACTCCTTTTCTACATGATATCTTCTAACAACACTGCCCTGCAAATTTCAGCTTTTCTTGTGTGAACAAGATGGCTTCTAGTCACGTCACGTTTTTGAGAAAAAACGTTCAACTCCACAATTTTTCAAAAATGGACAAAAACGCTGTTTTTAGGGATTTCAACCCCTAACGTGACGTGATGGAAAGTTTTTGATCCCAGATTCGTGTTCAAAACCCATGCAGAGCAGTGTAATTTGTCTTCAATATCGAAAAAATTGGTCGATCGATATATCGGACCGAAAACATCGATGCTATGTCAATATTTGGCCTAAAAACATAAATATATTTTTTTAATAAATACAAAATAATAAAGCAATGCATATCAAAATTATATGATGTTTATAAAGATCTTCTATCTTTTCTATTTATTGATTTAATAATATGTTTCATAAGCCTTTTTAATTTTTAGGTGGATGAAAGGAAAAAAGATAACAAAAAGTGGATTCCGATAGAAGTCAGGAAAAAAAGTTATACGGGTCTCGGCGTTTTAAAATCTTATTTAATAATACGCGTCCCTAAAGTTCGTCCATTTCTAACAGCTTAAACATAATAAACTGTAAGACAACTTGTTGGTTTCGTATCTGAGATTGTTTGTGTGTTCACCAATTTATTGTGAGTTTCCCGTAGAATATTTTCTTCTAATGTATTAACCCTTTGGCGCCCACCGGTATGGGTCTTTTTTGCTCTTTCAGAAAAAGTCACTTTTGTGACCTATTTCGAGGGTTGATAGTGGGCTAATATGTTCAAGAAATATGTTGCCCATCAAATTTTACTATAGATCACAAAAATTTGTCAAAGTGTTAGAATGGAAATTTTCTTTATAAATACATTTGAGCCACTGAGTGCAAAAGTGGTGTAAGTCAATTTTTGTTATCATTTGGATTTTCATCTTCAGGCAATAATTTTGACCACATTTAGTTTCTTACTTGGACAAAGTTCCATGCCATTATCGAGTCTGGCATACAGCCTGCTCCAGCCACTATAAATAACCACTGCGATATTGATCGAGAGGTAAACTCCATTACAGCACTTTTTAACACTGCTGCTAAATCGGCATGCAATTCCTCCAAACCTAGAGGTAAGACTAAACCTTTATGGTGGACCCCGGAGATTGCAGAGCTACGAAAAGTATGCAGAAGACTCTTTAATAGAGCCAAGGCTTTCAATGACTGGTTTCTCTTTAAATCTAAACAAAGGGAACTTAAGTACGCTATAAGAAAAGCCAAAAGGGCGTCTTGGAGGAACTTCTGTGGTAGCATAGAAAGCTTCTCCGAGACTAGCCGACTTCGAAAACTCTTGAATACGACCCCTAGGGCTCTCGACTGTATCCAGAAATCCGATGGTCACTGGACTGATTCTGGGATCGAGACCTTAGAGGTCCTCCTGTATACTCATTTTCCAGGGAGTAAAACCTTCGTTGATCACAGTCCTCCTGTGACCGATCATCTTTTAAGTAGCACCTCCCCTTTTCAATTGACCGACACTCTTCTAAAGTGGGCCATCAAATCCTTCAGCCCCTACAAATCTCCAGGGCCAGATGACATCATTCCCGCGGATATTCAGCAAGGGGCTGAACACGTAACATCATGGCTATTGCAAATTTATAATGCTTGCCTAAAATTTTCGTACATTCCCAAAAGCTGGAGAGAGGCTCGTGTAGTCTTCATACCCAAAGCAGGGAAGGCGTCCCATATCAACCCAAAGGACTTCAGACCGATCAGTCTGTCCTCCTTTCTCTTAAAAATATTAGAAAGGGTTCTTGATTTTCATATCAGGAACTCTATCAATCCCACTCTTTTATCCAAATCACAGCATGCCTATACTA
Organism: Toxonevra muliebris; assembly: GCA_963691655.1. Classification (NCBI taxonomy): domain Eukaryota; kingdom Metazoa; phylum Arthropoda; class Insecta; order Diptera; family Pallopteridae; genus Toxonevra; species Toxonevra muliebris. The sequence continues at coordinate 29,505,180 of OY829329.1, forward strand.
AAGGGAAGTCTGTGGAAACAGCGCTACATGTACTCATTGAGGAAGTTGAGAAATCACTTTCCAACAAGGAATACACGCTTGCAGTGTTTCTCGATATCGAGGGGGCTTTCAACAATGTCTGCCCCGACGCTGTCGTTGATGCCTTAATAAATCTTAATCTTGATGTTAATCTGGTTAAATTTATAGGACAACTACTTAAAACACGTATCATCAGCTCCTCTATCGGAAATGATAAAGTCAAAAAGGTTGTCAATAGGGGCACACCACAAGGAGGTGTATTATCGCCTCTTATTTGGAATCTGGCGGTGAACACACTGCTAAACAGATTAGATCAAACCGGCTGCAAAATAATAGCTTATGCAGATGACATTGCTATTGCAGTATCCGGCAAATACGTTGCTACTCTTTCAGAACGGCTAAATCACTCACTTAGCATTCTGTCTCACTGGTGCCGTGAATTCGGTCTTAATGTTAATCTTGCCAAAACAGAGGTTATGCTTTTCACTAGAAAGTATAAAATACCAACTTTTGCCCTACCCAAAATTAATGGTATCTCGCTTTGTCTTAGTAAGCGCGTCAAATATTTAGGACTTGTTCTTGATCCTAAACTTCAATGGAAAGCTAACATAGCAGAGAGAGTACGGAAAGCCTCTTGCGCTCTCTACTGCTGTAAGAGGGCATTAGGAACAAGATGGGGTCTTCAACCTCGAGTCACTTCCTGGCTCTATTCAGCAGTGGTCGAGCCTAATCTTCTTTATGGATCCGTCTTCTGGTGGCCAGCTACTTCAAAGGCGGTCAACCTTAAACCACTGGATAAGGTTAGAAGAACGGCAGCCATATTGATTACTGGGGCCCTCCGTACTACCTCCACGAAAGCTCTCTTCGCAATCCTTCATTGGTTGCCAACCTCACTTCTGGTCAAGCAACAAGCTAAGTGCTCTGCTGTCAGACTCAGTGCCCTAACTCGCTGGACCCGGTAAAACCTGGGCCATGCCAAGATTTTAATCCACGATACGTCCGTACCAACTAACGTAGACTACATTTGCTCTACCCCTAATTTAAACCACACGTTCGTCACCCATATCCCCAGTAGAGAGGAATGGGTCACTGACAATTTAATTGACATCTATACAGATGGATCCAAATCGGAGGAAAGAGTCGGCTGTGGCATCTTCTCTAGTAAGCTAGATCTCAGACTCTCTTTCCGACTTCCTGACCATTGCAGCGTCTTTCAGGCGGAAGTAATGGCTATCTATCAAGCGTCCAAGTGGCTTATTCGCAACGATTCATTCGATACGAATATCCGCATCTACACGGACAGCCAAGCAGCAATCAAGTCCCTTGCCGGTGTTTTCACTACATCAAAGCTTGTTCTCGACTGCCGATCTTCACTCCACATTTTGTCGAGTCACTCTCAGGTCCACCTATATTGGGTGCCTGATCATATGAATATTTCAGGTAACTGCAATGCCGACGAGTTAGCAAAACAGAGCTCGCAGCTTACAGATATATCACCTTCCTGCACCATTGGTGTGCCTCTTACGTCTATTAAATTAGCCATTAAGCAAACTACCTTGAGGAAGCAAAAATATCCTGGGTAGCGGAGCATACCTGTGGTATTACCAGGCGAACATGGACCACTATGGACAATAGACGAACTAGACAGCTACTCAACCTTAGCAGAAACTCCATCAGCATTACGACTTCGGTGGAGACATGCTGCAAGACTTAGATTGCCATTCAATGACTTCTGTCGGGGCTGCGGCTCTGAGGAGGAGAAAGAAACAGTCCTCCATTTCATGTGCGAATGCCCATCCCTGGCCAGGAGGAGACTAAAACTCCTGGGTTCACCTTTCTTCACTAGTCTGTCCGAGCTATCATCCATAAATATTAAGGACATAGCCAGATTCATTATGGAATCCTCATGGTTCTCCACTCCGTAAATGGGGGAGTCGCGCCGTACTGTGGTATCACAATGAGCCTAATTATGTGCTTAAGTGTGCTTTCAAGCAGAAGGCTGCCACTCCAACCTAACCTAACCTAGTTTCTTACATGTGTTCTATAAAGCTGCCTGTAAATCGGGAAAATAAATTTTATAGAAACCCTATTTTGTACAGCACTTCTACAAAATCAATGTATTTCCAAAAATCTGATTTTTACTTACACCAATTACGCACGCAACGGCTCATTTGTACTTATGTACAATTTGTTTTTCATATGTAATTTCTTCGCTTTTGATTGTGTATAGTACTTTCCACTAACTATATTGGGAGTATGAATGTATAAACTCGTAATTGTGACTAACTTCATATCTATCATACGCGCCATTTTTTTGACATTGACAGCTATTCTATCTCGAAGAGCGCCAAAAATACTATAAGAATTGATCTGTCAAATAATTTTCATAATTTTACAAAAGTGTTTTACTATAGCTGAAAATGTCGAATTTCGTGCCAACAAAACAACATTTGCGGGAAGTTATAATTTGCTTCTTCCATTTAAAGAAAAACGCAACTGAAGCTTATCCTGACTGTGCTGTAGACATTAGAATGTGTCAGGTGTGGTATGCCCGTTTCAAAAGTGGTGAAGACAGGGAATGTTCAGGCGGCCCGAAAAAGTTCGAAGATGAAGAATTGAAGGCATTACTCGAAGAAGATTCATGTCAAACGCAACAATAACTTGCAGAATCTTTAGGAGTTGATCAATCAACCATTTCTAAACGATTAAAAGCATTGGGAATGATTTAAAAGCAAGGAAATTGGGTGCCGTACGAATTGAAGCCGAAAGACGTCGAACGACGATTTTTCACAAGTGAACTGCTGAATGAACGACAGAAAAGAAAGGGTTTTCTGCATCGTATTGTGACTGGCGATGAAAAGTGGATACGTTACGATAACCCAAAGAGTAAAAAATCATGGGGACCGCCCGGAAATGCATCAACATCAACGACAAAGCCGAACATCCATGGATCCAAGCTCATGCTGTGTATTTGGTGGGATTTGAAAGGTATCGTGTATTATGAGCTGTTGAAACCGAATGAAACGATCACTGACGACCGCTACCGACTACAATTGATGCGTTTGAGCTGAGCATTAAGGGATAAGAGGCCAGAATATGAGAATAGACATGACGAAGTTATTCTTTAGCACGACAATGCTCGGCCGCATGTTGCAAGGCAAGTAAAAACATACTTGGAAACGCTGAAATGGGAAGTGCTACCCCATCCGCCGTATTCTCCAGATATTGCTCCTTTTGATTACCACTTGTTCCGATCGATGACACATGGCCTGGCTGAACAGCACTTCCGTTCTTTCGAAGAACTCAAAAAATGGGTCGATTCGTGGATAGCCTCAAAAGATGAGGAGTTCTTTCGAAGCGAAATCCGTATGCTACCAGAAAGATGGAAAAAGGTTGTGGCTAACGATGGACAATACTTTACAGAATAAAAAGTTAATACATTTATACTCCCATTACTAAAATGGGTTTCTTCCCCACTCGTCACATGATGTGATAATATACTTTATGCACTGTTGTGTACATCATTATAAAAGTTTTTTGGGCTTATGTTCCTAAAAGTGCAACCATGAGTTTTTTTTTTAGATTTTTAATTTTCACCTTTTAATGCACTTTCTCTGATTTTTGCAGACTACATCGCCTAATGTTGATATTATTTTACAATTTCAATTAGGAAAGAATAAATTAAAAACTAAAATAAACTATGCAATAAAACAATACAATAAAATATACAATATTTTATATGTTCTTCTATTCCATTGATACATATACAAGTATATTTAACAACCGTTTTTGATATAGAAGTTATGTTTCATACTTTTGGGCTGAAACCTCACACTACACCGACGTGACATTTGAATTTTAATTTCTATCAATTCACTGTACTATAAAATTCCCTTCACCCTGAGTAAAGATGTTATCACCACGATTGCCAACTTTTTGATCTTTGAAAACGCGACAGGACTTGAAGTGAAAATGACCGACCGGGGGTGGGCGGAGGGTGGAAGGTTGTTTCGCTGAGCCAGTTTTTAAAAGTCTTTAACCCCAGAAATATAATCTTCGTCGATTCGACGAACACCATATACACATTTTTTTCAGATTTTTCTTTGTTGTACCTCGAAGCAAATTGCTTAAAAATAAGCAAATCATTTATAAAAATATATACGGTGCATATTATTTGTTTAAAAAAGTCTAAATATGACTAGGAAAGCAGGTTATAGTATGTACGCTACATATTTTTTCCAGAAATTGGAGTTTAATATGAATTCGTCGATTCGACGAAGATCACCTACAACGTATGCAAAAAATATGATTACCTTTCTAGGGTTAAAATCCTAAGAGTAAGAATATAACACGAATGCAAAAATCCCATTTATTTATTTTCCTAATGAGAATGTAGTTTTACTTACGGGTAAATATCTCGCCAACTATATTTTCAGCCCAGCTGAGCTAGATATTATTATATATATCATTTAATCCAGTTTTTTTTCGATAAATGGTGGAGATATGGGTGCTGAAAGTTCAACTTTGGTGTGATTTTTAGGTAATTTTCATACAAGTCGTAGGCTAAGTAGTTCTTTCTTACAAAAATTTTAAACATAAAATTCGAAATTTTTCTCAAAATTCATTCTGCTGTTGGAAATAACGAACCACTTGAACCTCTCAAAATGGATGTTCAACTGTTGTGAAAGGTGTACCTGTAAAGCAATTAGCCTTGACTAGGTGTTAAGTTTATGATTACAGCAGATATCATTTGTGTTGTACTAAAAGTTTGGCAAGAATTAGATGAACTATTAAAATCATCTGGCTGCATCGAGTGGGGTTCTGGATAACTCAACTTCATTTATATTCTCCATTCGTTGTTTTACCAGTGCTGGACAAATATCGCGCTTTAGTGTGAGTGTTAATAGAAGTGCCAAACAGTTCGCGCTGCGTTTTCCGGAAGGTATCGCATATTGCAGCATGATTTAATATCGGCTCAAATACCTCTAGACTTAAGAAGGAGATGTACTCAAAACACTGCGCTAACATCTTAAGAAAAAGATAGACGTAGTAGTTGGTGGTTTAACATAAGGGTTAATTGCATGCTGCTGCGGAAAGTATTAAATACAGAACGAAAAAATCAGGTACAAGGTAAGCGTAGTTAAGTAGTAAAGCTGGCAACAGTGGCAAAGCAAAAAACGACACAGCAAGAGCAATGATAGCGGTGCTATTTCTGTGGTTGCTGTGTTGTTCCTGTTGTCATTGCTGCTGCTGTCATTGAAGTATTGCTAGCGACAAAAAATTTTCACATTTCCTTCCGTCATTTTCATTTGAAGTTGCTGTTGATGATGATGACGATGACGACTGCATTAATAGTCCATTAACAGCGCGTATTCGTGCTACGTGAGCTGCATGCACGAGTGATAAAAGCAGTAGGTTGCTCTGAATGCATTGGTGTATGTATCTATGTGTGAATGCATGTTTCTGTGTGAGGTGTGAATTATAATAGCTACACAGAAAAAATTTAGATAGGTAAATCTTATACATAACAATTTCCTTAGGTTAATCGTAACGAAAAAATTTTATTTTACCATCGCATACAAATAATCAAGCAGCATTAAATCAATAATCACAAACCTTAATTTACGAGCTTTTTTTAAGTGAAACCTCTTTAGCGAGGGTAAATCGAAAATTTTGCAACGGAAGTCGCGTGTTTTTGCACTCATATGAAATTATAGGAAACGAAGTTTTGCAGTTGTTAGTGTTTAGCGAACGTCTTTTCAGTTTTATTTAATTGGCGTAGTGAGAGAGCATGATTCCATATAGCTGAATTTTCCTTTCATGTGTTATATCCGTGTGCCGATAATTGTAGAGAGCATCATCAGAAAAAAGCTTTAGAAAGAGGAAGAGTGCAAAAGCTTTAACAACAACTGCCACATGAAAAATCGCGTTTTTGTTGCACTCTAACAAAACCAGTAAGAAACGAAGTTATGCAGTTGTTATTGGGCTACATACAATCGAGCAGAGGGATGACTTCTCGCAGTTTTATCACATTTGCTTTAGTGAGAGAGTCGTTATAGAAATCTCGGCTTGATTGCATATAACTGAACTTTTCTTTCATGTATTATATACGTGTACTAAGTCGTATTTGTGCCGATAAGTGAAGAGAGTATCAACAGAGGAAAAACAACAACAAAATAGAGAGAAGAGACTGCAAAAACTTCAACAGAATGTTTTATAAATGTTTTCTAACAATTTTCTAATAAACAAAATAGTTTCACTTCTACTGTGAATGCTTGCAGACACATAGTTTTTATTCTTCTAAATATCGATGTCTTGTTTTTTCTCAATGAAACTAATAGTTAAATTTGCTCTGTAGCAAATACCACACTTATCAATGATATACAATAGAAGAACAAATATGCCACAATTTGAACAGCCAAAAATATAATGTGCCCTCGTAGTTTTTATTAAATTTAATGTACTATGTAAACATAATGCAGAACTATGAGTTTAGTTTTTACTAATAAAGTCCTTAGTGTATAAGTTTGTAGATATGTACATATATGCATTTAAAATGTTCAAGAAAAGACATATTTTTCGTCAATAAACCGGAATTGTTTTATTTTTTTATAATGAGTAAATGAATTAAAACAAAATAGATGAAAATATTTGTTATTCCTTTACCAATATTTTACTCTATTAGTTGGTTATTTAAGAATTTTTCATGGTAAAAAATACAATATTTTTGTGTAGATTGGTAAACAACCTTTTTAAGTAAACTAACAATTTTTTGTTATAATTATTTCCTTTGTAGGCTGGATAGGTTAGGTTGGAGTGGCTGTCAAGAGACACACTTAGGCTTGAACGGCCCATTGTGATACCACATAGTTGGACCTACAGTTTAACGCCGATTCCGAACGGCGGTGTGGCAATTTTTTATCGGCTTGGTGGTTTTGCCATTACCAACCAATGTGTGTACTTGTACACTATCTTATAATTCTCATACACTTCATATAAGAAAGTTATGAAAATTAACCACCAGACGAAGACGGGAATCGAACCCGAACCTCCCAGATGAAAGTCTAGTGCACTATGCACTAGGCTATCGAGGTCGTCGTAGGCTGGATAATTTTTAACCAATTTTTTTGATTGGATTTTCATACCTTATTTTATCAGTGTATTTACACATACATGCATATGCAGATGGATATTTGAAAGTCAAGACGTCAGCAGCAGCAACAGTAACAGCAAAGAAACTGTAGAAGCTTATGGTTGTATACTGCTGACATTGCATGCGACAGACAGTGATTAACTTATTTTGATGGTATAAAGGATACAGTTGACAAAAATGATATAGCTGTGATTTGAATTACCTGTACCCGTTCTGCCCTTGTTGGTTTCTGCATATTTAAAACGGATACACAATTTAATATTCTTAAAGTGAACATACGTAATTATGAAAATTACTGATTAAATAGGTTTATAAATTATATTTGACTTCACAGCTTTTCACCGAGTAATGAATGAATGTATTAGAGTGAGCTTAGTTAGGTAGGCAGGTAAGTAAAGCACCAATTTTCACCTATAATAAGGGAAATTCCATATAACTAGCCCTTTTTATGGCACTCTGAGTTACTCTCAGCAGACGCGATACGATTTAACGAGATAAGATTAATGAAAAATGAGGTATCCATTAACCAGTGAGAAATGCGGAATTCATACCGCATTATTCTATACTGCTTGTGTTTATCTTACGC